>JASPKZ010000458.1:637500-1372473 GCA_030220185.1 Diploptera punctata | reverse complement strand
CACTTGGCGTATTTCACAAAATCACCAATAGATTCCAGCACGTAACAGAGAGGTAAATGGTATCTTCACCATGTTGTAGGATATTAAATGTACATTAATATGATATCTCTTTACAAAATATTTTTTTACTCCTTAAGGTAAAAAACAGTTACGCTATATCACACAGAAATTACATAGAAAAGTAAGGAAAGTTAATTTTACCTGGTAGAACGAAGATAAATGAAGCAGGTCAATGATACTACGGCGTGATCTCCCATTGTAACAGCTACACTGAAACGTAATAATCAGCATGTTCTGCAGTGCTGCCAATACCATAAAATTTCCCTGCGTACTCTTAACCGCCCGCGTACTCTTATCCTCCGTTACCCTAATAATAATAATAATAATGTTTTATTTATTCTGGCAGAGTTAAGGCCATAAGGCCTTCTCTTCCACTCAATCAGCACAAATTCAAATAAATATTTGAGAAATATAGATAAACACTATACTAACTATAAAGAGTTAAAAATACATTAAATGTTGCAATGTAAATTTCATGTAGAAACAGCATTTTATGCAATAATAATAATAATAATAGTCTAAATATGATAAATTATACGAGAAACAGCTATTCACATATTACACTGGGTAATGATGAAGTCGAGGTTTATAGCAAATATAAATGTAGATTTCTTTTAAAAGATGCCAATGTCCGGCAGCCCCTTATTTCTTGTGGTAGGGAATTCCAGTTGCGAGAAGTGAAGATGGTATACGACATACAGTTATGTGATGTCCCATGTTGCGGTATATTAAGCAAGAGAATATGTTGTGATCGTGTGTTTAAGTTATGGTTGGAGGATAGATACTGGAAACGGGATGATAAATAATTGGGAGTCGAGGTATGTAGGATAATATTTTGTTGTTACAACCAGTTGCTAACGGAATATTTTAATAAATACACATACATATATATATATATATATATATATATATATTAATAAGTAAATGTATAGTCTCTAGAATACAATTAAAATCCAGAATAAAAAAATAACTAATATGGCGCGTCATGTATATCTGTTAATTAAAGTAACAGGCGCAGTTTTTTTGCGCTCTCATAAATTTGGAATATTTTTCCATATACATATAATAAATTTTATTTATAATACTCTTGGTTACTTTACGAACTATAATTAAATTATAACAGAGAATATGGAATGTTATTTTCTAAATTTAAATGACCTGGTTTATATATTATTCAAACATTTCTATGAAAAGTTAATCGTGAATAACCGAACGAGTTGGCTTGGGCGGTAGCGTATGAGATTCTAAGTTAGGAGATCCTGGTTTAAATTCCGGTGTGGACTAATCTGACTATGATCATCATAATCATCATCATCATCACTCCAGGGATTAGGCAATTGCCCGTTCCGACTTCATAATGCATCAGCCCAACGTCTTCTAGGTCTTCCAACATCACGTCTTCCTCTTGCTTGATAATTTCTTGCTAACAATTGATATCTCTCCTTACTCATTCCATCCATATGATCAATCCATTTCTGTCTGTAATTCGTGATCTTATCCAATAAAGGCTGTACTTTCAATTCTTCTCTTATATCCTCATTTCTTATTCTATCAAGTCTTGTACATCCTTTTACTCCATGAAGCTTCTCAGTAAGATGAATGTCTCCTGGAAGCGTTACGAGCGCTTCGCAGGACAAGGATGGTGGAAGGGCTGCTTCCTCTGAGCCTCCAAACATGCTCCTCTGGGTACCCTCCCCCCCAAGAGAGGGCTGCTTCTTCCGCTCTTCAAGCCCTACAAGTTTAGCTGTGCTATTCCTTGTCGCCATGTTGACCGTGGGGGCACGCCGTAGCGTAGTGGTTAAGGCACTGAGCTACAAGCCGGAGGGTCGAGGGTTCAAGTCCCGTTGGGGTCAGGATTTTTAAACTGACCCAAACCCTCTGGCGGCACTATTGTCCCTGGGGTCGACTCAGCCTCTAACTGAAATGAGTACCAGACGCTTGTTCTGGGGTAAAGGCGGCCGTCACGCAGGGCTGACAACCCGGCTGACAGAAAGTGCCGATTGTCTAGAAAAAGTGGGAGCCTTAACCTCCTACTACCCCAAGGGCCTCCGGGTCTGTTGTGGGATCACTTTTCTTACTTATGTTGACCGTTGAAGACTTGACGAAGATGTGGCCGCCCAATGTGGGTACAGACGCCATTCCCTCGTTGTGAGCTATACTTAGTTCCCCTCGCCTCTCACCCACCAGCAAGATTAACCTAAGTCAATTTTCCCCAGTAGGGTCGCCTGGTTCATCGGGTACTAAGCCCCTCCACCACGTCAAGGTGATAGCTCCTGGGGGGCGGGGATCTGACTATGATATAAATTTAATAATATATGCCGGGTGTTATGTAAAAAGGTTACAGTATTTATACAGGAGGTGGTATTCAACAAAATACGAAAATATTGTATTACGATGCAAGGTTGGGAAATGGTTTTTACAGAAGCTAGGAAATGTTTAAAAACCGAGCGATAACGAGGTTTTTAATTTTCAAGATACTGTAAAACACTTCACAAACGTGCGTTGTACATTACTTTTTTTGCGCGATGGTGTTATTAAAATAATAAATAATAGTAAAATAATATCTTTGTTTGAAATATTAGTGTTCATTATAAATAACTGACTAACGTTAACAGTGCGGGCAATGTTGATTAGTTGATACTACAACAGGCCGTGACGGCAATCAGTCATAAAATGGCGGCAATTACGTATTTATTGTTTTATATTGTTTCAAATAAAGTTCAGTTCATTTAAAATGCAGTGATTCGTTTCGTATAATGTATATTAACACTACCTTTTGGATATATTTTTGTATATACATTGTATATAGTATACATAAATGACAGTGGTTTTACTTCCCGCACGAGGTTTGTGCTATGTAATATTACAGTACAGTTATTTAGGTTGGCAATCTCGAAAGGTAGGAAGTTGAACTTTCAATCATGGTCGCCATTGCTGTAAGTACGACAAAACGCACTGTCGTTAAAAAAAAGAATATATATATATATATATATATATATAACCTTGGTCTTTAAACTATTCTAAGATATGGTATATTTTTAGGAGGGACATATTATTCTCTACTCCGAGCACTTTGGTAAAAAACAAATTGATTAGTGGTAGATATCAGTCGCTTCTTTTGGAACCAACTACCTGTTCTGCTTGATAGTGTACGCTATTACATAAGTGGCCTCAGGTTAGTGATATAAGGAGAGCTTATGTCCGCGCGACCATAAACCTACGGGTTCGATAGTGTCAGTGAGTTAGTTAGTTATTATATAAAGTAAAGTAAAGTAATCCCACTACAGGCCTGAGGAGGCCCTTGGGGTAGTAGGAGATTAAGGCTCCCACTTTTTGTGGACAATCGGCACTTGATGTCATCCGGGTTGTAAGCCCTGCGTGATGGCCGCCTTTACCCCATAACAAGCGTCGGGTACTCATTTCCGTTAGATGCTGAGTCGACTCCAGGGCCATAGTGCCGCCAAGAGGTTTGGGTCAGTTTAAAAATCCTGACCCCACCGGGACTTGAACCCCTCGACCTTCCGGCTTGTAGCGCAGTGCCTTAACCACTACGTTATGGCTGGCTTAAAATGCGCTAAACTTACTTATAATAGAGCACCGGTTCATTTTCATCTTAGGATTATAATTGGTAGGCGAAAACATGCAGCTTGACCTGCCCGTTCACCTGACACATACAATCCGGCAAGAGCGAGGGTGTTCTAAAAATGTGCCATCCTATCAGACGTAGGATGGAGGGTTACATTACGACGGATGGCGTCATAACGATCGATCGCATGTTATGAAGAATGGATCAAGCGCAGTGGTGATAAACAATTGACCATAACTAAGAATATTATTAACTTTAAGACCAAAATTTAAATAAACTTTTTTGCGCGATAGTGCATTTTGTCGTACGTGCAGCAATGGCGACCATGATTGAAAGATCAACTTCCTACATTTCGGGAATACCAACATAAATACCTGTACTGTAATATTACATTTACACCCACGTGCGGGAAGTAAAACCACTGCCCTCTATGTATACTACGTACAATGGATATATAAAAAAATATACAAAACGTAGTGTTAGAACACATTATACGAAACAAATCACTGCATTTTAAATGAACTGAACTTTATTTGAAAAAAATATAAAACAATAAATACGTGCATGCGGCTATTTTATCATAAGTAATGCTATGAGTGATTTCCAAATTATCGATATTGGAAATCAAGAGTGGCATTTGTAAGGACTATTCAACGAATAAAATTAAGTTAATGGAATAATGTTCAGTATATTCTCTTTATTTTTCTCGATTCTTCTTCTTCGGCTTTCTCCAACTTATAGGTTTGCCGTCTTCAGTTTCCATTTATTTCTATCATTCCAATCTCCTTATTCCAAATTCCTATCATCCATTAGGCCTATAGTTATGACATAGGTTTTCCATTTCCGTCTGCCACGTTTATTTCTTCCAGGGGGTGACCATTGGTATATTTTTTGGTAATCTTTCATTTTCCATTCTTTGTACATGTCCATACCATTTAAGGGTTTGATTTTCAATCCTCTTAACAACAGATGTGGTGACATTATTTCTCTCCAAAGGAATTCATTTCTTATTTTATCCTGATTTGTTTTTTTTAAGGCTCTTGTAAGATAATAAAATTTAACTGTTCTAATTTTAATATTTTGTAATTCCGTCAAAGACCAAGTTTCACTTCCACATGACAAAATATTCTGTATTATGCTCTTATAAATTTTCATTTTAGTTTCCTTTCTAATATTCTTATTCCAAATTATTCCATGTAATGTCTTAGTTGCATTGTTTTGCTATAGAAATTTTAGTTTGTACATCTCTTTCACATGTACTTAAACATGTAATTATTGACCCAATGTATATAAAAATTCACATTTTATTATTTTTCCTGTTTCGAGTATGAGGTCATCCATATCCTATCCCAAACACACATATTCTGTTTTCTGTAAAATTATATTCAGTCCCCATTTTGTATATTCTTTCATTAGTTTATATATCATATATCACATATCATCTTCTTCCTCTGTAATTTTTTTTCAGTTAAATTAATTATTTTATTCTACTTTAGAATTACAGCTGTCATATAACTTATTTTTATCTACGTGTTATTGTTTTGCCACCTGATGAACATGTTTTATGGCCGTTTAACATGCAACTATTTTTATTTCTGTCATCTTATTTTATATTAGTTTCTCTTGGCGTTATTTCGTGCACATTGGTTAGGAATTATTGTTTATTATTATTAGAATTTGGTTCTCGTGTTGTTACCACGATTGCCTCTAGATTCATGGATTCAAACCCGACCGGGATCGAAATTTTTAAGATCGTAAAATTAATGAATATGACTTTCTTCAAAAGGAAGCTAATACCATATGTCCGTATCGTAGATGTACAGTACGTAAAATACCTGAAGCCTGAAATAAGAGACCTCTGGGTAAAAAAAATTGTCGACTCTCCCTGAGCTGTTAAAGAACGTCGTTAAATAAATTATATAATAATAATAATTATTATTACCCCTTCTATCCAAGTTTTCTTCGGTCTTCCTCTCTTCCTCGGCAGGTTGTTTGGTGTTTTAGCATTTTTTTTTTATGATGAACGAGGAGCTGGCCCGATGCATCAACCCCCAACCTGGGGGACGGGTAATTTTTGTTCAAGGTTTTCTTCCTCTACGAGTAGCCTTTGACAGTCCAGTATCTTATTGCAAGGCAGCAGCGCTAGTTTTGGTCCGCCCTGGGTATTTTATTTCCCCAGTACCCGCCATATCTGGTGAGCATTCCCCTATCCGCCACCTGCGGAGGCGTCCGATGGGAGACTGGCAACTCCACACGGAATTATTATTATTATTATTATTATTATTATTATTATTATTATTATTATTATTATAAATTTAATTTACATGATATGGACAATATGACAGGATTAGGATATTCAGACTAATGTTGACTGGGAATTGAAGGAGGTATAAAAATGGAAGACTGAAGATAAAATATGTTTATAAATGCGTAAATTTGTATTATAGCCTCGCTATGATGATTGTCCAGCGGCTCGCTTTATTTTTCCGCAGCTGTTATATATAATTAAATACAAAGATGCCGACTACCGCCACTACGTATAATATTTTTGCATGTTAATTATTATCAAGCATTGTCACGCGGCACCCGCTTTTATATAAACGGACAACCATCATAGTGAGGCGATAATAATGTTAATGCTAATTCTATTGTTGCTATTATTACTATTGCTGCTGCTATTACTTGTAGTTGTATTGTTATAGGTCTAATTGTTCTCTAAAATATTCAAAGTTTTTACCTTGAAACTAAAATATTTGTGCCGTTTCATGATGAGTCACAAACGGAAATATGGCTCTCGCTTTCTCAGTTTATCTCAACTGCTTTTTGTTAGGCAACCAACTATTTAAGTGTGTTAATTAAATAAAAATAAAACTTAGTTTTATTTGATTTTCATATTTATTTAACATATTATTTGTTAACGTGTCTGAAGAAGGTACAGTGTACCGAAACAGCTGTCACTGAATTATATCTTAATAAATATGAAAATCAAATAAAACTAAGTTTTATTTTTATTTAATTAATAGATATGGATTTTCATCAAGTAAACACCAACTCAATTGATTATTTAAGTTTGAATTGAATTTAAAATTTGGTTAATGCTGAAAAATAGTTACACTTTGTTGAAAAAAACTAAAATGATATTTCTGCTTTGTTCCAGGTTGAATTCTTTGAGGAGCAAGAGAATTGATAAGCACTAAGCTACGTAAGTGAATAGATTCTATTTTTCTAGTTGTTAATAGATTGTTTCAACAAGGCGGTCATTATAACGAAATTATTGTAATATTAATATAACATTATCTTGTTTTTATGAGAGTATATTATTAATATTATATAATGAGGTTAACATGACAGTAATTAAGACGTGTGTTTATGAAACAAGCTAAGTGAATTTCGTAATGTTAAATATAACCAACATTGTTTTTGCATGATAGTGCGTTTTGTCG
Source organism: Diploptera punctata (assembly GCA_030220185.1). Taxonomy (NCBI): domain Eukaryota; kingdom Metazoa; phylum Arthropoda; class Insecta; order Blattodea; family Blaberidae; genus Diploptera; species Diploptera punctata. The sequence continues at coordinate 1,365,384 of JASPKZ010000458.1, read as the reverse complement.
TACTTACAGCAATGGCGACCGTGATTGAAATTTCAACTTCCTACATTTCGCGGTTGTCAATCTAAATAACTATTAGTCATTCAAAATATCTCTGCAGGCGGAAGAATTACAAAGCTCTGTTTGTTGCTACACGTGACGACATATAAGGCAGTGTATACTGTCAGCGTCCCACGTCACATTCCCCTCTGCAATCATAGATATCAGTGTCACGTGTTCTATTCCTGCATAAACATGACTGCACCGCCTCCATCAAATACTGCACTTATTCCTTAAACGGGTAATATACTGTAATATTACATATTACAAACCCCGTGCAACAGGACACGTCCCTGGGGGCAGACCAGACCAGGGCACGGCTCGGACTAGTGCAGAGGGGAGCAACTGTGCTGGCTCCCGGCTAAGCGTATACGGGCTCGTGGACAAACTGTGGGGTCGCCAGGAGATGAGCACCTAGACGTACTAAACTCTCACACTGTGGGACTTGAGGATTCAAGCCCTAGCCGGTCTCACAACGGCTGCAGGATGCGTCCCTGGAGGCAGAACAGGGGGATGGTCGTTGGATCTGCGACAGCAGTCCTCCCGGCTAGGCTCTATGAGCCCGTGATTCAACTGTGGGCCCTTGTCAGGAGTGAGCGACCTGACGTACTATGTAGCTCAGCAATTTCCCTGAAGTTGCGACTCCAACACCTTCTCCCTGAGGTGTTGGTTTTATTGCCCGACAACATGAACGTTACTGCGATGTAGATAAGGGAGGACAAGAATCTGTGACTTGGGAATATGGTCTTCTGACCGAGGTATCCCAAGGGGCGGTGGCATGGGTCCAGATGATGCAGGTAGTAAAACCACTGCCCTTTATGTAGCATATAGCTACTACGTACATTGTATGTACAAAAATATATCCAAAAGTAGTGTTAACATACATTATTAGAAACAAATCACTGCATATTAAATGAACTGAACTTTATTTGAAACAATATAAAACAATAAATACGTATTTGCCGCCATTTTATGACTGATTGGCGTCACGGCCTGCTGTAGTTTCAACTAATAAAAATATTTAACTTAGTCAGTTGTTTATAATGAACGCTAATATTTCCAACAAAGATGTTCTTGTTTTACTATTATTTATTATTTTAAAAACATTATCGTGCAAAAAATAATGTACAACACACGTTTGTGAAGTGTTTTTTTCATGAGAGATAATTTGAAGTAGGGATCTTCCAAATGCGACTTTCAAACACTAGCCTCTGATCCACCTTGTTCGATTATATTTTCATAATTCAGAATATTATAAAAAATAAAATGGCCGGGTGGGAGTACACAAGCTTTTTTTCTACCCACTTTAAGATTATCTAATTACAATAAATATAATAAAACACTATATTAAACGTATTTAGCTAAGAGATGTAATTATCACTTCATTATTTTACTTGTAAATATGAAAATAAAGTGGAACTATTTCCTGTCATGACCACATAGGTTAGTAACTATGTCCTGTCATGACCACATAGGTTATAAGAGTCCGTACTTCTAACCAGCGATAAACTAACAATTATCAAACTTTTAACCAGCGATATACCACAAATGAGCTCAGGATAGGGATGTATGGAGAGCTTATGTCCGCGCGGCCATGAACCTACGGGTTCGATAGTGCCAGTGAGTAAGTAAGTAAGATATACCACAAATGAGCACAATGTGTAAATCACAAATGAGCAAAAACTAATGAATTTAACTCCTTTGCACGTTAGTGCGCTTTCCAGTTATTATTAAATGAGCACAGTGTGTACATTTAATCAAGGGATTCATATCTATGTACCATATCTATGGTTTCAACAAATCATGTCCGGACTTATCCTTTACTTATTTAACCCCGTAAAATAATAAAAAGGACGTTCACTGGATTTCACCTAGTTAGAGTAATTGATTTGTGTTACAGTAATTGATTTAGGTTTGGTTAGCTTTTAGGTTCCTTGCTTTTTAAATGTGATTTAATACGTAAAATAAATTACCTCTTCATTTCTGTTATTCTATGAAAAATTCAAAATGTCGGACGGTTAGCATGTAAAATCATATTTCCACTAGTTCATTTCGTGTTAATTATACATATTTGGGCGGCGGTTACATCTCTTAGGAATATTCATTCATTAACACTTTACAATACTTTAAATTACATCAAAATTGGCATAAGTCGCGTAAGTAAAAAGCTTGTCTTGTACAACCCCACCAACAAAATATAGCTATGTACAGGGTCTTAACAAAGATCTGGCTTAAAATTGTAATGTTTGTTGGTGAAACTATTGCTTAGATAGGCAGATACCGTATCTGCCTCATCAGATATTCCTATGTTCTGATGTAACTGAAATTCAGATCAGCTCGATCCCCGCTCGTCTAATGGATTCAACCGAGATCAGAATTTACATATCCTGTAAACCAGAACCCCTCTCTCGTAAAACTCAAGAGTGAACTTTTTTACTCCTACTGAAGGAGGGAAACCTCACGTTCGTTACTAGAGAACTATAAAAATAGTGCGTTTTGTCGTACTTACAGCAATGGCGACCGTGATTCAAAGTACAACTTCCTACATTTCGGGGTTGCCAAATAACTATACTATAATGAAATAACTGTACTGTAATATTACATATTACAAATTACAAAACGCGTATGGGAAGTAAAAACACTGCCCTCTATGTATAAAGTGATCCCACAACAGGCCCGGAGGCCCTTGGGGTAGTAGGAGGTTAAGGCTCCCACTTTTTTCTAGACAATCAGCACTTTATGTCAGCCGGGTTGTCAGCCCTGCGTGACGGCCGCCTTTACCCCCAGAACAAGCGTCTGGTACTCATTTCAGTTAGAGGCTGAGTCAACCCCAGGCCCATAGTGCCGCCAGAGGGTTTGGGTCAGTTTAAAAATCCTGACCCCGACGGGACTTGAACCCTCGACCCTCCGGCTTGTAGCTCAGTGCCTTAACCACTACGCTACGGCGTGCCACTACATAAATGTATTTATAAAAAAATATCCAAAAAGTTGTGTTAATATACATTATACCAAACAAGTCAGTGTATTTTAAATGAACTAAACTTTATTTCATCATCATCATCAACAACAAGGATTAAGCTCAATGGCCTGTTCCGATCTCATTATAGGTCGAATTGGTCCTTCCATCTCTTCAATGGTCTTCCCAACATTCTTCTCCCTTTTGGTTTATAATTATACATTCTTCTTGGTATGCGCTGTTCATTCATTCGTAATACGTGCTGAAGATAGCATTTTGATAATATTTCATTCTTTCACATAGATTAAATATATTAAGTTCTGTTCTTATATCTTCGTTTTTCTTTTTATCGGTCCTTTGGTATCCTGCTATTGCTCTCAACATCTTCATTTCAGCAGCCTCTATTTGTTTACTATCTGCCTTTGTTAATGTACAGGTTTCACATCCATATATAAGAGATGGAACTGCCAATACTTTGTAAAACTTCAAAATATTTTCTTTTCTAGTCTTATTCAATAAAGTGTGTTTAATTGTGCCACATAGATAATTGAATCGTTGTATTTTAGTGTGTTTATCTAAATTTCTGTAATTGCCTAAATGACATCCCGAATAATTAAAATTCTGAAACAATATTAAACAATAAATACGTGCCACAATCTTATCACTAATATTGTCTCACGGCCTTCTGTACTTTCAACTAATAACAGTTGCCCACATTGTTTACGATATTCAATTGTCTATCATCATCATCATAGTACATTCACGAATTTAGGCCATTTGTTGACCTGTTTCGGCCTCAAGAGAAACACCATCCAAAAGTCTTTTGAGTGGACGTCCTGGTCTTCTTCCTGCAGGTTGATATCTTAACATTTGTTTGGGTATTCTGTGATCTTCCATTCGATGAACATGTTGCATCCATCTTGACTTATAATCAGAAATTTTGCTTTCTAAAGGTTCCATGTGCAGTTCTTCTAAGATGTCTTCATTTTTTTTTGTGATCTAGTGTGTGTATCCTGCAGTCCTCCGAAGGTATCTAATTTCAGCAGATCTAATTCTCTGTATATCCTTCTGTTTCAACGTCCATACTTCGCTACCAGTTGTCTATAATGAACGCAAATATTTGCAACAAAGATGTTATTATTTTATTATTATTTATCATTTTGAAAACATCATCGCGCAAAAAAAAATAATGTACAACGCACGTTTGTGAAGTGTTTTACAGAATCTCGAAAACTTAAAACCTTGCTATCGCTCGGTTTTTAAACATTTTCCTCGATTCTGTAAAAACCACTTCCCAACCTCGCATCGTAATATACTTGTTTCTTAAAATGTGTCATGTTTCCCAATTTGTACGATATTATTTTGTGAAAGGGTCATTCCATCGTAATGCTTGTTAGTGACCGGCACAAGAGAGAGTCCATTAACACTTTTTTTTCGTAGACACTTATATGTGGTTTAATTAATGATTTGTATGGGTTGTTTGTAGCAGCGCTCCTGCATTCAGCTTCGATAGACATATTTGAATCGCTTCATGCAGAAAGGGCCTCAATCTAGTTTTATAAAATGTATATTTTGTGTTAACATAGTCCCTTTGAGTACTGGTTATAGATATCTCGTACAAACAGTGAAGTCGAACTGAATACCTTATATTGCAAAAACAAGAATGTAGAAGTGTTGAAAATGCTTACACAAAAGTTCAATTCCCTACAACCAAATGGACTGAGGCCCTTTCTGCATGAACTGTTTAATCTCCTATTGTTGCTATCGGATTTCACCTGATTTAAATTTGCTAATACATGTGTAACATATACTCTTATGCTCTCAAAAACGCATTAAAATCATATCTGGCGAATTAAAAAACTAAGTAGGTTATTATTTCCCTAGGAAGGCTTTTTTTTATTTTGGTGAAATTTTCCTTTTATTTGTTAGTGTTTGAACTCTTCAAGTCAGAACCTCTAGACCAGGCGTATCAATGTTTTTTGGAAAAGGGCCATTGTCGGTAAGGTAATTGGTTCGCGGACCGCATTGTCGGATTTTTTATCGTATTAAATATGATCTAAGATAAACCAATTAATTTAAATATAAAATAGCTAATATATTGTGATGTTATTTTTATTAAAATATTAATCATATATTAGTTTAATTACTTTTTAAAATTTAATTGCATATATATATATATATATATATATATATATATTGTTTCATGTATAATCTAATTCTAAAATCTAAATAGAACAATATTTTCTTGCCTTTACACTTAGAAACCATAATTAACACTTATAAAACTCACAGAATTAATTACATTCTTCAAACCTCTCACTAACACTGACACTACAATGTGAGCGAACAACTGCAAACTAACTCCTAATTTACAAAATGTAACGATAATAAAACATCTGGCACACACTCGCCTTTGAAAGTAGTAACCGCGCGGTCAACAATGCACGGAGACTTCAAAGCTATGCGCGGTAGGTAGGATCATAAATAAAAATGTGGGCTGGGCGTTTCTTAAAACGGGTGTGATTTCTCCTCGTTTTGAGTATGAGGATGAGTAGGATGAACTTTTTCAAACACATCAACATATCTGTTGGTAGCAGAAGAAGTCTTGCGATTTCCAATTTATCGTATACCAAATACAGTTACTGATTTCATAAATTATATTAGACTATAACTTACAAATATCACTGCGGGTCGAATGCGACGTGATAGAGCACATATCATTGCGGGATGCATGGCAATGTGATCGAGGGCCGCGGGTTGGACACACCTGCTCTAGACCAAGGCCCTGGTATTTGTATCTTATTTAAAATAAATTGTTAAGCTAAGAGGGCAGACAACAAAGTTCGGAAGCAGTCTGTTTATAAGTCTAAACTTATATTTCCATCAAATATTTCGTGGAAAAGGTATTATAAAAGTTGTATGATGAGGGCTGGATTGACAGACTTGCTACGACCGCTCGGAGGCCGACTTCATTAAACAGGCACGCCAAGACTTGATATTTTGGTAAAGATAATTTTCTTGGAATACTCTTTGGTGCGGTTTCGAGTTTTCTAGTTAGCAGACTTTGTTCACGAAGTTAAGGACAGGAAATAGCGTTTTATAGTTAGAATATACTCTGCCATTTTACAGAAAGTGTGCGTGATCCGAGACATGATGCCGTGTGCTACTTAACTTTACACCTCTTTTAATGCAAACATTATTTCGCCGTTAATTTATTTATTCTCTTATGTCTGCATTCGGTATTTAAATTATTAAATCCAAGGAATTATTTCATTTATTCACTTCATTATTTTAGTTTTCAATTTTATTAGCCTTTCTCCTTTGTGTAGGACTTACGACACGCCATCGGTGGACTGTAGGGAGGATGTACAGTGCAGTTCTGGTTACTGTAGCCGGATTGTGAAACCAAAGGCTGGTGGCAGGAGGGAACATTGACGATTGGGGGAGGGAACTAGTAGCCATGCAAAAAAATATTCTTATATTAATAATAATAATATACAATAGCCCAGGAATCCTTCTTCATCGAAGATATCAGACACTCCTTCAGACTACCGGAAACGCAAGCATACAGAATCGTCATCGAGGAGAGACGGAACAAAGCCGCCGAGATACCGACAGAAATTATGGAAACAGACGCAATGAAAACAGAAACTTGGAAGCAACCGAACTTTGACACCTGTACACACGTTTTGCAGCCCATGGATTTCATGGGAATATATGCCTGAACAACATGTACCATGAACCCAAGAAGGACTGCGTCTGTAAATTATGCAACAATCCCTGTCCCAAATATCATCTAGCGAAGTGTAAAAACAGGACTCTACCACTAAACACTGTAACTAAAGACTGGTAAAAAGCAAAATTAAATTTAATGTACACATTGTGTTTAATAAAGTAAAAAAAATAGTAATAAAATTAATTGTTACAAAAACAACACTATTCTCTAATGAACACTTCAAACTTACTAGATATAAAAACTAGTCACTAACACAGAACTAGTAGATACGAAAATTCAACGTGTAGCAACTATTATATTTTCAAAACTGATGATAGTTGTTGGCAGTAACTGTAACTCACCCCACCCTCTTGCCGCACCATACACCAATAACAATAATAAAGGAGAAGTGCGCACAAACCGTGCAGATATTACATGTGAAGTGCTTAATTGTCTTTGCTATAAGCACTGATTGATTTAAGTCGTTTTTTACAATTCAGAATATGGTACTTTTCACATGTTTGTGAACACAAAACACATATGCACATGTCGTTAGGTTCATGAAATGTCTTGTTGCAGCATATCTTGTGATGGAAGCCATGGACTGCCAGTCTTGTAGTGACATGACGCATTTCACAGTTCGATTCTGTCCATCGTCTGTCTTGCATCGCACAGGTCGCATAGAATGATGATGGTATGTCCTTCTTCTTCTCTTGCAGGTCTTGCAAGAGTACATTGTAGGCCTTACTATACTGGGGGGGTCCGGTTGCACTTACGCAAGACTCGTGTCTGCAGCACTCCAAGCATACACCAATAATAATAGTACGCGCACAAGTGTGCATAAGAGTAGAGTAGGCACTGGAATCAGTGCTCTGTGCTGAGATCCATCACAGTTTTTGTGTTCTTCTTGCATTTCAAAACGTGGTATTTGTCGCATTTTAGTCCGCATAGTTTGCATACACATTTCTCGGATACGGTGTAACATACACCAATGACCCCTCGATAGCGACTAAAGAAGCCACAACTACACTATAGGAACTCTTAACCGTACATTAGACAGTTACAAAATGACGAGTAACCGTTGCTCTACGGTTAATGGTAAGCCAAGGCCACTGCCATAGACATCGAAAGACAAGGGGCATGCAACTAGGCCCATAGAGAAGGTTTAAAATTTTCTAAACATCCGAGAATCGGATGAACAATCATGCCACGACGACTGGCCTTTATTAATTCCAAAATTTAATAATAAAATTGCGAATTATTAAGAAATTAATAAAACATATTAATAAACTTATCACCGAAATAAAAGTGTTTTCAATCAACATTAGTTTCCATATTTTTTTTTAAATAATGCATACTTATTACAGCCAATTGTGGTATATTATGCGATGCTCTTTACAAGAATCTTCATTATTCAATGATTAAAATGCAAAAAAGCAGATTTATTATTATTATTATTATTATTATTATTACTATTATTATTACTACTATTGGTATTGATATTATTATTTCAAGCAATATTTATGTGTTTTCTCAACCAGTAGATGTTTACTCCCTCTTTCTATCAGTCTTGGAAATCCTCGACGGTCAAAATTATTATTATTATTATTACTCTTTCTATCAGTCTTAAAAATCCTCGACGGTCAAAATTTGTATTATTATTATTATTATTATTATTATTATTATTATTATTATTATTATTATCATTATTATTATTATTATTATTTATTATTATTATTATTATTATTATTATTATTATTATTATTATTATTATTGTTAACGTTGGCCGAGCAGTCTAGGGCGACATGCTTTGGCTCAGAGCTACATGACTTGGTCCAGTTCGATTCCCCATAGGGGATGAAATTGTCTTATGGAATTTTGATCAGTATATGGGACTGATGTCCACTCAACATTGTCAGAAATTTGGGCAGCTACGAAAAGTATCGGCTTTAGGTTGGTAAAACCAGATACGGGAGACCTGAAATGCTGAATACATGGCACTTTAGAACTGACTGGATGATCTTCCACCTCTGTGATTGACAGAAATAAGGCCAATGGATTCTAGATCCGTCGCACCATCCAGCTATTATTATTATTATTATTATTATTATTATTATTATTATTATTATTATTATTATTATTGTTGTTATTATTATTATTAATATTAATAATAATAATAGTAATAATAATAATAATAATAATAATAATAATAATAATAATAATAATAATTCTTTATTGGATAAAGTCACGAATTATAAACAAAAGTGGGTTAAACATATGAACGGAATGAGTGAGGGGATATATCCGTTGTTAGCATGAAATTATCAAAAAAGAGGAAGACGTGAAGTCTTTATATTATAATAGTGTAACTAGTTTTTTAGGCTCTATGTGAAATATGCCTTATATCTCTACATTTGGAATTTATTTTTTCCCTTTACAGGTAGGGTATAATTCATTAAAGTCTTTTGATGGGGGTTGAAATGAATATTTTGGAGTAGTAGAATGGCTGAGGTCAAGGTGAAAGATTGTAAATCTTTTTGTCGGAAGACCTAGGAAACGTTGGGCTGATGCATTATGAAGTCAAAACGGGCAATTGGAGTGACGATGATGATATTTATTAATAGTTGAGTGGGGTTTTACACGATAACGTTTGAATATTTATAGCAGGGGAATAAATGATTAATTTTGAGAAAAATATTTTATTGTCTCTTATGCTCCTTTGCTTCTAAGCAAATATTAAAATTTACAACGAATGGATGATATTTTGCTTCGAAACTTATATAACAGCTTATTAAAAAATAAACGTATGGACTTTAATATGTTTGTTTGTCTATGTAGTATAGGCCATGCCCTCTTTTTGAAAGTAAAATAACAATTTATTTTAAAGAGCATGTACATTTCTTTCCTATTGTACTATAATGTTCTAAAAAAAGAAATAATATACAGTTATTACATTCACTTTCTTAGAATAGCTCTGCTTTATTTATTTAAGGAGTAAAAGAGCTTTCGCGTTTAAATTTCATGGCCACTGCGAAAGTACGTTATATAATAATCCCAACGCAAAAGTAAATTAAAACCCTCCAGTCCATTATAACACACAAATAATTTATTACAACAGAGGGACCATAGTTTCTCTCAAAACAAAAATTATGTTTCGTAATATGAAGTTGAGGGATACGATTCAGTTAGGAGGGAGAAGTTATATAGTATCCTTCTGGAGTTCGGAATTCCTAAAAAGTTAGTTAGACTTATACGAATGTGTCTAAATGGCACAAAGAGTAGGGTGAGTGTAGGCAAACAGTTTTCGGACACTTTTGAAATTCACAATAGGTTAAAGCAAGGAGATTCACTATCTCCTCTACTATTCAATTTTGTATTGGAGCATGCCATCAAAACTTTGGAGAATGAAGAAGGCATAAAACTCAATGGTATTAATAGGTTGTTAGTTTATGCTAATTATGTAGTATTATTGAGCGATAACGAGGAGGTACTAAGGGACAACACGCATACACTATTGGGTAACACTAAGAAATTGGGACTGGAAATAAACATCAATAAAACTAAATATATGTCCACACATATAAATGCGTTATATAATGGAAATGGACCACTAATGACATGAAAATTTTGCAGAAGTGGCCGAATTCATGTATCTAGCAACAATAATTGCAAACAGGAATGAGATGTACAAAGAAATTAAACATTGGCTCAATTCTCGAAATTCATGTTATTATGCATTACAGGGACTCTTGACGTCCCAACTCCTTTAAAAAAATTTAAACTGAAAATATATAAAATAGTTATTCTCCCAGTTATATTATATGGATGCGAAACATGGACTCTTACTTTAAGGGAGGAAAGGAGATTACGAGCATTTGAGAATAAAGTTCTTAAGAAAATGTTTGGGTCAAAAAGAAATGGACAGGTGAATGGAGAAAAGTACATAATAGTGATCTACATGATATGTGTACGAAGCCAGATATTATAAGAACAGTTAAGTCTCGTAAACTGCGATGGGCAGGACATGTGGCAGGTAAGGGGGATGAAAGACGTGCAAGGAAGCTTCTTGTAGGAAAACCAGAGGGAAAACGTCCAGTTGGTAGACCAAGAATGAGGTGGGAGAATAACATTATCCATGATTTGAAGGAAGTAGTTTAAACAGGGGATAATTGGAAAACATTAACTCAGGATAGGGTTGCATGGAGAGCTTATGTCCGCGCGGCCATGAACCTACGAGTTCGATAGAGCCAGTGAGTTAGTTAATATAATAAAGTTGATTTGCTTTCTTCCCGCAGCGAGAAAAAAATTCAGTGTTTTCGAGCAGCGGCCACAATTACTCGATATGTTGTATTCGGTACATCAATATAATTATTATAAATAGTTATCTGTACACTTACAGTAAAATGAAGTCATCATGCTATTAATGTCATTTGGATACAGATTTTCAATATTGATTTTCATTTCCATAAAGCAATCTATCGAATCACAATCAGGAGATAAATTCCATGAAAACAACTGCAGTCTATTTCCGATACTTACTTACTTACTCACTGGCACTATCGAACCCGTAGGTTCATGGCCGCACGGACACAAGCTCTCCATACATCCCTATCCTGAGCTAATGCTTTCCAATCATTTCCTGTATAATATACTTCCCTCAAATCATGGTTAATGTTGTTTTCCCACCTCATTCTTGGTTTACCAACTGGGCGTTTTCCCTCCGGCTTTCCTACAAGAAGCTTCCATGCACGCCTTTCATCGCCCTTACCTGCCACATGTCCTGCCCATCGCAGTCTACGAGACTTAACTGTTCTTATTATATGTGTTCATTGTTTTGTAGTCTTCTCCATTCACCTGTCTGTTCATCTCTCTTTGGTCCAAAAATGTTCCTAAGAACTTTGTTCTCAAAAACTCGTAATCTCATTTCCTCCCTTAAAGTAAGAGTCAATGTTTCGCACCAATATAATATAACTGGTAGAATAATAGTTTTATATATTTTCAGTTTAACGTTTTTTGAAAGGAGTTGGGACATCAAAAGTCTCTGCAATGCATAATAGCACGCATTTCCAGAATTGAGCCTATGTTTAATTTCTTTGTGCATCTCATTCCTATTTGTGATTATTGTTCCTAGGTATTTGAATGCAGCCACTTCCTCAAAATTTCCCTCATTTGTCATTAGCTGTCCATTTCCATTATATAATGAATTTCTACATGTGACCATGTATTTAGTTTTATTAATATTTACTTCCAATCCTAATTTCTTAGTGTTACTCAATAGTGTGTGCGTGTTGTCCTTTAGTATCTCCTTGCTATCGCCCAATAATACTACATCATCAGCATAAACTAACAGCTTATTAATACCATTGAGTATGAGATTACAAAATAAATAAAGATGTCCTGCAAGAACTTCAGTTAGAATGAGTTTTCATTTCATAAACAATTAGAAGTACAATCGGACAGCTTATGTTCAACGTATGTCAAAGAACAGAATCCCAGAAGTCATGCTTCAATGTTGTCACGTGGAAAGAGATGTTTGGACCGTCCGAAGAAGAGATGGATTGAAAATACAGGTTTGAGATCGTAACATGCCATCAGGCCTTACATTTGTATGAAAGGAGAAAAGATGATGATCAGTACCATTCATTTCGAGATATTATACTCTACTTGTGAAGCATGGACACTAAAAAGACAACATGAAAGCAGAATAAAGGCTTGTGAAATGAGATTCATGCGCAGAACAGCGGGTTACACCAGATGGGATCAGAAAAGGAACACCGATATCTTAAAAGAATTGAAGACTACGCCAATTTTGGAATATATTAAACAGTACCAACTAAATTGGAAACACCATCTTGAAAGAATGAGTTCAAATCGGATCCCCAAAGCTGTTTATAATTATATACCAAGAGGACGAAGATCACTGGGCCGTCCTATGAAACGCTGGAGGGAAAATTTTCTATAGGATCGTAACAGGCCTTGGCCTAATACTTGGAAGGAAGAAGAAGAAGAAGAAACTCTACTTATAATCATTACTTTTCAACCATTATGTAAAATGGTATTAACAGTTTCTCAGTGGAGTGTCATAAATGTAATTGTCACTAAATAGTAGCATCTTTCAACCTAACGGAAAGTAATTTCCCCGCGCTAGTAATTAAGGGTTAAATACTTTGAATCGGGTAGACGGGCCAAAATAAGCAGCATTGCGGACCATAAGTAGTGCAGATTTGCTTTAAAGAGTTAGGTTGTAGTGTTAATTAAAAATTAAAAAGTTAGCAAGTTTATATATTAATAACAATGAATTGCCTCTTTGTTGTGTATCGTTAATGACATTGGAGCCTGTAAGGTTACTTCCCGCGGTCTCATGAAGTATATCCAGCATTTGTCTCCCCGGCTAAATCCCCGCGGCGACCATGCATTACGTGTTACAAACATATAACATCATTTTTTTTTTATTTCAAGTCTTCGCCTCTTATTCATTGTATCTTCTCTTAGCGTCCTATTTCCAAGTTCTGCATCTTCCCTGCACTACAGGATAATAAAATATTTTGAGAATATAACAATAAAATATAGCTACTCTAATATCACACGAAATTAATGAAGAAAAGCGTCCAATAATTGAAATATTAAAGAGATGTGTTATATGAGTTTATGCGTAATATCCTTATCTTGGACGCATCAGGTATAAGATTACCATTTTTCTTTGGGGCGGGGGTTTCCTCACCTGAAAGACATTTGTTAATAGTTTTATATCCAGGATCAGCTATTTCAATGTGCAGTAGTATATACCCCATATGTGCTGTGGTCTAGAAGTAGCGTGATGCCTTGTCACGCAGCGGGCCCGGATTCGATTCCCGGTCAGAATAATCCCTGGGTAAGGTTTTCTTTTCGGGTTTTTTTCTCACCTGTAAGACAAATGTCAGGAAGCCTAGGGCCCAACGGTCCCCGAAAATCATCCGACCATCATCATCATCCTTATCATTATCATCATCATCCTTCACCGGTGCGGAAAGCAATGGGAAGCTACCACACCTATAATTCCCTAGTAAAGCTGTAAATCATAGCATGAAAATACTATTATTGCAGTGAAAGACATGCCCTCGGGCAGAATTATTATGGATGGATGGATAACACATATGCCTCTCGTGGAGACATGGATGCTCCCCTAGCGAGAGTTTCTTTTTATTGAGGTAATTTAGATACACGTATTTACCTGCAGAGGTCAGCGAGTGACATGTTGTCAGCCCATTGCCTCAATGAGACATCTAGTAGGGAAGTAAGGTATTATTTGGATGGTGAAGGTCGGTAAATATCGTTCAGAGACACTAATTTAGGCTTGAGCTTCTTTTATGAGCCCGAAAACCTTTCGACTCGGGTCCTATAGAGGTATTTCAATGCAAACTCAGAATTCTCTCCAAAGACAGATTCTTCACTTAAAACCAGAATTCTCCAGTATTCTTTCTATTTTACTTTCCTCTTTGTGTCCCCATACGATTTATTAATCTTTGTGTTATCTATCATCTTATATGTGGAGTGTTGATACGAATCATATTAACTCCATTGTTGTGGTGGAAAACATAAAGGTACAATTTTAATATAAGTAATGTCACAAGTGAATTTATCTAGCGGATTTGGAAATCAAGAGTGGCATTTGTTAGGACTATTTAACGAATTATATTAAGTTGTTTACACAAAAGCCATTATTTAAGTGTAGTTACCGGTATTTTAAAATATTTATACATTTAATATAAGTGGCTGCGATATTTAAAAACAAAATAAGAAATGTGAGGTTATGTATGTTCACTGCAACTTTGTCATATTATTTATTGCCAAATATGATCACAATATTATAAAAATGCACCCTAGTGGAGAAATAATGAAACACATCAAACTGTATATTATAATCAACATTATAGGTTACTAATTTATTTTTTAAGTAAATAACTCAGTAAAATCAAGGAATCTGTTCATTATTTGCTATATTCAATGTATTTGTTGGAGAAAAATAATGCTCTGACCTGTTCAGAATATTAAAAAGGAAGGGCTATCTTTATCACAAAAGCAGGAGTTGATAAAGAGAAATCGATAAAGAGTGAGGCGAAACACGACTGTCATTGGTTGTAAAACAAAATTCATTGAAACGTGATTGGTCATTGACTACCATTTGTGGCAAGAGTTAGTCACAGTAGGCCTAAGCTATAAGACAACTAATGATACATTCATTAAGTTTCATAGTGTCTACATTTTGACATTAACACACTTGATTTCACTCACTATCATAGCAATTAAACTTTTTTCTTGCTTTTTGTAATATTTGCTTTCCTATACTTAATACAATATTTGAATCAACACTCCACATAGGCCTATATTCTTCCTCTCCGGATATTTATCTGGTTTACCATTATTTCAACATGCAATTTCTTCATAGCCAGTAGCCCATCCAATTTATTTTATTTATTCTTTATCACTCCCATCATTCTTCTTTCGTCTGTTGTTCTTAATTCAACTTTGTTTCTTTTTCATTTTCGTCAATTTCATATATTCCTTCTTCTCTATATCCATATTTTAGTATGGGTCTTGCGTCTTAGATTTAACGCCACATAAAATATCTTACAGTCTGAAATAAGAGGCCTCTGTGCAAAATTGTCTACCATTTGACGCCCTTATTTGAATTGCAACGCTAATACAGCTCTTGAATTGAGTCATTAAGTAAAATATTTCTACTGCTTTCAGCCTTCTCTCCTCAAAGCGTTTTAGTGCTAATGTCTTCTTTCCAAATATTGCCACACTCCAAGCTAAAGACTTCACTTTTCTCTTCTTTAACTTATAATTAGAGATCCGTGAAAGTGGTTTTACTTTTAGGGAAAATTCGTTTTAACATTTCAAGATTTCGGTGTTATTGAGAATTTGGCGATGTTATTCTAAAAATAATGTAAATTTTAGTATTTTTAATCCTAGTTTAGTATATTAAACCTAATACGAAATATATATTCCAGTAGTTAAATGTTAACTTTTAGCTTGTACAATTGATATTGATTTTAATACATTAAAATGCATAAAATTGTAATCGTAGTCACTAAATTGATAATTGTGTCTGCAAAAAATTAGGGGGAAAAAAACGTATGTTACACGTTAATATAATTTGTATTTCTTGGAATTCATATTGGCCACACAACGTAAAATCTATGGAGAGACCATATTTGAGCATCAGAAGGACAGAAAATATTACCTCTATGTTGTGAATTGTGTCACAACCATTTTTCTTGGTAATAGTGCATGGAGGAAGCAAATTTGGCGCCATCAGATATGGCAGTTAAAATGAAGATGGAATCCGAAAACAGTGTTTAAAAAATGCATTATGAAAATTTCGCGAATAGAACAAAAAAAAATCTCCGGAATTCGTTGAAATTTTTAAATTTCGGTGTTAATTCGCGATTCATAAATGCTGTTTATTTAAGGTTGTGGAAAGTGGAATTAAGAAATGTTATAAGAAAATGACAAAATTAGAGCATTTCGCGTTATCGCGACTCGCGAATTTCACGAATCTCTATTTATATGTCGAATGCCAGAAAACTATAATATGAAATAAGTCTTCGAAAACATATCTTATTATTGCCTATATCACATTTACATTGCTTGGTAAGAATGCATGAGTAAAAGATATTAAATATTTTCTGAACACTTTGTATTATTTGTGGTAAAGGAGAAAGCCTCAATATCTAACGAGTTTTATATTTATATATAATGTTTATGTTGAATTGTGCTGACTAAATAAAGAATGTCATAGGTAGATAATACAGACCATTTAACTCATGCCTCAAATGGGAGTCAATGACCAATCACGCTTCAATGAATTTTGTTTTACAACCAATCACAGTCGTGTTTCACCTCGATATTTATCTACTTATGTTTATCGTATTAAAGAAACTCCTCCTTTTTAATGTATTCTGAACAGGTCAGAGCATTATTTTACAGTGACTGACTCTCGAACAAATACGTTGAATGTAGCAAATAATGAATAGATTCCTTCGAACTACACATTTGATAATTGTCTTCAATAATTGTGTATTTAAATAATGATTTTGCAGAGTTGTTTCCTAAAAAATAATTAATAACCTATAAAGTTGATTATAATATACACTTTGATGTATTTAATTTTTTCTCCACTAGGGTACATTCTTGCAATATTGCGATTCTATTTGGCAATAAATAATATGGCCTAGTTGCAGTGGATGAACAAATGAAACTAACCAAACATTTCTCATTTGTTTTCAAAATCGCCATTTGCATTAAATATATAAATATTTTAAAATAACTAAAAAAATAAAAATTATCAGATGTATATTAATTGAAGTGTGGCACATGTGGCAATGTTTATATAGGACAAACTGGTAGACCTTTTATCTCTCGGATAAAGGAACACATGAGAGCATATAACAGAAATTTAGAATATTCAAAATATGCTAACCACCTATTCCAATTTAATCATTGTTTTGATCCAAATTTTGAAATTTTACATGTTTGTGATAAGGGTAAGAAGTTAGATCTTTTGGAGGCTGTATAAATCAATAAATTTAAAAGTAGTAACAAACTGTTAAATTCTTAACTTGGTTTGAATGAATCCCCTTTGTTAAATTTAAAAATTTAAATAAATATTGTTGCATTGTTGCTTAGATCAGTTGGAACACAATTCATAATTTGTTAACATGTCTGAAGAAGATACAGTGTACCGAAACAGCTGTCACTGAATTATATGATAAATATGAAAATCAAATAAAACTACGTTTTATTTCTATTTAATTAATAAATAATGTGATTTGGTTGCAGTGATGAACAAATGAAGCATAACAAACGTTTCTCATTTGTTTTCAAACATCGCCGTTTACATTAAATATATAAATATTTTAAAATAACTATAGTTAAACAATGATTTGTGAGTAAACAGCTTAAT
Source organism: Diploptera punctata (assembly GCA_030220185.1). NCBI lineage: Eukaryota > Metazoa > Arthropoda > Insecta > Blattodea > Blaberidae > Diploptera > Diploptera punctata. Next base: position 1,347,729 of record JASPKZ010000458.1, on the reverse strand, counting down.
TTTATTCGTTAAATAGTCCTAAAAAATGCCACTCTTGATTTCCAAATTCTCTAGATAAATTGGAAACCACTCGTGGCATTACTTATGATAGCATTGATTCCGTATTTTGGGAAATATCGTAGGCAGTATCGTAATTACGTATACATAGACTGCATAACATGCGTCATACCAACTTAAGTAAATTCCCTGCTGTTTTTTGACAGATATAAATCTTTCTTCTAATATAAACAAATATGCAGATAACTTGCGTGACTACCTCCAATTTGAAGTACTCAAATCACATCCCGAGACCTGATTTTCAAACTTCCGCAGTTATCTGCAGACTTTAAGTTCCGAAATAGAAACACGGCAGCTTTTCTCATACATTCTGCAAAACGCAGTGTTTTCAAATAAATGTATAATTATAGCTTAGATGAATATATTTCCTTTCAGTTTTTTTTCCTTATTCTGGGCTTCAGCAAATCTTTAAAAATGACATACATGTAAAGAATTCATCAATAACGAAAGATTAATACTTATTCGTTAAACGAATTTTATTATGCTTCAATAAATAAACAATTAAATAAATAAATAGGCTAAACTTTACAACATGTGACGTTACTTTTTTAATTACTTCATAAACTACTGTCAAATTTTATTCTTAGAGTTTAATTTTTCAAATTATTTCCCACCATTTACAATGATTTTACATGTTTTCTAACGATTATTTGAAAATATTTTTTCACGATATTGAACTACATGAAGACGTGGCAGCCATATTGATTTTAACGAATATGCTGTGTTCCAATGCAACCAATATAGAGTCTGTATTAATTGACTTTTTTATTAAGGATTTTCTCTACATTACAGTAGTTATCCTTGAGGCCAAATGTATTTTGCTGCGCCACAGATTTTTATTCTCAGCAACTTCTTCTTTGAGGTCTCTGCTGATCATGTTTCTTCTCACTTCATCCATCCACTGTTCTCTGGATTTCCCCCTCCTTCTCCTGCCTTCAGCATTCCAATCCAGCATAATTATTGGGATTCTATTACTCTCCATCCTCTTCAGATGTCCATACCATTTCAATCTTCGTTCCTATATTACTTCTATAATATTATATTTAACATTAATTATTTCTCTAATTTTGCTTCCGAATTTTCTCCTTTCTTGATTTTCTTGATGCCCTTAGCCAAAAATACATCTCTGCTGTCAATAATTTTTTGCTTGCTGTCTACATAAAGTCCAGGTCTCTGCACCATACAATATAATACTTTGTACTAATGATTTAAATACCAATGTATTTGTTTTATTTATTAACTTACACTAAATAAAATCAGCGTGCATTGTACTTAAATTGCGTTAGGTTTAGCTTTTAGGTTTGTCTTTCACAGGTTAGAGTACTTAAATTGCATTAGGTTAGCTTTTATTTTGGTCTTAAATTGAGTTAGGTTAGCTTTTAGCCTTGTTGGCAACGCGAGTTGAAATATCGTGTATATGTTGGCTTCATCCCGTGATTCCATAGTATAAACCACTTCACGTCTGTTGTTGGCACATGCGCATGATGTATTATTGAAACTGAGAAAAAAAATCTTGTCACATGTTGTAAAGTATTTCCAATATATATATATATATATATATATATATATATATATAAATAGATCATTTTTATTTTTATTTGAATAGAGGAATGCTGGACAAATTCTATTTGTTTAGCCAACTATATGCACTTTGTATAAGTCTGAATAGTTTGTACTCTGCAGATGACGTGTAGTTCTCGCTGTTTTTAATAATAATAATAATAATAATAATAATAATATTTTTTTGTTGAAATTGGTAGAATTATGGTCCTAGGAACCTTTCAGTTAACCAGTGAAGACAGATATAGCTACAAAAATTTATTTATGCTTTAAATTTTTAACTAATGCGTATATATATATATATATACAGTTACCTGTTGTCTAATAATTAATTTTTCTCTATTTATTTAATTTTATACTATGTCATTAATCTTTTCCTCGTTTTTTTATATTTCTTGTACATATTATATAGTATTTAATTCGTTAAATTTAGAGTAAATCAAAATACATTATAAATATTAATTGTATTGTATTCATAACTTGTAATCGTTTATATATATATATTTTGATGTAAGACTATTTTTTTTTTAAACCTGGTTGAGTGGTAGACTAGGCCTTAAGGCCTTAACTCTGGCAGGTAAAATAAAGCTATTATTATTATTATTATTATTATTATTATTATTATTATTATTATTATTATTATTATATATGTATATATAATTCACTGGCACTATCGAACCGTAGATGCATGGCCGCGCGGACGTAAGTTGTCCATACATCATTATCTTGACCTAATGTTTTGAAATCTCCTGTATAATCTAGTTATTTCAAATTAAGGTTATTGTTATTCTCCCACCTTATTCATGGCCACCAATTGGGCGCTTTCCCTCTGGTTTTCCTACAAGAAGTTTCCAGGCTCCTTTCTCATTTCCCATTCCTTCCTATCGCTGTCTACGAGACTTATCTATTCTTAATATACGCTTTCTATAAAGATCATATATAATATTTTATAACTATTATTATTATTATTATTATTATTATTATTATTAGTTGTAGTTTTTTAGTGCAAGTATAACCCGCTTCATATAACAATCTTATTTCAGATCTGTGAATCTAAAGTATTTCATCTTCTTTGTCTTCTTGTCTCTATTCAATATCTAAGCCTCCTTCACCCGTTCCTAGATTAGGTTCAGAGTATTTTTTTTTACGTGGAAACATTGCCACCTGTTCGCATAACCTACTTGCTTGGAAAGGGGACTGGATTTTCTATTTCGGTCTATTCTCTTAGTTGATGTATACCCGTTTTATGTTTTGGCGAAAACTTATAAGAGCAGTTGTCGACGGAGGGCATTGCAGTCGTGTTTATGCAGGAATAGAACACGTGACACTATCTATGAAGTGCAGAGGGAAATGGGACGCGGGAAGCTCACAGTGCAGGTCTTGTAGAAAGTTTGTTAGCGGTGCACATTGCAATGTGCAAATTATCTTTCTGCGTTGTGAATTAATCACTTTTCTTTTAGGCGAACGATGTGGTTACAAGTGCTATTAAAAGGCAACAGTGATTCTTTGCCCACTGTACACTGCATTATATGACGTCACATGTAGCAACAAACAGTACTTCGCGATGTGTCCGCCTGCAGATATATATTGAATGACTAATAGAATGATTAGTATCCTTTATTAACGCATCGGCAATTTTTTTTTACTGCAGGCACTTGTCAAGGCGGCTTTTACAAAGAGTGATTCAAATCAAATGGACAAATTAATATCAAAGTAAAATAAACCTTATCGTCACTAAGCCTAAAGTTCGTTGTTAAAAGCCACTGCCGCCGTATTTCACGTGCCGTTATGTCCGTTGATAAACGTCGCCCTCGCCACGATCGGCGTTTTTTTTGTTTCAACTTGTCATTCGTTGCAATAATTTTGATTGAATAACACGCGTCTCTTCTAGTTGTTGCCAATTTATAATGTCGAGTAAAAGGAAAATTGTTCAAAATCTCTCATTAATTGATTTAATTTTGATAATTTTAATTTTATTTTGGAACCTTGGAACGTATCCTCTACATACCCATACAAATTACCATTCCATATTCACGGTTTCTGTATTGGCGGAATATTTACGAAACATATCCTCCGCGAATAAAGAGCTTTTACTGTAATTAATATTAAGTTTAGATTTATATTAAATCGAATCGCCTCGCTATAAATTATTTTACTGAAGAATGTAATCTGGCGTTAGTATTGAATTTCTCACAGACGTTAACCTAATTGGCTCTTAATAGAGGCTGCAATTAGTGTTGGGGTCATTATACTTATTAATCAAGTTCATTCAGAACACATTCTGCGGTTATAGTTGACGTTCTTGCAGGATAATAATGAAGTTCCTGAGAACGAATTTGTAGTTATTGTCGAATTCTTTCAGTTAAAACTAAGTTCGATGAGAACAGATTTAGCGTTAATTTTTTGAAATTAATAATGGAGTTCTCTCAGAACACATCGAGTTCTTGAAATTTATAATATAAATCTCTTTTAACGTATAATTTAGTTAGTGTTGAGTTGTTGCTATCAGTATTGGAGTTCGCTGAGAACAAATTGAGGAATTAATGTCGAATTCTTGCAGTATATAATGGAGATCTGTCAATTAGTTAGTTTTTAATTCTTGCATTTCGCTCAAAACTGATTATATAATAATAATAATAATAATAATAATAATAATAATAATAATAATAATAATAATAATAATAATAATAATACCGTTAATAAATTATTGCAGTTAATAACAAAGTTAACTTAAAACAGATTCTGCAATTAAAGTTAAGTTCTTGAACTTAATAACTTAATGGATAGCGCTCAAAACATATTATGCAGTTAATGTTATGATAACTCAGAACACATATCCAGTTTATGTTCTTGAGTTCGCTCAGAACAAATTCTGCAGACAATTTTGAGTTGTTGCAGTTAATAATAGAGTTCGCTCAGAACAAATTCTGCAGACAATTTTGAGTTATTGCAGTTAATAATAGAGTTCGCTCACAATAAATTCTGCAGACAATTTTGAGTTGTTGCAGTTAATAATAGAGTTAGCTCAGAACAAATTCTGCAGACAATTTTGAGTTGTTGCAGTTATTAATAGAGTTCGCTCAGAACAAATTCTGCAGACAATTTTGAGTTGTTGCAGTTAATAATAGAGTTAGTTCAGAACAAATTCTGCAGACAATTTTGAGTTGTTGCAGTTAATAATAGGATTCGCTCAGAACAAATTCTGCAGACAACATTGAGTGGTTGCAGTTAATAATAGAGTTCGCTCAGAAAAAAAAAAAACCTGCAGACAATTTTGAGTTGTTGCAGTTAATAATAGAATTCGCTTAGAAAAAAAAAACCTGCAAACAATTTTGAGTTCTTACAGTTAATAATAGAGTTCACTTAGAACAAATTCTGCAGACAATTTTGAATTGTTGCAGTTAATAATAGAGTTCGATCAGAACGAATTCTGCAGACAGTTTCGAATCGTTGCAGTTAATAATAGAATTCGCTCAGAACAAATTCTGCAGACAATTTTGAGTTGTTGCAGTTAATAATATAGTTTGCTCAGAACAAATTCTGCAGACAATTTTGAATTGTTGCAGTTAATAATAGAGTTCGATCAGAACAAATTCAGCAGACAGTTTTGAATCGTTGCAGTTAATAATAGAATTCGCTCAGAAGAAATTCTGCAGACAATTTTGAGTTGCTACAGTTAATAATAGAGTTCGCTCAGAACAAATTCTTCAGACAAATTTGAGTTGTTGCAGTTAAATATAGAGTTCGCCCAGAACAAATTCTGTAGACATTTTAAGTTGTTGCAGTTAATAATAGAGTTCACTCAGAACAGGTACTGCAATTAGAGTGGAGTTCTGGGAGTTAATGATGAAGTTAATTGAAACCAGATTATACTAGAATTCTTATAGTTGTTTTAGCACATTTTAGAGTGGATCAGATCTTGCAGTTACTGCCAGGCATGCTGCTGCAGTCGTTATTGGAGATAGAGCCGTGTTGCTCCGAGAGTTGATTGTGATTTTGGCGTATGTAAGAGGGGGGTACCAGGGGGTTGAAGTTCCCGGTCTCTGCATTGCGGCGGCGGAGGACGATATGATGGGGGGTGTGCGCGAGCCGAGACCGTTGTCGCTGCAGTCGGCGCTTGGCGTTCGAACTCGCCGGTCGCGTCTGGCCGCGCCCCGGGGGCCGACGGACCTGCACAGGTCAGGGGTCGGGGTTTCTCAAGGGTGTGTGTTGCTTCATTTGGAGAGGCCAGGACTCTTCAAATTCTGTCGGTAAGTGGTTTTACTTAAAACATTTATAATCAATTTGGAGACATTAAAACTGTCACCTAATCATAGTACAATGACTCTGTCTAGTAATGTTTTAGCTACTCAATCTGACATCCGTCATTCAAAAACACATTGTTATAAACCCTATATTTAAATCATCATCTTCATTCATGGATTAGGTCTGTTGACCCGTTCCGACTTTAGCCCATCTCTTTCTAGGTCTGCCCACAATTTTATATTTAAATATGTATATTTATATGTGTCTGTGTGTGTGTGTGTGTGAGAGAGAGAGAGAGAAAGAGAGAGAGAGAGATATGTAAGCATTACATGTAAATAGTTATCTACAAGTTTGTGTGTGTAGGTGTGTGTGTAAATAAAGAGAAAAAGAAAAGAAAAATATATCTATATTTCGTAATACTGATATTAAGGAAATATTCAAAAGCAGTTGTATCTTACAAACATAATATTGATTGTAACATATTGTAAATAATAATTATAATATTATAATAATAATAATAAATGTATAAAACAAATACATGAAAAATTGTAGACTTTCATGGCAGGTATTTTGATTAATGTATTTTATGTCTTTCGGGCTAAATGGCCGTGGTTTGGTTTTATTAACACTCGACGTTTCGTTTACTACTGCGGTAGACATCCTCAGGAGATTCTGCATGTTCTTTGTCCTCTTAACTCTTCAAATGTCTTATTCAAAAAGAAGATTAATAAAATTTGGATTCCGGCATTATATAACACGAGAATAAAACCTATGACTTACGCCAGTGACAACAAATCAGAAAAATAGCTCCAAACTAACGGATCGTGTAGAAAAAATCACCACACAATACTCAACTATAAATAAGGACACGATTTCCAACACACAGCCAGTCTGCAGCCGACATTTGAAGAGTTAAGAGGTCAAAGAACACGCAGAATCTCCTGAGGATGTCTACCGCAGTAGTAGACGAAACGTCGAGTGTTAATAAAACTAGACCACGGCCATTTAGCACGAAAGACATAAAATACATGGATCAAAATACATGACAATTCATAGTTCCTACACTGCAACTAATAAATCTGAAATTTTGGTACTGTTCCAGATTAGGTTTTGTAAATAGTAAATAGATCAACGTTTCGTATTATAGTCTCATAATTATGAGGTCAAGTTTTAAGAATTGTAAAAGAGTACCTGATATCTCAGTCGTCCTCAATAATTTGCAGTGTTGTTTTATGAGGCCTTTCGATAACTTGAGTATCATCTTCAGCTTTAATTTTGGTAATCGTAATGTGTTTTAAAAATCTTGAATAATTTTGAGGAATATGAAATCTTTTTGTTAAATATTTTAATAAAATTAATTGTATTTATTTATGTGTTCCTTGCATCTCATATAAAGTTCCATGACTCGAGTCACAAAATAATAATAATATTGCAGTGTACGATTATTTATTATTTTAATTATATAACGAGTGGGTCAAGATAGAACACGACCGCAGAGAATTAAGCGTCTTGTATGCAAGTTACGCATTTCCTTATACACGGTATTAAAAAAATGCATATAATTAAAAAAAAAAACTTTAAAGTGATCTTATTGCAGACCTTAGAGACCCTTGGAGTTGTAAGAGGTTAATGCTCCTTTCTAGACAATCGGTACAATATATCAGCCCTGCGTGATGGCTGCCTTTACCCTCAGAACAAGCATCTGTTACCGGTACTCATTTCAGTTAAGAGGTTGGGGATAAATACAATTAGGACTATTAAATTATTATTTCAAAGAACCGATAAAAAGAAAAACGAAGATATAAGAACAGAACTTCATATGTTTAATCTCTGTGAAAGAATAAAATATTGTCAAAATGCTTATCTTCAGCACGTATTACGAATGAATATAACTATTACTGATGAGATTAGAGAGGATCAATTAATTAATATAGATTGAATTACTATTCATTTCGGGAGAAATCCGAGAAAGGGGGTAGCCCCCCTAAAAATAGAAGGGATAGAAACAGTAAATTTTTACTACTTGTGCAAAATTTTCGATTTTTTAAAGCCATTTTTCGAAAAAATTGTGCATTTTTTTCGGATTTTCGAGTGCATCAGAATATCCACTTAAACATAAATTGCAACTTGACCTGAAATACTATCTATAAAATTTCTAGAAAATTAACTCTAAAAGGATTTTCACATACGGCGGTATACAAACCAACTAGCGCATACCAAGAAGAATATATAATTATAAACCAATAGGGAGAAGAATGTTGGGAAGACCATTGAAGAGACGGAAGGACCAATTCGACCTATAATGAGATCGGAACAGGCCATTGGGCTTAATTGTTGTTGTTGATGATGAATATCATTACTTTTTTATTCCTTATTATTCATGATGTCAGTTTAAAAAAATGTATTCATTCACAGTGTTCTGCCCAAGAGCTGGTCTTTCACTGCAAACTCTGCATTCTCCACTCCTCCCTTAACTCAGTTTTCCTTTTTGTATCCGCATACAAACCATTTATTTTAATATTGTCTATCATCTGATGTCTTTTTCTGCCTCTAACTTTCTTTCCGTTGACTATTCCTTCTAGGGTATCCTTCAGCAGGCAGTTTCTTCTTAGCCAGTGGCAAATCCAATTTCTTTTCCTCTTCTTTATGAGTTCCAACATTGTTCTTCTTTCACCCACACAGTCTAGCACATCTTCATTTCTTACTTTGTCTGTCCATTTTATACGTTCCATTCTTCTCCATATCCATATCTGAAAAGCTTCCAGTCGCTTTTCCTCATTCCGTCGTAATGTCCAAGTCTCTGCACCATACAATGCTACACTCCACACAAAGCACTTCACTAGCCTCTTCCGTAATTCTTTTGCCAAAGGTCTTGTTGAAAGCTTCTTTTGCCATTGCTATCCTCTGCTTTACTTCTTGGCCGCAATTCATGTTACTACTGATAGTACAACCCAATTATTTGAAGCTCTCCACTTGCTCAATGGCCTCATCTTTAATCCTCATGTTTATCTTCCTTGGTTTCCTTCCTATAATCATGACCTTCGTCTTATTTATATTTATCTTCATTCCATAATCCTCGCACTTGTCATTTAGCTCCATCAACATGTTCCTCAAAGTCATTGCATTTTCTGCTAGCAAAGCCATATCATGTGCAAATCTTATAATAGTCTATCCATCCATCCATAGTAATTCTGTCCGAAGGCAGGTCCTTCACTGCAATCATAGCATTTTCATGCTATGCTTGCAGCTTTACTAGGGAATAGTCTATAAAATGTTTAATAACACGTTGAAAACTAAAATTTTAAAATTATTTTTCATTGTGTACCACAGTAAAGGCATTCTTTTGTAATGTAAAAAATATAAAAATTAACTGATTAATTAAGATGTAAGGTAAAGCTATCCCGCTAAGGCTTAGGAGACCTTCCAGATAGTATGGGGGTTAAGGTTCCCGCCTTTCTAGACAATCGGTACAAAATGTCTTTCAGATTTTCAGTCCAACGTGACGGTCGCCTTTACCCCAGAATATACATCTGGTACTCATTTCCGTTAAAGCAGGGCCATGTTGCTGCCATAAGGTTTAAGCCAGTTTAAAAATCTGATCCCATCGGTACTTGAACCCTCGATTTTCCGGCTTGTAGCGTGTTGTCTTAACTTACAGTACTATGCCGTGCCTCTTAATTATGTTTTTATACCATGTACTCATAAGGGCCAGGTACACATACACACACACACATAATATATATATATATATATATATCTTGTAAAATAAGCAATCTATGAACCAGTTGTACAAACATATTATATTAGCTGCTCGTTCTAAAAAACTTTAAATACTTTAAAAATATAAACACAAACGTCATTTAATATGCACTAGGACATCGTTTCCCAACCTGCGGTTCGCGAACCCCCAGGTGATTCGCCAAAACTTTTCCGTAATAGCGGGTTTCGAGGCTAGGTCTATTATTGTTTCCTTCATTTCCGAGAAATTGTGATAATGATGATAATAATAATAATAATTAATAATTATTATTATTACTACTACTATTATAATTGAGGGGAATTTGTGAATGTTTGTTGCAAACTTATAGTCCATAAGTCAGTAAGTAATTTATATATATATATATATATATATATATATATGGGGGCACGCCGTAGCGTAGTGGTTAAGGCACTGAGCTACAAGCCGGAGGGTCGAGGGTTCGAGTCCCGGTGGGGTCAGGATTTTTAAACTGACCCGAACCTTCTGGCGGCACTATGGCCCTGGGGTCGACTCAGCCTCTAACTGAAATGAGTACCAGACGCTGTTCTGGGGTAAAGGCGGCCGTCACGCAGGGCTGACAACCCGGCTGACATCAAGTGCCGATTGTCAAGAAAAAGTGTGAGCCCTAACCTCCTACTATCCCAAGGGCCTCCTGAGCCCTGTAGTGGGATCACTTTACCTTTACTTTATATATATATATATATATTCCTAAGTTTGGTTGGAGAAAACATCAATGATGAGGAAAATTTCTCAAAATGAATTATTATTATTATTATTATTATTATTATTATTTATTATTATTATTATTATTATTATTATTATTATTATTATTATTATTATTTAAAAATTAAATTAACCCTATAATGTCCATTGTTGCATATGTGTAACATCGGGAATTGATCACATTATTTCCACAATAAATGAATACCGTGAATGCCTGATTTACAGTTATATAACAACGTTAGGAATGCATTTGATTTCGCTACGACTAGGCCTACACGTTGTGTAACTTTAGGTTTTAACCGTTAAGGGTTAGGTTAATTAAGTAATTAAACCTATTGCTTGGAATTAAATTTTATGCATGTCTACTGCATGTATATTTTAAAGTCTGTGGTTCACCCAACTCATATAGTTTGTATTTGTACTGGTTGAGTGGAAGAGAGGGCCTTTTGGCCTTAACTCTGCCAGAATAAATAAAGTATTATTATTATTATTATTATTATTATTATTATTATTATTATTATTATAGTTGTGGAAGGGGTTCGCGAGCCGAAAAAGGTTGGGAACCGCTGCAGTAGGAAAATGTCACATATTGTACATATTATACTTCTTCTTCTTCTACTACAAGGTTTAGGCTATGCAGCCTGTTCCGGCGAAGTTAAAAGTGGAGTCCATCTTCTACGTGGTCGGCCAACATCTCTTGTTCCTCTGGGATTATACAGGAAGGTTCTTTTTGGTATTCTTTCATTGTTCATTCTCATTAAATGTTCTGTCCATTTCTTATTATTTTCGCTGATTTTATCTTCAATTTTATATATATTTAATTCTTCTCGTATTATACTTACATCTCAAATACACATGCGTATCCACCCAAACACGCGTGTGTTTGAGATGTGTAGAAACATAGTTTATACAATGTGTGGCATTTTCTAAGTGCACATTAAATAACATTTGTGTTCGGACTGATATTGGAAATATTTGAAGTTTTTTACGTGGAGTTAACTGAAAACATTTGGTTCGTATAATTACATTATTTGTAAGATTCAAATAACATCACAACTCTTTAAAATAGCACAAGATAATTTAACCGTATTAAATAATTTACGGTTTTTAAGATGAGTTCAAAATGTGTTGTAATTTTTGAAGTTGTTTTCTTTTGGCATTTCTTGCTATAACCATGTCGATCCTACATTGTTGAATAGATATCCTTGTCAAAGAAGTTAATTTGCGGAGATATCTCTCATTACGAACAAGAAGAGGTCGTTTTATTAACAGGAAGAGGCAATTTTATCAACAGGAAGAGGCAAAATTATCGGTCTATGAGATAACTAGTCGCTTTGTAATTACGTTTTTGTTGAAATATCTTAAGCTACATCAATCAGACATTATTTATGAATGTTCAACAATTTTATAAATGTAACAAAGAATATAATACATTTGTCCACCGCTGGGGCTCGAGGTAGCGTATTGCCTTGTCACGCAGCTGACCCGGGTTCGATCCCTGGTTAGGACAGACTCCTGGGTGAGGTATTTTCGGGGTTTTTCGCACCTGTAAGACAAATGTCAGGATGCTTAGGGCCCAACGGTCCCCGAAAATCATCCGGCCATCATCATCATTATCCTTATTATCATCATCCTTCACCGGTGTGGAAAGCAACGGGAAGCTACCACACATATAATTCCCTAGTAAAGCTGCAAAGCATAGCATGAAAATGCTATGATTGCAGTGAAAGACCTGCCCTCGGGCAGAATTACTATGGATGGATGTGTAATACATTTTATAATAATCAAACGGGTTCGTTCAGGCATTAGAATTTCATACTAGATTCAGAAGATACCGAGTTCAAATCACATTCGACTAGGCTGACGGTGGTATTTCTTGTTTTTCCTCAGATGTCAAGGCAAATGTAGGTTTGTAATTCCATTATCACGACGCCTTTCATCATAATCGTCATTTAATATTTAATTTAAAATTAATAATCAGTGAATATTTCAAGACCCACTGATACATACAGCAGACAAGCTCTATTAATGAAGCCCAAAGTTCTTAGGGCAGATATAACCAAATATGTTGAAGCGCCCCAAAATATACTGTAGTAATGGTAATATTAAGTTATAATAATAAGCCAGAAAATGGATAGAAGAACGAAACGAAACACACAGGTCACGAATGAGAGAATATTGGAAAAGCAATTGAAATAACGCTTGTCCATAGTAGTCCTGTCCAAGAAAGAATGACCAGTATGTTGATAGATATGATGATAATATTATTATTATTATTATTATTATTATTATTAATAATAATAATAATAATAATAATAATAATAATAATAATAATAATAATAATAATAATAATATCCTAACTCGTGTCCAACTCAGAATCGGGTCGAAGGATGAGATGTGATGAAGCCTTATATAGAGGTCTGTGAATGGCTAGGGTGCCGGCCGACCACGCCTGTCGCACCATCACAGGGGCAGATGAACGAAATGGGTGAAATGAGTATGGAGAAATAATGGAATGAAATTGTGGCAGGGGAAAACGGGAGAAACCCCGAGAAAAATCTGCCCAAGTTCTGTTTCCTCCACTACGAAACCCACGTGGAGTAACCGAGACTCGATCTCTGGACCCCAGCGGTGAGAGGCGAGCGTCCGCTTCCGCCCCGGAGCCGCCTAATAATAACAATAATGATTAATAAACATATTTATAAATTTCTTCTTCTTCTTCTTCCTTTTATGTGATTAGACCTAGTGGTCTGTTACGGTCTCAATCCAACGTTTGAAGGGTCTGCCCAAAGATCTCTTGCCTGGTGGCTGGTAATTTAAGATCTGACATGGTATTTTGTTCTGCTCATTCTTCTTACGTGAGATTTGCAGTTGTTTCTGTATTTTTGTACATATTCCATAACTGATTCTGTTTGTAATTCTTTGAGAATCTCAGAATTCCTTTTATGGTCTATTCTTGAGTAACCTTCAGTAGGTCTCATAAATTTCATTTCTGCCGCAGTTAGTCTTTGTTCATCTACATTGCGAATTGTCCAGGCCTCACTGCCGTAAATTTATAAAAATCTTCTGTGGCAAATGTTTATTCCTTTCCTCCAACTTTATCTTAGCATTCCCCTTCTTTTAGATATGTTTTATTCCGTTATTACTTCACTTCATTCAACAATGCTGATGTTTACTGCTACGCGTCTTCTTCCCAATGACATCGATTCTAATTTTTTTTCCCCTCCATTATTTTGCTCTCCATTAGTTTTAAATGTCCATACCATTCAAATTGTCTATAATTTATATGATAAAGTATTGAATCCTTTTTATTAAATTCTTATCAGATTTTTGTATTTCTTGTAATAATAATAATAATAATAATAATAATAATAATAATAATAATAATCATAATAGTACATTCACGAATTTAGGCCATTTGTTCACCTTTCTCGATTCAATTCCGTCTGGATTCTTCGTGTTAAGACTTGCAAGTAAAGTTGAGATTCCTTAGGACAGGTCACTGGCCCGACGCTAAGTAGTCCAGTGGTAGAGCTGCTACCGTTTAGTCTTGGACAGACATTGGGATACCGCATTTACTCAGTACCCGATGGAACGGATATACTGCCGTGACTTGTTTGTGAAAACGGGTTTTACCATGAGAAAATGAGGATGAGAATTGGGTAGGAGAGGTTATATATATATATATATATATATACGCCACTACCCCTTACAACCCTATTATTAGTATTGTGATTATTATTATTTAAAATTAAACTTGGCAGTAAATTGCCACATGGTTTTACGATAAATAAAGGGCTAAGTCAAGGTTGTTGTCTATCACCGACTCTGTTTAAAATATATGTATATGAAATATTAAAGAATTGGAGGAGAAAATGTTCAAGCATGGGAATTCCTATTTCAAACAACAAAACTTTATACAACTTATTTTACTGATGATCAATTGTTAATTGCGCAAGATTATGAAGATTTAAAATATATGACTAGAAAATTAATAGAAGAATATGAAAAATGGGGATTAACTTTGAACATGAAGAAAACAAAATATTTATCAATTGGTGAACCAGAACAAAATTTAATTTTGGAGACTGGAGAAACAATAAATCTTGTAGTGAGATCATATATTTAAGAATTAAAATTAATAAAAATGAAAGTTATGAAGAGGAAATGAGAAATAGAAATAATAAAGGAAAATTTGCAATTGCTTGCCTCAATGGAATATTGTGGGATAAAATATAAGTAATAAAAATAAAATGAATATATATCGTACAATTGTGAAAGCATAATTGCTTATGGAGCAGAACTTTGGTCATTAACAACATAAATAAATAAGTATATTTTGGCAACGGAAATGAATTTTATACGAAGGACGGCAAGAATTTCAAGAAGAGAAAACATTAGGAGCTCAGTTATAAGGGAGAAAATGAAGATTGAAAACACTATTTTAGATTATATGAAAACTCAGCAATTAAGATGGTGCGGACATGTCCAGCGAATGGAAGAGGATCGGCTACCAAAATCTGTTTTAGAATGGAAACCTGACAGAAGACGAGGCAGAGGAAGCCCTAAAACCCCCTGGAGTCAGGGAATATATTTATACATGAGGGAGAAATATTTAGGCCTACAACCAGGAGATTGGATGGACCGACAAAATTGGCTATTAGGAATCGGACAATGTCAAAGACATTAATCAACCGATGATCTATATATTATTATTATTATTATTGTTATTATTATTATTATTATTATTAATTTTTACAGTTATCACCAGTATGCACAATCTTGTGTCCTGTGAATTTTCCGTCCTAAATCCCGCCTGATTCATTACTTCCATTATCTAATTTATTCTTGGATTTCCTCTTCTCCCTGAAGGTTCTCATTGGTAAATATGTTTGGATCATTCAACTCCCGTTCTCATCAAATGACCAAAAGCCTAATTGAGATTTAATTCCACTCTTTTCAGCATCTATTTCTTTCCAAATGTGTTGATTTTTATATAATGATGTCTGTATATAACCCATACGTCCCGCAAGGGGACAAGGAATATATTAATAATTTATTATTATTATTATTATTATTATTATATTTAATTCAGTTTTAATGTTATTGTATTAACATTTAAATAAGATTAAACATTTAAAATAAATAAAATTTATTATGATAATATCATTGTATTATGTGTTCCTATTTTAGTTGTGTCATCAGATGATTTAATTGGAAATCATTATAAATTATCCTGAAATAAAATGAGAAATCTATTAAAATTAATCATGTTTATCCCCTTTAATCATTTTCTCATTAATATTCCCTCAAATATTATGATGATGTATTATAGATGTTCGGTATACGTAAGTGTTGAAGCTGCGAATAATCTTCTTAGTGAAGAAGAGTCATAAGATTAATCCTACCTGACATTCACAGGCGATTAAACATGTGTTCAACTGCTAAGATAAAATTAATAAATTAACAAGTAGATAGCATGGAAATCTCAACAGAAAATTCTAAAGTCATGGCTTTCCTAGGAAAAGACCCAATTCGCAGTAAAATTGTTATTAATAATAACATATTAGTACAAACTAACACATTTAACTACCTCGGATACCAAGTTACATACGAAGAGGAAAAATATTTTAGTCAAAAAATATATAAAATTTAACAGAGTAACAGGAATTATAAATAATATTTTCAAGCCAAACCCAGTACAGCAAAGCAGACAAACTAGAATTTATAAAAACACTGGCCAGTCCCATATTATGTAGCGGCAGCGAGGCCTGGACATTCGCAGTGTAGATGAACAAAGACTAACTGCGGCAGAAATGAAATTTATGAGACGTACTGCAGGCTAGTCAAGAACAGACCATAAAAGGAATTCTGAGATCTCAGAGATATACATAGAGATTCAGTCATGGAATATGTACAAAAATACAGAAACAACTGAAAATCTCACATAAGAAGAATGAGCAGAACAATAATACCACGTCAAATCTTAAATTACCAGCCACCAGGCAAGAGATATGTGGGCAGACCCTTCAAACGTTGGATTGAGACCGTAGCAGACGACTAGGTTTATCATATGAAAGAAAGAAGAAGAAGAAGAAGAAGTAGTAGTAGTAGTAGTAGTAGTAGTAGTAGTAGTAGTAAATAAATCTCATTGAACGGGATGCGGCATAAAAAACGAAGCTGTAACCGAGCAAAAACATTTGCTCATTTAGAAGTAACTAACCCACTGGCATTATCGAACCCGTAGGATCATGGCCGCGCGGACATAAGCTCTCCATACATCCCTATCCTGAGCTAATATTTTCCAATTATCCCCTGTATATCTACTTCCTTCAAATCATGGATAATGTTATTCTCCCACCTCATTCTTGGTCAACCAACTGGGCGTTTTCTTTCTGGTTTTCCTACAAGTAGCTGCCATGCATCTCTTTCAACCCCCATTTGTAGCACGTAACTGTTCTTATTACGCTTGGCTTCCTAGATATATTCATGTAGCGCACTATTAATCAGTTTTCTCCATTCACCTGTCCATCTCTTTTTGGCCAAAACATTTTCCTAAGAACTTATTCTCAAATACTCGTAATCTTTCCTCCGATAAAGTCAAGAATACATCGTTTCAGTATCCATATAATATAAGGGTTAGAATAATAGTTTGATATATTTTCAATTTAACGTTTGTGTCTTTTTGAAAGGAGTTGGGACAACAGAGTCCCTGTATGGCATGTAATAATAGCCCACAATTAACAGAAGTTGAGCCTACGTTTAATTTGTTTGTGCATCGCATTCCTATATTTGTAAATAATTGTTCCTAGATGCGATGGAAATGACCACGCTTCTTCAAAATTTCCGCCATTAGTCATTAGCTTGTCCATTTCCATTATATAACTGACGCATTGCTCATTTATAAACTTCACAAATTGGATTTTAATCTTATATCCCATTTTCCATCCATAGTAATTCTGTCCCACTCCCTGCAATACATAACATTTTCGTGCTATGAGTTGGCAGCTTTAACATAGGGAATTGTAGGTGTGGTAGCTTCCCGTTGCTTTTCACACCGGTGATGGATTAGAATGATATGTATGATAATGATGACTCGGATGATTTTCGGGGACCGTTCGGCCCTAAGCTTCCATGCCATTTGTGGTTTACAGGTTAGCCAAAATCTTAAGATTGGCTCCACTGAAAAAACCTCACCCAGGAGCCGGTCCCGACCGGGAATCGAACCCGGGCCCGCTGCGTGACAAGGCAGCACGTTACCTCGAGACCACAGCGGTAGACTTATCTCATATATAAAAAAAACTCCTGGCGCGACAGGCCTAGAAGGCCCTTAGCCTACCATCCGACTGCTGGCCTCACATACACATGTGTAAATCACAGAGGTAGATAATCATCAGCCAGTGTAGTGGTGACATGTGGTCAGCATGTCGAGTCCCCCAGCCGTTATAGCTGGTTTTCTCAACCTGGAGGCGCTACTTATTGTAGCTACCCAAATGCCTCACGATGCTGGGTGGGCACCGGTCCCATACTGGCCGAAATACCTAGAGAAAATCTTTTCCCCCATGGAGACTCGAACCAGCGCAAGTCCCGTAGCTCTGTGCCAAGGCTTCCTGCCCTTAACCACTCGGCTACGGCGCGGGGACTATCTCATATATAGAATATTAAAATACACACCTAATATTTACCTATGCCTCCGAAACGAGAGCAGATACTATTAAAACAAAAACTTTAGAAACAAATGAAATGAATATTCTGAGGAAGATCGTACGTAAATAAAGGAAAGATCAAATTAGAATGAAGAAATAAGAAGGCAGCTGAATATTCAGGCAATAGATGAATGGGTGGAACAAAAAAGATTTGAATAGAATCAACATATATCCCGCCTGACACCAGATAGAATTGTACAATTATATGTACAAGACATAAGTTAGCAGATGATGGGAGAAGGATACTTGGAAGATCTAGAAAGAGATGGAGGGGCTCTTAATTCTGAATGGAACAGATCATGGACCTAAAACAAAGAGAAGAAGATACAAAATGATTATTAAGTAGTTTAAAATAAATACATTATTATTATTTTAGATGATCGTCGTTTAGTTCAGTTAGTCTTACGAGCCCGGCGTCTTCTGGGCCTACAGTGAAATGACCAGTTCTAAATTCTGAATTCCATACATACTTAATAACCACACAAGGACAGGGAGGACCTCTCTGGATAAATTATAGTCTCAATGCCAAGCTCACCTCCGATATAACACGAACATTTAAGACAGTACACAGCATTAAACCATACTAAACAAAGCGAGTATCAGGATGGTTTAGATGGCCAAATGGTTTTCTGGCACTATTTGGGCTTATAGTTTCCCTACATTTGTTCATCGGCTGAGGAAATATCAAAAAAAAAAGCTCATCAAAAAACTTGTTCCGACGGAAAATCGAAACCGGGCTCTCTGGGATAAGGTTACCAAATAGGTTTTATTTCCCGAAGAAATGCTTCGTCGCCTCTAAATAGACTTTTCTATTTTTTATAGAAACATAAACAACAATATAAACTGTAATTGGGGATTTGAATGGGATATAGGCATAACTCAAGTTTTGCCCTTTTTCCGATCAATGCATTTTTGGACTCGCCATTTTGTAATTGGTCAGCCTGAAAAGTTTCGTTTCGATATCTCCATTATAGCAGGTTCAGCAGCTGATTGTATCAATTAAAATAAACAACAATGTTATGCATTTAGTTATATATTAATTGCTAATGTCTCAAAACGTATATTTTTTAATTGTGCCTATATTCCATTCAACTCCTCAATTCTAGATGTTTAATATCAACATAATAACGGGCTCCATGGCTAATAGCTGTTGGTTAAAATGCTTTATACGAATTGCACTTGATCTTTAAATATTGATGTTGTAAGCCACTGTTTGAGAACCGCATAAATATGCTAGCAGAATCGCGTTGCTATTGATTTTCATTAGAGTCTTGTTTATTTATTCAAAAAGCTGCAAAGTTATGATATAAACCACAATCCCTATAGGCCCCGAGCAGGAAGCTCTTAAAGCAAGGATCAATGCAGCAAAAGCGACCGTGAACCCAGGACAAGAACAGCGTTTTTCAATCTTATACTTTCACCAGCTTCCAGTCCTCTCATATCCTGTCGACATAAAATTATATACGGGTATTACATTTATTCAAGATTGTTTCTGTTATTTACACAGATATCCTCCACCAATATATTTTTTTTTCTTCCACACTTCCCGATCTTGTATGTCTGCTTCTGTCATGTTTCTCTTCTTCATTTAGTCTTGAATTCCCTTTATCCACATTGGCTTTGATCTACCACGTTTCCCTTTTCTGAGAGGTATCCATTTTAATACTTCATTTGTTTGTTTTTATGTCCTTAATTCTCATTATATGTCCAAACCATCATGTTGGATTGCTTCTATCTCTTGTACAATACAGCATCCTTTTATACATTTATAATTTATTTTATTGTATATTTTTTTATTTTGTCTAATTTTGATATTCTTGCTGATCTTAAAAGTCAATTTCTGTGACTAATAATTTATTTTCCGTGTTTTTTGCTTCAACGTCCATGTTCCCGCACCGTATAATAATAATAATAATAATATAATAATAATAATAATAATAATAATAATAATAATAATAATATTATTATTATTATTATTATTATTATTATATATATATATATATATATTATCTGACAGCGCTGTATCCTGGTTCGACTCATACCTGCACGGGCGTCAACAATACGGTTCATTAAACTCTAGATCATCTTGGCGCAACGTGCAGGGAGTCCCCCAGGGCAGTGTTCTCGGACCTCTTCTTTTCACAATCTATATAAATGACTTACCAACTGTACTAAAGCACTGCCGTTATCACCTCTATGCTGATAATCTCCAAATTTACCTACATTCACTCCTCATTCTCTCTGTAACAGCTTGACGGAAATTAATGACAATCTCATATCCACCTTTAACTGGTCTTCATGTATCGGTCTAAATCTGAATCCTAACAAGTCATAAGTGATTCTAATGGGACAAACACAACTGCTTACAATCTTTGACATATCTACACTCCCAAACATTACTATAAATAATAAAAATATCCCTTATTCTTCTTCAGTAATAGGTCTTGGACTACATCTAGACGCAAATTTAACCTGACAAACACAAGTGAAACGCACATGTAAAAAAAAAAAGCTTTCTCCATCTTGCATTATCTTAGACGTTTAAAGAATGTTCTCCTAGTTCTTGTCCAGAATCTTCTGTTGTCACACTGCTATTATTGTGACGTTATATACAATGATCTAAACCATCACTTGTCGCAGAGACTGCAGCGTGTTCATAATGTTTGCGTTCGATTCATTTTCAATATCCGCCGTTATGATCATATTTCCGAACACTTAAATAACCTCTCTTGGCTCCGTCTTACTGACAGACGTAAATTGCACTCTCTTCCACTTCTCTTCAAGCTTCTGAATTCCTACACTCCTAAGTCTGCCAACAATCTCTCTTCATAGCACTTCCTCTTATTGTATTTCCTTCACAGTAGCCTCTGCCCGCTCCTGGAATTTCCTTCCCCAAGATATCAGGGGTTGCCGCACACTTGGCACTTTTAAGTCACGCTTATACAGTTACCTATTATCTAATCATTGTTTTTTCTCTATTTACTTAAATTTATACTGTGTCATTAATACTTTTTACTCGTTTTTATATCTTGTACATATTATATTTAATTCGTTAAATCTAGAGTAAATCAAAATACATTATAAATAATAATTGTATTGTATATATAACATGTAATCGTTTAAGTTTATTGTAATTTAGATGGAAGACTATTTTTTGTATTATTAAAAACCTGTTGAATGGTTGACAAGACCGTAGCCTTAACTCTGCCAGGTAGAATAAAGCTGCTATTATTATTATTATTATTATTATTATTATTATTATTATTATTATTATTATTATATTGGAGGTAATATAAAATACACAGATTTTAAGTGACTCCTTCTTCTTCTTCTTCTTCTTCTTCTTTGGCGCTATGGTTCTTTGAGTTTAATCATCTCTCTGCTTGTCTTGTTTGAATATATTTATTAAAGTTTATTGAAAAAAAATGTCTCAACCACGACAACGGTTTTGTATTTTTTACACGCTTTATATTAGCTTGACCTGTATCTATCTATTTATCTATGTAACGAAATTTTTCAACGCGATTTTCACCCACTTAAAATCATTGGATTGACTTGAAACTTTGTATACTTGTAAAGGACCCGTGATAATACAATAATTTCATATTTTGTTTCTAAAATTCTGGTCAGAATCACCAGAAAAAAAAATGAAAACTGGTATAATAGTTTGCGGACTTGTCGACTTTTTAGTGAATCGTTGTAAGAGCTCAGTTAGTAGAGCGGTTAACTTTAGTGGTATATAATTTCAGTAATCCATAGGTCGCTGGTTCAAATCCGGCTGGGAGGATTTTTTTAGAAGAGTATTACTTTTAGCTCATACTACAATAGTATAGAATTTAAAGATATTTACTTTTATCTTATTCTATAAAATATTAAAACTAAAAAATAAAAAATAAATATAGTTTTAAAAAACTACAACAACACGCTTTATTAGAAAACCGAACTAAAAAATGAGAAATAATTTTAATTTTCAACACGCTTGGGATAAAATTAAAGTGGTCAACAAAAAAATAATCTACAACACATATAGAATACAACTAGAGTTATCAACAAAAAGAAAATCATTACCATCAAAATCGTAGAGTGATTTTTATGATTTTTACATTTTCCTCTTAGAGACTTTACTTTTACCAATATCTTTTTATTATCAAATATATTAATTGACATAGAGCACCCCACACTTTTGACGGTAAAATGATTTTCTTTTTGTTGATAACTCTAGTTTTATTCTGTATGTGTTGGAGATGATTTTTTTGTTGGCCACTTTAATTTTATCCCAAGCGTGTTGGATATTAACTTATTTTCCTTTTTTAGTTGGGTTTTCTAATAAAGCGTGTTGTTGTAGTTTTTTAAAACTATTATTTATTTATTTATTTTTCCCTTGACAAGTTTAAACTGAAAATCCATCGCAATTATAATACGAATATTGCTTTTCTAAATGTGTAATATTATTATTCAGTGAGTGTTTCTTTCAGTACGATATACTGTACATATTGTCGCTGAATACTTAAAACTTACGTCTTAGCAATTTCCCATAAGTTAAAACATCGTTAAAATTTCAGCGAAATTGGATTTTTATTACGTGCACATAAAATTTTATGGTATATTCAAAGCTCGTTTGTCAGGATAAGCACTTACAGCGCTCTGCTGTAAAATGGATCTTGCAACATATTTGCTACAAAATTTATAATATTAAAATTAAACGTTTTTAAATTTATAAATATAATAATAATAATAATAATAATAATAATAATAATAATGATGATTTATTTTATGTGTTGTAGTCTGTTAGGTTTCAAAAAGACGATGTCTGTAAAAAAAAAAGAAGTAGAATCATGACCACAGATTTGTAATTTATATTGTTGTCATGACAACTGTAACAACGGAAAATGAATTTAAAAAAAAACAAGTCTCAATCACGACCATTGTTTTGTAATTTTATTGTTTCTTTGATGATTATAAAAACTTAACAAAAACTAGTTAGTATGAACCATGACCAAGAATTTACAATAATTACTGTTTTCATAACAACTATAAAAACTGAAAATATATTTCAAAAACTCAAAATCCATAACAAAAATTGAGTCTGAACAAAAAACACAATTTTATAACTACTAAGTATCTCACAGGTTCCATCGAACCCGCGGTGACGTAAGCTCTCCATACACCCTATCCTGAGCAAAAGTTTTCCAACCATCTCGTGTATAATCTACTTCCCTCAAATCATGGAGAATGCCATTATCCCACTTCATTCTTGGTCTACCAACTGGGCGTTTTCCCTCTGGTTTTCTTACGAGAAGCTTCCATGCACCTCTTTCATCCCCCATACGTCCCACATAATGTATCCATCGCAGTCTACGAGATTTTTTTCGATAAGAACTGAAAATTCCTTACAAAATTTAATTCGAATTATGGCTACTATTTTATACGTCTTTCCGGTGAATTTTGATAACAACAATGGAATCAATAAAAATATAAAACAATTTACATCACAGAAATTATATAAATAAATATACTGTAATTATCTTATCTCACCATGTTGGATCTAATGAAGGAGAAGCGGAGGTTGAATATTCCTCTTGGGCCACATTGTGAGACTTGTTTTCGTTTGAATACGTGTACCGAAATCACTTTTTCGGTACGTGAAAAACTACCTAACAACCACGTCATCGTGTCTTCCCTCTACAGTGATGTTATAGGACAGTGCCAAATTCCTGTCTTCGTTGTCCTCTCTCCTACGTACCTCCCTCTTTCTTCTTTATGCGCTGCGTGTGACTGCGCATCTTCCCCTCGTTATCGAAAACCTCAAATAAGCTGTGCAAGTTAGTATCAGTGTCATCAACTTTGGGATCGTCGTGGTCAGGTCGACTGTAGCTCGAGGCAGCTGTTTGTTTCTTCAGTCCCACAAGCCAGGGTAGGGCAACCAGGACTGTGAACCCTAGTCCTTGGCTGGACTGGATTATGTGTGTGTATGTATGGATATTATTATTCTTATTCTTCTTCTTATTATTATTATTATTATTATTATTATTATTATTATTATTATTATTATTATTATTATTGACTTTTTGAATTACTGATGACCGAGTTTGTTCATTTATATTATTTCATTCATATCTTTTCTTTCAATGGTCAAGAAGATACATTTTTGTTACATTATTTTGTTATATTTCCCCCATGAATTTAAATTTAGCCCTTGTATCTGCTAGTGTCTGTCTAATAAGTGCAAGAGTTTTACGGTCTAAACCTTGTTCTTTCAATATTTCAAATAGTGATTCTCGGTCAACCGAATCGTAAGCTTTTTTTTTTTTTAAAGTCAACAAATATACACACTAAATCATTGCTACAAATTCTCTGGTGTCTAAGGATTAGCTAAAGGTTCAGGATTTGTTCTGGACATGATCTGCCTGGTCTGAATCCTGCTTGATATTCTCCTCATTATTATTATTATTATTATTATTATATTATTATTATTATTATTATTGTAGATGACGGATAATAATAATTATTATTTTTATTATTGTTCATCATCTATGAGCTATTATTATGTTGGACTAGACATATATAACTAAATATTTTAATTGAAGGTTGAAATTTTTCCTCACTAATACGTAATAAATAAATAAACACATAAATAAATTAAACTATATTATATTTTATTACATAAATTTATAGCATTATTATTAAAACGTGGTACTGCACGCACAATTAAATTCATACAGGTAGCTGAATAGTGTTACAGAGGCAGGAATATCACTTAAGATAGTGTAAAGTGAACGTAGATTATGTGGCAGGCATTAAATATTGTAGGATGTATTTTGCGAAAATACAAATTAATAAAAAAATTGTCGGAGGATTTCAAGCCTGGCTTTCACATACATTTCATCTTGTTGTAAGTAGTTCAACCATCTACGCTATTGGAACGTCTGATACTATATAGTTGCCGTGTTTACTTTTACACTATGAACGAGAGTTGAACTTTATTTAAAAGTCGCAATTTGAGTAATATTGCATTTGTCCAACGCTCTTAAATATCTAGAAACACGTCTCCTTCACTGTTCTTTAACCATCTAACACCATTAAAACTAAATACAGCGTATTTAAAACATTTAACAGTGCGTTACCTCGTGAACCTCATCTATGGCCTTACGAGCATGCGCAGTGGGCCAAAAGAAGAACTCTGTTTTTTGAAGCGGCTCATTCTTTTTTGTCGCTAAGTGTACATGAATGGGGTTAGGATTGTTTTCTGTACCGTGTTACAGCAATAGTTTAAAATAACTACTATCCATTAGTTATAGTTCACTCCAAATGTTCCGAATAGTCAGTCCGCAACTTTTATATTCCATCGAGATATACTTTGTAAGTGTGAACCCTACTTTTATTTAAATTTGACCGCTGTTCAGGGTCACCTCTACCGTATGCTTGAAGCTTAGTCAACTTCGCGTCGTTGGAAGGAGAAGTTTGATCTCTAGTCATCAGCACATAGGTTTGTAACGTAGTTCTATTTGTGCTTTGTATTTCAATCTCAATAATAATAATAATAATAATAATAATAATAATAATAATAATAAACGATAACAACAATAGTAATAATAATAATAATACAGTATTAATAACAATTAATAATAACGATAACAACAATAGTAGTAGTAGTAGTAGTAGTAGTAGTAGTAGTAGTAGTAGTAGTAGTAGTAATAATAATAATAATAATATAATAATAATAAAATATATTAATGATAAGAGTAATGTAATAATAAAAATTAATAATAATAATAATGTATTAATAAGAATTAATAATAACGATAACAATAATAATAATAATAATAAAATTAATAATAATAATAATAATAATAAAACCCTCAGGGGTCCTCATCTAGGGGATATGTGGATGGCGACCACAAGGTGCCCAAGCTGAGCAAACCATTTCTTCCACTTACTTGTGTTTTACACTCTTTTAACTTTACTATCTAACCTCTCTTGGTTAACTCTTGTTTTTTCGACCCCGACGCTATTAGGGCATCCGAGGGCTAGGGAGTCCTTCCTTTCTTCCATTTCTTCTTTCCTTTATTTTCTTTTCTTCTCCAGAAAAGCCTGACCAGAGGCTATAAGATGGCAGCCCTATCACTGGTCTTGCCTTCCTTTGGCCAGCAACCAATCGAAGGGACTATTATTATGCTTTCAAGTCTCATATGAGAATTTCCCGGAAAACGCTGAAGGGAAAATTTTCTATAGGATCGTAACAGGCCTTGGCCTAATACTTGGAAGGAAGAAGAAGAAGAAGAAGATAAGTAATAAAATTAATAATACCGATAACAACAGTAGTAATATAATAATAATAATAATAATAATAATAATAATAAAATTAATAATACCGATAACAACAGTAGTAATATAATAATAATAATAATAATAATAATAATAATATAATAATAATAATAATAATAATAATAATATTATTATTATTATATTATTATTATTATTATTATTATTATTATTATTATTATTATTATTATAGTAATGATAAAAGTAATATAATAATAATAATAATAATAATAATAATAATAATAATAATAATAATAATGAAATAATATAATAATGTAATAATAAAAATTAATAATAACGATAACAACAATAGTAATAATAATAATAACAATTATTATTATTATAGTTTTATTTTACGTGGCAGTGTAAAGATATTGATATGTAGCCTTGGTATGTGATAAGGGACTAATAAAATGAATTATATTTATTACGTATGCACCTGAGGTTATTAACTCAATAAAAGTTTCACGTTGTGATGTCCAAACAATGATAGAGAATGAGATTCCAGTAATTCTATCAAGTACTCTAAGGCGGTAGCTTTTGAGACTCGTATCCGAGTTGTCCTGGGTTGAAATTGCGGCGACTAAAAACGTTCCTTTTTTTTTTTTCCTCGGTCGTCAAAGCAAATGCTGGCTTGGATTTCCATTACTAAGACTCATTTGTTTTCCATAATAACAATTTTAAAAAACACATGACTACACACAGTATATTTATCCATCCATAGTAATTCTGCCCGAGGAGAGATCCTTCACTGCAATCAGCATTTTCATGCTATGCTTGCAGCTTTACTAGGGAATTGTAGGTGTGATAGCTTCCCGTTGCTTTCCACACCAGCGAAGGATGATGATAATGATGGCCATATGATGTCGGGGACCGTTTGGGCCTTAAAGTTTTCCCGACATTTGTCTTACCAGGTGAGGAAAAACCCGATAAAAACTTCATCCAGAAAAACTGCCCCGACTGGAGATCGAACCCGGGCCCGCTGCATGACAAGGCAGCACGCTACCTCGAGACCACAGCGGTGGTATATATAAAGAACATCTAGACACAATCAAAGATTCTAAATGCAAGATGATTTTAGCTGTTAGAGTGTCTATAATAAGCATGAAGTTTTAAAAATAAAACAATAGTGTCTAAATCTGGAAGAAGAAGAATTTTTGAACGCCCAAAGTTGCGATGGAAGGCTGGATGGGATTCCAGAGGATTTAAGGAGGATTGTTATATACGGGTGATGGCTGTTTTTTAAAGATAGAGAAGTTTCCAGCTTTGCAAGGAACCGAGGTCCGGTTTTGGTTCTAGTGGTATCGATGAAGATACTTAAATATAGAGAAATAGATATTTGCTTGATTTTACGATGCAATGTTGATTTTTTTTAACTTACGTGGGATACTATAAAAGGAGTTGCATGTGAAACTTAAAATAGCGTATCATTCACACAACGTTATACGATCCTCTTTTTTTTTAAGTAAGGTTCACGGACCTCACTGAAACTCGTAAACAGTTGGGAATGATCACCCTCTTGGCACGCTCTCCAGCAATAATGTGCCATTCAAAGCGACTCGAGACCAATTTAATTCCAAGAGGTTGAGTGGTCTAGAGATCATTGCGTAATATACATTATTTTTCATTGTTTTTACTCTCCCTCTTATCTTATTGGGCCAGACTTACAGGCCAATTCCCTACACTGAACCCTGTAGGCACAGACCAGGAATTATGTACCTTAAATGAAGATTTAATTCCCTTATCCCGCCGGGGATTGAACCAGGCCGCCAGAATGAAACTCTACCGACTATGCTGAGTGACATTCAAGTACGCCTTAAAAAAAGTAAGACTCTTGAAGCGAAATTTTGCTAAATAGATCAAACTTTCTTCATGAGTACATTAGGCATGCAATTACTTAACTTACATGCTTGCTTGCTTACTTACTTACCTACACATTCACTGGCACTATCGAACCTATAGATTCATGGCCGAGCGGACATAAGCTCTCCATACATCCCTATCCTGAACTAATATTTTCCAATCATCTCCTGTATAATCTTCTTTCCTCAAACCATGGATAATGTTATTCTCCCACCTCATTCTTAGTCTACTGGGCGTTTTCCCTCTGGTTTTCCTACAAGAAGCTTCCATGCACCTCTTTCATCCCCCGTTCGTGCCACATGTCCTGTCCATCGCAGTCTACGAGACTTAACTGTTGTCATTATATCTGGCTTCTTATATATATAATGTAGTTCACTATTATATAGTTTTATCCATTCACCTGTCTGTTCATTACTTTTTTACCCAAAAGTAAGAGTACATGTTTCGCATCCATAATGGAGATTTAAATTTCGTTATCCCGCCGGGAATTGAACCAGTCCACCAGAATAAAACTCTGCCGATTATGCTGCGGCGACATTTAAGTACGCTTTAAAAAAAGGAAGACTCTTCTTCTTCACTTCCTGGTTTAGGCAAGAGTTGCCTGTTCCGTCTTCACTAATAGATCTAAGACCATCTCTTCCGAGGACGTCCGACATCTCTTCTTCTTCCTCTTGGAAAATAATGGAAGATTTTATTTGGTAATCTACTTTCTTCTATTCTTTCTACATGTTCTTTCCACTGTATCTTGTTATTAAATATGTTTTCTTTTATGGAGTAGATCTGCAGTTCTTCAGGGATATCCTCGTTTCTTATCTGGTCCATTCTAGTGCAGCCTTTTACTCTTCTTAAAAATTTCATCTCGGCTGCTTGGATTTTAGTGGTAATCCAAGATTCACTCCCATACAAAAGGACAGGGACAGCCATTAAGTCCGTCCGAGTTTCCATTGTGAAGAATACGAGTAATGTGTTTTCCTCTGATCGCGGTACCAACGCTATGCAGAGTAGACCATTGGTGGGGCTGCCACCTCGAAGCTTTAGGTCCAGCTCCTGGATGTACTAACCCCATCTAGAGGGTTGCCACTTCCGCCAGATCCGCCGTAATGAAGGACTCCTTCTGCGCCGAATCTGCCGTTCAGGTCTTCGCCGTAACCCTGGCTAGGGGCCCTTACAGAGTACTATCAGTCGGAGCCAACTGAACCCTGGTTTTTTAACGAGGTTGTTACTCCTCCCCCTCCTCCTTTCTCATCCGGGCTTGGGACCGGCCATGGCGGAGTTAAAAAAAAAAGGAAGACTCTTGAAGCGAAATTTTGCTAAATATATTAAATTTTCTTCATGAGTAATATTAGGCGCCATTGGACCATGAAATCCTCTGCAGGTATAAACTGGCAGTTTAACACATTTTAATACGAATGAAGCACCCATCATATTCTGTCCATTTTAAAGATCGGATCCTGGATGTTTATTTTCGAGACTATTTAACTCATGCCCCAAATGGGAGTCAATGACCAATCACGTTTCAATGATTCCTGTTTTACAACCAATCAGAGTCGTGTTTCACCAAATATTTATCAGTGTTATAATTACCATATTAAAGAAAGCTCCTCCTTATAATATTGCGTTCATTTGGCAATAAATAGTATGATCTGGTTGCAGTGATATACAAATGAAGCAGTAGAAGCGTACCTATCGTTTCTCATTTGTTTTCAAACATCGCCGTTTACATTAAATATATAAATATTTTAAAATAACTATAGTAAATAATGATTTGTGAGTAAACAGCTTAATTTTATTCGTTAAATAGTCCTAACAAATGCCACTCTTGATTTCCAAATTCTCTAGATAAATTCACTCCTCACTTCGTGAGTCGTGAATTTATCGATAATTTGGAAATCACTCGTGGCATTACTTATGATAAGTTACTAGCTCTTCTAATAAATGAATAAATAAATAATAATAATCGATCTCAGAAACAGACTGCAAAATTAATTCTTCATGTTCATATTATATTTATTAGATACATGTTTATTGTCTGAAGATATGATTACATTTCTCCACTTTCTACCAACTGTAGAAAGTAGCGTATTATTTAACACCGATCTTTATCATCTCAGACCATTTGTTATAAACGCACTTAATATTTAAAAGGAGATAAATGAAATTAATTAATAATTATAAAGCAAATCTTTGGGTTTTAAAAGAAAATATTATTTTAATTTGAGAAATATGTACATTTATTTTAAATAATAATGGACATATTTAGACGGTATGTTGAAAAGTGAAAGTTATAGTTAATAATACATTTATTTCAAATGGACCTATTTAGATGGTATTTCGAAAAGTGAAAGATAAATGTTAGCAAATTTGGTAAACTCCAGAACAATACTTTCACTCTCTTTCTCAAACCTTGGAAGTGTTATTGAAGTAAACAGATTGATGATATATACTTGGGGGGGGGACTATGGACATTATAGTGTGTGTGGGAGTGTGATGGAAAGGGCAGAACCATCATGTAAGTAGATCTCTATAAACATATATCTTTTTTTAATACTTCCATAAGTCACTAGGTCACAAGATAGCAGTCTGCTAACAATTCCTCTTCATAGCACTTCCTCTTATTCTACTTCCTTCACAGTAGCCTTTGCCCGCTCCTGGAATCTCCTTCCTCAAGATATCAGGGGTTGCCGCACACTTGGCACTTTTAAGTCACGCTTATACAGTTACCTGTTGTCTAATAATTATTTTTTCTCTATTTATTTAATTTT
This sequence comes from Diploptera punctata, assembly GCA_030220185.1. NCBI lineage: Eukaryota > Metazoa > Arthropoda > Insecta > Blattodea > Blaberidae > Diploptera > Diploptera punctata. The sequence goes on along the minus strand of JASPKZ010000458.1, from coordinate 1,316,731 downwards.
ATATTATGCCATTAATAATCTTTACCTCGTTTTTTTATATATCTTGTGCATATTATATATTTAATTCGTTAAATTTAGAGTAAATCAAAATACATTATAAATATTAATTGTATTGTATATAACATGTAATTGTTTATGTAGTATATTGTAATTTAGATGAAAGACTATTTTTTGTTTGTATTTTTTAAAACCTGGTTGAGTGGCAGACAAGGCCTTACGGCCTTAACTCTGCCAGGTAAAATAAAGCTATTATTAATATTAATATTATTATTATTATTATTATTATTATTATTATTAATGTTTTAGTTTCAAAATTATGACGAATACCTAAATTATATATCAATATTTTTGCACGTAGCTTCCAAATTGAAGTTTTTTTTTGATTAGGCCTAAATGTGAACTTTTAAACTTCTGAACTTATAAATTATTAAAATATTTATAAGTATGATATTTAAGGGAAAGAACAAAATTATGTGGCAGTCTCATCAAAGCGTTAAGTGTTCCTTCCCTCGCGAGCTTCAGGTCACACTAGTCCGGTGTGTAGTACCTGGTCAAAGGGTCCCTTGCACAGGGTAACGTGTGAAGACCTAAAAGGAGACACATAAATGTGTGGAGCAGGCACACTTTCTCCAGGGAAAGCATTTGAAGACCCATTCCCGGGGTAACAAGGGAGAAGTCCTCAACGGTCCATAGGAGCTGAAAAGGCATCCCTCCATTTGGGGTTCATACAACTGGGGGCTATGATGTCTAGCCTTAAGATGGCAATCCCATTGTACATCTCACTCTACGGAACGCCAGTAACGTACCCAGAGGAAATATTATTATTGTTAAGCTGAAAATATATAAAACTATTATTCTACCAGTTATATTATATGGGTGCGAAACATGGACTCTTACTTTAAGGGAGGAAAGGAGATTACGAGTATTTGAGAATAAAGTTCTTAGGAAAAATTTTGGACTAAAGAGAGATGAACAGACAGGTGAATGGAGAAGACTACATAACAATGAACTACATGGTCTTTATAGGAAGCCAGATATAATAAGAACAGTTAAGTCCCGTAGACTGCGATGGGCAGGACATGTTGCGCGTATGGGGAATGAAAGACGTGCATGGAAACTTCTTGTAGGAAAGCCAGAAGGAAAACGCCCAGTTGGTAGACCAAGAATGAGGTGGGAGAACAACATTAACTATGATTTGAGGGAAGTAGATTATACAGGGAATGATTGGAAAGCATTAGCTCAGGATAGGGATATATGGAGAGCTTATGTCCGCGCGGCCATGTACCTACGGGTTCGATAGTGCCAGTGAGTAAGTAAGTAAGTAAGTAAGTACTAAAAGTCTCATAGACTATTTAACTCATGCCACAAATCCTAGTCAATGACCAATCACGTTTCAATGAATGTTGTTTTACAACCAATGACAGTCGTAATTTCATCTCGCTTTTTATCGATTTCTCTTTATCAGCTCCTGCTTTTGTGATAAAGAAAGCTCCTCCTTTTTAATGTTCTGAACAGGTCAAAGCATTATTTTTCTCCAACATATACATTGAATATAGCAAATAATGAAAAGATTCCTTGATTTTACTGAGTTGTTTACTAAAAAAATAAATGAATAACCCGTAATGTTGATTGTGATATATAGTTTGATGTGTTTCATTATTTCTCCACTTGGGTGCACTCTTACAAAATTGTGATCTTATTTGGCAATAAATAATATGATCAAGCAGGAGTGAATGAACATAACCTCACATTTCTGATTTGTTTTCAAACATCGCCGTTTACATTAAATATATAAATATTTTTAAATAACTATAATTAAACAATGATTTGTGAGTAAACAGCTTAATTGTATTCGTTAAATAGTCCTAACAAATACCACTCTTAATTTCCAAATTATCTAGATAAATTGGAAATCACTCGTGGCATTACTTATGATAATGAAAACATGATTGACCCAACGTTAAAAACCAAGAAGTGAAGATATTAGAAATCAGCTAAATATTTTAAAATTTTTAGATAAAATAACAGAATCTAGAAAAAAAAAACTGGAAAGAACATGTTCAAATAATGAAAGATGATCGCATACCAAAAATTATACTTAATTACAAACCAAAAGTAGACAGGAATGCTGGTAAACCGAAAAGAGATGGATTCAACTTTTTGAATGAGAATCTATGAGACCGGAACAAGCCACATGGGCTTAATCCGTGATTGATGATGAAGAGTTTTCACTCTCTGGCAGTAAGCTGTTAAATTTCTGGAAGCGTCATAGGGATTCGTTCGTGAATCCCCCGGTAAAGGAGAACAATAGTCTTTTTTCTACGTTCTTAGAAGTATAATATGCCTATATTTGTCATAATAAAATGATTATACGGCGTATTTAAAGAGTTTCCGAAATATTTGTTTCCGTTTTCTATGTTAATTCTTCTCCCAAACATATGTTTTAATCAGTTTGGCCTAACATTTGGTTCAATTAACGCACCCGCTAGTCAGCAAGAGGTAACGGCTCACATTATTGCAAGGAAGTGCGACTTTGGACTTCAATCAATGACATAGGCAAAAAAAATATATATTCTATTTATGGGAATATTTTAAAATAAACAGTGACGATATAAAGTTTGATGTTTGTTTGTTATGCAATGAAAACATTTCTCGTGGCGGTGAAGAAAGAAAGAAAGAAAAAACACTTATGTCCTATGTACCAAACAAAACTAACTTTTTATTATTATTATTATTTTTTTTTTTTGCTTCATGGAAATGATCGATCTATTTATCAATGAATTGGATGTTATGGTTAAATAAGCAGGTGTAGGTACATACCCATGTTGAATTCGTCGAATGCATCTTGGCAGGTAGCTGGCCTACATAATATGAATAAATATGATTCAAGAATATTTTATTAACGTTATTGATATAAATTCTATATGCTTTTATATAAAACATAATTTTTTAATAAACTTCTGACTCACCCTGTGGAGAAATCTGTCTTCATTTACCATCATTTTCCCTTAGTGCAGTACGAGTACTATTTTTTTATAAAGTGAAATACGGTGATTATATTTGTTATGTGGATTAAATAATGTACCTAAGTTTTACATTTCGTATTTTTTTTAAATCCGGTATCCCACCGGATAGTAAATTTAGGCCGGAGACCGGATAGTTACCGGATATACGTTTCATCCCTAATATGAGAGAGAGAGAGAGAGAGAGAGAGAGAGAGAGAGAGAGATATGAGTATTGCTTGAAGATGTAATTAATGGTAGGCGTACATTGCTCGAAGTACAATACTTGGTTTAATAGTCATGCCAGATACTGGTAAATTGTTATCGACGTACAAGCATCGATCCTAGTAATGGCGCTAATTTTGCTCCACACCAGTGTCCAATACTATTTTCCACTTAAAGGGGGCAGCACAATAGCATATTGAAGCTAAGAGTCATATTGCAGAATTATTTTCTATATTGTTGTTTGAATGGTAGGTTTAACATTACATTGGTATCCAAATTCAGATAAATTGAAAACGCTTCTTGATATCTTTTATATCAAGAAATTAGTGCTCTGCGGGATTATATAATGTCATTTCAATATCATATACTGTAATATACTCAGAAAGTGTAATTTAAAAAAGAAGAAATAGTTTGATGAGGAATATGCACATATTTAAAAAATCTAGCAAAAATGAATTGTTATAAGAACCAAACGGAGTAAATTTAGAACAATTGGGAACATCAGAATGGAAACTACTAGGTTATTAAAGAATAAAAAAGAGAATATTTGAGACAGAAGATTAATGATCTCGAAATTAATGTAAAAAATAGGTAGGCCTACATAAGAAAATTATAACAGGGAATTAGGATAGAGAAAAAAGTGTTTGAAGCTATAAAAAATACGATTAAGAATGGAAATGAGGATATGATTGCAGATTCCAGGAATAGGCTATATTAAATACATTGCACAGTTATTTTAATCCGCTATTAAACGTACATGCAGAACAGTATATTAAAGAGGATGATTTACGGATAGCAGATATATTATTCACAGAACCAAGAACATTGGATGCTGATTTGGCGATAGAAAAATTAAATATGTATAAAGCATAGTCTCCACTTTTTTTTTTTTTTTTTGCGCTTTCGCTATAAATCATTTTATTCTAAAATTATTTTTCTTCCTTTTTATTTGTTTATGTTGTAAATAGGAGTTATCTGTGTAGAAATTCACTTTTTTGTGGTGGAATTTTAGTTTGAAGACTTTCACATGTACTGTATAGGGCCTATATATATACTCGATTTTTCAATCTTTCACAATATATATATATATATATATATATATATATATATATATATATATAATATATTACGTCGGTCCACAGCTGTGGTCTCGAGATAGCGTGCTGCCTTGTCACGCAGCGATCACCGGTCGGGACAAGTTTCCTAGGGTGGGGTTTTTCCTCGCCTGTAAGACAAATGTCAGGAGATTTTAAGGGCCAAACGGTCCCCGAACATCATCCAGTCATCATCATCATATTCACTTTATTATAATAAGTTTAGGATTAAAACTTATCTTACCATCATCACCCATCATATCATTGGGGAGCGTAACCCCGCCTTCCAGGTGCCTGCCAGGAGAGAATAACCAGAAATATCGAAATGACAAATTGGTGGCATTGAATTATATATTACGCCATGCAGAAATATTCATATAATTATTTATATAATATGTTTTAAAATACACTGATTCTTACTTTAAGGAAGGAAAGGAGATTACGAGTATTTGAGAATAAAGTACTTAGAAAAAATTTTGGACGAAAGAGAGATGAACAGTGAACTACATGGTCTTTATAGGAAGCCAGATATAATAGGAACAGTTAAGTCTCGTAGACTGCGATGGGCAGGACATGTGGCACGAATGGGGAATGAAAGACTTGCATGGAAGCTTCTTGTAGGAAAGCCAGAGGGAAAACGCCCTGTTGGTAGACGAAGAATGAGGTGGGAGAATAACATTAACTATGATTTGAGGGAAGTAGATTATACAGGGAATGATTGGAAAACATTAGCTCAGGATAGGGATGTATGGAGAGCTTATGTCCGTGCGGCCATGAACCAATGGGTTCGATAGTGCCAGTGAGTAAGTAAGAATATATTTTAAAATAATATAACCATATTTTATATTAATCCCACTGTTTAGATACATTTTTTTACCCACTTGTTTTACCACAATAAAGGCACACTTGATAAAGATTTGATCGAATACGTTTGTCAGTCTGAGAAATGACTTCACCAGCAATAATCTAATAGTTATTATTTATCCCTAACATCTGTAGGACTTATATACTTAATTGATATGATACAGTGAAGACGCTGAACTCTATTGCATGTGAAACAGTGGGGAGTAATACATTGCAAACCACATGTTAATTTGATTCACCTCTTGTTTTGTCACTACGTAAAGTTCTATTGATGGCATGTTTCATCAACAAATATCCTTCCTCTAGAGTGCTGTGTGGCAATACATATAATTAGCCCAAAAAATATAAATATCTTGTGCATGTATCTCATACATATTATAAAAGGAAATGAAAGTACGACCACCTATTCGTATAGTGACAATCTGACCCTTGTTTTCGTACATCCGCAATTTTATTCTTACAGTGTACATGCTTTAGACCAGAAGCCTTTTTTTTTTTTTAATTTATCACATTGCGCTTCCAAGGTGATATGCGCAATCTTCGTGTCATGCTGGATTCTTCTTGATCACTTGACATTTCACTATCGTTCATTACGAATCTAAAATGACATTCGAAATGATGTTGATAAGATATATGTAGATAGGATATTCACAATAAATAAAAAACTCGAAATCTAATGTCACCTACCATCAATGTCAGATGATACAGTACAAATTATTTAACAATGTTGTATTGGAGAACGATACAACAAAATATACTTCAGCGCGGTCCCGCGTGTGGTACCGCGAGGGCATAAATGGAGACATAACGTCGTGGACTTATGCTTTTTTATATTAAAAATGCTCAAATACATAATACTGTTTAAGATATTTTGATCGTTCTTGAATTCATATTATGGAAAATTGTTTATTGGTGCAGAATCTGTCAAAATCCCATTTTTGACCAAAATTCGACTTGATTAATGTTTCATCTCACCTCTTCGATTGTAATTTGTAAAAAAATATTGTAAATACACATTAGTGTGTTTTTTAATGCTTTAATATTGTTACTGGTTTCATGAAAGAGAAGGCCTCGTGGTATTAACTCTATCAGTGCAAATAAAAATGTATTATTATTATTATTATTATTTTCATTGCGAATGTCCCCATGTACGACTACGAAAAGTACTTACAGCCATTTCCTTTGACTCCACATGTTCCTCATTTTTTGGCTATGGGCCTTCTTTCTCTCTTCTGTTCATGTTGTTCCAGGTTTTGAGTTTCTCTCTTTTTTTTTAATACCGGCCTCATTTCATAATAACGCATACTTTGAGAGTTATGATTAATTAAAATGTGGGAGCTTTGAATGGGACGCGGTGTATAATAAGAAGTAAGACTTCTGTCTTTTGTCTTGGTTTCATAGAGAAACACTTGAATAGTATATACTGTGTTGCAATTTTAACTTTTAGTGCATTAAAACCCTTGCCCTAATTATTATTATTATTATTATTATTATTATTATTATTATTATTATTATTATTATTATTTTCATTATTATTATTATTTTCATTATTTTTTTTTGGTGGTATGGCTATGTCAAAAGAATGCCAGAACAAAGATTGCCTAAAATTGTTATGGAATGTGTACCGAAATAGAGATTTCGATACAGAGATTATGTCATACTGCGCAACCAATACGTCATCGCGTCTCCATTTCGTGTGCGATCTTTCTGAACAGTGCCAAATGTTCCGCTACCTACCACTTCCTTTCCTAGTAGCGCCGTGGGCTATCGCGCATTCTCCCCTCTCCTTGTGAACTCTCATAAATAGCTGTGTTTTGTAACATCGCATGATCATCTGTTTAGTCAGCATCGGAGTCTGGTCAATATAGCTCAGAAGAGCTAGTTTGGTTTGTTAGTCCTCTAGGCCAGGGTGGGGCCGCAAGGACTGTATGCCCCAACCCGAGGCTGGACTAATGTGAATGTAAAAGTATGTATGTTTGTTTATATTATTTTTTTGTATAGATGATCAATCATAGTATTCTTTTCTTTGTTAAATTAATTATTTATTCATTTATTTTCATGTTATATCTGACTATACTTTTTGACTAGCATTAAAACTTTAGTTGTGTATTTTACTTACTTTTTGCCTATTCATTTAGTAGCTAGCTTATGTCAGACATCAAAGAAAAATTCCAAAGCTTGCTCAAGCGTGTGTTAGTTCCTCTTTCCTTAAAGCTTCCACGATTATAGCTTGTAGCTCACTGCACATTACATGTTTCAAAATTTAGTAAGGAAAGTTGAATTAATCTTTGTCTTTTATAGGCCCGGCAAAGATGTCATAATTTGAGCAGTCTATGTTTTCTAATCAAAATAGTTTGATCCAGCAAATGGATCCCAATGGAAAGGAGGAAGAGAGGAAGACCGAGGAAAACTTGGATAGAAGGGGTACAAGCAGTTATGAATATCAGAGGAATGGAGGAAGATCAATGGATGGACAGAGAGGAATGGCGTTTGGTTTCCGGAAGACGGCGGCAGCTGCCATGATACATGATGATGATGATGCTGATGATGATGATGATGATTATTATTATTATTATTATTATTAATTTTTCATTTAATAAGAAGACTACCGATAGTTCTAAAAATGTTATTTCTGTTTACTCTCCGAGGATAAGGAATAAGTAGAACAGTGTGCTTGGGAATAAGAAAGATAAAGCCCTGAGTACGATAGCAGCTTACAGTGAAGTAATAAGCGCGTTTAAAGTTATTGAAGCGACAAAGCCGAGACATTAGAATTGAAACAGATATAATCCCAACGAGAAGCGTTTTCTCAAGATAACAAATAAACTGCTCTCAAATGTTTTTCATCGCATTCAGAAACACACCTGGTGTCTCATTTTAAGCAGATTTGAACTAGTCGCATATTCTGCTCTGCGACAACTAGCTTCTAACAAAATACAACTTTTTGTTTCACAATCGGATACATTAAACATAGAATGTATACTAAACAGTAAATTATATAATAATGTGTATTGTTATAACGAGACTAAAAATAATTAGCGGAAAATTTAAATAAAGATTTGAGTAATATAATAGAACTAAAAATAATGATAATAAATATGCTGAAGGACTTTAAATTATAAGGAACGCGAGACAAGAGGTTTTTAAAACAAACCCTTGAAAGGAAGGTTGTGTTGAGATAGCGATCAGCACTGTGAAACATACCAAAGTTAATGGAATAGCTATTTTATGAGACAAGGGAGTTTTTAAAAACCTCTTGTCTCGCGTTCCTTATAATTTAAAGTCCTTCAGCATATTTTTATCATTATTTTTAGTTCTATTATATTACTAAAAATCTTTATTTAAATTTTCCGCTAATTATTTTTTAGTCTCGTTATAACATGTATATATATATATATATATATATATATATATATATATATATTTCTCCATCCATAGTAATTATGCCCGAAGGCAGGTCCTTCACTGCAATCATAGCATTTTCATGCTATGCTTACAGCTTTACTAGGGAATTGTAGGTGTGGTAGCTTCCCGTTGCTTTCCACAACGGTGAAGGATGATGATGATAACGATAAGGATGATGACCATATGATTTCGGGGACCGTTTGGGCCTTAAAGTCTTCCTGACATTTGTCTTACAGGTGAGGAAAAACCCCGATAAAAACCTCACCCAGAAAAACTGCCCCGACCGGGGATCGAACCCGGGCCCGCTGCGTGACAAGTTAGCACGCTACCTCGAGACCACAGCGGTGGACATATATATATAATAAATAATATGTCCCCGTGGACTAATGGTGAATTATCCTCGCCTGTACTTTCAAAGTTTGCGATTTCAAAACCGGCCACAGCTAATGGATTTTTTTAAGGACGTATAAATCATCAGTATATGTTTCTTCATAAGAGAAGTAAAGCTGTAAATTCTGAGTCATAAGATTAATAGCACATAAAAGAATCTAAAAACTGAAATAAGAGGACTCGGAGAGGAATTATTCTGTTTATTATCTCAGAAGTATTTTTCTTTATCTCATTTTTCTAAGCTTTTTTTTTCCCCCCCATAGAAGACTTCAAATAATCACATCCATCTTTGAATTGCAACAGTAATGATCTGAGATGTTAAAGGACGCTGTTAAAAAAGGCACTATTATTACTAGAAAGAACGTGATTTACCTTTTAATTCCCAGTCGTTATTTTTATCTGCTTGTGGTAAACTACTTAGGGTCAGTTTCACCGACAGAGGTAACTGTATTACGCCAGTTTTCCCCATATATAATACATAGCTTAAACTGGCGTAATACAGTTACCTCTGTTGGTGAAACCGACCCTTAGCCGTTAGGTAGCTTTACCAGGGTACACCACGAGGAGGTGAGTTTACTATTGTTTGTTTTCCTCAGTCATTATTGGCTAATGAAAAATTTCAAAAGCCACAGCATTTAAATAAATAAATTAAACTTTTAATTCCTGTTATGTTCGTATTTTAACACAGTTGAGGACGACGACAGCTGCCGTAAGGTACATATTTTAAGTTTTTATCTTATGACTACTCATCAGCGGAATTGGATATGAATTTTATTAGTATTGAACATATAGGCTATACACAGCAGGCTGTGTGTTTCTATTGCTGTGTTTTCTGAAGTTCACTAATTTAATTTTAATGATATGAGGCTTGGTAATCAAATTTCATCACAGCATTTGTCTTGACGACTGAGTGAAACCGGTCAGGACGGTCGGCACCGGAGCTTAAACCCTGGTCTTCCCAAATACAAGTGTCAAACATTACCTGAGTCAACTCGTTCGGTGAAAACAATTTACGAAAATACAATCCGCGTGATTTTTCTGCATCTTAATTTACTAGCTGGTGTACTTACTACTTAAATAGAATAAAGCATAAAATAAAATAAGTTAAAATATACCTTCTTAGGTAAGATCCGTCGTCCTCAACTTATAAAATATGTATTCTTTATGCCTGTAGGTCTTTCAGAACATCCGTTCCATCTTCAGCAGGTCCTTCTTCGCTACAATATCTAGTATGATGGTTGATGCTGCTGGTACTAATGTGATGTTGTCGTGAGTCACGACCAGCAACATCAACCATCATACTAGATATTATAGCGAAGGACTTGCTGAAGATGGAACGGATGTTCTGAAAGGCCTACAGGCATAAAGAATACATATTTTATAAGTTGAGAACGGCGGATCTTACCTAAGAAGGTATATTTTAACTTATTTTATTTTATGACTCTCCACCTCAACGGTTTTAAACAATGAATTTTATTACTATTGAGAATAAACCACTCAACTCTACATACGATATATGTAAATTAATTTGTTACTACGAGCGATAAAGAACACTTAAATCATTAAATCATAAATTATATAAAAAATTAATGTCTCTATCATCCCGCGCCATGATAAGGTATCATGACTTTGTGCGGAACTATGAAACTCACCCTGCGCTGGTTCGAATCCCCATAAGGGAAGAAATCGTCTCATGGATTTTCGGCAAATATGGGACAGGTGCTAACCCAGGATCGCGAGGAATTTCGGTAGCTGCAATAAGTAGTGGTTCCAGGTTGAAAAAAAAAACAGCTTTAACTGCTTGGGGGATCCTATGTGCTGACAAGTCACAAGTCACCTCTGTACTGGCTGGATGAATGTCGATACATTTGATTATTATTGCTTCGTTAATTATATTGACGGTCATAATTAAATAAGTCGCCGTCCGATTGACGGTCAATCGAATTCAATTAGCGGTTTCTTTTAGATTAGGCCTAATATTTATTTAACAATACCACAAACATTATTAGCAGAGAAAGAAAGCATTGCGATAACTGAGGATGTAATAACACATGTGCATGTGTATGTGAGGCCAGCAGTTGGCTGATAGGCCAATGGTCTTCTAGGCGTGTCGCGCCTTGGAGTTTTTTTATTCATCATCATCAGCATCAATTATAATACCCTAAGGTCTGTTCCGATATCATGCTAGAATTCGTCTCTCCATCTTTTACTGGGTCTTCCTATATTTCTTCATCCTAGCGGTTTGCAATGAAGAATCTGTTTCGGCATTCTATTGTTATTCATTCTATTGATGTGGTCTAATCATTCATCTCTGTATTGTGCAATTCTATCTAATAGTTTGAATATATTTAGTTCACTTCATATATATTTGTTTCTCGTTTTTATATATATTTTAGATATTATATTTAATTCGTTAAATCTAGAGTAAATCAAAATACATTACAAATAATAATTGTATTATATTTATAACATGTAATCGTTTATGTTTATTGTAATTAGATGTAAGACTATTTTTTTGTACTTTTTAAAACCTGGTTTTGTGGCAGACAAGACCTTTAGGGCTTAACTCTGCCAGGTAAAATAAAGCTATTATTATTATTATTATTATTATTATTATTATTATTATTATTATTATTATATTTCATTTAATTTCGATCCGTTTTTGTATATCCATACACACTCCTCAGAAACCTCATTTATGACGTTTCTATTCTTCGTTCCTGGTTTTAGGTTAAGACCCAGGGGTTCTATTAATAAATTAAATTAAAAACATTCATAAATGATTCATAATAAAGTATCTGATATCAATCTACTTTTAGGAAAGGTGCATTTCATAAACAGTCACTTAACAGCGATATTGGGCATTCATGATCCTCTTAGAAGTTAAGGTATATTTTAAGTTTCTGAAATAAAAGCAGTACAACCTGTAGAGAAAAAACATTAGAAAGACTGCAGCAACATGTAACTGATCCATAAATTTAAAAAATGAAGTGATTCGTGCATGGAATGGTAGTGCTGTGACCGAAGAGACAAGAAATGTGAAGCATGTCTTTACTTAATCAATAGATGGAGTTGGAACGCTACAGGCAGGTCCTGGCACCAGATTATTATTCATCAGTTGGTACCATGCTAAATTAGTATCTACCTCCATTTGATTTTTCCCAAAAACACATACATTATCCATACTTCTAGATGCTCTTCATAATAAGTTCAGCGTAAGCAGTCGACTGTTGAAACAAAACCTTAACCACGTCCGGGATTCGCTATTTTACACGCTTTATCATAAGTAATGCCACGAGTGATTTCCAAATTATCGATAAATTCACGACTCACGAAGTGAGAATTTGGAAATCAAGAGGAGTGGCATTTGTTAGGACTATTTAACGAATAAAATTAAGCTGTTTACTCACAAATTATTGGGGCACGCCGTAGCGTAGTGGTTAAGGCACTGCGCTACAAGCCGGAAGGTCGAGGGTCCGAGTCCCGGTGGGTCAGGATTTTTAAACTGACCCAAAACCTTCTGGCGGCACTATGGCCCTGGGGTCGACTCAACCTCTAACTGAAATGAGTACCAGACGCTTGTTCTGGGGTAAAGGCGGCCGTCACGCAGGGCTGACAACCCGGCTGACATCAAGTGCCGATTGTCAAGAAAAAGTGGGAGCCTTAACCTCCTACTACCCCAAGGGCCTCCTGAGGCCTGTAGTGGGAACACTTTACCTTTTACTCACAAATTATTATTTAACTGTAGTTATTTCAAAATATTTATATATTTAATGCAAACGGCGATGTTTGAAAACAAATGAGAAACGGTAGGTACGCTTCTACTGCTTCTTTTGTTTATCACTGCAACCAGATCATACTATTTATTGCCAAAGGAACGTAATATTGTAAGAATGCTCTCTAGTGGAGAAAAAATGAAACACATCAATCTGTATATTAATTAATTTCTGATGTCGTATGATGTAAATATGACAATTATATTTTTCGGGATTATTACCTGGGAAAAAATACATTTAAGAAAGTGCAAACAGTGGTTTCTTTTTTCGGTGGTATAATCAATTGCTACAAATGTTGACATGTATGCACTATATATACAATCTGGTAGCCCTATTTCTTATAGGCTCAGTCACTGCAAAAATAACGGTTAGACCTGTTCAGAATATTAAAAAGGAGGAGCTTTGTTTAATATACTGATAAATATTTCGTGAAACACGACTCTGATTGGTTGTAAAACAGAAATCATTGAAACGTGATTGGTCATTGACTCCCATTTGGGGCATGAGTTTAATAGTCTAAGTAACGGAATCTTTCAACACGATTTTGATCCATTTAAAAACATTGGATCGACTTGAAAATTTGTATATTTATAAAGGACCAATGACAATACAATAATTTCATTTTTCTAAGATCCTGGCCAGGATCATCAGGACATCAAAAAAATAAAGACCGACTTTTTAGTCCATCGTTGTAAGAAATTAATATTATATCCTCTGGTAGCTCAGTTGGTAGAGCGGTGGACTGTAGTGGTATATAATTTCAGTAATCCATAGGTCGCTGGTGCAAATCCGGCCCCGAAGGATTTTTTTAGAAGAGTATTACTTTTAGCTCATACTACAATAGTATCGAATTTAAAGATATTTACATTTTTATTTTATTCTGTAAAATATTAAAACTAAAAAATACAAAATAAATAATAGTTTTAAAAAACTAAAACAACACGCTTTATTAGAAAACCGAACTAAAAAATGAAAAATGAGTTTAATTTCCAACACGCTTGGGATAAAATTAAAGTGGTCAACAAAAAAATCATCTCCGACACATCTAGAATAAAACTAGAGTTATCTACAAAAAAGAATTACCATGAAAAGCGTGGAATGCTCTATACAAATTAATATGTTTGATAATAAACAGATATTGGTAAAAGTAAAGTCTCTAAGAAGAAAACGTAAAAAACTATAAAAAGCACCCCACGCTTTTGATGGTAATTTCTTTTTGTAGATAACTAGTTTTATTCTAGATGTGTTGGAGATGACTTTTTTGTTAACCACTTTAATTGTATCCCAAGCGTGTTGGAAATTAAAATTATTTTTCATTTTTTAGTTCGTTTTTCTAATAAAGCATGTTGTTTTAGTTTTTTAAACTATTATTTATTTGCTATTTATTTATAATAATAATATTAATAATCCATCCATAGTAATTCTGCCCGAAGGCAGGTCCTTCACTGCAATCATAGCATTTTCATGCTATGCTTGCAACTTTACTACGGAATTGTGTAGGTGTGGTAGCTTCCCGTTGCTTTCCACACCGGTGAAGGATGATGGTGATGATGATAATGATAAAGATGATGATGATAATGATAAGGATGATGATGATGATGAAGATGATGAAGATGATGGCCATATGATTTCGGGGACCGTTTGGGCCTTAAAGTTTTCCTGACATTTGTCTTACAGATGAGGAAAAACCCCGATAAAAACCTCACCCAGAAATACTGCCCCGACCGGGGATCGAACCCGGGCCCGCTGCTTGACAAGGCAGCACGCTACCTCGAGACCACAGCGGTGGACATAATAATAATAATAATAACATAATAATAATATAATAATAATAATAAAGTAAAGTAAAGTGATCCCCCAACAGGCCTCAGGAAGCCCGTTGGGGTAGTAGTATGTTAATCTTCCCCCCTTTTTTCTAGACAATCGGGCACTTTATGTCAGCCGGGTTGTCAGTTCCCCGCGTGACTGCTGTCTTTACCCCCAGAACAAGCATCTGGTACTCATTTCCGTTAGATGCTGAGTCGACCCCAGGGCCATAGTGCCGCCAGAGGGTTTTGGGTCAGTTTAAAATCCTGACCCCAACGGGACTTGAAAAACCCTCGACCCGTCCGGCTTGTATCTCACTGCCTTAAACCCATACGCTACGGCGTGCCCCAATAAAATATAATAATAATAATAATAATAATAATAATAATAATAATAATATAATATAATAGTAATAATAATATCATAATAATAGTAATAATAATAGTAATAATATCATAATAAACTAATAATAATAGTAATAATAATAGTCCTCCTCTCCTCCTCCATCCTCCCGTCCTCCTCCGATCCTCCCTCCCTCCCTCGTCTCTCCTCCTCCGCGTCCTCCTCCTCCTCCTCACTCCTAGTCCTCCTCCTCCTCCCCCTCGCTTCCTCCTCCTCGCTCCCCCTCGTCCTCCTCCTCCTCCTCCCTCGTCCGCCTCTCCTCCTCGTACCTCCTCATCCTCGTCCTCCCCCCCTGTCCTCCTCCTCCTCGTCCTCCTCCTCCTCGTCACTTCCTCGTCCTCCTCCTCCTCGCTCCTCCTCCTCCTCGTCTCCTCCTCCTCCTCCTCCTCCTCCTCGTCCTCCTCCTCCTCCTCGTCCTCCTCCTCCTCCTCGTCCTCCCTCCTCCTCCTCCTCCTCCTCCTCCTCCATCCTCCTCCTCCTCCTCCTCCTCCTCCTCGTCCTCCTCCTCCTCCTCCTCACTACTCCTCCTCCTCCTCCTCCTCCACTCCTCTCTCCCCTCGTCCTCCTCCTCCTCCTCCCTCTCTCCTCCTCCCCCTCGGTCGGTCTCCTCTTTCTCTTTCCCGCTGTCGCTTGTTTCCCCGTTTAAAAGCCTGGCGTAAAACAGGCGATCTCGAGGTTTTATCAAGTAGGTCTACCATAAATGTACGACAAAGGACCCATGGTTTTACTTCACTTCCGGAAAAAAAAAACACCCATGATTCTAAGTCGGTCGTGAAAAAAATGATGGATGGCACCAGGGAACTAGAGGGGAGTATGATAACCATTAATCCACAAGGAACTGCTGAGAGGATTTTCATACTTGGGAAGATGCTAACAAGAGACCACAGTTTATACACAAATTAAACTTCTTCTTCTTATTCCTTTCACGTGATAGACCTAGGGGTCTGTTACGGCCTCAATCCAACGTTTGAAGGGTCTGCCCAAAGATCTCTTGCCTGGTGGCTGGTAATTTAAGATTTGACGTGGTATTCTTAATCGGCCCATTCTTCTTACGTGAGATTTCTAATTGTTTCTACATGTTTGTACATATTCTATGATTGATTTTGTTTGTAATTCTTTGAGAATCTCAGAATTCCTTTTATGGTCTGTTCTTGAGTAACCTGCTGTATGTCTCATAAATTTCATTTCTGCCGCAGTTAGTCTTTGTTCATCTACACTGCGAATTGTCCTGGCCTCACTGCCGTAACATACTCGTAATGTGGGCTTGGCCAGTGATTTATAAATCCTAGTTCGTGTGCGTTGCTGTACTGTGTTTGGCTTGAAAATGTTATTTCCTGTTACTCTGTTAAATTTTATAATTTTTTGACTAAAATCTTTTTCCCCTTAGTATGTAATTTGGTATCCGAGGTAGTTAAATGTGTTAGTTTGATCTAATAGCTGCTGAAATAAGATTCCTCAGATCAATAGCAATATATCAAAGAACAGACAAAAAAAGCATAACACAGAAATAAGACAACAACTAAAAATAGAGGAATTAAACTCAACAATAGAGGAATACAGAACAAACTGGAAAGAACACTTGGCAAGGATGACTGAGAATAGAATACCAAAAGCAGCATACAACTATTCACCACGAGGAAGAAGAAGCTTGGGAAGACCAAGGAAAAGATGGAAAGAGCAGTAATTTGGAGCCGGAACAGGCTAGTAAATAAGCCTAAACCGTGCAGAAGAAGAAGAAGAAGAAGAAGAAGGAGTTTGCTCTAATATTTTATTATTAATAATAGTTTTATTGCAAACTGGGTCTTTTCCTAGGAAAGCCATGACATTAGATTTTTCTGTTGAGATACATGTTGTAGTGTAATGCAATTTTGTTAAAAGAGTGGACTGAACGTTGTAGGTCATCTTCTGAATTCGCTAGAAACACAAATGAAACATAATGCAATTAATAGACTGTTTTCAATCAGCGGTAATTACAAGGTAATGAGGAAAGGAGAATGAAGGTATGTACAGCAAATTAAGTTATGAAAATGAAGTGCGTCTGCGATTAGTTTGTTGAATGGAGCAGCTGTCGGCCGCTTATCTCTTTCCAACCTCACAACAATGACACCATTTATTCACATATTACACAATTCACTGACACCCAACAGCAACAAGGAAATTGTCATTGCACCCATCACCTGGCACATGGGAAAATTAATGCTTCGATGTTACACGTGTGAATTTTTACCATTTTTAGATATCTATTAAATGAATAATGGGCTAGAACTTGATTATTGAATAATGGAAATATAGGCCTATATTGAGTAAATTATTGTACGTCACAGTTTTATCTGCTTATACCTAACAGAGTTGCTTTACACAAGTAATATTATTTAGGGAACCTGTAGTCTGTATGTAATAGTATATTACGATGCGAGGAAGCGGGGAAATGTTTAAAAACCGAGCAATAACGAGGTTTTTAATTTCCGAGATTCTGTAAAAACACTTCACAAACGAGCGTTGTACATTCTTTTTTGCGCGATGGTGTTTAAATAAATAATAGTAAAATAATAACATATTTGTTGGAAATATTTGCGTTCATTATAAACAATTGACTATCGTTTACAGTGTGGACAATGTTTATTAGTTGAAGCAACAGGAGGCCATGAGACCAATTACTGATAAAATAACAAGAGGCCGTGTGACCAATTAATGATAAAATGGCAGCAAGTGCGTATTTATTGTTTTATATTGTTTCAAATAAAGTTCAGTTCATATAAAATGCAGTGATTTGTTTCGTGTAATGTATATTAACACTACCTTTTCGATATTTTTGTATATACATTGTATGTAGTATACCTAGAGGACAGTGGTTTTACTTCCCACACGCGTGTTTGTAATATGTAATATTGCAGTATAGTTGTAATATATAATAATGCAGTATAGTAATTATATATACTGAATCTATGGTAGGTTAGGTTGGCAACCGCGAAATATAGGAAGTTGAATTTTCAATCATGGTCACCATTGCTGTAAGTGCGACAAAACGCACTATCGCGCAAAAAATAAAATTACGATATGATACGATTATTGAAATCTATGACAATTTCATAAATGAAATCAATCAAAACTTTGAACGGCAGAGTACAGGTCAATGAAATATTAAATGTACCGTATCATATAACATATAATTCTTCTTATTTCACAGTCTCTGTCTCTCTCTACTCCAAATACTCTCTAAATACCTATTTAGGTATTCAACTTCGGAATAATTATCATAGTGCTGGAAATTGGTACATGCCTTAATTACATCAATATACATTATATTATGTCAAAAGTCTCTATCGATCCCACTTATGCTAAACATTTTATCATCGTTATCACTTCAAGGTTTAGGAGAATCTCCTGTTCCGGCTATTGTACCACCAAGTTAACTCTCCACGGGCGGAGGGGAAGAGTTTTAGCGCTAGTGTCGCCGAAATACTGAATCTATGGAAGGGATGTAGGAGAAGGCTGTGCATCCGATCACGTATGAAATTATTCAACTTCAAGTGTGGGCGGAGAATCCCTAAACAGTGTGAAATATCTTAACATGGTTGTCAAATTAGTTATTTAAGCACTGAACACTCAAGCGGTCGGATCATTTAAAAATCACATTTATTTGTCGCCTCTCCGTTACCAGCCATACAATAAATCACAAGTGGAAACATGTAATGAGAAGGGACAGTACATTCCTACACATAACCCCAATAGTAACAGAGTTGCCAAATTAGTTATTTTGCCAATGACCGCGTAAAAGGACGGACCATTATAATCTATAGTATTTTTTCAGCTCTCTACCTGCCAGACAAAGAACATATACATAGAACAGGAAGTGGCAACTTAGTAAGGAAGAGAAAGAGATAGTTTTCTGTTGATTAAAAATGACGCTACAGATAATTGTCGATCCGGAAATAATAATTATTGAATTTTGATGTGATTAATCTCCTTCATCTTCAAATCCTGGTTCAACAGTTATTTGTTCTTCGTTTTCTTCTTCTCTGTCTTCTTCTTTCTGTAGTTGCTGGATTTCTGTAGATTGCGAAAATATGTTGATCATATATCTCTTTTCGTATTAACGTCTGATGCCATATACAGGTAGTCTATGAGTGCATATTAATACTTTAAATTTTTTAATTCGCGACATATCATGAATCATAGCTTAGGGAAAAAAAATAGAGCCTTTTTTAAATATTTATATATATATTTTTTCCAAATGCCCCAGGTTTGTCTTTCGACATTCCTGGTTTCTCTCCTGGCATGGCGTACTTGTAATCCACTTCTGAGGTTGGGGCGCCTGGAAGGGGGGTTACGTTGCCCGATGATATCATGGGTGATGATGATGATGATGATAATGGTGCGCCAGGAGAGTCCCTAATGCTAAGCTTAACCTAAGATGAATATGAATGATGATGATTGCGATGGCCATATGATTTCGGGGACCGTTTGGGCCTTAAAGTTTTCCTGACATTTGTCTTACAGTTGAGGAAAAACCCCGATAAAAACCTCACCCAGAAAAACTGTCCCGACCGGGGATCGAACCCGGGCCCGCTGCGTGACAAGGCAGCTACCCCAAGACCACAGCGGTGGATATATATATATATATATATATATATATATATATATATATATATAGAATCACATAATATACAAATTACAGTAATTAATTTTTCGATACCACTTATCATTTAAGAGTTACATTCGAAAATCAGATTTTTGGTTACATATTTATGTTTCTTAATTTTATATTACATAAAATCCGGGCCCTAGTTCATCGTCATCATTATACTACATTCACGAATTTAGGTCATTTGTTGACCTGTTTTGGCCTCAAGAGAAACACCATCCAGAAGTCTTTTGAGTGGACGTCCTGGTCTTCTTCTTCCTGCAGGTTGATACCTTAACATTTGTTTGGGTATCCTGTGATCTTCCATTCGATGAACATGTTACATCCATCTTGACTTATAATCAGAAATTTTGTTTCCTAAAGGTTCCATGTGCAATTCTTCTAAGGTTTCTTCATTTTTTCTGTGATCTAGTAGTGTGTATCCTGTAATCCTCCCGAAGGTATCTCATTTCAGCAGATCTAAGTCTCTGTATATCTTTCTGTTTCAACGTCCATACTTCGCTACAGAAGAGACAGTGTTTTATACACTTTTAGTCTTGAATATATTTGGACTAACTGTGGCTTCAAGATAGAATTTATTAACCTTAAAATTCTTAAACATTTAGATATTTTTGCATTTACATCATTTTCTTCTTTATAGACCTATGAGATAATGCGTCCTAGATATGTAAAATTATTTACCTGCTCCAAAATGTTATTGTCAAGTACAATTTTACTCCTGACAGGATCCACACCTTGAAATGCCATAATTATAACCTAGAAACTCTATCCCTCTTAAGTGAAGTGAAAGAGAGGAGATGATATGTATAAATAATCGTAAAGACCGATGTTACTTTGTAATTCATAGTTTTCGTGGATCACTTAACTTAAGGAGTGAACAACATGATATAAAAAATGACCGAGATTAGTGCCCAAACCATAGTTTTCGGGGTAGCTGAGTTGATTACTGACAAGAAGGTTCAGTTAAAGCGGGCAATCAATTAGAATTCTATAAATTATTCTGGTATTTTACTAATTTCATGTTGATGTATCACTATGATACTTTAGTTATTTACGTTCCTTAATATCCAGCCATTTTATTTTGTAAACCACTGATTCTCTATGTGATACTGCTTGTGTAAGGGCACAATTTAAACAGTTAAAGTCTTCTTCTTCTTCCTCTACGCATGAAAGCTGGCAGCTTGTTTCGTGTTCATTCACTACATGTCTGGGGTATGGTGACGTCCTTCGTGAGTGTTTCTGTGAGTAATTGAAAATTTTACATCTTGGAAGTGAGTTACTAGCCCTAAAAGTTGCCAACATCACGTGGTGTTCCCAAGCGGTCACTCATCCAAGTACTAACCTCACCCAATGTTGCTTAATTGCGGTGATCGGACGAGAACCTGTATTTTCAACATAGTATGGCCGTTGACACAGTTACAGTCGAGTGGTGTAATTTACTTATACTCTGTATTACAAGAAGATTCGAAATATGACATCATATCCAAAATATATTGCATTGACCATTTATCTCATAGACCGATAATTTTGCCTCTTCCTGATGATAAAATTGCCTCTTCCTGTTGATAAAGTTGCCTCTTCCTCAAATTAACTTCTTTGACAAGGATACCGATTCAACAATGTACGATCGATATGGTACAGCAACAAATGCCAAAAGAAAAAACTTCAAAAATTCCAAAAAAAAAAAAGATTACTTCTATTGCTCTAAAAAAATTATTAAATATTGTATAATGAATCTGCATTATTGTTAATAGTTACATCTCATACAATCATCTGTAGTTAATTTTTCCCAAGCCCAAAGAGATTTAACAGTAAATCTATGCTATTTATATCTATACAGCCGACTTAGAAATCGCTCGGAAGTAAGATCGGAATACATAACCTCAAATTTGGTAGATATTAAATATTATAATTATTTTTAGCTTCTGATGTATTATTCGCTAAATAGTCACTTCAAATCCAACGCGAGGTTGAGTTTTTTTATTAGACAAAATCACTTGCGGCTTTGTCGCTAGTGATTTTTTTCAAAAAAACACAACCTCTTGTTAGATTACTGTCGATAATTTTGGAAATATATCAATATTAATTGGAGAAAATGCGCCATGGCCGAGCGGTCTAAGGCATTTTATTTTAGTGCAGACTAACACTCGCACTCGTTCCTGTCCCATATATATATATATATATATATATATATATAGTAATTCTACCCGAGGGCAGGTCCTTCACTGCAATCATAGCATTTTTCATCTATGCTTGCAGCTTTACTAGGGAATTGTAGGTGTGGTAGCTTCCCGTTGCTTTCCACACCGGTGAAGGATGATGATGGTGATGATGATAATGATAAGGATGATGGTGATGGCCATATGATTTTGGGGACCGTTGGGGCTTAAAGTTTTCCTGACGTTTGTCTTACAGGTGAGGAAAAACCCCGATAGAAACCTCACCAAGAAAAATTGCCCCGACCGGGGATCGAACCCGGGCCCGCTGCATGACAAGGCAGCACGCTACCTCTAGACCACAGCGGTGGACTATATATATATATATATATATATATATATATATATTTCCGATTGAGGGTCTTTCCACTTTTCAGCGGTTGCCCTTTTACCAGCCGGCTGCTGGCCCTTCACATCCACATGTGTCAATCACAGAGGTAGATGATCAACAGCCAGTGTAGGGGTGACATGTGGTTAGCATGTCGAGTCCCCCAGCCGTTATAGCTGGTTCCTCAACCTGGAGCCGCTACTTATTGTAGCTACCCAATTGCCTCACGATGCTGGGTGGGCACCGGTCCCATACTGGCCGAAATACCATGAGAAAATGTCTTCCCCCATGGAGACTCGAACCAGCGCAAGTCTCGTAGCTCTGCGCCAAGGCTTCTTACCTTAACCGCTCGGCTACGGCGCGGGACCTATATATATATATATATATATATATATATATATACCATTGTAATTGTATATTGTTTGGGTGGCTGCAATAAATAGGCTGGGGGGTCTCGATATCCTGACCATATACGTAACTCTACTGTACTGGCTGGATAATCACCTCTATGATTGACACATGTGTATGTGAGACCAGTAAGCGTGTGTTAAGCCAAGGAACTTCTGGCCTTGTAGCGCCACGGAGTTTACATATGTAGGAACTTTGGGCGAGAATTAAGAGAGTCACGTGGGACTTCGTAAATTTGTACATCTGATTGAAGAAATTTATCGCGTTTAATGTTTGAATGAGTTGAGATGAACGATTGAATGAGATTTTGTGATGATAGAGGGGAGGAAGGGCAGAGGCGCATGTACCAAGACCTCGCGACGCGCAACGTCAGGGTTATTGATTCATCATGGCGCAGCTCCTAGATGTTTCCAGATCCCATGCCCATCTAGGCCCCAATCATCGATTCTTTTCTCTTTTATGCCACGTTTCATAAAATGTATCTACTTATGCCTAAATTATTCTCTCTGCTCGTGACAATCATTTTGTCCGGTCATATCATGTATATATTTCAATGCCCCAAGTTGTCATTTTGACATTTCTGGTCTTCTTTCCTGATATTGGCATAATTGTAACCATCTTCTGAGGTTGAGGCGCCTGGAAGGCGGGATTACAGATGCCCCGATTATATGGTGGTGCGCCAGGAGAGTCCTTAATCCTAAACTTAATCTAAAACGAATATAAATTATTATTATCATTATTATTATTATTATTATTATTATTATTATTATTATTATTATTATTATTATTGTCCACCGCTGTGGTCTCGAGGTAGTGTGCTGCCTTGTCACGCAGCGGGCCCGGGTTCGATCCCCGGTCGGGGCAGTTTTCTGGGTGAGGTTTTTATCGGGGTTTTCCTCACCTGTAAGACAAATGTAAGGAAAACTTTAAGGTCCAAACGGTCCCCGAACTTATATGGACATTATCATCATCATCCTTATCATTATCATCATCATCATTATCATCCTTCACCGGTGTGGAAAGCAACGGGAAGCTACCACACCTACAATTCCCTAGTAAAGCTGCAAGCATAGCATGAAAATGCTATGATTGCAGTGAAGGACATGCCTTCGGGCAGAATTACTATGGATGGATTATTATTATTATTATTATTATTATTATTATTATTATTATTATTATTATTATTATTATTATTATTATTATTATTATTGCCATATGATGTTAGGGGACCGTTTGGCTTTAAAGTTTCCTGACATTTGTCTTACAGGTGAGGAAAAACCCCGAAAAAACCTCACCCAGGAAACTTGTCCCGACCGGGGATCGAAACCAGGTCCGCTGCGTGACAAGACAGCACGCTACCTCGAGATCACAGCGGTGGACTATATATAGGCTATATATATATACAAATGACTTGAAGGAGGTTGATTATACAGGGGATGATTGGAAAACATTAGCTCAGGATACGGATGTGTGAAGAGCTTGTTTCCGCGCGGCCATGAACCTACGGATTCGACAGTGCCAGCGAGTTTAATATTTTATATAACAAACCTAATATTGTACCCGGAATTAAAATAAAATTATCATTAAACTGAGTATGTTCAACAGTGTACGATCGATGTGGTACAGCAAGTAATGCCAAAAGAAAACAACTTCAAAAATTACCAAAAAAATTGTTCTGTTGCTCTAAAAAAATATTAAATGTTGTATAATCAATCTGCATTATTGTTAATAGTTATTTCTCATACAATAATCTGTTCCTGATTTTTCCCAAGCCCAAAGATATTTAACAGTAAAGATATGCTATTTATAACTATACAGCCGGCTTAGAAATCGCCGGGAAGTAAGATCGGAATACATAACCTCACATTTGGTAAATATTAAACATAATTATTATGAATTAAATATGGATTTTCATCAAGTAAACACCAACTGAATTGATTAAACATAATTATTTTTAGCTTCTGATGTTGTATTATTCGCTAAATAGTCACTCCAAATCGAACGCGAGGTTGAGTTGTTCATTAGACAATAACACAACCTCTTGTTAGATTACTATTGATAAAATGGACAAGTTAGTATTATATGTAAATTTAGTAACGTTACTGTCCATGCAAAGTGAACAATGCCGTTAATAACGGGCCTTTTACATTCCCCGTATTTACTTCATTGTCCGTAACATGTAAACACAGACTAGTAAACGCTTTAGCGGATCCGATTTTTTCGGAACTAAACCCGACATGAATCAATCAGTTAAGAAAAGTAAGCTCGAGTTCGTTAACCACTAAAATCGGATCATTCGCTTAAAGCGAAAATTTAAAAATTATTTTAGCGGCCGCATTTTTTTTTTGTTTTTTTGTTTTTACTTTTCTACGAACTTCGGTATATAACATTGAAATAAAACGAGAAATGTATTTAATGATCATAAGTAATGCCACGAGTGATTTCCAAATTATCGATAAATTCACGACTCACGAAGTGAGGAGTGAATTTATCTAGAGAATTTGGAAATAAAGAGTGGCATTTGTTAGGACTATTTAACGAATACAATTAAGGTGTTTACTCACAAATCATTATTTAACTATAGTTATTTTAGAATATTTATATATTTAATGTAAACGGCGATGTTTGAAAACAAATGAAAAACGATTGGTACGCTTCATTTGCTTCTTTCGTTCATCACTGCAACCAAATCATATTACTTATTGCCAAAGGATCGCAATATTGTAAGAATGTACCCTAGTGGAGAAATTTATAACCAACATTATAGGTATTAACAAGCGAATGATGACAAATCAAGAGCTTCAGAACATTTGAATACTTCTACTACTTAAAGGTATTAATTAATTTCTGATGTCCTATGATGTAAATATGTCAATTATATTTTTCTGCAACGTCATTTCCTGAAATATAATTCGTTTAAGAAAGTGCAAACAGTGCTTTATTTTTTGTGGTATAATAAGTTACTACAAATGTTTTTATATTATCTCCCGCATGCTATATCTGTTGACATTCATGCTCTATATATACAATCTGGTAGTCGTATTTCTTTGGGAGTTGGTCACTGTAAAATAATTCTATGACCTAATCAGAATGTTAAAAAGGAGGTGTTCTCTTTAATATGATAAAC
This sequence comes from Diploptera punctata, assembly GCA_030220185.1. NCBI lineage: Eukaryota > Metazoa > Arthropoda > Insecta > Blattodea > Blaberidae > Diploptera > Diploptera punctata. Next base: position 1,291,043 of record JASPKZ010000458.1, on the reverse strand, counting down.
TTTAGTTCATAAATTCGAGGCGAAACACGACTGTGATTGGTTGTAAATCAAAAATCATTGAAATGTGATTGGTCATTAACTCCCTTTTGGGGCATGAGCTAAATAGTCAATAAAATCCGACCATAAGGAGTTGAGTTTACAGAAAGCCATAATTTAAAAATCGCTTTAGCAGCAGCCATCTTTGCTTTCTCACAACGTAACTGGATACATATTTAATTTTAAAGAAAGGTATATGTCTATTCCGTAAACTAGAAAAATCGGACCATAAATTCGACTTGCTGAAGAATTCGGGTAGTTTACGCAGTTCCTGGGAGACGAACTTTTGTTAATTGATGTACTTATTTTTGTGTTTCAGATTTATTGACTTTGAACTAACATAAGAAAGAAAATGACGACCTACTTCAACTACCCTTCACCAGCTCTACAGGAGGAATTGTCCAAGATTGCAAATGCAATTGTGGCACCAGGAAAGGGCATCCTCGCTGCTGATGAGTCTACCTCGACAATTGGCAAGCGATTTTCCGATATTGGAGTCGAAAACACCGAAGATAACCGCCGCCTCTACAGACAAGTTAGTACACTTTCATTATCTGCAGTTCATGTTTAAAGAGAAAATAAATTGTATTTTTAAAGGATTTAAACCACATATTTCCATATTCTCCTGTTCCCATTAACCCAGCACATACACACTGCCCCAGCAACATTTCAGACTCACATTGAGTGAAAGTTTCTGAAAATTGCAGCATGGCGCTTCACGTAAATTTGAATTACGGTAAGAATTAAATTAATGTTTTTATTACCTCACCTCATATCCTTTTTCTTCTATACTGCAGTTTCGGAGCTTATCTCCATCGCCAGTAGCCTCTGGTCGACCGGTGTTATGTCGTTTCTTGGCGGTTTTCTTAAATTTTTTACCTGATCCAGAGATTCATCGGTCCACCGATAGAAGTAAGAAGAAAACCGCCTAGAAACGACATAACACCGGTCGACTAGGGGCTACTGACGATGGAGATAAGCTGCGAAACTGCAGTATAGAAGAAAAAGGATATGAGGTGAGGTAATAAAAACATTAATTTAATTCCTAAATTAAACCTCAGTGTTCTTTCCCTGTGAAAGTTAAATTGAATTATGGTGTTAGCTTGCTGCTTACAATCTGGTAGTTTGAGAGTTGAAGTTCATTCGTCAGTCGTGCGGCTAGGGCAGGGGTCAAGAATTGGTAGACCACGGTCCGGGCCCTAGGGCTTAGTTTCCGGACCGGTTAAATATCAAATTAATACAAATTTTTATTCTTCTTCTTCTTCCGAATGCAGTATTGGGTGATGATGCCCGTTCTGCGACTACAAAAACTGATCTTTCCATCGGTTGAAGGGTCTTCCGAGGTCTCTTTTGCCTTTAGGGTTGAGGTGGTAAATCATCTTTGGTAAACGGGAATTTGACATTCTCTGGACGTGTTGGAACCATTTAATCTGATAATTTTGTATATGTTCAACCATTTCCCTACTATTCCACTGCATTCTTATCTCATCACTTTTCATTCTATCCCTTAATGTTACTCCAGTTAGTGATCGTAGGAATCTCATTTGTGAACTATTAATGCGGGATTTATCTTTTGCTCGAAGTGTCCAGCATTCACTTCCGTGTAGTAGAGCAGGTTTGGCTATGGCATTATGAAATCTCAATTGGATTTCTTTCCTCATTTGTTTTCCAAAATTTCTCCTAATTATACCATTTAATCTGTTATATTTTTTTGTTTCCACAAATTTTTAAATCGGTTTAAACATCGAATACAACCAATTGTTCTAAATTCCATGTCATGGTGGTATTATTGTTGGTTCGGTTGACAGTACTGCTTATGGTCAGAGATTTGACTGAAGATGAACGGAATTCCGTTTGAAACCTGGAATCGTGAAAAACACGAAATTTGTGAAGTGAGATATTTAAATATTACTCTGACCATATGTCAAGTTTATCATAAATTTATTAATAGCACTGAGCAACAAAAAATAAACTTCTTTTTTTGTCTCAGAAAGAAAAATATATGATTCTGTTAGTATTTTTTCTCCTGAATTCAAATGTGATATCGGTTTTTCTTCATCATGAAAGTTACCGAGAGACAGGAATTTATAATTTCAAACACTTTAATATTTTCTACATTCGTAACTACACAATATTCGAACATTCGGGATAAGCATGCATATTCACAAATACATAGGTTACACAACCTATTGTTAAAACTCAAAATCATAAACATGGTATGAGTAAAGATGTTAAAGTGTCTCATAATAAATCAGAAGTAAAAATTATATATATATAGGTTAAAATGGTATAGATCATTTTCGTCAGATGTCTTCTTCTTCTTCTTCCTTTCCAGGATTAGGTTAATACGACCTGTTCGGTCTCAAGTCCATTGTTTCCTTGGCCGTCGCAAAGATCTTTTTCCCCGGGTTTCGTATTCGCACTTGAGACTTCTGAGTATTTTTTTTTTTTACTTGGGTAGGTTAACAGCCCAACAGCAAAACCACCAACCTGGAGGACTGGAGTTTATTTCGGAGTTGTCTTTCTCCTAGACAGATTGTCTTTCAAGGCTACAGAGCTCTGTCTGCCCCGAGCATCTGATTTTATGGCGCCAGAAAACTTGTCATTCACCTTCCATCTTCAGTAAAAACAGTCCCACCACATGAAGGTAGATGGAAGGGTTTGTTAGAGAGATGCTATATTTTGCGCTGACTATTTGGAGCCTTTTGTAGTGTCTGAGAGCCCATCCTCAGATCCGCCCCAATCATTCTCTACCCTTTAGGGTAGAAGTAAAATTGTAAAAAAAAAATAGATACAAATTCAAGCCTCGATGTTAGATTTGTATTCAGAAGACATCCCTAAAATGATAAAACTACAGTACAAAATTTTGTTTCAGAATTTATTGCAGTGTCTTTCGAGTTATGTTAATTTTTGGAAAGAAAGATATGGCTTACATCACTGTAACTTCAACCCGTCCACATATCTCATGAAATAACCAATATTGAATATTATGAAATTACTTAACTTTTTTAATGAATAATTTTAAAACTGGATCATTAGTATCAAAGGTAAATACATATAATAAATGATAACTCATAATTTTTTCTCAAAATCCGGATTCCGACTCTCATATTACTTATCTTCAACTACTCTATAACCCGGTAAATTTCCTCAGTTAAATATATATGTGAATAAGAAAGTTTTCTTGGGTTTTCTGCGTCTTGGATTCAAGTTCGGCCTCTGGCCACTGATTCTGACGTTTCGGCATGATCCTTGATAATGGTATGTGGGATCATGCCGAACTTGAATCCAAGACGCAGAAAATCCAAGAAAACTTTCTTATTCATACTTATATCCGCGAACATCTGCAATATAACATATATATTTATTTATTACATATATATTAAATTAATAAAATATATATAAAAAATTCACCGCTGTTGTCTCGGGGTAAAGTAAAGTAAAGTGATCCCACAACAGGCCTCAGGAGGCCCTTGGGGTGGTAGGAGGTTAAGGCTCCCACTTTTCTAGACAATCGGCACTTTATGTCAGCCGGGTTGTCAGCCCTGCGTGACGGCCGCCTTTACCCCAGAACAAGTGTCTCATTTCAGTTAGAGGCTGAGTCGACCCCAGGGCCATAGTGCCGCCAGAGGGTTTGGGTCAGTTTAAAAATCGTGACCCCAACGGGACTTGAACCTTCGACCCTCCGGCTTGTAGCTCAGTGCCTTAACCACTACGCTACGGCGTGCCCCCGTTGTCTCGGGGGTGCGTGCTGCTTTGTCACGCAGCGGACCCGGGTTCGATCCGCGGTCGGGACAGTTTTTCTGGGTGAGGTTCTTATCGGGGTTTTCCTCACCTGTAAGACAAATGTCAGGAAAACTTTAAGGCCCAAACGGTCCCCGAAATCATATGGCCATCGCAATCATCATCATTCATATTCATCTTATGTTAAGCTTAGGATTAGGGACTCTCCTGGCGCACCATTATCATCATCATCATCACCCATCATATCATCGGGGCAACGTAACCCCGCCTTCCAGGCGCCCCAACCTCAGAAGTGGGTTACTAGTACACCATGCCAGGAGAGAAGCCAGGAATGTCGAAAGACAAACCTGGGGCATTTGAAAAAAAAAATATGTTATCAATGAACATAGCATTTTAAAAACATGCAAAGAATCCAGTGTTGTGAGCTGTATTAAGCTAATCAGAATATCAGGCATTAATTAATTAATTTTCAATTTCAGCTTCTGTTTTCATCAGATCAAGTAGTATCTGAAAACATTTCTGGAGTAATCCTGTTTCATGAGACATTGTATCAGAAGGCTGATGATGGAACACCGTTTGTAGAACTGCTGAAACAGAAGAATATCATCCCTGGCATTAAGGTTGATAAGGGTGTTGTGCCCCTCTTTGGTTCTGAAGATGAGTGCACCACACAGGGTCAGTATCAAATAAAAAATGTTTTCAGTTTTTTATTCCAAATATAAGGCATATCCTGTTGAATGACCAGTTCCCAAATTAAAAATCTGTATGCAATATTAATATTACATGTCGACGGTAGGCAATTAAAATCTCGTAACTCCATCAGTCATTGAAAACCACATAACTCCAGTAACCAGCACAGAAATATGTGATGCATAACCTGTTGAGAACACGGACTTCAAATTTATTAATAATTTGACTTGTATTCTGTAGTAAAATATGTGGAAACTATTGCTGTATCAATTTACATAATTATTTAAAACAGTTATTTGTTTGTTCTGTAAAATTTACTAAAATGGATAATTTGTTTAATTGAACTAGCTATTGTATCAATTAGATGTTTTTCAGACCAAGCATGAGCAGCTACTGCTGACTTTTCCACTTCACCATTTTTTACATTATTTGGCCAAACATTTATATAAAATAGGAATCTACACAAATCCAAATTGCCCTCTATGCAACAAAGGTGAAGAAATGAACGAAGAACATCTACAAACCTGTGAAGTATTTATTACCTGTTGGAGTCAATACTATTAAAATTCATTGTTAAAACCGTTGAGGTGGAGAATCATAAAATAAAATAAGTTAAAATACCTTCTTAGGTAATGTCTGTCGTCCTCAACTTTTAAAATATGTGATCTTTATGCCTGTAGGCCTTTCAGGACATCCACCCCATCTTCAGCAGTTCATTTTTTGCTACAGCATCCAGGTTGATGTCACGACAGAGCCACATTAGGACCAGCAGCATCAAACATCAACCTGGATGCTGTAGCGAAAAATGAACTGCTGAAGATGGGGCGGATGTCCTGAAAGGCCTATAAGGCATAAAGATCACATATTTTAAAAGTTGAGGACAACGGACTTTACCTAAGAAGGTATTTTAACTTATTTTATTTTATTACCTGTGGATCCACCATAGAGAAATATTGGAGAGCAAGAACGATAAGCATTTGAAAACAACATTTTTGACATTTCTAAGATGTTCTTGCACCCTTGTTTTCAATTTTTTTGTTTCAATTAAACAAATAGAAAAATAAAAAGAACTCACGGTTTGGGGAAAAATCCACATTCAATAAAACAAGAAAGAAAAACTTAAGAATTTTTAAATTCTTGGAGATTTTGATTTGATCTGGTGGTTCATTGGTCACCAATGGAGGGAGTAAGAAGCAGTTCTCGTGAACGACATAAGATCAGTCGAAGCGATATTACTGAAGATTAAGCCATCTAGGTTTTGAAACCAGTATAATTAGAAGACTGGATATGAGGTGAGGTATGAAGTATTTTAATTTAATCTTAAATTAAACCTTATAATGATTTTTCTATAAAAGTTCAATATGAGGCCTATTGAATTTTATCAGTCTGTAATTTAGATTGCATGTTTTCACGATACCGGTTTCAAAAGTATAGAGTTTGACTGAAGATGGAAGTAATACTATTCTTTTTGAAAACTGGTATCGTGAATACATGCAATTTTATGAGGTGAGATGTTAAAGCATTTTCTCCAACTCATTCATTAATATTGTTTTATTAGCCTGAAAATCTTCATATTTGGAACCTATGGCTTAAAGTTCCTCCTGGAGGGTTTGTCTCTTGGATTTTTCCATCCTAAAAAAGTCCATTGACCCCAGCCAGGTTTGAACTTGTAACCTTCTGGACTACCTAGGCAAAAAATACCAACTGCTAAGACCTGGTGAAATAGCATATTTGTGACTAATTTCAGAATATACCATAAGAGGGATAAGGAGATACTGCAAGAACTCAATTTGCAATTACTGGAAGAGAAAATCTCCCTGTACGGAATAAAATGGATTTCTTCTTCTCTCTTTGGCTCTACGTCCTCTAAGAACCATGGCCTGCTTCATAACAACTGCCCATTCTTCTCTATTACCAGCTTTCTGTCTCCATCTTTTCACCTTCAGTTGTCTTAAGTCTTCCTCAATCTTATCTAACCATCTTAGTTTTTGTCTTCCAACCTTTCTTCTTCCTTCCGGTTTCCCTTCCAAAATCTTTCTTGCACCTCTTTCTTGTTCCATCTGCAATACATGTCCTATCCATTCCAGTCTCTTTCTTCTAATATCTCGTACCAGACCTAAATCCCTATATAATTATTTCAATTCCTGGTTCATTCTAATTCTCCATATATCTTGTTCCTGTACTGCTCCATATATCTTCCTTAATTTTTTCCCCCATGTATTTAATATGTAGTTATCATTTTTCTGATAATGACCATGTTTTGCTTCTAAACATAACTATTGGTTTCAATATTGTTTTATATGTTTTAATTTCTGCTATCCTACTTATTGCTCTTGAGTTAAAAAAAAAACTTATTTTAATGCATAGAAGCATCTATTGCCCATTGTAATCCTTGCTCTGTAACAGAAAATGTTTTCTAGTATAGGTAAATGGTGAAGACGGGATTTAGTGGGCGTCAGGATTTAGAAAGGATTCCTCTTTTAGTCGAGGACCTCGGGTAGCTCAGTGGGTTGCGGTAGGATGAGATACTCTTGGTCCCGGGATACACAAGGATTGTGCGCACACGATTATATCTCGTTGAGAAAAAACAAGTTGAAGATGCAATATCACTTTATTTTACATTGAACAGTTGAACACACACAATAAAAAATTAAAGTACGTAGCGATCGGCATTTATCACATGGTTCCACTTTATGCTGAGGAGGTTTAATTTTACGGTTGAATTCTTAATTACACCGCGCCTATATTGTTATATTTTATTTCTAAGTTCATTTAGCGAGGGACTCCACTGCAAATTTTATATAAGTATTTTATTACTTCTGATGGTCGATAGACGACGAGGATATGTGCTCACATTAGCACTTTAAGTCACGATGAATATGTTATTGCTGCTATTAAGTGCCAGTGGCACCACGAGAATATATTTTAGTCTGTAATTCTGGTTATAAGGTTAACTCTTACTCCCACTCGACATAATTTGCGGCCATATGATAACGCCCACCATAAGATACAATACATATACCCATTGGTGCATTTGTCTTATAATTTTGGGTAGTAGGGTTCTGGACCCTTTGGTTCGTTGTGACGTCACCAAGTGTTTTAGGACACTCCTACTTTTGAGATTGGATAAAATTGGGACATAAGTTTTTTTGCAAGAAGCCCGGGAATCCCGACTAATTTAGTAAAAGGCTTGGCTTCCAATATTGACTCTAGAATGTTCTGGTGGCTTCTTTCGCCTCTAATTATCTTGCATTATCCTCTGTAAAAGCGCCCATTTACTGGGTTTCCAAAATTCCCAGCAATATATTTCCTATTGTATTTAGCTGTCCAGTGTACAAGGCTTAGACATTGTCAGTTCTAACTGGCTGAATAAAATGCATCTAATCCTCTGGACTGAAAAGAATTCTTTAGATCTTTAACTTTATTGTACGTGTGTCTCGAGCCCATCAAAATACAATAGAGTGCGTTACAGTCATCAGCCTTTTCCCTGCATTACTCATAAGTGAACATTCTTATTTCATCATATTCATTCCAAGGAATCATTTAATTTACAATAATAATTTTATAATTGTATTCTATTTATTTTTTTATTTGTTTAAATATAAATAAGATGTATGTCCAATGATTTATTCAATTATTTAATTAATTAATTATTTATAAATTTATTTTCTCTCACCTGATTATTAATTATTGGGCTGCTCATTTAGGGAGGAGGCTGGGCGAATGTCACGCCTCAGCTCAAACCTCTTCACTTAATTCATTTTTTGAGGTAATTAGAGAACCCAGGTATTTAATACTATCAACTTTCTCAAATTTCTAACCCATCTAGGACTATATATGGGGTTAAGGCAGCAATTAGAACACTCTAATAATGCTCTGGAATGACAGCGACTTTGACATCCACAAAAACATCTTCTGTACCCTGTCTTAGCTGGAACCAAAATGAGTCAAGTATGCACCCTAATTTAATGTGTGGAATATGTTGATAACTAATGTTTGGATGTTGCAGGACTGGATGACCTTGCTCAGCGCTGTGCACAGTACAAGGCAGATGGCTGCCACTTTGCCAAGTGGCGTTGTGTGCTCAAGATTAAACGTAACACTCCTTCATATCAGTCCATCCTGGAAAATGCAAACGTGCTGGCTCGCTATGCTTCCATCTGCCAAGCCAACCGCATTGTACCTATTGTAGAGCCTGAGGTATGTACAGTAAACTACTGTTACAACTCAATTTTTTAAAAATTTATTCATAGTTATGACTAATTCTATGGCTTGTAGAACCTGCCCTCTCATTGGTCTCTATCCTCAGTCAATTAAATCCATTTCATATCTCCAAAATACAGTTCTCTTTGATCTATCAAATTCAAATTTTATCCACCTACCTATGCCTAGGCTTCCTAATAGTCTTTTGTCCAAGGTTTTTCAATAAAAATCTTGAGAATATTTCTACTATCACTCATTTCAGCTACATGAGTTTTGATTTCAATGTCCTATACTCAATGAAGTCCACTGCTGTGTTCTCGAGGTAGCATGCTACCTTGTCAAGCAGCAGGCCCAGGTTTGATTCCCAGTCAGGACAAATGTTAGGAAGCTTAGGGCCCAACATTCCCTGAAAATCCCTAGTGGATATTTAAGGTATTCTATTTTTGTACTGTAAATATTACATAGTAACCTCAACAGTGTTTCGTCATGAATTTTAAAAGTATTCTATTTCTATAGTAATTCTGCCCGAAGGTAGTTCTTTCACTGCTATGCTTTGCAGCTTTACTAAGGAATTATAGATGTGTTAGCTTCCAGTTGCTTTCCACACCAGTAATGGATGATGATGATGATGATGATGATAATGATAAGGATGATGATGACGGCCAGATGATTAAATCCAATGCACAAGGAACAGATCACATCAGCATTTTAATGCTAAATAAAATCATTGACATTATACTACCCACAGTGACTCATATTTTTAATGCTTCCTTTATAATTTCTATCTTCCCTACTTTATGGAAACAGTCTAGAGTTCTGCCTATACCAAAAATAAGTGCACATACTAACTGTAATGACTTCCAACCAATTAGCATCCTTCCGACATTATCTAAAGCCCTGGAACATATTGTACATGAGCAAATGACTGAATATATCCAAGCAAATCACCTCTTGATCCTTATCAATCTGGCTTTAGATCTGGGCATAGCACAGCCACAGCTTTGTTAAAAATTACTGAAGATATTCGTGAAGCCATGGACAGACGTGAATTGACTCCTTTACCTTACTTGACTTCAGCAAAGCTTTTGACACAGTAGACCACGACTTACTTTTGATAAAGCTCAAGCACCTACACTTAATCTGACAGCATTGTATCCTGGTTCAACTCATACCTGCACGGGCTTCAACAATACGTTTCACTAAACTCTAGATCTTCGTCTTGGCGCAACGTGCAGGCAGGAGACCTCCAGGGCAGTGTTCTCGGACCTCTTCTTTTCTCAGTTTACATAAATGACTTACCAACTGTACTAAAGCACTGCTGTTATCACCTCTATGCTGATGATCTCCAAATTTACCTACATTCATCTCCTCATTCTCTCTATAACAGTTAGACGAAAATGAATGATGATCTCATATCCATCTTTAACTGGTCTTCAAGTATTGATCTAAATCTAAATCCTAACAAGTCACAAGTAATTCTAATGGAACAACAAAGACTGCTTACAACCTTTGACATATCTACACTTCCAAACATTACTATAAATAATATAATTATCCCTTATTCTTCTGCAGTAATAGATCTTGGACTATATTTAGACGCAAATTTAACCTGGCAAACACAAGTGAAACACATATGTAAAAAGACATTCTCCATCTTACATTGTCTTACACGTTTAAAGAATTTTCTCCCAGTTTCATTAAAATAAATCCTGTGCAGAATCTTGTGTTGCCACACTTCGATTATTGTGACATTATATATAATGATTTAAACTATGACTTGTCGCAGAGACTGCAGCGTGTTCATAATGCTTGTGTTCAATTCATTTTCAATATCCGCTGTTATGACCATATTTCTGAACACTTCAATAACCTCTCTTGGCTCCGTCTTACTGACAGACATAAATTGCACTCTCACTACTTTTCAAGCTCCTGAATTCCTACATTCCTACTTACTTGGCGTCCAGATTTGAGAAGTTATCCTCTTACCACAATATTGACACTAGATCACAAGATAACAGTCTGCTAACAATCCCTCTTCATAGCACTTCCTCTTATTCTTCTTCCTTCACAGTAGCCTCTGCCCGCTCCTGGAATTTCCTTCCTCACTTGGCACTTTTAAGTCACGCTTATGCAGTTACCTGTTGTCTAATAATTAATTTTTCTCTATTTATTTAAATTTACACTATGTCATTAATAATTTTTTCTCGTTTTTTATATATCTTGTACGTATTATACATTAAATTCGTTAAATCTAGAGTAAATCGAAATACATTATAAATATTAATTGTATTGTATTTATAACATGTAATTGTTTATATTTATTGTAATTTAGATGTAAGATTATTTTTTGTATTTTTTTTAAAACCTGGTTGAATAGCAGACAAGGCCATAACTCTGCCAGGTAAAATAAAGCTATTATTATTAATATAGATGAATATTAAGAAAATTAAAAGCAAAATTAAAGCCAACATAAATTTAGATTTTTGTAATTGATTCTAACATTTGAGAGACTCTGACATCTTGTATTGTCAACAGTGATGGGTATATTATGCATCTTTTAGAGTGTATTTCATGATAATTCACAATTTTGTAATGTTTGGTGTATAAAGAATTATAACATAGGAATGGATTTATTCCTCTTCACATATACATTCCTGAGAAATATAAGTGCAATGAATCTTGTGTGTTGTGTAGGTATTGCCAGATGGTGAACATGACTTGGAACGAGCACAGAAAGTGACAGAGACGGTTCTGGCTGCTGTGTACAAGGCCCTCAATGATCACCACGTGTATCTAGAAGGCACACTTTTGAAACCCAACATGGTAACAGCTGGACAGTCATGTCCTACTAAATATACAGCACAAGATATTGCCCGTGCGACTGTGACAGCTCTCAACAGGACCGTGCCAGCTGCTGTAGCAGGTAAGATAAATATTTAACTTTTATAGCAATAAATCACTATGAGGTTTAATTTAAGATAAATTAAAATGTTTCATACCTCATCTCATAATTAATCTTCTAAGTAGATTATATACATGAATCTTCTTCCTTCCAAGTATTAGGCCAAGGCCTGTTACGATCCTATAGAAAATTTTCCCTCCAGCGTTTCATAGGACGGCCCAGTGATCTTCGTCCTCTTGGTATATAATTATAAACAGCTTTGGGGATCCGATTTGAACTCATTCTTTCAAGATGGTATGAATAAATTAATAAATGAATGGAGGAAAACACAACGAGGATATATACCCATCAATAGGAACCTCAAACTCGATACTATTCTTTTTGCAGACGATTTAGCTCTTCTGGCACTTTCCGAAAATGATTTGCAAAAAAAAATAGGTGCCAAATTTAATATGGAAATTTCAATTAACAAAACTAAAATTATGGCATTTCATGGGAAGGACCCCATACAAAGTAAAATCTGTCTCCAGAATAAAATTTTAGAGAGATCTAATCAATTTAAATACCTTGGATATTATCTCTCTATCTGGGATGAAAAAGATATCCCTGAAAAAATTACTAGTTATAATAAAAGTTTAGGAATTATTAATCAAGTTATGAAACCATCCCTTGTACAAAAAAACACCAGATTACGTTTATATAACACTTTGGCTAGACCAGTGTTGACCTATGGTAGTGAAGCATGGACACTAAAAAGACAACATGAAAGCAGAATAACGGCTTGTGAAATGAGATTCATGCGCAGAACAGCGGGTTACACCAGATGGGATCGGAAAAGGAACACCGATATCTTAAAAGAATTGAAGACTATGCCAATTTTGGGATATATTAAACAGTACCAACTAAATTGGAAACACCATCTTGAAAGAATGAGTTCAAATCGGATCCCCAAAGCTGTTTATAATTATATACCAAGAGGACGAAGATCACTGGGACATCCTAAGAAACGCTGGAGGGAAAATTTTCTATAGGATCATAACAGGCCTTGGCCTAATACTTGGAAGGAAGAAGAAGAAGAAGAAGTAGATCGTGATTTCAAGGTCTTGGCAACCCCATCCTCAGTACACTCTTGACGACTGATGTTATGTCGAGAGGGAAGAAGAAGTGGTTCTTCCGATCAACATAACATCAGTCATCAAGAAAGTTTTTTTATATATCAAATTTGGGAATTTTTAACATTATGAGGTTCAATTCATAAGAATTAAATGTATCGTGATTTCTTCTTACCTCATACTTCTATGTTTTTTAAACATGTTTTTTTATATATAAGAAAAACAAAAAGGAACTTGGAAACTCGTAAAAAAGAACACTTCAGAAACATAAAGAATGGCAAAATTGAAAAATCAGCTATAGCAGCACATAGTTTATTAGATCATCATAGAATTGAAAAAGAAGCAAAACTTTTGAAACATCTATCCAAACCTTTGGATTTAACAGTTTGGGAAAAAATATATATTCAAAAAAACCATACTAGAACCATGAACTTTGAGATTCCAGATGAACCTAGCTTGATTACAAAGTTCTTAAAAAATTCAACAGATGGCAGTTTAGAAAATGATTCATTCAAAAGAACACCAGATGGCAGTTTAGAAAATAATTCCTTTAAAAGAATACCAGATGGCAGTTTGGATAATTACTGGCAAAAGAAAAAATTGACAGTCGTGAAAACAGCTGAGGATGGTGACAAGGGGTCGCCAACACTGCAATGCTGTGTTTAAAAAAAAACATAGAAGTATGAGGTAAGAAGAAATCACGATTCTTTTAATTCTTACATCAAGAAAGTACTGAGGATGGGGTTGCCAAGACCTTTAAATTGCGACCTACTTAGAAGATCAATTATGAGAAAAGGTATGAAACATTTTAATTTATCTAAAGATAAATATTACTTTTTATTAACATGGACTTCTTCAAGATTAAAGTTTTTCACTTGATATTTTTGTTCCAAATAGACATATTGCTAGAAATTGAATGATAGCCTATTATTTAGGAATTAAATTTTTGCACTGAATAAATAGTATGAAAATTAGAACAGTACAACATTTGAATATATTGGACCAGTCATTCAAAGAAATGGATAATTAGATTAAAAGAAGAATTGTGACAAAAAAGTAAGTAATGTTTTTAATGAAGTGTTATGGAGCAGAAACATTGTGACATATGTATAATAACACATCAACAAAAAAAAACTAAAAAAAAGCAATTACCAAAAACCTATAACCTGTCAGCATAGACATTTAAACATGGTATTCCCTTCTCAGATGCAGAAGGACATGTTAGAACGCCTGGACTTTTAAATATGCAAATGCAGATTGCCGTTTCTGTACGCTTTGGTACATCTATGATTTCCAAGGCCTACAGCGAGTTTGTTAAACATTCTGGAGAACTTATTTTTTATTAAAATTCATCGGAGAACATATTGTTAAAACAACTCACCTCATAGGATTCATGCTTCCATGATATCGCGATTTCAAACATAGTCATGTTTATCGTCAGCCATAACTCCGACGATGAACATGACTATGTTTGAAATCGCGATATCATGGAAGCATGAATCCTATGAGGTGAGTTGTTTAAACAATATGTTCTCCAATGAATTTTAATGATTATACCTCATAATGTTTACTTCCCAACATTAATTAAACTTATTTTTTGTTGCTGTGGTAGGGAAAATCCCCCTTCATGTCATGACTTAATTTACGACAGGCATATGGAGTGAGTTGGCTACTTATTAGTGAAAGGAGATACTTTTTGTATTTTTTTTCTTCAGCTACATCCTTCCTTGGAACTAGTGAATGCCCTATTTTGCTGAAAAGAAATATCTGTAAAGTGTCTCACTGTGTGGTCTCATAACTAACCTTTCTTTCAAATCGGACATGGCTAGTGTGTATACACAAATAATCACCTGTCTCAGAAGAAGAAACTTTATGGATTTCAAGTAATTTGAATTGACATTTTCCAACTTCTATAAAAAATTTACATGGCGAATTTGATGTGTAGAATTATAAAAGAAAATTAATTAAAAAATATAATAGACGGATAATAGTAATAATAATAATGATGATAATATAATGATAATGATAATAAAAATAAAAATAGTAATAATAATAATAATAATAATAATAATAATAATAATAGCAATTATAGTAATGTATGTATATACTGCATACTTCCAAAACAAGTGTTCCCTAGTGGGAGTTTATTAACCAAGGTAATCCATTCAACAAGAATCAATTTCTGTAATTATATAATGAATTTATTTCACAAATAAAATTTATTTTCTCCAACTTTTATAAAAATTGTACATAGTGAATCTGATGTGTGGAATTATGAAAATCTTTAATTTAAAAATATGAATGAACAAATATAAGGAAACCTCCATCTAGAATTAAATATAACTAGTAATTAACCGATGGAAGACACCATTCTATATCATTCTTTGTTTTGATATTATATTCTATAGTGTTCTGTTCTAGTGCAGGTCTTTCATTGTAATCATAGAATTTTCATACTATGATTGCAGCTTCATTAGGGAATTATAGGTGTGGTAGCTTCCCATATAGGAGATGATAATGATGATAACAATGATGATGAAAGCCAGATGATGTCCGTGGACCATTTGGGCCTCAAAGCCCACTGCATGACAAGACAGCATTCTACCTCGAGACCACAGATATAATAATTAATATTTTCTTAACCCTTTCATTTTGATTTTGTTTTGTTTATCGACACTTACGCTTGTTTACCAACATGTCAACATCGCCTCAATGAGACATCTAATAGGAAATTAAGGTATAAATTGGAAAAAACATGAACATAACACTGAGCAACGTGATATCTATGAAATCCAGATGTAATACGCAAAACAGTGCAAGTCTCATAGGCTGCTATGGGTATGAAGCACGAATAGGAAATTATATAGGAACTTTGTGTAAGAAAACCAGAAGCAAAGTGCCCAGTAGGGAGGGATAATCATGAAGTGCAAGAAAAATATTAACCAGGATTTGAGGGAGATAAATTATACAGGATCCTCACTGCTGGGTTCCTGTGATCGAGTCTCGGTCATTCCATGTTGGTTTTGTGGCAGACAAAATGGAGCTTGGACAGGTTTTTCTCAGGGTTTTCTCCCGCTTTCCCCTGCCACAATTTCATTCCACCATTTCTCCATACTCATCTCATCACATTCATTTTGTTTCATTTCGTTCATCTGCCTCTGTGGTGGTGTGACAGACGTGGTCGGCCACACCCTTGTCATTCACAGACCTCTATATAAAGCGGCTTCTTCTCATCTCATCCCTTGACCCGACCCTGAGTTGGACACGATTTGAGGATATTATTATAAATTATACAGGAATAATAATTAGAAAACATTATTTAGGATAGCAATGTATGGAGAGGTTATGTACGCATAACCATGACCTCCATGTTCAGTGGTGCCATTAATTTCAAAACAAGTTGGTTTCCAATGCCCTTCATTTTTTTTTTCAAAATTTTCCCTTTCATTGAATTTTTTAATAATAAATCCCAATCTCTCTACCTTCCAAATCAAGGTATTGTAATTGATGAATCATTATGGTTATGGAAGGGGCAAACAATTCCCTCCATTTAAAACTGCCAAATTTGATTTTAAAACATATGAATTGTGTGAATCTAGAACTGGGTATGTGGTTTCAAGGTAGCATGCTGCCTTGTCACGCAGCTGACCGAGGTTCGATTCCCAGTCGGTAGAGGCTTCCTGAGTGAGGTTTTTTCGGGTTTTCCTGACCTGTATGACAAATGTCAGGAAGCTTTATGGCCACAATGGTACCCGAAAATCATCCAGCCATCATCATCATCATTATCATCACTATCATTCACCAGTGTGGAAGCAACGGAAGCTACCACACCTATAATTCCCTAGTAAAGCTACAAAGCATAGAAGGTGTTATGTCATCTTTTGGAAGAAAACCACCAAGAAACGACATCAAATCAGTCAACGAGAGGCTACTGATGATGGAGATATAGCTCCGAAACTGCAGTCTAGAAGAATAAAGGATATGAGATGTGATATTAAAGATATTAATTTAATTCTTAAATTAAACCTCATAGTGATTTTTTCCCTGTGAAAGTTAAATATTAGAAAATACCTAAATATTTTTAATTTAACAAATAGAATTGACAATATGAGAAACCACTGGTATGAACATGTTAAAAGAATGCCTACATGAATCCCTCAGTTGTATTAACACATTGGTGACCGACAGCTCTGCGTTGCACCTACCCCTGCTGGACCGGACATTTCTGTCAGTAGGGTGGACTTTTAAATTTTAAACCGCGCTAGCACAGTGTGGCTTTTACATCAATATATTTACAGTCAATAATAATAATGCATAAGTAAATCTTTATTAGTGTTCTCACCAGACCTACTAGTAGAAATTGAGGGTTTGATAGCGTTGGAAACATTTTCCTTTATGTAAAGGCACAGTGCAAAAGAGCATATGTAGCGAGTTTGTTTTCTTGTGTTCACCAAAAATGCGACAAAGTTTGGAGGGTTCTTTTTCATTCCAATCACAGTTGGTGTTAATTTATTTTTCTTAATGTCTTAGCCTGCCTGGTGGGTCGTGAGGTGGTCTCCTAGAAGTGGCTTCTTTTCTCTCTGTCTTTCCTCGTCTTCCCTGTCATCTGTTCCTAATTTCACGACTGCCAAACAAGAGGCTGTTTCAAGCAAAAAACTTCTGTTTGACATTTTGCTGTTAGAATTTTGAAATTTATAGACCCTGAAAGCATTAAAGAGTGCACAATCCAGTAGCCACAATACAACTTTCTAGCTCCATTTCACTGTTTTTCTAAGGATGGAGTAATATGATAGGTACTGGTCAGCCCTGTCTACATCCTTCACATACTTGTTATATTGAAGTATTCAATAGGACATTTTTACAACTTTACTCCTCCCACTCTCGTGTTGCCTGATGCAATGTTCTAACCATTCTTACGTCTCTTTTATCTTTCGATGTTTGTAGCAAAAGGTCCCCCCTTACTACAAAAACACTTTCTCCTGGTTTGAGTTTATTTCCTGCTTCCACAAATGATTTCGGAAGCCCTCTGTTAATCTTTATTGCTTCAGAAACTCTCGTCTTTCTTTCGAGCAAATTTTCAGCTATAGCCACACTAATATAATAATTATCCTGGTGGACACGTTACCACAGATATATATCGGCTCCAGAACGCAAAATTGAGTTTCTTTTAATTTTTCCGCTCTGCAACATATATTTACAGGTTACATACGTATTCCGTAATCGCCTAACTACCCGCACTAAAATTCGATATTTCACCAGCCGTCTGTCATAAAATTGTAAACAACTCTTTCTGTTAAGTTGGCAATTTCATAAAAGAGAAGAGAGGGGTACAAAAACAACTAAAAATTATTTCACAATGAGAAGAAACAAAATTGAATGCCTCATTCAAAAGCGAAGAGGCAGGGAAGCCATAGAAAACGTAAACACAGAAATCTCCGTGACCGGTCGTCTAGCGCTGGCCATCTAAACACGGAGATCTCCGTGGCCCGTCACCAATGTGTTAAAATACAAACCAATAGGACATAGAAGCGTTGGACGCCCATTTACTAGATGGGAAGACTCATTAAGTCCCACTTGATGTAAAAATAGGTCAAAAGCCTAATTTCATGAAGTATAAGAAGACATTTACAATAATAAATGGTCTTATTATAAATTCTAAGACCCATTTTTGTCATACTAACTAACTTAATGTCACTATCAAACTGTTATGTTCATGGTCGCATGGACATAAGCTATCCTGAAGCTAATGTTTTCCAAATGGCATGGATTCCCTGGAGAAGTCACCATCCTGATAACCAAATGCAGGACTATTTTACCTCCAGAAAATTTTACCCTAGTGGAACTGATGTTCGTAGTTCTTGACGGTTGTATGTTTACTGTGAAAGATTGTCGCTCTTTAAATCAAAATACTTTTTTCGTCTGGCTTATTGCCTTCAACCTATCAGCATGGATAACCCTTTTGACAGAAAAGCTACCACCAGCATAGGCATTTTCGTCATACATCTGGGGTAAATGCTGTGACCACTGCTGGCTTTGACAGACAATGATGACCATGGTCAATCAAAACGATGCAACAGTAAATTGTAAAATGTTTTAAATTAACTGAAAAATTAATTTGTTATATTTCAGGCATAACGTTCCTTTCTGGTGGACAGTCTGAGGAGGAAGCATCCGTCAATCTTGACGCCATCAACAAGTTCAACGGCAAGAAACCCTGGCCCCTCACCTTCAGCTATGGACGTGCCTTGCAGGTGGGTTATTTTATAAAATACAAAAAGTAAGTAGGTAGGCCTAATATTTGCAGTATGCTAGGGAACAATAGTATATTACGATGCGAGATTGGGAAGTGGTTTTTATAGAAGTCAGGAAAATATTTAAAAACCTCGCTATTGCTCGGTTTTTAATTTCCAAGATTCTGTAAAACACTTAAAAAACGTGCATTGTACATTATTTTTTGCGCGATGGTGTTTTCAAAATAATAAATAATAGTAAGATAATAACATCTTTGTTGGAAATATTTGCGTTCATTATAAACAACTGACTAATTTTAACAGTGTGGGCAATTTTTATTAGTTGAAACTACAGGAGGCCATAATACCAATCAGTGTTAAAATGGCAACAAGTACTAATTTATTGTTTTATATTGTTTCAAATAAAGTTCAGTTCATTTAAAATGCAGTGATTTGTTTCGTATAATGTATATTAACACTACCTTTTGGATATATTTTTGTATATACATTTTACTTAGTATGCATAGAGGGCAGTGGTTTTACTTCCCAAAATGTAGGAAGTTGAACTTTCAATCATGGTCACCATTGCTGTAAGTACGACAAAATGAATTATTGTGCAAAAAAATGTTTCAAAATGATGTAAACAATAAAGTAAATTATTTCATATGATTCAGCAGAGTTATAAATATATACACATCCAAATATGACAGATACATCACTTCTTTTAAAAATTTTTACTGGAATGATGTCTACATTTTTCTAGAAAAGATCTTCCTATGTTTAGACTTATCACAGGCCATGAGGTTGTATTCTTAGAAGGACAGTTATAGTCCACAAAGTTTTCAGCCCATCTTCTCATAGAATGTACAGTTGAGCTCCTGTTAATCCAACATTGCCCATGAGATTCTTGTTCTGGATATGCACTTCATATGCTGATACCAGTTATCTTGAGAGTGACATATGTCTGCTAGTATAGAACTCATTCTAAGTTTCTTTAAATAAGTCTTAGGGTCGTTTGCAAATACATTACTCTCTACTCAAATTATTTCCAATCACTGGTGAGCTGAGATCGAATTAACGGCCGCCTTAACCGGTCATGCATGAATGTTGACGTTTTCGTAATATTGGCAACGAATTACCCAGAATTCTCAGCGATAAAACCACTTCCGTTATTTTCGTCTGCTATAGAGGAATGCATTTATGCTTGCATCCCGCAAATAATACCGTATACAAACACATCTGCGACGCGCAATATTACGCCGATTATCCTGTTCTTCCAGTTGAATTCTTTGGTAGACTCTAACAAATTCCTCTTCTCCGCGTATACTGAAAACATGATCGAAGTCTTCAAGGTCTGACATCTTGGATAAGTTTCAAACTACATCGGTTACCATCGGTTCCCTTCGGGATTTTCACATAAGTTTATATCTTGAGCTACGATCTTAAGGTACCTTGTCAGGTAGCTTTACAATTATTACCGCGTGAATAGATTTCTGAGTAAGAAAAATGTGTTTGAATAAAACTTTATCAGCAGAGAACGCCTTTTACTGTCGAATGCGTTCAAACATTCGACCCTTAATTTCTTTTATGATCTCAACTAGTATAGTCAGCTGTTTGATGCATGAAACAAATATGATTTGTCCTTCAGTGAAAAGTGTTAAATTAATAAAAATATCGAAAGAAGTCGTGCTGGCTTTATAAAGTAGTGTTTAAATTCCCAATAAAATGTCTTATTGAATAGAAGCCACCATTTGCATAATCGAAGTGAAGGCTCGTAGCATTCGACGATCAGGAATTAACAATGTATAAGAGATTGGAGTGCCCAGATAGCTCAGCATTGGCCTAGAAAGCCAAAGGTCCTGGGTTCAAACCCCAGTCTGAGCATAAAATTCTTCTTCTTCTTCCTTCCAAGTATTAGGCCAAGGCCTGTTACGATCCTATAGAAAATTTTCTCTCCAGTGTTTGGGAAATTCTTGTATAAGACTTGAAAGCATAATAATAGTCCCTTCGATTGGTTGCTGGTCAAAGGAAGGCAAGACCAGTGATGGGGCTGCCATCTTATAGCCTCTGGTCAGGCTTTTCTGGAGAAGAAAAGAAAATAAAGGAAAGAAAAATTGGAAGAAAGGAAAGACTCCCTAGCCCCCGGATGCCCTAATAGCGTCGGGGTGGAAAAAACAAGAGTTAACCAAGAGAGGTTAGATAGTAAAGTTAAAAGAGTGCAAAACACAAGTAAGTGGAAGAAATGTTTTGCTCAGCTTGGGCACCCTGTGGTCGCCATCCACATATCCCCTAGATGAGGACCCCTGAGGAGCATAAAATTTGTCTCTCCAAATATATAAAAAAAAAGTCTTAATTCATTTTATGGTCTCAACTAGTATATCCAGCTGTTTGACACCTGAAACTCATTTCACTACTTGTACCACATTTCCTTCACTTGCATACCTTAGGATTGGTCATACTAGGTTTTATAAAGACGAGACCAGGTATGTTGTTGAATTGGGATAGTTTCATGACACTATTTTATTTACAATGTCCATTTACTTATAAATTATCTGCAAACAAATGCTTTTTTTTGGACTCAGGAAAATGTTTGGATCTCAGTTTATATCTAGAAAGACAAAAATACTAATGTATAAAGTTCTCCTTAGACCAGTGTTAACATATGCATCAGAAACTTGGACCATGTTGAAATCTGATGAGGAATTATTAAGGCGTTTTGAAAGGAAGATACTGAGATCCATTTTTGGTGCCATGAAAGAAAATAATGCATGGAGAAAGAGATACAATAATGAATTGTATAAACTGTATAATCAGCCAGATATTCTGATTTTTGTTAAAATTAATACATTGGCATGGCCTGTACACATTATACGTATGGATAGCAAAAGGATTACAAAAAGAGTTTACATTGAGCAACCTCTATTGGCCAGAAAAGTTGGAAGACCTAAAATTAAGATGGGAGGATAGTATACGTAATTCAAGACATTAAGATTTTAAAAATAAAAAAACTGGAAGAATGAAGCTCTGAACAGGGAAGTCTGGCATAAGCTAATGAAGGCAGCCAAGGTGCACATGGGGCTGTCGAGCCATTGATGATGATGATTTACCTATTATATTATACAATTTTGTAATAAATGTCTGAATCTTTAAACATCTTTACAAAGTAAACATCTTCATAAAATTGGACTGATAACTTCCCCACAATGCTTGTTTGGCTCCAATGATAAAGACATGGACACTGTTCGTCTAGCACAGTCTGCCCAAAGTGGTCTATGTCGAGCCCCACGGGCCCATATCAGCAAAAACAAAAGTTAGTAGCACTATGTCAGTTGTTAAAAACTCATTTGATTATTAATGAGTTGGTTATTTTGACTCACCTCATATTTCTTGATTTCAGTACACAGTAACTTGATCGATATTGAGATTCTAATTGAGTCGCGACACATCAATTAACCATCATGCTTTAGTTGCTTATCATTATCATCATCATCCATGCAAGTATTAGGCCGTGTGGTCTGTTACGGTCTCAAAGAGGAATTTTCCATCCAGCGCTTTTTTGGACGTCCCAGCGATCTTTTGCCTTGGGGCAGTAGCGAAGTATGGCTGTTGGAATTCTATGAAACGGCATTCGTTGAAGATGGGATTTCCAGTTGTTCTGGTAGTTTTGTATATGGTGAAGAACAGGTTCTACATCCAACTCTTCCATAATTTCCTCATTTCTTTTATGGTCCCACTTCATGTACCCTGCTGTACGGCGCATAAATCGCATCTCATTTGCTGTTATTCGGCTTTCATCTCTTCTTCGTATTGTCCATGCTTCACTACCATATCTTAATTCTGGTCTTGCGAGAACCTTATAAAGCCGTAATCTTCTGTTCTTGTGTGGGGCACGCCGTAGCGTAGTGGTTAAGGCACTGAGCTACAAGCCGGAGGGTCGAGGGTTCAAGTCCCGTTGGGGTCAGGATTTTTAAACTGACCCAAACCCTCTGGCGGCACTATGGCCCTGGGGTCGACTCAGCCTCTAACTGAAATGAGTACCAGACGCTTGTTCTGGGGTAAAGGCGGCCGTCACGCAGGGTTGACAACCCGGCTGACATAAAAGTGCCGATTGTCTAGAAAAAGTGGGAGCCTTAACCTCCTACTACGCCCAGGTCCTCGGGTTCGGTTTGTTGGGATCAACTTTGCACTTTACTTGTGTATGCTTAAATAAATTGTACTAAGATACGGTTTCCATTGTAACTGTTAATTATCCCCGTTTGTTTTTTGTAAATTTTGTGATTTTCTTTTATATATTAGCTTCATCTTGAAATGTTAAATTATAACCCAAATTATAAATTTGTTTACTCGTTCTAAAATTTCATCATCCAAAACAATTTTGCTAGGTATAGGGTATTTCCCACAAAAGGCCATCACTTTAATTTTCTTTGTATTGATTTCCCGCGCCGTAGCCGAGCGGTTAAGGTAGGAAGCCTTGGCGCAGAAGTACGGGACTTGCACTGGTTCGAGTCTCCATGGGGGAAGAAATTTTCTCATGGTATTTCGGCCAGTATGGGACCGGTGCCCACCCAGCATCGTGAGGCAATTGGGTAGCTACAATAAGTAGCGGCTCCAGGTTGAGGAACCAGCTATAACGGCTGGGGGACTCGACATGCTAACCACATGTCACCCCTACACTGGCTGTTGATCATCTACCTCTGTGATTGACACATGTGGATGTGAAGGGCCAGCAGCCGGCTGGTAAAAGGGCAACTGCTGAAAAGTGGAAAGACCCTCAATCGGATCGGACCTTTTTGCAATTATATTAAAATTGTGTATAGAATACTGTAAATCTGTTTTTGTTGGAGCTATTAATACCAAATCATCTACAAAAAGCAAAGAGTCTATTTTATGGTTTCTATTAATTTGGATAGAACCATGTCTCATCTGTCGCCAATCTTGGAGTATTCTAGCCATGTATATGAATAGTTGCTTGTACAAGTCTAAATGGTAGTCAATTTTCAGCACATATTCTGTATATATCATATAATATATGTCACTGATTGAACTGTCTTTAAATTCCAAAAATAATCATATTTCATGTGCAACAAATAGCTGTTAAAAATACTACAATTTTACAAAAACAGCTCATGTTATTATTTTTAACAATTTGTCCTTCTCTCATTTGCCAATGAGTTCTGCTTGTGTCATTGTTTTCAGAACTGAATTGATTAGATATGTTTTGATATACTGTATCGTATGCCACTATCTTTTATCTTCTATGTTATTATTTAAGATTAAATATATCATCAATGTATGAAAGAATGAATGTAACAAGATTACCAAGAACAGCATTCAACTAAAAACCAAGAGGTTCAAGGAATGTAGGAAAGCCAGTGAAAAGATGGACAGAACAACTGTGAGGCAGAACAGGCAATTTTTGCCTAGACCGCGAAGTGAAGAAGAAGAAGATCAATGTAAGATAAAATCAAATATTTCCTACCTCTCCTCATATAAATCTTCTAAGTAGATTGCGATTTCGAGACCATAACGGTCTCATCTTCAGTACATTCTTGGCGACTGATGTTATATCGATTGGAAGAAATACTTCTTCCCTCTGTTGGTGGACCGATGAACCTCTGGATCAGGTCAGGATTTGTGGGAAATTTGAAGTTCATAAGTTTTCCTTTGTTTTTGGGAAAACATCCACATTCAGAAAACAAAGGAAAACTTATGAATTTTGAATTTCCTGCAAATCCTGACCTGATCCAGAGATTCATCAGTCCATCAACAGAGGGAAGAAGAAGTGTTTTTTCCGATCGACATAACATCAGTTGCCAAGATAGTACTGAAGATGAGACTGTTATTATCTCGAAATCGCGATCTACTTAGAAGGTTTATATGAGGAGAGGTAGGAAACATTTGATTTCATCATAAATTAAACATCATAGTGATTATTAATAGTGAGTGGAGAACATATTTTTATCGACTCACCTCATATCATTTCAAATTTCTTTGATACCGACGGTTTCAGACAATATCATGTCCCTCTTCAGTCATGGCTTCCACTCATGACTGAAGAGGGACATGATATTGTCTGAAACCATCGGTATCAAAGAAATTTGAAATGATATGAGGTGAGTCGATAAAAATATGTTCTCCACTCACTATTAATGATATAAACTCATAATGTTTACTTCCCAATATTAATTTATATATATATCATAGTGATTAATTCCTATAAAACTTGAAAATATCATCAATGTTTTTATAAGTAGTTAAAAGCCTTAGCTTAGATGAAATAAAATAATTAATGCATTAGGCTTCTTAATAGCTTATCAATTTTTAATAAAATAGAGTTAAGAGAACCATAGGTACAGAAAACATGAAGAAATGACAAAGAAGTGAAACTCTGAGTTAACAATCACAATGCAGAAACCACAAGTTACTATTCCAAGAAGTCTTGTAATTATATAGGAGGGGATCCTATTCTATATCAACATTTGTTTTGATTTTTTGGTCACCCAGAAGTATACATTTTAATTCTTCCCGGCTTTGGAATAATTTCCCATATTATTTGTCACGAGAGAGGAAAAAAAGAAGCATTCAGTAATTTAGGGAAGAATTAAAATGTATACTTCTGGGTGACCAAAAAATCAAAACAAATGTTGATATAGAATAGGATCTCCTCCTCCTGCAGGGTCAAAAAAAGATGTATTTAAATTTCGGTCTGTTAATAGTATTGTAATTGCTCCCGCTAGTACTGGTAATGATAGAAGAAGCAGTAAGGCAGTAATCCCTACTGCTCAGACAAATAGAGGGATTCGCTCTGGCTTTATGCTAATAGGTTTTATATTAATAATAGTAGAAATAAAATTTACGGCTCCTAAAATAGAGGAAACACCTGCTAGGTGAAGTGCTCCCAGTATCAATGGGACTAACCAATTTCCAAACCCTCCAATTAGAATTGGTATTACTATAAAGAAAATCATGATAAAGGCGTGGGCAGTAACAATAACATTATAAATTTGATCATCTCCAATGACAGATCCTGGTTGATTTAATTCTGCCCGGATTAGTATACTTAGTGATGTTCCCACTATCCCTGCTCAGGCTCCGAAGATGAAATACAGGGTTCCGATATCTTTATGATTAGTTGAAAATAATCATTGTTTCAAGTAGTAGAATGGCTGAGATCAATACCAATTCTAATTGGAGGGTTTGGAAATTGGTTAGTCCCATTGATACTGGGAGCACCTGATATGGCATTCCCCCGAATAAATAACATAAGATTTTGACTTCTACCGCCTTCTCTAACTCTCCTTCTAGCAAGAAGAAATGAATGAAATTGGTCAGAGACTTTATGTACTTGGTATATTTGATTCGTCCACCGCTGTGGTCTCGAGGCAGTGTGCTGCCTTGTCACGCAGCAGGCCCGGGTTCAATCCCTGGTCGGGGCAGTTTTTCTGGGTGAGGTTTTTATCGGAGTTTTTCCTCACCTGTAAGACAAATGTCAGGAAAACTTTAAGGCCCAAACGGTCCCCGAAATCATATGGCCATCATCATCCTTCACCAGTGTGGAAAGCAACGGGAAGCTATCACACCTACAATTCCCTAGTAAACCTGCAAGCAGAGCATGAAAATGCTATGATTGCATGAAGGACCTGCCTTCAGGCAGAATTACTATGGATGGATGGATGGATATTTGATTCAATAATTATGAGAATTTAATAAAATTACTTTTAGAATTATGAAAATATTTATGATGTCAGAGATATTGTGAGGAGGATTAATTGAATTTGATAATGTTGCAGGCGTCGGTGCTGCGAGCATGGGGAGGGAAGCCAGACAATGTGAAGACTGCACAGGACGAGCTCATCAAGAGAGCCAAGGTTAGTCATGCCCAGTCTTATCCATATAGTTATTGTTGCATGCATTCTTGATTTTTTATCTAACATAGAACAGGTTGAGCTACCTTAATTTTGCATTTGTCTAATATTTCAGTTTATGATAAAATTAAATGTTTCCTACCTCTCCTCATATAATTCTTCTAAGTAGATCATGATTTCAAGACCATAATGGTCTCATCTTCAGTACAATCTTGGCGACTGATATGTTATGTCGATCGGAACAAAAACTTCTTCTTCCCTCTGTAGGTGGACTGATGAACCTCTGAATGTGGACATTCAGAAAAACAAAGGAAAACTTATGAACTTCGAAATTCCCGCAAATCCTGACCTGATCCAGAGGCCTAGAAAATACTGTGATATGAGACCATAATGAATCCACCAGAGTCGAACACATGAACCATTTGATGATGAGATTCCACAAAATATATAAATGTCTTAAGTTTTGATAATATTCTCCATAACAGAAGATGATTTACTTATAAGACTACAAAGAGAACATTGTAACATGTAAAGTTTGGAAAATCACATGTATAAAACTTCATACTGGACTGTCACGGCTGAATAAGCGGCCCCTACCTGGTAAAGAGAGGAGACAGTTGGTGTACTTCCTAGAACAGTACTCTTGGCTAGGTTTTCAAACAAACCCACTAACAATGACAGATGTGGTCCTCCAGTCATACTGGGTGTTACAAGTGGATTATGTAACCATCAAAATGTAAAATCTGGTATCCACTCAAAAAAAGGTTATAATGAAACCCATGATGAGTCCCAATAATAAAGATTCCAGTGTAATAGTCCTGCAATCAGGTCTCCAGATGGAGACAACCTTGGGAAAAGAGTAAGCCCAAATATACTAAAGTGGAATATTGGAGGAATATCCCAATCAAAGAAGACAGAAATATCAAACTACCATATGAAAATAAAACATACATAGCCACTATCCAAGCAGCAAACATCACAGAAGGTACTCTTAATATATTGAACTTTTATAGGAAAAATGACAATGAGGGTTTAATTTAAGATCAATACTAATATAATTCATTGTTTAAAACTGTTGAGGTGGATACTCATATTATGAAATTCAAATATAATAATATGTAGCAAAGAACTATACCTGCTGATGATGGAATAGATATTCTGAAAGGCCTTCAGAAAAAGAAAAGCACACACATCTTTTTATAAGTTGAGGATGATGGCACTGACCAAAGAAGGTATATATTTGAATTCTAATTTAAGATTTAAATTAAGATTCTTTATCAAGTTTTTTTTTTTTTTGAGACTGAAAACATCTTGCCTCAAATTAATATATCGACATCCAGGGTTCACAACATAAAACTTATCAGTTTGAGCAGCTGAAGATGATATAGAAGATTATATCAAAAACATTAATTTAAGGTAAGATGTTTCCAGTCTTAAAAAAACTTGATTAAAAGAACCTCAAAATATTACTTCCTAAAATAAACCATAAGATTCTTTATACCTCATTTCATATCCAGTCTTCTAATAATTAGAAGATATGGATATGAAGTGAGATATAAATAATTTTAATTTAATGATTATATAATCAATATATTATCAAAACGGCAAGTAGCGAGTGGTATCCTAACAGTAGTATATAAATCCATCAAACACAAATTCAAGATAGTGAAAGAAATGTCTTAGGAGGATAAATCAGAAATTAATACACTTGACATATGGAAAAATAAGAACCACATCCAACTGTACAATGCACCCAACAATAATCCAGATCTGAATGGCCTAGACATAAAAGCAAAAATGGCTATTGTCTGATACTTTAATGCTCATTCTTTGTACTGGGGTTATACAAATATGAACACAACAGGGAAAACAGTACTACGTTAAATTCATTTAAACAACCTAGAACTTCTATATGAACAAAACGACCCAACTATATTTCTTCATTAGAATGGATAAAAAAATCCAGATCCTACAATAGTATTATCAGATATCTACTCAGATTCCTTAAGAATATTAATAGACGACCTAAGCAGTGGTCACAGTGTAATAATTACCTCAATAAAAATTCAAAATAAAGCAAAAAAATCTAGTAATACCCAAATTGGGAAAGATTTATAGCAGATACAGAACTACGGTTTACAAGTTTTCCAATAAAGAAGAACTATAACAAAATTGTGGAATATAATACTAAGGTCTGCAAAAGAAAATATCCAAAAATTATTATAGCTTGAATAGATTAATTAATATCAATAAAAATGAAAATATTAATGAAAGCAAAAAATGAGGGATTTTTCAAATTGATTGCAAAGAGTGAAAAAATATATACATAGGAAAAACAGAAAGGAAGTTAAATACAAGATTGAAAGAATACCATAGAAATGTTAAAAATGGGGAAATAGATAAATCTGCAATAGCAGCACATGCATGATCAGAAAAACACAGAATCGAAACAAAGGCCAAATTATTAAAATAGTTAGACAAATCTATGTGGAACTCACAGTTCGGGAGAAAATTCACATCCACAAAAATAAAAGGAAAAACATGAATTTTTTCAAATTTCCGGGGAAAAATATTTAATTTTGTAAGTTCATCAGTCAACCAACAGAGAGAACAGGAACCAAACTACAGGATCGCCAACCACCAATTCAACATTTAGATGGAACTGATAATGATACAAAGATGTATTGAAACTAGTCTTAAAAAATCTACATTTATGAGGTGAGTTGTTAAATCTAACTCAATTGAAGGGCTCGGCTGTAAAACAAGGTAACTGACAACTTCTTGAAAATTGAGTTGTAGCATATAAACTGTGATATGTTACCTCTTGCGGTGCATTTGGTGCATGTAGTTTTATTTACTGGGACAATACCTCTGCTATCTATTGATAGATGTAAAAACTACATGCACCAAATGCTTCAAGAGGTCACATATCACAGTTTACATGCTACAACTCAATTTTCAAGAATTTGTCAGTTACCATGTTTTACAGCTGAGCCCTTCAATTTATTAATTAATATTGTAACATGTCCAAAAGAATACAACAATTTATGATGTATGATGAACAGACTCATCATTATTTTTATTTGCTTGCATTTGATTTTTTTAGTTACGTGCATTTCTAGACTTAAATATTTTTAATTCAGCCTGTAAAAATTTTGTATTAATATTTTTCTGCACTCTAGATAATTATATACTCACTTCATTGCATTGAATGCTTATTCTTAATTTTACTTTAATCAATCAATAATTAATTTAGTTTATTTCTTTCACTTTTTTCCATCTTACTATTTGTAGAATGTTGACTATGCAAATCAGAAAATGTAATATTTTCATAGCTTGTTTTATTTTCTATATATTTTTTATAGTTACTTTAACTTGCACTTTTTTCCACTATCTCCTCTGCCCACTTGCTTATGTATTTTATTCCTGCAATTTAATATTTACAATTATATTGAAAATTAAAAAAATACAGAAATTACAAAATTATAAAAATGTTGGAGTTCAAGTCATATTTGTCAAAGTTGCCACACTCGCCTCTGAATCCGAGGTTCAGATCAATATATTTTTAATAGCATAAAAATAATGGGCATGATTTTCTTTTGAAGAAAAGTAAATCATTGTGTTCCACAATAATTAAACAAAGCATAAAAGCTTGCCAAGTCTGAAATAGGAGGCCTCTGAACAAAATATATTAGTCCTTTCATGCCCAGATTTGAATTGTGATGATAATGAGACCTAATCTTTCGGTGAGAAGTGATAAATTTAACATCTAAGATCAAAAATAAGCCTCATGGGATATAAATGTGGCGTTAATTCCCAATAAAGTCTCCTTGTTAAAGAAGCCACAGACAGTGTGTAGAACAAAAAGTTCATAGCCTTGTCACATGGGAATTCATATTAAAGGACAGAATTAATATTTGTTTGAATCAGAAGCCTGGTAGCTCAGTGGTCAGATCACTGGTGTACAAAATCAGGGTTCAAATCCCGATTCAGGCAAGAGAAAAGAGTATTGGCCTAGAAAGTCAAAGGTCCTGGGTTCAAGTCCCAGTCTGAGCATATAATTTTTCTCTTCAAATATGATTTATCCATCATTGAGATATATGAAATGAATAATAAAAAAATATTAAAATTAGTTTTATTTTAGAAAGAGTTAGAGATCTGGGCTTTGAAACCCGTTCCGAGCATTAATTTTTCTTTCTAAAATAAAACTATGTCCAATTCTGGAAAATGTTAATTTAAAAATCTAACAACAAAATAATGAAAGAAATTGAAATTTTAAGGGAAATCAATATCATCTTGATTCTAAATGAGAAAACATCCAGTACACACAATTCTCTTTTTAAAATCATAACAAATGTGCCAGTATTTTATCGAGGGTCAATGTCAATAGACCTATTCCTTTCTATGATGATGGGACAGTCCCGAAATGCCTACTTTTGATTAGTATTCTTAAATGTTGAGGAGATAGACCTATAAGATGCATAATTTTATATTACAATTTAATATGTAAGCATATCAAAATATATTATATAATACTCCATATTTATTAATTTTTTTAAAGTTTGATTCATAAACATCACCTTCTAAAGTCAATGACTTATTGTTTTTTGTGAAACCATTCTCCTTATCTTTTGGCTATCCATTTTATTTCTTGATAATTTTGGCTTCCTTTAATTTCTGTACAATCTTCAAAAATAGTTTTCATTGGTCTTCCTTTTATTTTTGCCCACCATTTTGCTTTCAAAATTGTTTTAAGGAAATTAGTGGGCGCATTCAGCGGGCAGTAAAGCGCTTTAGCGCTTTAGCAAAAATGGCTGCCATTTGCAGCGAAAATTTAAGGAGTCTGTTGAATGGACCGCTGCATGCAGCTATACCGCCAAATTTAAATTTGTTCATTGGCTCATTACTCATATTACTACGCGATGCTATTGAAATTAATCATAATACTAATAGGGTTATACAGAATTTACGATTTATTTTAATGTATGTAATTTATGAAATCGACGAATAGATCGTTTAAAATAAAATATTATTATAACGAGAAAATTTGTATTTTTTTAATTATTAATATATCAGGCGGCTCCGTGACGCAAGCGATTAGACGCTCGCCTCTCACCGCTGGC
Source organism: Diploptera punctata (assembly GCA_030220185.1). Classification (NCBI taxonomy): domain Eukaryota; kingdom Metazoa; phylum Arthropoda; class Insecta; order Blattodea; family Blaberidae; genus Diploptera; species Diploptera punctata. The sequence goes on along the minus strand of JASPKZ010000458.1, from coordinate 1,259,138 downwards.
TTCTCGAGAACTTTATTTATAATGTTTATTATTAGTTTAATCATATTAATTTGTGTTTTAGTAAGAGTAGCTTTTTTTTAACTTGGTTAGTCTCGGTCATTATAAGTAGATTTTGTAGTGGAGGAAACGGATCTACGGCATGTTCTTTCAGGGTTTCTCCCATTTTCCCCTACCACAATTTTATTCCACCTTTCCCCCATTTTCATAACATCCATTTCGTTCATCAGATGTAGTCAGCCTGCACCCTAGTTAATTACAGACCTCTATAAATATAGTGGCTTAATCTAATCACTTGATCTGACCCTGATTTGGACACAACTTGATATTATTTTATTATATTTAAACATCACTCCTGCGAATTCCCTATGTGATGCATATCTTGCTCCTTCATCATCACATAACACATATATTTAATAACCACACTAAAAGTATTGCCAGGTGGGCTGTAGGGTAAATTTTATTCAATTGTTCAGCCTTTTATTCATGTGATTTCTTACATAATATTTGACACTTTTAGGTCTATATTTAAATCTATGAGGAATAGGGGTTACACTAGAAAATGCAGGAAGTACAGGCATATGTGCAAAATTAATGTATGTGGTGCAAGACATGACCTAAGTACAGCAACCAAACAATTGTATAAAGGAAGGCATCATTGTATTTTTTCAACCTCAAACATACTTCATCTTTATTTTAAATTTGTCAAGGAATAGGAATGAAAACAAAGAAGAATATTAATTTATAATAATTTAAATAGTTTTCTTAATAATTAATTAACTTTTTTGCATCATCTGATAATATTAATTACTTATAAGAGTAACTACCATAATATTTATGGCTAAAATAAAACCAAAACATTATATGCAATTTCCAACCATATATGTGAAATTCTGTCATAACAGCAGTTAATTATAGATAACCTCTCACTCACCATACTTAAAGACATTATTTAATATAATTCTAACATTAGCAATGCCACTTTCTTAGTAAAGTTAAGTGCTACACTAAATAGTATATCACTGAATCATTTATAATAATATGAAAAACATTTACCACCAAGATTAATGGTAGTATACAGTGAATAGCAATATCCCATAAGAGAGACTACATGCATTTGAATTAAAAGACATAAGACCACATTTCATTTTGCGATAAATTGGGAATTAAAGTGAAAGTTATTCATACCTGGTTCAAGAAATGGCTCTCAGTATCTCAATGATAGGACATAGTATATAAAGTTGGAGATTAAATAATAATGGATCAGCTGTGATTAAAATCCTATGCAGAGTGCAAATTTTTTTGTTAATACATTAACCAACTCTAGCTGTAATTTAATTTTATTTATGCACATCACACTGAGTATTTGTATCTTCACTGTTCAAATTTAGATAAGAAATCTAGAATATTGTAATATTTGAATTCAAGTTATGGCTGATACTTCACAAAACTCTTTATTCAGAAAAGATTACAAACATAAGATACACAGTTCATCTCTTTGTCCATTACACAATTTTCTTATTGTGTTGCACATTTAAAGAATAGTACAAATGTTCGTTTTATCTGTAGAGAAAATTGGTTCGACAACCACTGTAGCACTTCCAGAAATGACCCCATGAACACAATCATACTATTCTAATGTATTTCATATATCTTGAAAACAAAAATTATAATTAACTTGGCACCAGGTATTAGCGAATGAATCATCTGCGGATACAATTTTCATAATAAAAACATTCACTCGTCAATAACACAATGATTTGCATGAAAAGAGGTTATAATCGTAAATTCTTGATCTTGATAACAATCTTAAGATTATCACTGTCTTTAGTTTTACTTAATATATCACTTATGTTCGTCTAAAACGGTTAGCCACCTCGAATAACTCGTATATTAATGTCCAGACATAAATAACACAAAATTTGTACATCAAACATAAATTGTTTATGGAGAAAGACGCCATGTTTAAACTGAATGAACCAGCCAATCACAATGTATGCAGCGGTTTCTTCTATCTGCAGCCTACTTTTACTTCGCTGCAGTAGCTGCAAGTCCGCTAGAGCGCTTTATTGCCCGCTGAATGGTATGCTGCAGATAAAGCGCTAAAGCGCTTTTGCAGCGCTTTGGCTACTGAATGCCCCCATTGAGACAGAATAATTTCATTATTGAAATATTAATATTCAGATATTAGGCTATATAAGTAGAACAACTACATTTATTATAAATGCTAATTCTTTATAGCATTTATGAAAATTTTCTGATATTGCATAGTCAAAAAATGCATTTATTTGCTTATGTTTCATACTTTTTTATTTTTGCACAGGTTTGTTATTTATTGGTGTGATGTGATTTTGATTATTCAGAATTGAAGTACTATTTGAATAGTTTGTTTTTGATGGTCATATTAATAAAATAGATATACAAAGAATATTTAATTTTAGGAAGTTATATTTTGAGGTTTTGAGGTTTTGAAACATGTCCAAGAACAAATCAGCATTAATATTGAGGTAAGATGTCCAGACCAAAAATAATATAATATACAAAGAACTCTCAATTTTTCAGTTGGTAGAGACATAGGATTATCTGGGTACACAAAAGCATTTAAATATGTTTACCTACAAGGGACAAGATAGCTTGGGAAAGTTGCCAAAATTAATTCTAGGTTGAAACTTCATTTTCATTATCAGCAGCTGGTTCATAATAATCATAATTTCATGAAATCATTAAAATTAAATTAGTGAATATCTAAAAAAAAAAAAGCAAATGAAAAAATACACAGTCTGCTGACATACAAACAAAGATTTTAGATGCAATTTGACTTTAGTTGATAAAGTATTTATAATAACAATAAAATAAAAAATAAGAGATTTTTCTAGGTTAGAATTTGACTAACTTGCTATAATGGGTGGCAGTAGAACTGTTTTCAAAATTTTTATTAGGAAAATCTTGAGGAAAAGACCATTAGAAAGTCCTTAATCCCCTGCATGCCACTCATAAAATCTCTTGTGTCAGAGTTTTAATCGCATCCGCCGATGTGATTGACTTTGCAAGCATTTAAGTATATTATCTGGCAGGTAATAGACAAAAGCATCAGAGCTGATATAATCATCTCATGGCACCTAAAGGGACCCTTTATGATAGATGGGAGGATAAGCTATACAGCTTTTCTGTATGAACAAAATATTTATTAGATGTCATTTCTAGTCTTTACTTATTATTAGTTATGCTATTTAAATGTATTACGAACTGTTGGTTTTCTAAGGGCTTAAAGGACCTTCGGGACTTATTTTGGTAGCATGAGGTTCTAGCCGAGCGTTAGTTTGTGGATGTATTAGTTATAAAGGCATACGTGTTTTCGAGCATAAATAAAAGGATTGTTAATTTTATCTATTTTATTTCTAGAGAATAATGAATACAATAACCCCAAGTATTCTAACCCTAAATAACTAATCTAAGCTTATATTAAGAAAACCTACATTTGAACTTTCTTTAAGTTTGAGAGAGGGAGATGGGGGTTTTATAAATCTACCCTAATTTACATTTTTAATAATTATCTAATAACCCTACACTCTTAGAAATGTAGTATTAAACTATTTGAAATACTTGAATTCTTTTTCTAATTGTCCTAGCAAATTTATTAAGAAAAATGGTATGTAGACTTACCAATCAGCTACTGCTTCCACAGACAGACACGAGTCCCCTATTTTACCAGGGTTAAATACTGAGATTTTGATCTACATCTCCAAGTAACTGTACTACACATTCCATTAGTCTAAATGCAGAGATTTTACAGTTAGCCTTGCAATCTTTGTCCTGCCATAATCAAAACTCTGTCCTAAAATATAATATGTCTAAGTGCTTTATTTCAACAACTGTTTTATTTGAATAATTAAAATAATCTATGTAAAATACTCTATGTATTCATAACAAAATATATGAACTATTTTGAATAATCAAAATGAACAAAACACTTGTAGTTTGCAAGCTTTCCTTGAAGCATGTAGTACTGACTGCTTGTTTGAAATGCATGCATGTTGCTGTATATAATTGCAGGCAAATGGCCTGGCTTGTCAAGCCAAATATGTTGCTGGATCCATCAAGAGCGTGGCTTCTGTTAAAACCAACTATGTCAAAGACCACTCTTACTAGATGATCACACTCACTTCCTTCACGGTTTGTAGTTTTCCTTAATCATATTATCAGTACTATACAGCATCTTTTCCATAGAGCTTCTTTATACCTCAGTTATCTTTGTTTCAGACCATAAAACTTTTTTTAATTTAAAGTTTATTTCATGTCCAGCCATGGATGCTATAAATGATAAAAACACTTTTGAAAATAAAAATTTATATGAAGTTTAATAGTTGAATGCAGGTTTTCATGGCCGGTAATCATAATGTTGAGTGATTTCGGGCTAAGTGGCCATGGAACTGCAGTTTAGAAAATGATTAATTCAAAAGAACACCAGATGGCAGTTTAGAAAATAATTCCTTCAAAAGAACACCAGATGTCAGTTTGGATAATTACCGGCAAAAGAAAAAATTGACAGTCGTGGAAACAGCTGAGATGGTGACAATGGGTCGCTGATAATGCAGTGCTGTGTTTAAAAAACATAGAAGTATGAGGTAAGAAGAAATCACGATTCATTTAATTCTTATGAATTGAACCTCATAATGTTAAAAATTCCCAAATTTGATATATAAAAAAAATCATTATAATTAACCTGCTACTTACATGATTTGCAAAGTTTGTATAATTATGAAAACTAATAATCCATTAATCTAAATAAAACAAAATATTTAAGATGTATGAGAAATAAAACAAATTTGACTGAACTAACTATAAATAGTGACTGTATTGATCAAATTAACTCCTTTAAGTACCTAGGCACAATACTAAACGATAATAATACTGTTGAAGAAGAAATCAAAACAAGAATATCGCAAGGGAATAAAGCATATTTTGCTAATTTCGATATATTCAAAAGCAAATTAATATCAAAAAATGTTAAATTCAAATTATATACAGCAATAATAAGACCAATCATATGTTATGGAGCTGAAACCTGGGTACTGAAAGAAGCAGATAAATTAAGACTATTAACGTTTGAGAGGAAAATATTTAGAAGAGTGCTAGGTCCAGTAAAGGAAAATGGAAATTGGAGGTTGAGAAGGAATGACGAATTATACCTCAAGAATAATAAAGAAAATATAGTTAGTTTCATCAAATCCAAAAGATTACAATGGTTTGGACATACACTAAGAATGCCAAAGGGAAGATTGCCGAATGATATTTTGAATTGGAAGCCACAGGGAACAAGACCAAGGGAAGACCCAAGGATCGATGGGAGGATGACGTAATTGAGGATTTGAGAGAGATGGGGATTTTTGATTTGAAATCTACTGCACAAGATAGGAAGAAGTGGCATAAACTGGTTGAGAAGGCCAAGACATTCCATTGGAAGTCATAGAGCCTGACGAAGAAGAAGAAGAAGAATAATCCATTAGATGTCATGCAATGAGAAAAAAATGAAAGCTTACACATTTTAATAAAAATAAATAAATATATATCTTATAATGTAGCAATAGTACAAGTTGCTTATTGTAAAGTAAACTTATTTTAAGTTATATTACTAATGACACATCTCCTACTGTTTTTTCACTATTTTGATAGCTTAGCAATGTCTTGAATGAATTGGAATGAATCATTACGTAAGTAATGACTTACTGGTAGTTTGTAAAGTTGACCTATCTATCATTTTTAAGAAGCTCTATGGACCAATGTGACTGAGTACAAAGTATTCATTGAAGTAATACTCTTATATATAATTTTTTTTCTGAGCATACTATCTTAACCTTTGTAAATATATTTTTTACTAATTTGCATGTACATGAAATTTATATAATCCACTTACTAGAATTCTGTATTCTATTTAAGATCTTGAAATTTATAAACTCTGATTTTCTTGATTTGTTTAGCAGATGATTTATTTATTTCTGCCCTTTCATTTTATTTTATTTTATTTTTATAAGTCTTGTATGCTGTAGAAAAACAAATTGGCTTTTAGAAGTTTAAGTTTATTTTCTTTTTATCTATTTTTCAAGAGAAGATAAATTCCAACATGTAGAAAAAAGAGCATAAGGATTTCAAAAGAGTATAAAGCTTTATTTTTATTCTCATTAATTAATAAGTACACTCTATTAACAAACTGTCAAGTATGATGGGAGATGTTAATGTAAGAGTGTATTTTCAGCCAATATATGATGAGAAGGTAAGGTTGTTAACTGTACTGGCTGACTTTACATCCACGAGATTTGCAAGAGTAAGTGAGGTTAAATTAGATCCAAGGACAGTCTGGACTTTACTCTTCTGCTGCCTGGGATTAAGTCTTGGCTATCTATACCTTATCTGCTCTTAGAGCGATCCTAACATCAACAAACGCCAATTGTATCCTTCCACCATTTGCACCACAATTACTGTCACTTTTGACAGGGAGATGACGACACTGCAACAGAAGGCTCAATACTTTCAACCATTTTGTTTCATGAGAATCGACTGAGCATGACTCAAATGCATCACCCATATGTAATAAACTATTTTAAGTTGTAATTACTGATTAGGTATAATTTAGAATATTTTGTATGTTTTTAATACCATTGTTTTCATTCATGAAGAATAACAAGTATATTCAGATGACATATTTTTAATTTAATAAAGGGAACTACTTTTTCGCATACTTATTGCTTCTACAATGTGTGTCAGTGTCCCACGCCATAGCCAAGTGGTTAAGGCGAGATGCCTTGGCGCAGAGCTACAGGATTTATGCTGGATCGAGTCCCTCATGGGGAAGAAATATTCTCATGGAATTTCGGCCAGTATGGGATCAGTGCCCACCCAGCATCGTGAGGCATTTTGGTAGCTACAGTAGCGGCTTCAGGTTGAGATGACCAGCTATAACGGCTGGGGGACCTGACATGCTGACCACATGTCACCCTTACACTAGCTTATGATCATCTACCTCTGTGATTAATACATGTGGACGTGAAGCCAGCAGCCAGCTGGAAGGTCAAAGACCTTCTAGGCCTGTCATGCTTGGAGTTTTAAAGTTTTAACAATGTATGTCAGTGTCCATAACCAATGAAAAGCGAGCAGGTTACATGGTTTTATTTTGACGAGGATCACTTTAAGAGCAGACATGGTATAGTGCAAAGTCAGATGTCTTGCCACCTGTAAAAAAGAAGTATTTAAAGGGATCCAAAATATCATATATTCCTAATATTATAATATTGCTTAAAAAGTACTTGTTTTCTCAGAATATACAAATCCCAGCGTAAAAAATATGTTATCACCATGATGTATTCCTTCAATTATTGCAGTTTTCATGAACAGATTTTTTATTTTTTTACTTTCAATATAAAGATTTACTCAATATTAAGTTATGTAGGTAGAAAATAACACTATGAGGTTTATTTTAATTTATGTTGAGTTGTTTTTGACTCACCTCATACTTCTTAACTCCCTCGCAGACTCGAGTTTCTTCACTGCATTTGTGACATTCTTAATGCTGTATCATGTTCACAACTGACATGTAACGACCTCCTCTCCTGCAGATTGACCTCCGCACCATCTGATGGCTGACCGACGAACTTCCAAATCAAATCCCTCTCCTTTTCACCGGGCATTTCAAAATTCATAGTTATGTTTTTATTCTTCCATATGCAAATTTTTTCCCAAATTGTGAGTTCGTTTGGTTTTTCCAATTGTTTAAGTAATTTTGTTTTGGTTTCTATTCTGTGTTTTTCTGACCAGGCATGTTTCTCCATTTTTAAAATTTCTAAGGTGTTCCTTTAATCTTGTATTTAAATTCCTTTTTGTTTTTCCTATGTATATCCTTTCACAATCTTTACAATTAATTTGATAAGTTCGTCGGAAGTTTGGAAGTTCGTCAGTCAGCCATCAGATGGCACGGGGGTCAATCTGCAGGAGAGGAGGCCATTAGACGTCAGTTGTGAACATGATACAGCATTAAGAATGTCACAAATGCAGTGATGAAACCCGGGTCTGCAAGGGAGTTAAAGAAGTATGAGGTGAGTCAAAAACAACTCAACATAAATTTACTCAATATTTTCAAAAGATGGAGTAAATTTCATGTCAGATAGTTTACCATGTTTGAAGCTTAATTTTCAAAGCAATAAATATACAGTATTACTTATTTTAATTACCCATTTACATATTTTCTCATCCACTTGAGTGTTAAAGATTTTAGAAACAATGTTGTAATGAAATGTAAGATGTATCATTTTTAGAGGATATATTAATTTGTTGTCCACCGCTGTGGTCTCGAGGTAGCATGCTGCCTTGTCACGCAGCAGGCCCGGGTTCGATCTCCAGTCGGGGCAGTTTTTCTGGGTGAGGTTTTTATCGGGGTTTTTCCTCACCTGTAAGACAAATGTCAGGAAAACTTTAAGGCCCAAACGGTCCCGAAATGATATGGTCATCATCATCATAATCCTTATTATTATCATTATCATCCTTCACTGGTGTGGAAAGCAATGGGAAGCTACCACACCTACAATTCCCTAGTAAAGCTGCAAAGCATAGCATGAAAATACTATGATTGCAGTGAAAGACCTGCCCTTTGGCAGAATTACTATGGATGGGTGGATGGATTAATATGTTATGAAATTTGAAACTCATGTTTTCTTTCTTTAACAAGTTGTAAAGTTGAATTTTCATTGCAGGCCAATGGATTAGCTGCCAAGGGCCTTTACGAGGCAGGCAGCGTTATAGGCTCTGCTGCCGACAAGGGACTGTTTATCAAAGATCACAACTATTAAACAATAGACCTGGTTCAATAGCTTCAATCCGATGACAGAAAGAGTATCCTATCCAGCATCACCAGCAGAATAAAAATTTTAAACTGGCTTCAAATCCTCAGCAGCAAAATGTATGGGAGTAAAAGAAGAAACAAATTGAGAATTTAATTTTAAGTTTTAAAATATTCATCTTGATTTCCAAACTGTGGTTTTACTTAATCGTTGGTACATTGTTTTATCGTCAATCTACAGTTTTTTCAAAGCTGTGAGTGAGTTTAAAATATAATAAATGTCATCAAATGAATCAAAAACTGCTCTCCAGTAAGAAATGCTGATTGAAATTAAGATTTTAAGAACAAATTAATCTCAGGTCTAGGTGATTCATCTTCACCACCTCAGGAAATGCTAACACTTCTTCGCAATTGGCTAATGAGCGAGAGGAGTATTATTATTAACACTACATCAACCTAATGTATCAATGATTGCATAGTTGAGCCTCAGTTTACGGAAGTTAATTTCTGGAAGCAAGAGATCTTCACTTAATATATACTTAACATAAAAAAGAGCAACATTCAAGGAAAAGAATCTTTTTCTTTTAGATGATTGTAATTAAGTAATGAAATCAGTGTTGAAGTAAGTCCAGTCTTAGCTTAAATGTAGTTGTTTTGGTCTTAAACCATGACGATCCTACAAATTGTGATTTGCTGTTGTGATCAATAACGATAAGAAAAAATACATTAGTGAGAAATTTGTTGTAATTAATATAAAAATAAAATGTAATTAGATTTCAGATCTGTAATTCACTTTTTCCTTCTTGTTGTTTAACTGTTAAAAAAATGGGAAACAGAAATGCAGGATCTTAAAAAAATATTATTATATGTGTGTGTATATATTTCTTGATTTAGCGTTTTCTGTACGTACCCCCACTCAATGCTTAATCAACTACTGATATCAATTAAGTGTATAAAATCAGAATATATCCATGTAAAGTCACCAATTGTAAATGCCGTGTGGAGGAAGAAATAAAACCATCATTATCAACACCAATTACGTCTGAAAAATTCACTCTTCAATATCCTACAGTTCTCCTAAAAACCATAGTTCATTTTTATTTACAGGATTTTTAATGCAATCTTAGATTTTTTTATTTCAAGAATGTTTCCATTTTACAAGGATTTCCTCAGCCAAATCTCTTATATTTCTCCTCAAACTCTTGTGACTGATCCAGTCTTTCTCTTCCAAATGTTTCCCTTTCATGTATTACTCTTATAAGTGTTATGTGCAGGCAGAAAATATGTTATATTTAAAATAATATTAGGAAGTAAACATTATGAGGTTGTATCATTAATAGTGAGTGGAGAACATATTTTAATCGACTCACCTCATACATTTTCAAACTTCTTTGATACCGATGGTTTTGTCTGAGACCATCGGTATGAAAGAAGTTTGAAAATGTATGAGGTGAGTCGATTAAAATATGTTCTCCACTCACTATTAAAGAAAATATGTTAACTAACAAACTGTCTTTCTCTTTCTCTTCCTTACTACGTTGCCACTTCTTGCCCTTTGTATTATGTTGTTGGATTGGCAGGTAGAGAGCTGACAAATACTATGTATTTTAATGATCCGTTGTTCTGTGCGGTCAGTGACAGAATGATTAACTTGATAACCTTATTACTTTTGGGGTTACATCTAGGAATGAGATGTCCCTTCCTTGCCCTTCTCATTGCATGTTGCCACTTCTGATTTATTGACACTTCTGATTTATTATGAGGCTGGTAATGGAGAAACGACAAATACTGTGATTTTGAATGATCCAACCGCTTGAGCGTTCCATGCTTAAATGACTAATATGACAACATGTTAAGATCTTTCACATGTGTTTAGAGATTTCCCCCCACATTTGAAGTTGAAAAATTTCACTACGTGATCAGATGTATAGTCTTCTCCTACATCCCTTCCATAGATTCAGTAGATCGGCGACACTAGCGCTAAAACTCTTGCCCTCTGCCCGTGCGAAGTTAACTTGGTGTACACCATCTTATATCTTTCTATCTCACCTTGATTCTTGCTTTCTTAAATCTTCACACTGGGTCTTAGTCAATTATTTCTTTTTTTTTCTCATCTTCTTGCTTGTTTATATCATCTGAATTGGATTTTCACAATTTCCTGTAATATATTCTAATTAACTCTCAATTATCATCATGTGCTATAATTTCTTATTTGCATTATTTTGAATATTGGCTGCTCTTCTCCAGAAATCCATTTAGATGGCTAATAATATTTGCTAAACTTCCAATTTAGTAGCCATGTAAAGGTACATTAGTATTACAACGTATATAGAGGAAAATTTGTGTTTAGATCAGTACTTGCTCCGGTAGCTCAGTCGGTAGAGCACTTGATCTAGAAAACCGAAGGTCCCGGGTTCAAGCCCCAGTCTGAACGTAATATTTTTCTCTTCAAATATAGTTTATCCATCATTGAGATGTATGAAATAAATAATAAAATCATCAAAAGAAGCCATACTGGCTTTATAATGTAATGTATAATTCCCATATATACTCGTATGTCTTCTTAATAAAGAAGCCACCATTTGCAAAGATAGAGGCAAAGGTTTCATAGCATTTGGTGCACGGGAACTACGATGTATATAGAGGAAAATTTGCATTTAGATCAATACTTGCTCTGGTAGCTCAGTCGGTAGAGCACTTGGTCTACAAGGGTTTAAAAGGCATAAAAAATATGTTAATGCCAATGATGGATAAGGTGATGTTGCTAATAAAGGTCCTGGGTTCAAGCCCCGGTCTGAGCATAATATTTTTATGTTCAAATACGTTAGTATTGTTTACTTGTATATTAAATTTTTTGTTTTGAATGATCTGTCTATTCCACAAAACTAAATGTAGCATGGTAATTACTTATTTTTTTATTGTTCTTTGATTTTAACTTTTTCATGTACTATTCTTTCTGCACTATTATCTACCTATAATGGCATAGCCCATTGTTGCGCCATAGCCTCTCCTTTGTAATTTTTAGTTACCTTATTTGCTTGTAGATGTCATGAATGGCATGCGGTCAACACACCGACCCAATGAGACTTTTGCACTATTGCTCTCAAATATTTAAATTCTATGACTGATTTAATCTTTAAAACAAATAGATAGAAAAATGTTTATATTAAATTAATGTTGGGAAGTAAATATTATGAGGTATAATTATTTGAAATTCATTGGAGAACATTTTTTACAACTCACTTCATAAATTTCGTGTTTTTCATGAAACTGCAGTTTAAAATGTAATCACATCCATCTTCAGCCACAACTCCGACTGATGAAATTCTTCAGCCATCAATTCGTCTACTGCCACCTACTTCAGAGCTGCCATCTATGGTTGAATTTATAAACTTTGAATCAAAATTTGTTCGTTAGCTGCCATCTTGGTTAAATTTGATTTTGAAGTTTATAAATTCAACCATAGATGACAGTACTGAAGTTGGTGACAATAGAAGAGTCGATGGCCGAAGAATTTTATCAGTCGGAGTTATGGCTGAATATGGACATGATTGTGTTTGAAACTGCGGTTTCATGAAAAACACAAAATTTATGAGATGAGCTGCCAAATATTTTCTCCGATGGATTTCAAAGAACAATGTTTGTTTAAACCGGGATTTGAACTCTAAGATCTCTGGCTTTATGTGCTGGTGTACTAACCATTGTGTTATTTGGCAATCCAGGAGGAGAGAAAATTTTTTTCTCTATTTAAAATCCCCTTCTACCCTTAGCAATGAACTTCTACTGTATTCACTTTAAAATAGGGTTTCTTCTACTAAGTTAGTGGTGACTTGCAGTTGTGAAGAGCTAGTAAGAAGATTTATTTACCTTATTACTATTATTATTAAACTCATCTGTTTTTTGTATATCAAATTGATTCTTTAGTACTTTAACCTTTTGACTGCCGAGTTTCCCTTTTGCCAGCTCGGCTGTGGGTGCCAGGTTTTTTAAATTTAAAGTACTACGCCTTACTATATAATATAAACCTATATAAAGTATAATTAACTGTCTACATGCCATGCTAAATTGAATTTAAACTCACTATTATACATTTTATTTGAAGGTCAGGCGGTGTTGCTTCCACTTGTAAAGATCCCAGGTTCGAATTCAGCACGGTGTCTTTATTGAAATTTGTTATCACTATCACTAAAACATTTATCCTATTAAATAATTTTAATGGCATTATCACTAAACACATAATATTAAATATTGTTGAACATTTTTTTATGGTCCTAGGTTCGAATCAATTCCAGACAAACAGCTGTTTTATGTCACGTGTTTCGTCAGGCGTGACACGCCCACCACTGTCACTCAAACCCTGTTCATTTAGGTCTACATCACTTGCTTTACTATTTACAGGCTTAGATTGTAATAATATTCTCTTAGAAACAGGATTACTATCACATTCGTGAAATGAATAACCATTTGATGAACTGTTACTGTCACTCTCATCTTCTGATAAAACTGACACAATAAACTCATGTATTGTATTTTCATCAACTTCGAGACATGAATCACTGTGTTTCAGAGCATGACCTACCCCTTGGTCAGGTATCTTTTCAACTAAAAATAAAATAAATAAAGAGAAAATCCTGAAATTGCAATATTCCATAGCAAAAAAAAAAAAGCCTTGAAACATGAATGTACACCCTCCTTTAATAATTTTATTGCAACCAAATAGCCAGGATTAAAGTAAGAATACATTTTAAATTTACAATTTTGCATATTCACACATTGTCTTTGTTCTTTTTTGTGCATAGCTCAATGTGATATCGGTCACATGTTTTTTCGCATAGCATACATTTACAGTCTATATTTGGTTCATGAAATTTTTTGTTCTTGCATATCAGGTGGTGGAATCCATGGATTGCTAGTCTAGTGATGATGTGTCTCATTTAGAAATTTTCTTTTTTCCACACACGGTCCACCATGGCCCCGGTGCTGTAGAATTCTGGTACACTCTCCTTTAGAAAAGTCATTTACAACCAGCCTGTACCATTATTCTGTAAGGGATGTGCAAAGTATTGCTAAGAAAGGATGTACAAACACAAAACAAAAAATAATTTTAGTTTATTGAAGTAAAAACTTCGGGAAAAAATATTAAAAATAATAAGATTGAAAAACCGGAACTTGCCGGGCATGGCATACTGCTGCACACACACTTTCACCGGCACACGCCGGGCTTGGTGTACAAAAGGTTAAGGCTGCAAACCTGTCAATAATATCTTCATGGAATGGGTATGCCTTTGTTAACTGCAGTAGAAGTGCTCTATATTCCAAAAGTTGAATTTATTGCTAGAAAGCAACCAAGACCAACAAAACAATTTCTGTAGATTAAGGTAGAATATGTTTATCACTCACCTCATATTGTTCTTCTTATTTGATTATAGACTAGTTTCGGAACATAGTTTCTGTTCCATCCTCAGTAACATCACGACCGTTGTTCTGTCGTCTTGAAGAGTTGTCCTTCTCTCCTTCCATTGGCTGACTGAAAAACCTCGAAACCAGGTCATTCTCACCGGGAATTTCAAAGTTCATTAATTTCTTCTTTTCGCTCTTTTGAATGTAGATCTTTTCCCAAACAGTAAGTTCTTTTGGTTTTCTATTTGTTTTAATAATTTTGCTTCTTTCTCGATACGATTTTTTCAGACCATGCATGGGCAGCCACTGCAGATTTTTCTACTTCCCCTTTCTTGACATTCCTGAGATGTTCTTTAACTCTAGTTTTCAAATTTCTTTTAGTTTTTCCTATGTAGAATTTCTCACATTCTTCACATTTAATTTGATAAATCCCTGATTTGTTTTCTTCTTTAATTTTCTCATTCTTATTAGGTCTAATCAGTCTGCTGATGCTGTAGTCATTTTTGGGTGCTAACCTTATGTTGAAATCTTTAAAATTTTTTTGAAACTTGTGGTGTTTTTCTGTAGAGTTTGAGAGGAGCACAACCATGGAAATTCCTTAAACCATGACCGTTTGAAACTAAGATTGTGGTGTTTACCATATATTTGTAGAGTTTCAATAAGATGCCCACAATTTAAAACTTCCTTTTTTATTTTCATCTTTCCAATGCGAGAAACATTTTTCCAATAAAACACACAATACATGATAATCAGGAATCATATTTAAACCACCACACCAATAGCCAAATAGCACAATATGAAAGAATTTCATAAACAAAACCACTAAGCAGATGGCTATATTCCTCTCTCTACTTCACTTGTAGTACAGGGCTATTCAGAAAGAAGGAACAGACTTCAAACATTTATTTCTTCCAAACTACAAAAAATAGAAAAACAATTCCAATATTGATCCCTATTAGGTTCGTCTTCCGGGCATATAGGCCGTGGTCCAGTCGTTCTTCTACTCGACGTTTCATCTACTGCTGCGGTAGACATCTTCAGGAGATACTGCGTGCTCTCTGTGAACTCCTCAACAGTCGGCTGCAGACTGGCTGGTCGTTGGAAACTCCCTCCCTATTTATAGGCACGCCCCTGGTGGAGAGGCGGTTTTCTGCGCGGTCCGTGTTGCGTGCTGTTTTGTCCAGGCTGTCGCTAGCAGAAGTCATAGGCTTCGTTGTCGTATTGTGCAGTGCCGGGATCCAGATTTTGTTTATCTTCATGGTTTCTTCTTTTTTGTTAAAGGAATTTCCAATATTATGATGATCTTGTAGAAGATTTCCTGGCTGTTGGCCGTGGTCTTGAGACTTGTAGTTCCACAACATTTCGTCAGAGACTGCGTCTGGCATCCGCAAGGGTTGTCTTGAGACTGGCAATTTTGTCGACTACCTGCCCTATTTATACATTTATCTGCGACATGTTCTCTGCGCAGTTCGTTACTTCGTAAATTGTATCTGCCTTCTGGTTGGTTAGCATTAGGATCTTCCATTGCACTAATCAGGTTGCTGTCGGATGTTCTAGTAGATTGTTCTCATAGGGGTTTACATCTGGCTTTTGTTAAGACTGGTATCCATGCTTTGTTGACTTTTAATGATTCTTCTTTTCTATTGTAACTATTTTGATGTTTGAATATTTCAATGGCTTCTCGTTGCAGACGGGTAAAATAGTGTGTGCAGTTAGATAATGTATTTGTGTTGTTGTATTGTACTGTATGGCCTTCAAGTAGAGAGTGTTCTGCTACTGCCGACTTTCCACTATTTGAAGGCCATACAGTACAATACAACAACACAGATATATTATCTAACTCCACACACTATTTTACCCGTTCTAGCAAACTATGTGCAGCAATTGCTGATTTTTCAATTTCTCAAAAGACGAGATAGACTCGCCGGCAGTTAAATAACCTTC
Source organism: Diploptera punctata (assembly GCA_030220185.1). Lineage (NCBI taxonomy): Eukaryota > Metazoa > Arthropoda > Insecta > Blattodea > Blaberidae > Diploptera > Diploptera punctata. Next base: position 1,242,970 of record JASPKZ010000458.1, on the reverse strand, counting down.
AACTCAGAAGACGAGATACTCTCGCTTAACCCTGCTGTTATATATTTTGCAATATTTTGTACATCCCTTAGCAGAGTAATCTTTTGTTATCATTTATGGCTCAACTGCACTTCTACTGGTGCTTCATTTTTCAGTTATATTGTTGTAAACTATAGCTCTTCTTCTGTATTAATAACATTATTTAATATTTTAAACTTTTTCAAACAATTTTTATAACATTATTAGACTTTTTAAAGTATTTATTTAAATATGCAAATCACAATATTATGACACTGTTAGACAATAGGCCTATTGTGATGTTAACTGCTATATTCTCCACAGAGTATATTACTTAGTCTATGATTTTTCCATCGCTGTTTTGGGTTATCGCTGGTTGGATCAGCGTTAGGGAGTGATAAGTAAGTGTACACCCATATTTAATAAACGTTTGGTAATTTTAATGTTATTAATATATTTTTTAAACATAGATTTGGGGATTTGTTGCAAATATTGGTCATTTAAATTTCATAGCGACGGATAGTAATCGAGGATAATAATGATATGTGGTTCGATTGTGGGTTATTGCTGGCTCTATAAACTCTGGCGCAAGCGCACTGTTGTTCTATAGGACTTGGGAAAATATTTCACGCTAGTTTAAGTGCAGTTTTTCCACATTTATAAATAGTAGAGGAATGTGTTTTGGTTTTCGCCCTTATTGTGATCTCAAGTACCGTTATCTTTTGTTTGTTTTGAATGTCTGAAAATTTACAATATAATTTATAGTAACTTAAATCAGATTTCTGGGGAAATGCACTGAGCACTTAAACCTGAAGTGAATGGGTTAAGTGGATATGTTATTGCTTATTGTTATTACTGATGATGATGACGATGGTAATGATGAGCTAGGAGAAGCCTTAGGCTCAACTGCACTTCTACCAGCGCTTGATTTTTCAGTTATATTGTTGTAAACTATAGCTCTTCTTCTGTATTAATAACATTATTTAATATTTTAAACTTTTTCAAACAATTTTTATAACATTATTAGACAATTTTGAATTATTTATTTAAATATGCAAATCACAATATTATTACACTGTTAGACAATATTGTGATGCTAACTGCTATTTTCTCCACAGAGTATGTTACTTAGTCTATGATTTTTCTATAGCTGTTTTGGATTATCGCTGGTTGGATCAGCGTTAGGGAGTGATAAGTAAGTGTACACCCATGTTTAATAAACGCTTGGTAATTTTAATGTTATTAATATATTTTTTAAACATAGATTTGGGGATTTATTGCAAATATTGGTCATTTAAATTTCATAGCGACGGATAGTAATCGAGGATGATAACGATATATGGTTCGATTGTTGGTTATCGCTGGCTCTATAAACTCTGGCACATGCACACTGTTGTTCTATAGGACTTTGAAAATATTTCACGCTAGTTTAAGTGCAGTTTTTCCAATCAATTAAAAGAATTATTATAAAGAAAAAATTAATGATACTACAATTCCACTTTAATTGAAAAAGTTGGAAATAGAAATATAAAAATACTATTAGCAAATCCATCTATAATTCCAGAACTACCATGGAAACTTGCCGTAGCTGTACTGAGGCTTACTATAGGACATGACTGCTTAGGAAAACATCTTCATAGAATTGATCTCCTGAATGTATATTGTGTTCTCAAGGTGTGGAAATGGACATAGAACATTTAACAAACTTCAAAATTATCAAGATGTGACATCCAAGTATTGGGAAACAAAAAGGAGAATAACTCGAGAGCATTAGCTACATACATAAGTACATAAAAATATTTCAAATAGTACAATGCGATATATAATGTTCCAGTCATCAATTTACTATAATATTACACAATTTAGGTTATGATAACATTGTAATTTAATGCATGAGATAAAAACTTAAAAATATGTACCTTTTTGGCAGGTACTGTCGTTCTCAACTGCATAAAAATATTGCATTTAAAACAAATCAGTTACTACTAAAGGCACATCAAGTCTACAATGTCTTAACCAACAACAACTAGTAGCAGATACGCATACTGCTGATGATGGAAGTTAACTTCCGAAAGACCTCCATATAATTTTAAATACAATATTTTAATGCAGTTGAGGACGACGACACCTGTCAAAAAGGTACATATTTTAAGATTTTATCTCATAACTATTTACCTCAACGGAATTTGATATGAATTTTATTAGTATTGAAGTTAATGCATGTCTTAAACAATTGGCTAAAACAAAACATAAGTATGATAAATGACAAGATAACATTTGATCCGGGGATGATACAAAAATAATGAGATTACTCAAAGTTTGAAATTCGTGTACAAAATATGACATTTGACAAAGTAATATTAAAAATTGTCTTAAATCATCCTACACCACTATGCACTAATGAAACAAAATTTACATGTTTTCATAATAATTAGGGTAGACTTTTTTTGCTTAGGTAGACTTACAGGCCTTAATTATTTTATGTGCTAACGGTTATGTTACAGAATTTTAAACATTTGAGATTTCATCTTTGGGTAGTTTAGAAGTATTTACAAAGTACTACTTCCTTAGGTCGTTTTTTCCACTCAATATTACCGACAGAAATGTTTTCGTATAGATATTCAATAAACTGTAAACTAATCTAGTGTATTGTACCTTGCTCCTACTTAATGTTAAAAAAGTAGGCTATTAATAATGCGGCATCCATGTTAAATAATCAAATCATTCAATAAATCAATAATAGTTTTAAAAAAAAACTAAACAACAAAAACGCTTTATTAGACAACCGAACTAAAAAAATGAAAAATAATTTTAATTTCCAACATGCTTGGGATACAATTAAAGTGGTCAACAAAAAATCATCTCTAACACATATAGAATAAAACTAGAGTTATGAACAAAAACAAAATAATTTTACCATCAAAAGCATGGGGTCCTCTATATCAATTAATATATTTGATAATAAACAGATATTGGTAAAAGTAAAGTCTCTAAGAAGAAAAGGTAAAAAATTATAAAAAGCACCCCACGCTTTTGATGATAAAATTATTTTCTTTTTGTTGATAACTAGTTTTATTCTATATGTGTTGGAAATGATTTTTTGTTGACCACTTTAATTTTATCCCAAGCGTGTTGGAAATTAAAATTATTTCATTTTTTTTAGTTCGGTTGTCTAATAAAGCGTGTTGTTTTAGTTTTTTAAAACTATTATTTATTTTTTATTTTTTAGTTTTAATATTTTACAGAATAAGATAAAAATGTAAATATCTTTAAATTCGATACTATTGTAGTATGAGCAAAAAAAAAAAAATCCTCCCAGCCGGATTTGTACCACCGACCTATGGATTACCGAAATTATATACCACTAGAGTTCACCGCTCTATCAACTGAGCTCTTACAACGATTGACTGAAAAGTCGACAAGTCCACAACTGATTATACCAGTTTTCATTTTTTCCTGATGATTCTGGCCAGGATTTTAGAAACAAAATATGAAATTATTGTATTGTCACGGGTCCTTTACAAGTATACAAAGTTTCAAGTCGATCTAATGTTTCTAAGTGGTTGAAAAATCATGTTCAAGGATTCCGTTACATAGATACAAAGACACTTTTTTTATTTTCTGATGATTCTGGCCAGGATTTTAGAAAAAATGAAATTATTGCTTTGTCACGGGTCCTTTACAAGTATACAAAGTTTCAAGTCGATCCAATGATTTTAAGTGGGTGAAAATCGCGTTGAAAGATTCCGTTACATAGATAGATAGATACAGGTCAAGCTAATATAGAGCATGTAAAAAATAAATGCAATACCGGTATACCGGCTCTTTCACCAGACATATCTATAAGGGTTTTCATGTCTAGAAAGAGTCTTGCTCTTATGGGAATGTTGTTGCCACTTGACGCCGCAGTTTCAGTGACTGAGATGGAAATATATATCCCTCTTCTCTTTCTAGCATAAGTATAGCAGTAACAAAATTTTATGGCACAATTATCTTCACTGCTGCTACTAAATTTAATTCGTGATCATTCTAATGTGCTTACTAAAGACTAATTGATATTTGGAATTTTATTGATTGTGATTACAAAAACGTCAGTAGCTTCAGAGCATTCTAAACCACACGTGATATATTAGTTGCGTCTCTTTTTTGACCACGGTTGTATGTATCATAACAAGTTTTATTTGTGGGATCTGCTCTAGCCGCTGTTCCAATAATTGAGTTCAACCCCCCAACTTTATTAAATAATTGTGTGATAATTAATGTTCAATAATGGTATTTTTTTCATAAATAGGGCATCCACTTTCTTGACAAAGTTATGAGTGAAACTATTTAACTTAATAGTTTTTCAAATTAAATAACTAATAAATTAATCTCACATAAAAGGATACGTTTACTAGAAAGAATTGCTCCATGAGATAAGAGTAGTGCTATTTTCTTGATGTGAAAAACCTTACAGAAAAAGTTCGGTGAAGGAATCTGTTTAAATACCAAGTTTGTAGTTATTGTAGCAATCATATATTATTTCGTTTAACAGTGTTGAGTGAAACAACGAAATTTAAAAACTATTAACTGAAGGAGATTCGAACCCGTGATCTTATACTACACAATAAAGCAGCACGTTACCAATAAGCTATCAATATCAGTATTCCCATTATCCAGTACGATTTAATGAATCAAGTAATAGATACATTGTGTTGGAATGTTTGTTTTACCTGTTTAATAATCAAATAGTGACTCAAGAAGTTCAACTCAAATAGCGATTCAATGTTCCCGTGTCCTAGCTTAAAAAGTTAATAGAAGCAAGTATGGTACATTATAAATAATGTAAAATCAATAATTTGATTTGTATTATAATATTCCGTGACAATATTACAATTAAGTCGTCAGTTATTCTATAATTCTATATTTTTAAGAAAAGTGTTGGCTACCTGGTTGGAATCAGTGTTCATATTATAGTATCGATTAATCTACTGTGGGCAAGTTGAATGTACAGTAGTTTGTGCTCGGTTTAATGTTACAGAATTTTTGTTATCTATTAATTTCAACTATGACGTGACAATAGAGAATATTGTTTAATGTTACGTTAAAATCAGTGGTGACAGTGGTATGATTTCTTCAAACGGATTGAATGAAGATCTGAAAGTGCTATTCGTGTCTAATCTACGAAATAGGTTAGTGTTAATCATTCAGAATTAATAATTATTGATAAAATACAATGTTCCCTCCTCTCCTCATGTTTCTGTTCTTCCAATTGGCATAACATCAGTCGCCAAGATTGTACTGAAGATGAGACCGTTATGGTCTCGAAATCGTGATCTACTTAGAAGATTTATATGAGGAGAGGTAGGAAACATTTGATTTTATCATAAATTAAACATCATAGTGATTAATTCCTGTAAAGTTAAATTAATAATTTTATTAATTATATAACATTACTAAGATCTCTATTAGTTTAAGAAGAGAAAAAAAAAAAAGGTATTGGGTATTCTGTGCCAGGAGTCCACCTACATTAGATTCAAACAGAATAGCTCATTTTTCCTTATGGTGCGCCAGATTATCCAATAAACTGTAAAATAATCTGCTGTACACTAACCATTTTCTCACCTAACGAAATAAAACGAGAATTGGTGGACTGTACAGCACATTTTGATGTCCTATTTTATCGATAATATGAGGTCTAATTCCGCTGTTTTTTCAGATGAATATTGTATAATTTATTTAAATGCTAACTAACCTAATAACAGGAACCGTTTTTTAAGTTTCCTTTCCTTTTTGGGACAAGGATTAAACATATTTTGGTAATCGTGTAGAAAACATCTTTCTGAACTAGTTGGATACACGTTGCATAGAATCCCGAATAGGTAAACTCTCAGGAAAATACACTGGGTTACGGAGTAATCTAATTTAACCTGCATAATACAGTTTAGAAGGACGGTTTCTATACAATTATAATTATATATATTTTTTTAATTAGGATACAAAATAAAATCTAAATATTTCGATAATACGAGGGTGAATCAAATATAAACCGGAATTATTGTTTACAATTTTACTGAATTAACAAAAAATACAAAACCACCACCTCATTTTTCTACATAGACTCCTGCATTTCCAACACACTTTTGCCATCGAGTTGGCAACTTTTTGATGCCGTCCTTGAAGAATGAGGGATGACGTGTAGTCAGCCAGTTGCGCACAAACTTCTCTACCGCTGCATTGTCACCAAACCGCCTTCCTCCCAGGTCTTCTTTCAGTGGCCCAAACTTTGGTAGTCACAGGGTGACAAATCTGGACTGTAAGGAGGATGTTTCAGAGGTGTCCAATGCATTTTCGTCAGTTTTTCTTGTGTCAACTGAGCAGTGTGGCCTTGCATTGTCATGCAGCACAATTACATTTCGGATCGGTTTCCGGCGGCGCTTGTTGCGATATGCTGCTTTCCGAACGTGTGAAGCAATTTCAGAAATTGTTACGCGCCGATCCTCCTCAATAAGGTCCCGTACAGCACGAATGTTGTCTGCAGTGATGCTTCTTTGGTGGGGCTCATTTTCCGCACCTGCGTCTTCGAAAGGGTTGCTTCCCCGAACTGCGCATGGAGTCTTCTCAAAATTTCAGAAGGTTTAGTGCCTTCTTTCGCCGAAAACTTAATAATAATGCAACAGACGTGTGTACCTCTTGCTCGCTCATGGCGTACTGAAGCAAGCGGCCGCTCTTCGGAGTGCGACACATCAAGATCCCTACTCCAGACACCTCCACCAACTTCCCCTCCAAACCGCAACCTTTGCAGTTCGCTACCAGATCCTCCACATACAAATTCCGGTTTATACTTGATCCACCCTCGTACGAATAATATTACCGATATTCATGTGGGGCATGGTGCGTTATTGTAGTCGGAAACCGTACCGCTTTTGAACTAGTTCATTTTAGTGAACTATTTCAAGATAGTTACACCTCGTTCTGTTTTTCAGTTTCACCTACTATTTAATAAAATATTAAGCTTCGTTTCACTTGGGTCTATACACACATGATTTAAAAAGCTAAGTAAAATTATTCAGACTAACATTTTCGTTTTGTCTGGCGTATGTCTGTCTCGCTTTGTGCCGCCCAGTGTGCTGCATGCTGGAACAGTTGTTCGTTTCTTTGTTGCTATCACATTCGCCTCAAAAGACGAGATAGACTTGCCAGCAGTTAAATGACCTTCAACTCAGAAGACGAGAAACACTCGCTTAACCCTGCTGTTATATATTTTGCAATATTTTGTACATCCCTTGGCAGAGTAATCTGTTGTTAACATTTATAAATAGTAGAGGAATGTGCTTTGGCTTTCGCCTTATTGTGATCTCAAGTACCGTTATATTTTGTTTGTTTTGAATGACTGAAAATTGACAATATAATTTATGGTAACTTAAATCAGATTTCTGGGGAAATGCACTGAGCACTTAAACCTGAAGCGAATGGGTTAAGTGGGTGTGTTATTGCTTATTGTTATTACTGATGATGATGACGATGGTAATGATGAGCTAGGAGAGGGCTTAGGCTCAACTGCACTTCTACCAGCGCTTGATTTTTTCAGTTATATTGTTGTAATCTATAGCTCTTCTTCTGTATTTACTAACATTATTTAATATTTTAAACTTTTTCAAACAATTTTTATAACATTATTAGATGATTTTGAAGTATTTATTTAAATATGCAAATCACAATAGTATGACACTGTTAGACAATATTGTGATCCGTCTTACAGATGAGGAAAAACACCGAAAAACCTCACCCGGAAACTTGTCCCGACCGGGGATCGAACCGGGCCCCGCTGCGTGACAAGGGACTTGAGTGAGTATATTGTTTGTAAAGACATCTTCTTCTTTTTCCTTTCCAGGATTAGATCAATGCGACCTGTTTCGGTCTCAGGTCCATCGTTTCCTTGGCCGTCCCAAAGATCTTTTTCCATGTGATTTGTAGGTGTTGATCTTTTTGAGTAATCTTGTATTGTCCATTCTGTCTAAATGTTCTTTCCGTTGTTATTTGTGCTCTTCTAGTTTATCTACTATTGAAAATATCTCCAGTTCATTTCTTATTGATTCATTGTGTAATCTATCCATGCGTGTACATCCTTTTACGGATCTTAAACAATTCATTTCAGCGGCTTGAATGTGTGAGATATATTTTTTTTGTAAGTATCCAAGATTCAGATCCATATAAAAGAACAGGAACAGCCATAATTTTATAAAACCTGAGCTGAGTTTCTCTTCGAGTCTTTCGGGGGGTTCTTCTTATGGTGCCACACATCATTTGATATTGGTTTAATTTATTATGTATATCCCATTCGTAGCTATATGTTATATCTGAACCAAGATAGTTAAAGTGTGCTACCTGTTCTATTATCTCATTATTGATTACTATTTTTGCTCTGACTGGCACTTTGCCCTGAAAAGCCATAATTTTTGTTTTTGAAGTTGAGACTTTGAGATTATAATAGAGTCCTAATTGTCTCAACATGTAAATGGCTCTTTGTAAATCATCCTCTGACTTCTGTATAATTAGCAGATCGTCTGCATACAATAAATATTCATATACATCCTAAGCTATATTATACAAATTGTTACAGATCTTAACCTAAAACTGTTAGGAACAATAGACCATCCAGAGACGATATTTTTTATTCATCATCTTCCGTCACGAGTTAGGCCTTTGTAGACCTGTTTCGGTCCCATCTAGCAGTCTTTTAAGATATCTTCCTGGTCGACGATGTCCTTTGGGTTTATATTGCATCATTTTTGTGATTCTTGTATTATCTATTCTTTTTACATGATCTAGCCAGTTTAATTTATATCTTTTCAGTTTTCCATCTACTAATTCTACTTCTACTTGTCTTAAAATTTCTTCATTCTTTTTTCGACCTAAAAGAGTGTATCCTGCTATCCTCTGAGAAATTTCATTTCCGTTGCTTTGATTCTGCTCCTGTCCTTTTTTTTTTATTGAGGAACAATATTCCCGAATACATCGTTCATGAGTACTGAACATTGACCAAGGTGCGCGCTACTTCATCTAACTCTATATTGTGTTTCTTTACTCTGTCCTACCAGCACTTCAGTACAGTATGTTGTGTAGGAATGAACGAGAAAGATCTGTTCCCTGGCCTGTTCATTCACCAAAAAAAAAAGCATAAGATCGAGTGATCTTGGGGGGGGGAATTATTCAACCCAGAACGGCAAATCTAGCGTTCTAAAAATGCCCGTTGAGATCACCTCATATATTTATTACACGTTTCCAAATAACCAATCAGAACTTTGTCAAATAAATGTATTCATTACATCAGCAACAAAAATGTTTCCATCTTTTACTAATCATTTTGAGTTGCTATATAGAATATTTGGTGCTGTGATGGTATATTTCCGGTCATTTTATGAAACTGTAAAGTACTGAAATGAGACATTGTGTGATATAAAAATAATTCTTAACCCTTAAATTCGTAATGTATCCTTTTGGATACATCAGTTGGTTTAATTAATTTAATATTTTTAATAAGTCAGAAGAAAATGAACAAAAATAAACCACTTAAATGTGTGTCTAATTATACAATATACCTAATAATAACAGTTACACAAGAATCCGTTTTCACAGCGGTCCGCCACATTCAAATAAGTAACAGAAGAAATTTGTGTTTTGCCAATTTATAAGGGTTAATGAAATTAGATATTTGTTAATAGTTATTCTTTTAAGTTTCAATGAATGTAGGAGAATAACCAATCGGGGACTCGGTTCTCTATGATCGGGGATGATTTTGCCCCCGAAAACAATAAAGTTCGAGACTGGTGAAGACTACTTTAAAGAGTAAACTACACTGTGACCACTTCTACACTCTACATAATTTTAAAATAAGAATTTCTACTGTACATTATAAAAATTGTATTTTTGAAGAAATTAGTTTGGATTTACATTTGATTTCAGTAGAAGTGTTTCAATATTATATCGTTTCGTTATATTTTTTTGTTCCCTTTGATTATTTTATTATTTCCTTAGGGAAATATTTAAACTTGCCTCCCGTTGTCTAAAGAATGAATACATGTTACTGTAAAATAGACTTCCTTCCCAAGTGGGAGTGCAGAAATACTTTAATAATTGTCATATATGTAGGGCTGAAAAGGTATTCGTTATAGGCTAGGCTGCGTCGTATTTAGACCGCAATGTTTACAAACTTCACGTTAATACGCGTTACTCGGGACAGACTTCTAGTAATAGAGCCCGCTTGTGTAGGAATGAACTCATCTTTGCACAATTTTTGTTTCGGCATTCTGATACAACCACATGTCACGTAAACATTACTGAGGACAGTCAAACATACACACTTTCCGCTTCGAGCAGGCAATGGAGACGCTCGACATGCATTTTGTAAACAATGTGTATAGAGTACACAGTAATATAATGTACGGTTAAAAACTATAATATAGTTACCTTGTAGGTCCGTCTCCTCAACTGATTCTCAATGAATATACACCTAATCCACACAATCCTCTGTACAAAATTCTCACAACCAAGTCAGTGCTTCAACAAGGGTCAACAAGAACGGACCTAATGCATTCTGCTGATGATGGGACTCGTCCCGAAAGGCCTACAGAGTTTTAAAAGAACTTAAGTTGAGGAGACGGACCTACAAGGTAACTATATTATAGTTTTTAACCGTACATTATATTACTGTGAACTAATACCTCAACGGAAAATCACCATGAATTTTACTAGTATCGAATGTGTATAGAAATTAGTTACTATCCTGATACCGATACTTTTTTCAGCTCTACATATATGACAGTAAGACACAGGGAGTGGCGACATAACTAACTCACTGGCTCTATCGAACCCATAGGTTCATGGCCGCGCGCACATAAGCTCTCCATACATCCCTATCATGAGCTAATGTTTTCCAATCATCCCCTGTATAATATATTTCCCTCAAATCATGGATAATGATTCTTGGTCTACCAAGTGGGCGTTTTCCCTCTGGTTTTCCTACAAGAAGCTTCCATGCACCTCTATCATCCCCCATACGTGTCACATGTCCTGCCCATCGCAGTCTGCGAGACTTAACGTTCTTATTATATCTGGTTTCCTATATACTATTATGTAGTTTTCTCCATCTGTTCATCTATTTTTTTGCCCAACATTTTTCCTCCGATCCGATTGAGGGTCTTTCCACTTTTCAGCGGTTGCCCTTTTACCAGCCGGCTGCTGGCCCTTCACATCCACATGTGTCAATCACAGAGGTAGATGATCAACAGCCAGTGTAGTGGTGACATGTGGTTAGCATGTCGAGTCCCCCAGCCGTTATAGCTGGTTCCTCAACCTGGAGCCGCTACTTATTGTAGCTACCCTATTGCCTCACGATGCTGGGTGGGCACCGGTCCCATACTGGCCGAAATACCATGAGAAAATGTCTTCCCCCATGGAGACTCGAACCAGCGCAAGTCCCGTAGCTCTGCGCCAAGGCTTCCTACCTTAACCGCTCGGCTACGGCGCGGGACATCAAAATTTTTCCTAACCAGCGCAAGTCCCGTAGCTCTGCGCCAAGGCTTCCTACCTTAACCGCTCGGCTACGGCGCGGGACATCAAAATTTTTCCTAAGAACTTTATTCTCAATTACTCGTAGTCTTCTTTCCTCCCCTAAAGTAAGAGTCCATGTTTTACATCCATATAATATAACTGGGAGAATAACTGTTTTATATATTTTCAGTTTAACGTTTTCTGAAAGGAGTTAGGACGACAAGAGTCGGGAGTTGTGACATGGTGGATAAAATTAGAAGTTTCGTTTATTTTAAAAGTATTTTTATTTATTTTGTTATTTACTGTTAACATATATTAACAAATCCATGATCACTAATTATCTTGCTTATAGTTGTTTACATTTATAGCGAGAAATAAATATTTCAGCGAGAATTCATATTTATTACCATAACTAATATTTCAATCGCATATTTAGTCGGCTCTGCGGTTGTAGTTGGCGGTTTCTTGAAAAAGCCAAGTATTTCCAAAGCTGTGCGGACTGTTTTCTTTAGAAATTTAAGTATTGCATTCCCAATAAGACCTATAATTGGGATTGGATCTAGGTTTTGCACATTTCCATCGTGGACAAATGCGCAATGAACTAGCGTCAGGCCCAGGAACTGAAATAAATTCAATAAATGTGAATGTCAAATGCCATTAAAATGTAATAATAATAATAATAATAATAATAATAATAATAATAATAATAATATTTTTTATTTCGGTTTTTTCAATGAATATGCATTTTTCCGGTACCCATGTTCACAGTTAACTACACATTTGTTTCAACACATTTTTCCATTCTTGTCTGTTCATCCATATATCTTCTTCTATTTCACATCCCTCTTAGTTTCATTGATTCCCTGAATCCACGTAATATTTGGTCTACCCTTCTTTTTCCTTCCGTGTGGTTCCCGATCCATGATTATCTTAGCAGTCTTCCTTCTTCCATCCTTCTAATGTGTCCGTACCAATTTAATTGTTTCTTCTTTATAAAATCTAATATTGAATATTGTACCTGCATTTTTTCTTTTATATATTAATTTCTGATTTTATCCTTCCTGGATATTCTTGCAGCACGTCTCCAGTAGTCCATTTCAGTGGCGAGCATTTTTTTTTTCATTTGTGCATTTAAAGCCCACACATCAGCTCCATAGGTAATAATGCTTCTGATTATTGTATTAAAAAGTTTTTTTTGGTTTTTTTGAAGATATGTTTGTCCCATACTATTCCATTTAGGGCAGATATAGCATATTTTCCTATATTCCTCGGGGGGGATAATAATAATAATAATAATAATAATAATAATAATAATAATAACAATAAAATAACAATGTAGTAGTTGTAATAATAATAAAATAACAATGCAGTAGTTGTAATAATAACTATAGTAGTAATTATTAGGGCTAGGATTTTTATGTACTAGAAGTTCAGATTGCAACTTAGTATAACGAGAAGTTGGACTTATGACTTTATGAGTCTCTTTTGTTTTTGTTTCACACACAAACAGTTGAATAGTATAATGAGAAGTTAGACTTGTGACTGTCTTTTATTTTTGTTTCACACACAAACAGTTGAATAGTATAATGAGAAATTATACTTCTGACTATCTTTTGTTTTGGTTTCACACATAAACAGTTGAATAATATAAGTTATACTATCTGCATTGCAAATCTTATCTTTTAATACATAAAAATCCTAGCCCTTGTAATTATAATACAAGTAATGATGATGATGATGATGATAATAATAATAATAATAATAATAATAATAATAATAATAATAATAATACTTATTATTTTTTATTATTATTATAAATGGTACGGGCATATTAAGCGAATGGAGGATGAAAGATTACTAAAAAAATAATGGAATGGACACCACCAGGAACGAGAAGGAAAGGACGACCAAATCTCACGTGAATCCAAGGGATTAGAGAAACTTTGAAGAACTGGGAAATAGAGGAAGAACTGTGTTATATTAGAGACGAATGGAAGAAAATTATAAAACGAAATTAAAGTCAACTCATTGGTGCCGAAAAATGTGTCAACATTGTTAAAACGGAAATATATATTATTATTATTACTATTATTATTATTATTATTATTATTAATACAAAATAAAGAAATAAGGAAAATTATTGGTGTACAAGAGGAGCCGGACATCATAGACATTATAGAAAAGAGAAGACTGCAGTGGTATGGTCATGTCAAAAGAATGCCAGAGCAAAGATTGCCAAAAATTGTTATGGAATGGATCCAATGGAAAGGAGGAAGAGAGGAAGACTGAAGAAAACTTGGATAGAAGGGGTACAAGCAGCTATGAATATCAGAGGAATCGAGGAAGATCAATGGATGGATAGAGATGAATGGCGTTTGGTTTCCGGAAGACGGCTGGAGCTGCCATGATACCGAATGATGATTATTATTATTATTATTATTATTATTATTATTATTATTATTATTATTATTATTATTATTATTATCATTATTATTACAATACTCAAAAGGAAGGTGTTAAATTAAGAATAAGAAATAAAGGAAAGAAATAATAATAAAAATAAGTATTTATTTCATTTATTTAATTATCCTTACGGATTTAAGGCCGTGGCCTTCTCTTCCACTCAACAGGACAGACCTAAGTATTCAACTTTAAAAATCACAGTAATATCGGATAATAAACGATTATTTGGGCAAACTGAACAATAATACAAGTTAGGTCAAATAACACAATAAAGTTAATGATAATTAAAATTGAAGCTAGTAAAAGAATATACATACAAAGGAAGAACAGTTCCTATCAACTAATAATTGAAGAGCTGGGAGGAAAAACGACCCGAGCCGAAGTCTTTATTTGAACCACCATGTTTTTACGAGTATTTTAGCGTTTGTTTCATTTCAGTAACTTTGATTTTGGCTTAGTTATGAGAATTTTTATGCAGCTGTGTTTATCAGCCTGTAACCCAGCTGTTGCAAGAAGACTTGCTTCATTTTGTGATATTGTTTATTAATTTATTCCTTCTGGATCTTTTCATGTTGAAACTTGAAAGTAGTTTTGAAGTTCCTTAGGACGGGTTACTGGCCCGACGCTAAGTAGTCCAGTGGTAGGGCTGCTACCTTTTAGTCTCTGGACAGACATTAGGATACCGCATTTAAGGAATTATAAATCGTGGTGTGAGACAAGGCTGCCCCTATCCCCAACACTCTTTGCAATTTGTATCAATGAAGTAATATGTTGCTGGAACAAGAAATATAAATTTGGAATAAGAATATCAGAAAATAGAAAATTAAACACTCTATTACCAAATAATAATAGCAAATTTTAGAAGATAATCTTCAGAAAGGTCTGTATGAACTTAACAAAATTACAGAAGAATATGGATTGAAGATATCTACAGAGAAAATAAAAATTATGGCATTTTAAGGTGCAGATCCTGTCAGAAGTAAAATTGTAATGAACAATAAAATTTTGGAGCAGGTGAATAATTTTACATATCTTGGATGCAATATCTCATATGAAGAAGAAAAGGATGTAAATGCAAAAATATCTACATTTTTAAGAATTTTAGGGTTAATAAATTCTATCTTGAAGCCACAGTTAGTCCAAAAACATTCAAGACTAAAAGTGTATAAAACACTGGCTCTTCCAACTCTTTTGTATGGTAGCGAAGTATGGACGTTGAAACAGAAGGATATACAGAGACTTAGATCTGATGAAATGAGATACCTTCGGAGGACTGCAGGATACACACTACTAGATCACAAAAAAAAATGAAGACATCTTAGAAGAATTACACATGGAACCTTTAGAAAACAACATTTCTGATTATAAGTCAAGATGGATGCAACATGTTCATCGAATAGAAGATCGCAGGATACCCAAACAAATGTTAAGATATCAACCTGCAGGAAGAAGAAGACCAGGACGTCTACTCAAAAGACTTTTGGATGGTGTTTCTCTTGAGGCCGAAACAGGTCAACAAATGGCCTAAATTCGTGAATGTACTATGATGATGTTTATTAGTTTATGTTTGAGTTAACAATGTGTTATTTGGTAGTAATTACTATTAGTTTTTGATACTATTATTATAACCATGAATGTATAGTAAAGAAGCTTTATTGTGGATCTGGAAGAAGAAAGCGATATGGATGGAAATTTGATGTAACAAGATAGTTTCGGTGAGAGCAGAAGACAGTGATCTTATAGAACTTAGGTTAGTAAATGTAGGACGTAAAAAGAACCGTGTCAGTAGTAAATGGAAGAAAAATGTACAGAAAAGAAGACGGGCTGAAGGTAAATCATACCTAAAGACCACCAATATTGGAAATTGAATATACAAATTCCGGGTTGTAATTTTTAAATTACAGTGCCCATACAAATATTTTAAAGTGCTTCTTTATCAGCATCTGCAACCAATACGAAGTCTCGATTATGCTTAGTAACATTAAAGGACATGAGTTCTGAAAAGGACATGACATTAACATAAAATATGTACTTCTCTTCATTTTTATATTACAGCCAATAAAACTATTTATCATAAGTAATGCCACGAGTGATTTCCAAATTATTGATAAATTCACGACTCACGAAGTGAGGAGTGAATTTATCTAGAGAATTTGGAAATGAAGAGTGGCATTTGTTAGGACTATCTAACGAATAAAATTAAGCTGTTTACTCACAAATCATTATTAAACTATAGTTATTTTAAAATATTTATATATTTAATGTAAACGGCGATGTTTAAAAACAAATGAGAAACGATTGGTACGCTTCATTTGCTTCTTTTGTTGGATCACTGCAACCATATTATAAAATTATTTATTGCCAAAAGATCGCAATGTTGTAAGAATGCACCCTAGTGGAGAAATTTATAACCAACGTTATAGGTATTAATTAATTTGATATCCTATGATGTAAATATCCAAATTATATTTTTCTGCAACGTCATTTCCTGGAAAATAATTCGTTTAAGAAAGTGCAAACAGTGTTTTTTTTTTGTGGTATAATGAATTGTTACAAATGTTTTTACATTATCTCTCGTATGCGCTACGTGTTGACATTCATGCACTATATATATATATATATATATATATATATATACAATCTGGTAGCCGTATTACTTAGAGAGTCAGTCACTGCAAAATAATGCTATGACCTATTCAGAATGTTAAAAAGGAGGTGCTTTCTTTATTATAAACTTTAGTTGGTAAATTTTAGGCGAAACACGACTGTGATTGGTTGTAAATAAAAAATCATTGAAATGTGATTGGTCATTGATTTCCATTTGGGGCATGAGTTAAATAGTCTTCATAAGTATATAGTAAAAAAAATGTATAAACAAGTGTTTTCATATTCATTTATGCCATATATTTCAATAATTTTTTATATTTAGGATAGTTTATGGAAAAACGACCTCTATTTATCTCTTATCAACTTCGTGAGTCGTGAATTTATCGATAATTTGGAAATCGCTCGTGGCATTACTTATGACAACCCCGAAATGTAGGAAGTTGAACTTTCAATCATGGTCGCCATTGTTGTAAGTACGACAGAACGCACTATCGCGCAAAAAAAAAGTTATTGACTCTGTAGGAGACTAAGAAATTTACATTAGCAATTGCTTGTGTATCACAATATTATGGTAGTATGATAGATTGTCAAGTACAGGAATGAGATATAGCATGAAGTAAAGTATCTTACCCCCTTAGTCTTATTGCATTCCACAGAGATACAATTGTTGTTCGCATTTTCGCATAACTCGAAAGTGAAATCATCAGCAGCTGCGCCTGTTAACAACACATTTCAATTAAGAAGCAGGACGATAGAAAATATTTTGGTTATTCTTTACAATATGTTACGCGATTATTCTAATTCCTTCATAAACTCCTGCCAAATTGATTTCTTAGGGTTCCATTTTTTTCAAATAATTGCCCATTATTTACATTTTTTCTAACGATTATTTCAATTTTTTTGTAGTATTTAACTACATACGTAGCATGAAGACGTGACAGCCTTAATGATTTTAACGAATATTCTAAGCAAAAACAAAATCGTGTTCCAGTGCAGCCAACATAAAGTAGGTACTAATTAACTATACACACATACTTCAGAATTTCAGAACTTACTATTTGCTTTCTCTCACAGGTTAGAGTGCTTAAATTGCGTTAGGTTAGCTTTTAGGTTGGTCTTTCACAGGTTAGAGTACTTAAATTGCGTTAGGTTAGCTTTTAGGTATGTTAAATATCATGCATATGTTGGCTGCATCCCGTGATTCAATGGTGTAAACTGCTTCGCGTTTGTTGGCGCATGCGCATGGTGTTTGATTGGAACTTAAAAAAATTCGCGTCTCGTGTTGTAAAGAATTCCCAATATTTTTAACAAATCACCAGGTTGAAACAAAATATAAAAAAAAATAAAAATCATATTTTTATTTAAATTCATTTTTTAAGATTGTATCGGAAACGATTACTTACCATAATTTAAAAATTGTCAAAAAATATTGTTTTAGAATGCGATTAGGAACCTGAGGATATATATAAGGCCCTACATAGTTTTTCATCAGAAGAAAGTACGAATATATGAGAATATATATATGGTGACAGAAACATCCTAACAGACATGACAGAATAATAATTTTTGGATCATGCAAAGATAACAATGATGTATATGGCGAAAACAGATTGCCAATTTAAGGGAATGTTTCCTTATCTGCCACCTACGCTTACGCAGTTGGTATCCCAGTCGCCTTGTATTCCAACGGTGTACAGCATGTTCCTGAGATTTATGGATTGGATATATTTTTTGGACATCCTATAGATGTATAATAGTTATATTATTCTTTTATGTCTCTTTCCGTTAATGTTAATAACGAATTTTTGTTTGTACTACTTTGGTTACAAGAACAGATTTTCATTAGCCTTTGTTAATATGAAGATTAATATATTATTACGTAGCATAATAATTCAAAAGGGTTCTAGGAAATGTTTTACAGTATGTGTAAATTCAGTTGCATTATACTTAATTATATAATTCATTGTTAAAATATACATCTTAATTAAAATAACTAACTAACTCACTCACTGGCACTATCGAACCCATAGATTCATAGCCGCGAGGACATAAGCTCTCCATACATCCCTATCCTGAGCTAATGTTTTCCATCCATTCCCTGTATAATCTACTTCCCTCAAATCATAGTTAATGTTACTCTCCCACCTCATTCTTGGTCTACCAACTGCGTGTTTTCCCTCTGGTTTTTCCACAAGAAGCTTCCGTGCACGTCATTCATTCCCCATTCATGCCACATGCCTGCCCATCGCAGTCTACGAGATTTAACTGTTCTTATATCTGTGGTCTCGAGGTAGCGTGCTGCCTTGTCACGCAGTGGGCCCGGGTTCGATTCCCAGTCGGGACAGGCTCCTGGGTGAGGTTTTTTTCGGGGTTGTTCCTCATCTGTAAGACAAATGTCTTGGAAGCTTAGGGCCCAACGGTCCCCGAAAATCATCCGGCCATCACCATCGTCATCCTTCACAGGTGTGGAAAGCAACGGGAAGCTACTACACATATAATTCCCTAGTAAAGCTGCAAAGCATAGCATGAAATGCTATGATTGCAGTGAACGACCTCCCCTCGGGCAGAATTACTATGAATGAATATCTGTCTTCCTATAAAGACCATGTAGTCTCTATCGCTCGGTTTTTTAATCATATCCTCGCTTATGTAAAACACTTCACAAACGTGCGTTGTACACAATTTTTTGCACGTTGGTGTTTTCAAAATAATAAATAATAGTAAAATAACATCTTTGTTTGAAATGTTTGCCTTAATTCTAAACAACTAACTAACATTAACAGCGTGGGCAATGTTTATACGGCAAATGCCGAAAATAACTTAGTTGAGGCTACTGCAGACCGTGACACCAGTCAGTCATAAAATGACGGCAAGTACGAATTTATTGTTATATATTGCTGAAGCAAGGAGATGCACTTTCTCCTCTACTATTTAATTTTGTACTAGAGCATGCTACCAACTCTTTGGAGAATGAGGAAGGCTTACAACTCAATGGTATTAATAAGCTGTTAGTTTATGCTGATGATGTAGTATTATTGGCTGATAGCGAGGAGATACTGAAGGACAACACGCACACACTATCAAGTAACACTAAGAAATTAGGACTGGAAGTAAATATCAATAAAACTAAATATATGGTCACACGTAGAAATTCAGTATATAATGGAAATGGACAGCTAAGGACAAATGAGGGAAATTTTGAGGAAGTGGCTGAATTCAAATACCTGGGAACAATAATCACAAATAGGAATGAGATGCACAAAGAAATTAAACATAGGTTCAATTCGGGAAATGCGTGCTATTATGCATTGCAGAGACTCTTGATGTCCCAACTCCTTTCAAAAAACGTTAAACTGAAAATATATAAAACTATTATTCTACCAGTTATATTATATGGGTGCGAAACATGGACTCTTACTTTAAGGGAGGAAAGGAGATTACAAGTATTTGAGAATAAAGCACTTAGGAACATTTTTGGACCAAAGAGAGATGAACAGACAGGTGAATGGAGAAGACTACATAAAAATGAACTACATGGTCTTTATAGGAAGCCAGATATAATAAGAACAGTTAAGTCTCGTAGAATGCGATGGGCAGGACATATTGCACGTATGAGGAATGAAATACTTGCATGGCAGCTTCTTGTAGGAAAGCCAGAGGGAAAACGCCCAGTTGGTAGACCAAGAATGAGGTAGGAGAGTAACATTAACTATGATTTAGGGAAGTAGATTATACAGGGAATGATTGGAAAGCATTAGCTCAGGATAGGGATGTATGGAGAGCTTATGTCCGCGCGGCCATGAACCTACGGGTTCGATAGTGCCAGTGAGTAAGTAAGTAAGTAAGTAAGTAAGTAAGTAAGTAAGTAAGTAAGTGTATTGTTTCAAATAAAGTTCTGTTCATTTAAAATGCTGTGATTGGTTTGGTATAATGTATATTAACACTACCTTTTGAGCATATTTTTGTACATATATTGTACGTAGTATACATAAAGGGCAGTGGTTTTACTTCCCGTACGAGGTAGGTAATTTGTAATATTACGGTATAGTTATTTAGTTATTTATAGGTTGGCAATCCCAAAATTGAGGAAATTTCACTTTTAATCATGGTCGCCAATGCTGTAAGTACGACAGAACGCACATCGAGCAAAAGAATAAATGAATAAATCAATGATTTAAAAATCCAGTATTAAAAACACGATTAAAATTAATTTCATTAAAATCAATCCGTCCTGTTAATTACATGTCTGCGACATGTGTTTTTAGTCTATCGTGTCCTTACGTTCATATATAGCAGAATACTTACAGTAAGAGAGACTAGCAGCCACTAATAAAACTATTAACACGGAGTTTGCCATGTTGTTTTATGTTAGTTGTAGGTACCAACGCTTGTAGAACCTGACAACTCATTCAGAAAACTGAACAAGTTTTCACTATTTATAGACATTTTTTATTGCTAATAGACTCTATCGGAAATTTGCAACCGGAAATTTCAACTAATATATTCAGAATTTCCACATTTCATAAGATAAACTGACACTTTGCCATGAAACAACAGATACATTGCATTTTAATGGCAAGATAAACAGACCCACGCATCTGTTTAATGAAAAATTTAACTTGAAGAAGATTATGTTTATACAGTTCCTATTATGCATTTCTAGGGATAATAAAGGGAGATAGTAGATACAGTTTTGTTAGAAACCGATGTTCAGAAACAAAGTTCTGTTACAGCAATAATTTCAGTAATTAAGATACACTTGTCGACCTACACTAAAACTCAATCTTCTTCTTTTTCTTCTTCTTCACTTCAAGCCAAGAGATTCAAGGAATGTAGGAAGGCCAGTGAAAAGATGGACATAACAACTGTGAGGCGGAACAGGCAATTTATGCCTAGCCCGTGAAGCGAAGAAGAAGAAGAAGAAGAAGAAGAAGAAGAAGAAGATTCCAACAGAATAACTGCAGTTGAAATGGATTTTTTGGAGAAGAGCTGCCACAAAAATATCGACTGGAAAGAATTGGAAATACAGAAATTGATGAATTCAGAAAGAAATATAAATGGATGAGATTGAACACAGAAGACTAAAATTGTGTGGACACGTAAGAAGAATGCAGGATAGAAAACTACTAAAGACTGTCTATGTATGGAAAATTGAAAGAAGGAGCAGAAAAGGAAGACCAAGAACAACCTGGAAGAATAACATTCAGAATTAAATAAGGAGATTTGATGTAACGTATAAAGTCACAGAGGACAGAGAACGATGGAGAACTTTAATTAAGGGAAATTTGTGAATGTTTGTTACAAATTGATGGTCTATAAGTCTATAGTCATTTATGATTTTTTTTAAAACTCGTTAATTACTAAGATTGGTTGGAGGAAACCCTCAATGACGAGGAGAATTCTCAAAATGAATGAATAAATTAAAAATAAATATGGATGCGAAACATGGACTCTTACTTAAAGAAAGGTGAAAAGATACCGTAACAAGTATTTCAGAATGAAGTTATATTCAAGCTTTGAACCAAAGAGAGACGAATAGACAAGTGAATGGAGAAGACAGCTTAACAGTGAGCTACATGATTTTTTTTTTTGTGAAATCAAATGTAATTAAAACAGTTAAGTCTCGTACATTAAGAAGAACAGGGCATTTGGCACGCATAAGAAATGAAAAAGGGGACATGGAAATTCCTTGTAGGAATACAAGAGGAAAGCGTCCAGCAGTTAGCGAAGAATGAGGTGGGAGAATAACATTAAGCATGATTTGAGGGATTTGAAATATACAGGGTAAGATTAGACAACATTAGCTCAGGATAGGGATATATGGAGAGTTGTGCCAGCCCTGAAACGAAACTCCTCGTTCTATAGTGTTATTGAATTAGTAGATATTTATTCTTATGATAATCCTTTCTTATTCCAAATGCAAAATACTGATCTTATACATAATTCATTGTACAATTAACACTTCCTTGTCGAATCAACTCAGCTGGTATTTGATCTATGCTAATAAACTTGGGTTTCTTTGCCTTTCTCTACGACAGTTTTTACTTTTTTCATGCTGGGTTCTGAAAGATCGAGTTCCGCTGTCTATATTTCATTTTGTATAAAATACTCTCTAGATATATTCAGAGTGAACCCAAACTCTAGCGGTAAACTTTCACAAGTTGTTCAGTTCAGTTTTATCGGATCTTTTGATGTAAATAACCCATAAAAGCAAATTAATATAAAAACAGCAAAAATAAGGCTATATAAAACACTCATTAGACAAATAGTTACATATGCTAGTGAAACTTGGATTCTAAAAGAAACAATACAACATAAATTATTAATTTTTGAAAGAAAAATTTTGAGAAGAATATTTGGACCAAATAGAGGAACTGATAAGTGTTGGAGAATCAAAACAAATAACGAACTAAACAAATTAATAAAAAATCAGAACATAGTAAACCATATAAGACCTCTCAGAATTAGTTGGCTTGGACATTTGTAAGAATGGATGATCAGAGACTGGTCAAGAAGCTCTATATCAATTAATAAATTTGATAATAAACATATTCGTAAAAGTAAAGTCTCTAAGAAGAAAATGTAAAAATCATAAATGGTAAAATTATTTTCTTTTTGATGATAACTCTAGTTTTATTCTATATGTGTTAGAGATGATTTTTTTGTTGACCACTTTGATTTTATCCCAAGCGTGTTGGAAATTAAAATTATTTTTCATTTTTTAGTTCGGTTTTCTAATAAAGCGTGTTGTTTTAGTTTTTTAAAACTATTTTTTATTTTTAATATTTTAGAGAATAAGATAAAAATGTAAATATCCTTAAACTCGATACTATTGTAGTATGAGCTAAAAGCTTCTAAGAGCTCTTCTAAAAAAATCCTCCCAGCCGGATTTGAACCAGCGACCTATGGATTACTGAAATTATATACCACTACAGTTCACCGCTCTACCTACTGAGCTCTTACAACGATTGACTAAAAAGTCGACAAGTTCGCAACCTGTTCTACCAGTTTTCATAATTTTTAATTTTGTGATGATTCTAGCCAGGATTTTAGAAACAAAATATGAAATTATTGTATTGTCACGGGTTCTTTACAAGTATACAAAGTTTCAAGTCAATCCAATGTTTCTAAGTGGGTGAAAATCGTGTTCAAAGATTCTGTTACATAGATACAAAGACACTTTTTTTAATTTTCTGACGATTCTGGCCAGGATTTTAGAAAAAAAATTATTGTATTGTCACGGGTCATTTACGAGTATTCAAAGTTTCAAGTCGATTCAATAATTTTAAGTGGGTGAAAATCGCGTTGAAATATTCCGTTACATAGAAACATAGATAGATACAGGCCAAGCTAATATAAAGCGTGTAAAAAATAAATTAATAACCTATAATGTTGGTTATAAGTGTTATAACTAGAGCGAGGATTTTTATGAAATTTCATGTTTTAAACTATTGGTCAGAGAGCGCTGAGACAAAGTATCTTTACATTTTATGATATGTAGAATCAAATAACACCTTCATATTTTTTCATATTTCATAATATTTTGGCGAAATGTTCATATTTCTGTAAAAATTTAATATTCCTTCATATTTTTCAACTTTCAATTTTTTTGAATGAAATTTCTACTAATTCATTAAAAACATTTTTGGAGTGACTGCAGTTTTGAAATTTTTTGACAATGTAATATGGTAGACATCGAAAATTCCTAAGTATCCCATCTGGAACAAGATAAATATAGAAAATAATTGAAAAAAGGAGAGATGGAATGACCAAGTGGAGGCTTTTGTCCGAAACTACAGAAAAAGAACAGGGATTTCCTAATCTGTGACAAGAACATGAATAAGTAGAATAACAATGTTAGAATAATAACCACCCACTCTTTTTTCTCAGGTAGAAACCTATTCCTGTTTGCTACCTAAGGACAGTCCTTATTTTATGAATGGATTACAGGATTTAAATATAGGTAAGACTGCTGCTGCTAAACTTGAAGCTGTGCTGTGAAATAAGGTCTTGTTCCACAGTTTATGAAATTTGTAAAGTTCTTGTAGGTAAAGCCAATATTATTCTCACATCAAACTATCATATATGTAGTGCAGTACATGATTGCTCCCATAACATCATATAATGTGGAGCATACTTTTTGATCGTACAAAATAATTCTGACAGACAGGCGTTAAAAAATATATAAAAAGCTCCTAACTGTGTATTATGAACAGAATTGATAATTTGATTATTCAAAGCACATGCATATATACTGTGTTCAGGCAAATTTCATGGAAAACAAATTTCATGGAAAAACTAATGTTAAAATAATTCTAACTACATTTCACTATGTTCATACGTGTAATGTATAGGATTAAAAATAATTGTAATTGCAAAGAGAGTTTTGAAATACTCCCTAGAATTATTTGTGGATTAATTTATTTTAACATATTTTTTCTCCAAATATGACATATAGTACTGCGATGGGCAGGGCATGTGGCACAAATGGGGAAATGAAAGACGTGCATGGAAGCTTCTTGAAGGAAAACCAGAGGGAAAACGCCCAGTTGGTAGACCAAGAATGAAGTGGGAGAATAACATTAACCATGATTTGAGGGAAAGATTATAGAGGGGATGATTGGAAAACATTGGCTCAGGATAGGGATGTATGGAGAGCTTATGTCCGTGCGTTCATGAACCTACGGGTTCGATTGTGCCAGTGAGTTAGTTAGGACTTGGTCTATGTGTGTTCTGATCCATCCAATTTAATGTTAATGTGGCATTTATATATACTGGAATTCATTATCTTTATGCAAGGTAAATAAAAGTCATCCAAACTGTACCTACTCTAAATTTTGTCAGTGGTATATCCGATGGAAACAAGTTACAACAGTTACTATGTTCTGTTTTTTTATTTATGATTGGATTTTGTAATTAAATATCATTAGATAAATTAATTGATCACGTTTTATATAAACTCAGTATTAATTTATTGAAATAAAGTGTCAAACTACAGGCTTGGCGTAGATGGATGTTGAGACTTCCACATTTCTAGACAATCTCCAAGGGATGTCCACTGGGTTCTCAGTCCTGCGTGACGGCCCCTTTGCCCCAGAATATGCGTCTGGTACTCATTTCAATTAAGAGCTGAGTAGACTCTAGGGCTATGATGCCGCCAGAAGGTTTGGTCCAACTAAAAACCTGACCCCATTGTGACTCAAACCCACGACCTTCCGGCTTGTTAGTACGATATACTTCAATGTGAGCCATTAAAATTGTTTCAAATCATGAACATGATATTTTATTGATAAGAATCAATAAAACCTCATAATGTTAAAAATTCCAAAATTTATTATATTAAATGGTATTTTATATTGAGTCAGAAGTAATGAAAAATTAATTAAAATGGAAATACAGTGAAACTCTTGATTTCTTGAGCTACAAAAAGGTCTTCTGTCTCATTTGTGTGCTTGTGTGTATACCCATATATTATACAGGGCTTCTGTATATAAATATGAGTAAAAAGTTGAAAAAATAGTAGCTTCATAATATTTTTGTGTCCTAATTTTCATAATTTTCATATTTTGCTATTATGATTTCATATTTTAGTATAATTTTCTTCATATAATTCCTCGCTCTAGTTATAACATACAGTTTGATGTGTTTCAATATTTCTCACTAGGGTGCATTCTTACAATATTGCGATCCAATTTGGCAATACATAATATGATCAAATTGCAGTGAATATACATAACCTCACATTTCTGATTTGTTTTTGAACATCGCCGTTAACATTAAATATATAAATATTTTAAATACCGTTAACTATGTTTAAATAGTCCACGGCTGTGGTCTCGAGGTAGGGCTATCGGGGGGTATAACCAGATTCCAATTCGAAAAATCTTACCCTAGTCGCGCTGCCTTGTCACGCAGCGGGCCCGGGTTCGATTCCCGGTCGGAACAGGCACCTGGGTGAGGTTTTTTTCGGGGGTTTTCCTCACCTGTAAGACATGTCAGGAAGCTTAGGGCCCAACGATCTCCGAAAGTCATCCGGCATTCATCATCCATATCATTATCATAATCATCCTTCACCGGTGTGGAAAGCAACAGGAAGCTACCACACCTATAATTCCCTAGTAAAGCTGCAAGCCATAGCATGAAAATGCTATGATTGTAGTGAAAGACCTGCCCTCGGGCAGGATCACTATGGATGGATGGATGAATGGATATTTAAATAATGACTTTTGAGTAAACAGCTTAATTTCATTCGTTAAATAATCCTAACAAATGCCACTCTAGGTAATTTGGAAATCATTCGTGGCATTACTTATGAATATTTTATTTACTATTAATATAATGCATTATTTATCAAATAATTGTTTGTCTTTGGTTCTAAAGGACCATTTATCTTCTTCCGAAGTTTTATACTGTTTATAATCCTTATGCAAAATAATCAATAGGCCTACGATAATGTTCTAAATTATCCAGAATTGAAAATCTGTTTGCAAAATCAATGTTACTTTTTTCTCCAGTACCATTACAGTATATTTGGCCGTCTAATCCAAAATTGATCTTTTTATTCAATGCCCCATGTTGTCATTTCGACATTTCTGGTATTCTCTCCTGTCATTGGCTTAATTGTAACCCACTTCTGAAGTTGGGGCACCTAGAAGGCGGAGTTATGTTACCCCGATGATATAATGGGTGACAAATGCTAATGAAGCGCCTGAAAAGTTCTTAACCTAAATTCCAGACCATGTGTAACCACAGGAACGATTCCCTTTAAGGAAAAATCCCTGTGGTTTGACCGGTAATCGAACCCGGGACCTCATGAACAGTAATCAGAAATGCTGACCACTTATTTGGTTTATTTTAATACAGCCATATACACTGCTCTTGAGATATCGTTCCAAATTGTATACTCACTGCCAGTAATTACACGCTTTATATTAGCTTGACCTGTATCTATCTATCTACGTAACGGAATTTTTCAACGCGATTTTCACCCACTTAAAATCATTGGATCGACTTGAAACTTTGTATACTTGTAAAGGACCCGTGAAAATACAATAATTTCATATTTATTTTGTAACATCCTGGCCAGAATCATCAGAAAATAAAAAAAAGTGTCTTCGTATCTATGTAACGGAATCTTTGAACACTATTTTCACCCATTTAGAAACATTGGATCGACTTGAAACTTCGTATACTTGTAAAGGACCCCTGACAATACAATAATTTCATATGTTGTTTCTAAAAACCTGGCCAGAATCATCAGAAAATAAAAAAAATGAAAACTGGTATAATAGGTTGCGGACTTGTCGACTTTTTAGTCAATCGTTGTAAGAGCTCAGTTGGTAGAGCGGTGAACTGTAGTGGTATATAATTTCAGTAATCCATAGGTTGCCAGTTCAAATCCGGCTGGTAGGATTTCTTTTTTTAGAAGATTGTTACTTTTAGCTCATACTACAATAGTATCGAATTTAAAGATATTTACATTTTTATCTTATTCTGTAAAATATTAAAACTAAAAAATAAAAAAAATTAAAAACTAAAACAACACGCTTTATTAGAAAAGCGAACTAAAAAATGAAAAATAATTTGAATTTCCAACACGCTTGGAATAAAATCAAAGTGGTCAACAAAAAATCATCTCCAACACATACAGAATACAACTAGAGTTATCAACAAAAAGAAAATAATTTTACCATCAAAAGCGTGAGGTGCTCTATATCAATTAATATATTTGATAATAAACAGATATTGGTAAAAGTAAAGTCTCTAAGAAGAAAATGTAAAAATCATAAAAAGCACCCCACACTTTTGATGGTAAAACGATTTTCTTTTTGTTGATAACTCTAGTTTTATTCTATATGTGTTGGAGATGATTTTTTTGTTGACCACTTTAATTTTATTCCAAGCGTGTTGGAAATTAAAATTATTTTTCATTTTTTAGTTCGGTTTTCTAATAAAGCGTGTTGCTTTAGTTATTTAAAACTATTATTTATTTTTATATATCTATTTAAACGACCTGTGACATTTCCATGGACTTATCATTGAATTATCTGCCATCCGTGTAAATTCCCAAAACTTACTTCCTCAATAATAACTCACTTATATTCTACTGCGATAATTAACTGTTGTTATCTTTCGAATTAAATTATCTACGATTCTTCAAGGAGAGAAAAATCAAACAAGTTTGAGTTTGTCCACATGTTACTTTGCACTCCTTCACAATATATTTCACGTACAGTACTTATACTTACAAACAACAGTCCATATCTCGAGGCGAGAAAGAGTCGTTATGTACAAATTTTAATGGCTAGATCAGGTGTGTCCAACCCGCGGGCCGCTTGCGGTCCTCGATCCCATCGCATGCGGCCTGGAATTATATTTGCTCTGTCACATCGGATTCGGCCCCCAGTGATAATTGCAAGTTACAGTCTAATATAATTTATGAAATAAGTAATTCTTTTTGGAGTAAGATAAACTTGAAAGAATATACTTTTTCTGTTTTCAACACATTTGTTTGCGAAAGTTCATCCTACTCATCCTCTTACTCAAATCATGGAGAAATCACATCTGTTTTAAGAAACACCCAGCCCACATTTTATTTATGATCCTACCTACCGTGCATCGCTTTGGAATCTCCATACATTGTTTACCGCGCAGTTACTATTTTCATAGGCGAGTGTGTGCCAGATGTTTTACTATCGTTACATTTTGTACATTTCAAGTTACTTTCCAGTTTACTCACATTGTAGTATCAATATGTTAATAGT
The DNA here is from genome assembly GCA_030220185.1 of Diploptera punctata. Lineage (NCBI taxonomy): Eukaryota > Metazoa > Arthropoda > Insecta > Blattodea > Blaberidae > Diploptera > Diploptera punctata. The sequence continues at coordinate 1,213,607 of JASPKZ010000458.1, read as the reverse complement.
TAATATTTTAATAACATTTTAATGATCAATATTTTAATAAAAATAACATAATATATTAGCTATTTTATATTTAAATTAATTGGTTCATCTTAGATCCTATTTAATACGGTAAAAAATTGATCATGTGGCCCGCAAACCAATTCAGCTTAACGACACAGTGGCCCTTTTCCAAAAAAAAAAAAGGTTGGGCATGCCTGGGCTAGTGTCCACTGAGTTTTGAATTAAATTCCAAATCCTTCTGCAAATAGTAATATTGAGAAGGTATGCGATAGCATTAGTAGCTCCTTTTCGATGATCAATATTGTTCTGAGCTCGTCCATCAATTTTTTCTTCGCCCTTCTACTTACTTTATGTGGCAAAATGCACTAAAACCGCTTATAAAAGACCATCGAAACTTTCAAGCCAAAGTGGTCTTTAAGAATGTAGTCACATAGTAGAGGGGAAAATAACATTAGACTAAAAAAAAACTTAAATATTGTAGATACTGAAAATTATCATAAGTAATGCCACGAATGATTTCCAAATTATCGACAAATTCACGAGTCGCCAAATGACGAGTGGATTTATTTAGAGGATTTGGAAATCAAGAGTGGCGTTTGTTAGGACTATTTAATGAATAAAACTAACCTGTTTACTCAGAAGTCATTATTTAAATACAGTTACTGGTATTTTAAAATATTTATATAATTAATGTAAACGGCGATGTTTGAAAACAAATCAGAAATGTGAGGTTATGTATATTCACTGCAACTTGATCATATTATTTATTGCCAAATAGGATCGGAATATTGTAAGAATGCACCCTAATGGAGAAATAATGGAACACATCAAACTGTATATTATAATGAACATTATAGGTTATTAATTAATTTTTTTATATATACAACTCAGTAAAATCAAGGAATCTGTTCATTATTTGCTATATTAAATGTATTTGTTGGAGAAAAATAATGCTCTGAGCTGTTCAGATTCTTTATGACAAAAGCAGGAGCTGATAAAGATAAATCGATAAAGAGCGAGGTGAAATACGACTGTCATTGGTTGTAAAACAAAATTCATTGAAACGTGATAGGTCAGTGACTCCCATTTGGGGCATGAGTTAAATAGTCATATGAAATATATTAATATTAAATATTGGACATAATAAAATAGCCTATTTTTTTCATAACATATAGTCTGAAATATTGATTCCAGGCGTCATTTTTTATCTGTTTGTGGTAAAATACTTAGCCGTTATATGGCTTTACCAGGGTACACCACGAGGAGATGAGTTTACCATTGTTTGTGATGAGGTACTTCGAACTACAGCTCTGGAGACATTGCATGTTCGATACCCTATAGGCAAATGACTCCATGTCTACACAAATGGTTCCCAATTAGATAAGAGTGGAAATACCGGAGCAGGAATCCACTGCCAATCTCCACATACCTCTCTCTTGGAAGACATCAGACATCATTTGACGGCGAGGTTAGAGCTATATCCACCCCTGAGTCACCTAACATGCATATCTCAATCGTTTCTAAATGCTGTCATCTTGAGCGATTCTAAGGCAGCCATATCTGCAATAGCAAATTACCTAGCATCTCCTGCTAACAAAGAAATATTGCAGAGTAAACAGATCATCAGAAATCTCAATATAGCAGGTGAAAATGTTTCCCTGCAGTGGGTACCATCCCATTGTGGCATTACAGGGAACGAAATGGCAGATTTGCTGGCCAAGAAAGGAACCCACATCCTTCAGACATCACCGAACATTATATCTTACTCTAGAGCAGCTATGAACATCCGCTTCAGAGTGAGAGAAGCCTCCAGAACCTTCCTACAGCTCCAAATGACTGACAAACCTTGGAAAGCATCCATCCAAACAGCACTGCCAGATTGGCCCAGAAGAGTAGCCGTTGCATCATTCCGTACTAACAGGACACGACTGCCTAGGTATTACACATCCAAGTTAACTGTTCACGGGCGGAGGGGAAGATTTTTAGCGCTAGTGTCGCCGATCTACTGAATCTGTGGAAGGGATGTAGGAGAAAACTGTACATCCGATCACGTATTGAAATTTTTCAACTTCAAATGTGGGGAGAGAATCTCTAAACATGTGTGAAAGATCTTAACATGGTTGTCAAATTAGTCATTTAAGCACGAAACGCTCAAGCGGTCGGATCATTTAAAATCACAGTATTTGTCGTCTCTCTGTCACCAGCCTCACAATAAATCACAAGTGGCAACATGTAATGAGAAGGGCAAAAGTAACAGAGTTGTCAAATTAGTCATTCTGCCACCTACCGCGCAGAACGACGGATCATTAAAATACATAGTATTTGTCAGCTCTCTACCTGCCAATCAAACAACATAATACAAAGGACAGGAAGTGGCAACATAGTAAGGAAGAGAAAGAGAAAGATAGTTTGATCCATATTTGGTTCGTCTTCCGGGCTTATAGGCCGTGGTCTGGTTGTCTTCTTACTCGACGTTTCGTCTACTGCTGCGGTAGACCTCATCAGGAGATACTGCGTGCTCTCTGTGAACTCTTCAACAGTCGGCTGCAGACTGGCTGGTGGTTCTATCTATGTGTTGGCAGCGCGTAGCGCCGCCCAGTGTGCCGCGTTTGGAACCAGTTGTAGCTCCCTGGTGGTTGGAAACTGTCTCTCTTTTTATAGCTAAACCCTGGGTGGTGGGGGGGGGGTTTCTGCGTTTGCTGTTGTGCCGATTGCAGAAGTCATAGGCTTCGTTGTCGTGTTATGCAGTGCTGGGATCCAAATTTTGTTTATCTTCATGGTTTCTTCTTTTTTGTTGAAGGAATTTTTATGTTTATATATTTCAATGGCTTCTCTGTATAGTCTGGTGTAGTAATGTGATGTTTGTGATAATACCTGAGTATCTTCGAATTTACTACACCAGACTATACAGAGAAGCCATTGAAATATATAAACATAAAAATTCCTTCAACAAAAAAGAAGAAACCATGAAGATAAGCAAAATTTGGATCCCAGCACTGCATAACACGACAACGAAGCCTATGACTTCTGCAATCGGCACAACAGCAAACGCAGAAAACCCCCCCACCACCCAGGGTTTAGCTATAAAAAGAGAGACAGTTTCCAACCACCAGCCAGTCTGCAGCCGACTGTTGAGGAGTTCACAGAGAGCACGCAGTATCTCCTGATGAGGTCTACCGCAGCAGTAGACGAAACGTCGAGTAAGAAGACAACCAGACCACGGCCTATAAGCCCGGAAGACGAACCAAATATGGATCAAGACGCCGGCCGTGAAAGCCTACAATTATATAGAAAGATAGTTTGTTAGTTAACATATTTTCCGCCTGCACAAAACACTTGGATGGGTAATAAACACCTTCATCGCATCGGTCTTCTACCAACTCAACAATGCATCCTCTGCAACACCATGGAAGATATGGATGCTGATCACATTCGAACTTACCCAACCCTAACAACCAACGATTTCGTGGACAGATACTGGGAAGCCAGGGAAAAGATGATGAACATTTTATAATCGTTCTTGTTATTGTTTGTTTTCCTCAGTCATTATTGGCTAATGAAAAATTTCAAAAGCCACTGCATTTAAATAAATAAATAAATAAATAGTCTGAAATATTTTCACATGGGAGACAATGCCGTTAGATTTTTTTAATCCAATGCCAGCAGATTGACATTTCCATATTTCTGATATTCTCTCCTGACATTGACGTATTGTAACCCACTTCTTAGGTTGGGGTGCCTGGAAGGCGGGTATACCCTACCCCAATACATGATGGGTGATGTTAATGGTAATGATGCGCCAGGAGAGGCCCATGAGTTTATTGGATGAATTGTTGCATCAATATATATGAATACTTCGTCAGTTTTTCCAAGCTAATAGCTGATTTTGCTAATTGTGGCGAAATTAATTCTTGATTTGATACTGTCGAAATCGGCAACAACCTGATTCTTAATGAGAACACACCCAGTCCACACAATCCAGTATACAAAATACTCACCACCAAGTCAGTGCTTTAACAAGGGTCAAAAAGTACGGACCTAATGCATTCTGCTGATTATGGGTCTAGTCCCGAAAGGTCTACAGAGTTTTAAAAGAACTTAAATTGAGGAGACGGACCTACAAGGTAACTATTTTGTAGTTTTAATCTTACATTCTATTACTGTGAATTAACACCTCTACGGAAACTTACCATGCATTTTATCTGTAGATCTGTTATCGTAGTACCTGGGATTCCTCTGAAATCCTGCTCGAATTTCTTCCACATTTTCTTCTATTACGGAATGCCGAACCGCACCAAATTATTTAGGACTTGTACCGATATTAGGTCTAGGCATTGTTTCCCAGTAGTCCCGCGCCGTAGCCGAGCGGTTAAGGTAGGAAGCCTTGGCGCAGAGCTACGGGACTTGCGCTGGTTCGAGTCTCCATGGGGGAAGACATTTTCTCATGGTATTTCGGCCAGTATGGGACCGGTGCCCACCCAGCATTGTGAGGCAATTGGGTAGCTACAATAAGTAGCGGCTCCAGGTTGAGAAAACCAGCTATAACGGCTGGGGGACTCGACATGCTGACCACATGTCACCCCTACACTGGCTGATTACCATCTACCTCTGTGATTGACACATGTGGATGTGAGGCCAGCAGCCGGCTGGTAGGCTAAGGGCCTTGTAGGCCTGTCGCGCCAGGAGTTTTTTTTCATTGTTTCCCAGTATCTAATAATAAATTAAAACGTAATATAGGCCAAAATATAAAAAGAGTAATAATAATCCGAGTTTAGATTCAAAATAATCAGGGAACCATTTTTAGTATAATGAAAATAGAAATAAATTAATAAATAGAACAATATACGATTTTTATATATATAGCTTAATAATTACTACACCATAAAGTTATTACTCAGGAAAAGTCAGGTATAACTCATGGGTTATCCAGCGGCAACGTGCCGAATACAATGAGTAAAGGAATCCGAACTGTCTCTTTGTAACAAAAGACACGGCTAAGGTACCTGTCAAACTCGACATGAATCCCCAAGCTAACAGATGACATTTTAAACAATAAGATATTGACATGACAGATGCCGTCTTTATCGGAGACGTAGCATTAGCAAGACGTTATAGGAAAAATAAATATAATAATTCTGCCAACATAAGAAAAATATATGGAAGGTTTGAACACCCCTCAATAATGGAGAATGGGCGTAAACTATCACCTTTGGAAATGCGATATAGAGGAGAGGGGAGCCAACCCCAAAACTTGTAAAATTTGTTAATTTGTAAGGAGGTCCAAAGCATACATGTGGGCGGGTTCACCAAATACCTAATACCCAAATAAATTATTCGCGAAGAGAATCGCACATCAGTTAGTTGTTAGTCTTACTTCAAACAGGGCACATTGCTAGATCATCTCCTACATTGTGCTTTGGAGCTCTAGAAAATAGTCGGATGGCCGACCAGTGTATACATATAGGTAAATAAAGTAGTCAACTGTGTTAACTCCACGGCAGCCTCCAGTGATTTCCTATTAACGTATCACGTTAATCTTCCTTGCGTCACCTTTGATAAGAATCCAGCTCTTACCGAACCCTGACCTGAGCTAGTCCCGAGCAACAATTTAGTCCTCGTATCTTTTCCTGGACACCAATTAAACCATCCCGGACTAATCTTGTCCCAGACTATTGACCTATGTGGCTATAATTTTGTCTATAATCTTGTAGGTGCCAATGTAGAAAATTATTGAATTTTAATAGATTAATTAATATTTATAAATACGCTAATTTTTATTTAATGAAAGTGTTGACCAGAAATACAGACTAATTACGAAACAATTAGGCTTACTTGATGCTGGTACTCTATTTACGTCACAAAACGTACACTGTAATCTAAAACAATCTGGTAGAATATTAAATAACCGAAAAAAATGGAAGAAATTCGAGCAGGACACTGCCAATGCCAGTCGTAAGCACACATTTGGCAGATCTTTTTTTGTTCAGTGCCCCAGGTTCTCGTTTCGAAATTTCTGTTATTCTCTCCTACATTGGCGTAATTGCAATCCACTTCTGAGGTTGGGGTGATTGGAAGACGGGGTTATGGCTGCCCCGATGATATGATGGGTGGTGATGATAGTGGTACGCCAGGAGAGTCCTTAATCATAAATTTATCTAAGGTGAATATGAATGATGATGGTTATGATGGTAAAATTATGTTCGGGGATCGTTTGGGCTTTGTCACCCAGGAAGCCTGTCCCGACCGGGGATGGGACCTGGGTCCGCTGCTTGGCAAGCTGCTATCTCGAGACCACAGCGGTTGACATTTCGTTGAGTTTAAATTACGGATTTCGTGTTCGTATACCACACCACTGTTTGCCTGCGTTGCTGCGGAATCGCCATTTTTGGTTTATGCGATTGTCGCGCTACGTAGTGACACAAAAATAGACTTCAAATAAAAGAAATGAATTTGTTTTAATTTATCCTCCTTTAATACTAACCTCATTTCATAAATCGGCACACCTTGTTAGCAATGATTGGTTTAAATCAGATGGGGTTTGAAAGGAACACCGTGTACATTTTTAAGGGCACCCGGTACTAATTTCCTTGTAATTTGATTTAAAAATATGCAGCATACAAAAATCATTTATTCAGCTTATTCTTAAGTTATATGCATGAAAAATATGTCACTAATAAACAAGTCTTCCTGAACGTAATGACACTCTGGTTAACTTTTTAGACATACTTTTTCATGAGTAATTTAAACCATCATCATCGTCCGACAGCTGCCGCCGTCTTCCGGAAACCAAACGCCATTCCTCCCAATTTAAAATGCAAAAAAAAAAAAAATAAATAAATAATAAAAAATCCGACTTCATAAAAGTATTTTCTTGGTACAATTTTCTCAAAAACTACTCATCCAATTATTTCCAAAATTTAGTATGTTATTGTCCATAGTTCATTTGACAATAATAAGGTTTGCTTGTGTTCAGATATGGATTGTGATTTGTTTTTAAAAAATACGTATACCAAAAAAGGGTTTTGTTAAACATTTTGCAAACTTTTTTTTCCAAATACCATTAATAGCACAAAGATATGTTTACTTTATTATTATAGAGCTCTGTAAACTGCATATCCATACCAAAAATTATTCTCTTATCTTTCATAGTTTCAGAGAAAAGTGTACCAAAATATGAGAAACACAAGTTACCGAAGAATGCAAAAAAAAAAAAAAAAAAAAAAAATGTACACGTTAGCAGAACATAGAGACTCCATTTATAAAAAATCAATTTTTATGGGTTTAAAAGTCCAAAATCGAAAAAAAATAATATTACAGATCGATAAAACAGACCTTCCTGGATTTTTTAAAGGAAAAAGAAAAAAATAATTTTTTAAAACCCAGATGAGTACAGAGTGCCCTTAAATGCATTTTTGATAAATTTGACTGTTAAATAAGTTGAAAATGTTAAGCTGGGTTTACTTTGTTCAAAATTGACATAATATAATTTGAGTTAATTTCATTTAATCAATTGAAAGATATTGAAGCTAAAAATATAATTATCACTACTTGTAAGTCGTGTTTTGAGAGCCAATCGGATACACCCACCCACATACGCGAATTATCTGTTTATTTATAAATTGGTATTATCATGTTTTTGCGACAACTATAGGCCTTCGATAACCTTGTAAGTGCGAATGTAGATGATTATTGTAAACCATTAATTTTAATAGATTCATTAATATTTGTAAAGGCATTAATTTTCATTGAATGAAAATGTTGAACAGAAAGGCAGCCTAATTTGGAAGTAGTATATAATGAATGAATGGAATTTATTGCCTTTTTTTCAAAAGAAAGGAGATACATATGTATTTAAATTGCGCACAGGCCTTCTTGGCCGTACGTGCATTATTTTTCCATGAATAAAAAAAAGAATCATAATATAAACAAATCCCATAATACGAAATACAGAAATAAGAGAAAGTATGGGTGTACAAAAGGAGCCGGACATCATAGACATTATAGAAAAGAAGAGATTACAGTGGTATGGCCATGTAAAAGAATGCCAGAGCAAAGATTGCCTAAAATTGTTATGGAATGGATCCCAATGGAAAGGGGGAAGACCGAAGAAAACTTGGATAGAAGGGGTACAAGCAGCTATGAATATCAGAGGAATGGAGGAAGATCAATGGATGGACAGAGAGGAATGGCGTTTGGTTTCTGGAAGACGGCGGCAGCTGTCATGATACCGGATGATGATAATGAAGTTGTCAAGATATAACCCATTAAATTTTACTACAGTTCACTGTGGTAGGAACGCTCTAGCGGACACAATGTTAACTAACAGCAGCCATTGTTCTTAAGAAGTACATTCTTTTGTCAGAGAAAAATAATCTAATATATAAAAATAAATGTTTGTTTGTTTGTTCGTACTCTATGCACGGCCATACCATTGATCCAATTGTGATGGGACTTCTTGCAAAATGTTCAGGAGATTCCCGGGATGAACATAGGCTATAAGAGAGTTGCGATACTCAACTTCTACACCCTTAAAAATCGCCCTTTGTAGTGGAAAACGTGAAAAAAGTAGCTCTTTGGACGCTTAAATGGCTTACGCTGCCTAAACCATAGCAAATACACAAAATTAATGTACACAGAATTGAATCTCACAAAAAAAGCTCTACAAAGAAGTCTGCGACAGCATATGTTTATCTCTTACGGATAACTCACAATAACCATTTTGTCATTCATTGACGCCAAGAATATCCAGACAAGTACATAGATTCCTGTGCAAGCAAAGCAGCACATGGCGGGTAGTCTTTTACGAATAATTCACAATAACGAATTTTGTCTTTCAGCTCATTTATGCCAAGAAGATCGAGATAAGCAGATTCTCGGGCAACACCGGGTAATCTGCACGGGAAAATCTTAAAATAATTACGATATACATTTATAATTATTTTTGATTTTACTTATTCCAACTAATCATAAGAAGTACATTCTTAGACAATACCGGGTAAACAGCACGGTGTATCTAAAATTAAATTAATTACGATATAAATTTTTCCTCTTACTTATTCAACTAAACATAAAAGCACGTTCATTTTCATTTATTTAGGCGTAGCAGCGCACGCCGGGTATTAGCTGGTAAATAAATAAATAATAAAATAATTGTACTATTATATAATTAGAGTCCACCGCTGTGGTCTCGAGATAGCGTGCTGCCTTGTCACGCAGCGGGCCCGGGTTCGATCCCCGGTCGGGACAGTTTTTCTGGGTAAGGTTTTTATTGGGGTTTTTCCTCACCTGTAAGACAAATGTCAGGCCCAAACGGTCCCCGAAATCATATGGCCATTATCATCATCCTTATCATTATCATCATCATCATCCTTCACCGGTGTGGAAAGCAACGGGAAACTACCACACCTACAATTCCCTAGTAAAGCTGCAAGCATAGCATGAAAATTCTATGATTGCAGTGAAGGACCTGCCTTCGGGCAGAATTACTATGGATGGATGGATATAATTAGAATATAGGTGAAGTAACAATTCACCTGAGAAGCCGCTACTGATTATTATTATTATTATTATTATTATTATTATTATTATTATTATTATTATTGTTATTATATTTGTCGTATGAAATGTATGTACATGTAATTTACACAGCAATGTTTAAGTCTTGTTAATTGATTATAATTAGTATATTGTATATAGTCCCGAGCTATAGCCGAGCGGTTAAGGTACGAAGCCTTGGCGCAGAGCTACGGGACTTGCGCTGGTTCGAGTCTCCATGGGGGAAGAAATTTTCTCATGGTATTTCGGCCAGTATGGGACCGGTGCCCACCCACCATCGTGAGGCAATTGGCTAGCTACAATAAGTAGCGGCTCCAGGTTGAGGAACCAGCAATAACGGCTGGGGGACTCGACATGCTAACCACATGTCACCCCTACACTGGCTGTTGATCATCTACCTCTGTGATTGACACATGTGGATGCGAAGGGCCAGCAGCCGGCTGGTAAAAGGGCAACCGCTGAAAAGTGGAAAGACCCTCAATCGGAATATTGTATATAACCTTTCTTCTTCTTCATCCATATAAATCTTAGACCTATATGCCTGTAACGATCTCACCGATGAATTTTGTATCCAGAGATGTCATATATAATTTATAGTGTAAATATGTATTTATGTATTTGCGCCGTTTGCGTGGAAGAGAAGGCATTATGACCTTAATTTTGCCAGAATAAATAAAACATTATTATTATTATTATTATTATTATTATTATTATTATTATTATCATTATTATTTGGAGTTTTATGGATAGACATATAACCAGAAAAAATAAGTTACAAATATATAATTCAATAGTGAGAAGTACTGTCACGTATGGAGTTGAAGTTTGGAAATTCAACAAAAAAATGGAACAAAAGTTATGTCGATGGAAATGTATTTCTTGAGGACAGCAGCAAGATGTTCAAAATTAGAAAAATAAATAAATAAATGCTGTCATACGAGAAAAAAGGAATATTAGATATTCAATAGTAGATTATATAAGATATAAGCAATTAAATTGGTATGGGTACTTATGACGAATGCAAGAAGAAAGGTTTCGCAGGAAAACATGGGAATGGTGTCAACCTGGAAGAAGAAGGAAAGGAAAACGTGGAAACTCGTGGATGCAAGAAATAAGAACTGGAATGAGAACAAGAGACCTGGAAGACATGGAGTGGATGGATAGAGACGAGTGGAAAAGGAAAATAAAACTTTAGGCACAGAAAGATGTGTAAACATTAATAATTTGTACATAAATAAATTGTCTTAATTATAATTTGGTATTTCAAAGTGAGGAAATTGTGTATAAAAGTTTATATGTACGGTATTAAAGATTTCTGTAATACCGACGTAGAACGAAACTAAAACAATTCTCATGTAGTTGTGCAGAAAGCCAGTAGATGGTACTTATGTGTTCTCTCAGGCAACTTTCAATAAAACGCATTACTTTCTAATAGATTGCAAGTAACAACAATGTGAATTTATGATTAAGGTTATGAACCGAGCCCGATTTTATTAAATTACTAGCTAATACGCGGCGTGCGCTGCAACGCTTAAATTACCATGTGTTTTTAAGTTTAGTTGAATAAGTAAAAGGAGAAATATTTATAAATTTATATAATTATTTTTAGATACCCCGTGCTGATTACCCGGCATTGCCCGGGAATCTACGTATCCCGATGTATTTGGCATAAATGAGCCGAAAGACAAAATTCGTTATTTCGAGTTATCCGTGCTGCTACTCTGCGTGCCCGGGAATCTACTTATCCCGATCATCTTGGCATTAATGAAAGACAGAAATGATTATTGAGAGTTATCCATAAAAGATAAACATATGCTGTCGCGGGCTTTTTTGTATAGTTTTTTTAAGATATTCAATTCTGTGTTCATTAATTTGGTGCATTTGTTATGGTTTAGGCAGCGTAAGCCATTTAGGCGTACAAAAGCTTTTACACTTTTATTTTACTTTTCAGTACAAAGGGTGATTTTTAAGGATGAAGGGCTTGATCATTAAAACTCTCTTATAGCTTATAACCTTCCCGGGAAAATCCTGAACATTTTGTAAAAAGTCCCATCACAATCGTATGTGCACGTTTGTCCGAGAATCTACTTATCCCGATCTTCTTGGCATTAATGACAGACAAAACTGGCTATTGTGAGTTATCCGTAAAAGATAAACATACGCTGTCGCGGACTTTTTTGTAGAGTTTTTTTTTTTAGATATTCAATTCTGCGTAAATTAATTTTGTGTACTTGTTGTGGTTTAGGCAGCGTTAGCGGACTTTTTTCACGTTTTTCACTACAACGGGTGATTTTTAAGGGTGTAGAAGTTGCGTATCACAACTCTCATATAGCCTATGTTCATCCCGGGAATCTCCTGAACATATTACAAAAACCCTCATCACAATCAGATGAACTGCATGGCAGCGCATGCAATACGAACAAACAAACAAACATTCGTCTTCTTCTTCCTTCCAAGTATTAGGCCAAGGTCTGTTACGATCCTATAGAAAATTTTCCCTCCAGCGAGCTTTCGGGAAATTCTCGTATAAGACTTGAAAGCATAATAATAGTCCCTTCAATTGGTTGCTGGCCAAAGGAAGGCAAGGACCAGTGATGGGGCTGCCATCTTATAGCCTCTGGTCAGGCTTTTCTGGAGAAGAAAAGAAAATAAAGGAAAGAAGAAATGGAAGAAAGGAAAGACTCCCTAGCCCTCGGATGCCCTAATAGCGTCGGGGTCGAAAAAAACAAGAGTTAACCAAGAGAGGTTAGATAGTAAAGTTAAAAGAGTGCAAAACACAAGTAAGTGGAAGAAATGTTTTGCTCAGCTTGGGCACCTTGTGGTCGCCATCCACATATCCCCTAGATGAGGACCCCTGAGGGTACAAACATTAATTTTTATATATTAGATTTAATGCTACGTAGCCCGGTCAAATTAGCTAAAAAAATAGGGGTATGCTTACAATAATACACATAGAACTGAAAATTGGTGCGAATGTTGGCAACACCATCATAAATGAAATGTGAAAAGTGTTATCGATCCCACATCATTAACATATTAATGCACGAATAAAATACATTTTTTTTTAAATGTTCCAGGTTGTCTTTGGACCTTAAAGTTTTTCTGACATTTATCTTACAGGTGAGGAAAAACCCCGATAAAAACCTCACCCAGAAAAACTGTCCCGACCGGGGATCGAACCCGGGCCCGCTGCGTGGCAAGGCAGCACGCTATCCCGAGACTACAGCGGTGGACATATGCCTACATGTTTATGTCAACATTTGTCTTTTAGTCACAATAGCCGTTGTGGTCTCGGGATAGCGTGCTGCCTTGTCACGCAGCGGGCCCGGGTTCGATCCCCGGTCGGGACAGTTTTTCTGGGTGAGGTTTTTATCGGGGTTTTTCCTCAACTGTAAGAAAACTTTAAGGCCCAAACGGTCCCCGAAATCATATGGCCATCGCAATCATCATCATTCATATTCATCTTAGGTTCACCCATCGTATTATCGGGGCAACGTAACCCCGCCTTTCTGGCGCCCCAGCCTCAGAAGTGGGTTACAAGTACGCCATGCCAGGAGAGAAATCAGGAATGTCGAAAGACAAACCTGGGGCATTTGAAAAAAAAAAAAACCTGTAGGGATATTAAGTTATATATAGAGCCTACATTTGATTTACATTTTATTATTGAAACTTTAGTCTTGTATGGATTCCAAGCTTGTTCAAAATTCATATCTGACATCATAACCATGATCAGCCTCATGGACTAGCGTTTCTGACTACATTTCATAAGGTTCCGGGTTCGATTCCCAGCCAGATCATATGCATTTTTCCTTAAAGGGAATTATTGTTATGGTTGCCCATGATTTGGAATTAGGTTAAGTTTAGGTTAAGGACTCTCCTGGCGCTTCATTATTGATTTATCTTTATCAGTTCCTGCTTTTGTGATAAAGAAAGCTCGTTTTTAATATTCTGAACAGGTGAGAACATTATTTTTTTCCAACAAATACATTGAATATAGCAAACAATGAACAGATTCCGTGATTTTACTAAGTTGTTTACAAAAAAATTAATAATCTATAATGTTGATTATAATATACAGTTAGATGTGTTTTATTATTTCTCCACTAGGATGCATTCGTACAATATTGCTATCCTATTTGGCAATACATCATATGATCAAGTTGCAGTGAATATACATATCCTCACATTTGTTTTTTTTTTAAACGTCACCGTTTACATTAAATATATAAATATTTTGAAATACCAGTATCTAAATTTAAATAATGACTTTAGAGTAAACATCTTAATTTTATTAGTTAAATAGTCCTAACAAATGCCACTCTTGATTTCCCAACTCATCTAGAATACATTGCAAATCAACTTCGCTGGCAATTATTTTATGATAATTTTGTGACAACAGATAGTAAAATAGTTACATGCTAAATTTGTGATAAACGTATAGGGTATAAGGTACAATTTCAAATTGAACATTTATGAATTCCAACATATTAGGAAAAAACAGGTTCCTTAAAAAACAGGTAGGCCTACTATTTACACTGTTTCAGGGGCATGTTACATCACATTGTAGTAGTGACTTTTACAAATAAATGTGAGAAATAAAAATATTTGATGTTACGTACAGTTGCTTCTTTACATTGTTATGTACATATTTGTCAAATGGATTGAATTTTTAATTATGAGAAGTAAAGAAATATAGATGTCTCATGTTTACGTCTACATTGAGTGTCATATATTCCACATTGTCTTAATGCGCTATGGGTTCGAGTTTCATAAAATAATTACAAATTCCATGACCAATTTGCAATATTTAATTTTTATTTCAAACAATCGTAAATAAATATGCGCTTGACAGTTTTCAATCGGTTTGTAAAGTTAATTTTTATGCTGCTTTATTTTTAAGGAAATGAATATCCATCCATCCATCCATCCACAATAAATCTGCCCGAGGGCAGATCTTTCACTGCAGTCCTAGAATTTTCATGCTATTATTTGCAGGTGTGGTAGCTTCCCGTTGCTTTCCACACCGGTGAAAGACGATGATGATAATGTTAAGGATGATTATGATGGCCGGATGATTTTCGGGGACCGTTAGGCCCTAAGCTTCCTGACATTTGTCTTACAGGTGAGGAAAAACTCCGAAAAAAATCTCACCCAGAAGCCTGTCCCGACCGGGAATCGAACCCGGGCCCGCTGCGTGACAAGGCAGCACGCTACCTCGAGACCACAGCGGTGGACGAAATGAATATAATATAATATAATATAATATAATATAATATAATATAATATAATATAATATAATATAATATAATATAATATAATATAATATAATATAATATAATATAATATAATATAATATAATATAATATAATATAATATAATATAATATAATATAATATAATATAATATAATATAATATAATATAATATAATATAATATAATATAATATAATTCATCGTAATCCAGCGACTTGGACCAGGCGATAGTCCTAGAAGTCCTGGGATCAAAACCAGGTTCGACCAACCTAAGGTTTTAATTGGTTTTTATCAATTAGTAATGCAAAAGCTGCGATGGAATTTTACCACTATTTTAAGAGATTACAGTATTAGAATTAATCAGTTAATTTTTTTGGAAAAACACATGAGGGACATACACCTACTGATTCTATCTTAAGATGCTAAACCCTGTATGACCTTTAATGTTAAAAAGCCTATAAATAACAATGCATTAAAAAAATAATGTAATGCATTATACTGTAAACTAACATGAACATAAACAATATAACGTAATGTAAACACACACACACACGTGTGTATATATATATATATATATATATATATATATATATATATATATATATATGACGTAGGCTTATGGTAGTAAAGTTATTAAATAATTCGTTTCAATTTGGATACAAAAGAAATCATAGCTTTTTATATCAGTTCAGTTTACATCAAAATGCCTTCTTTCACCTGAATATCTCCTGAACCATCTCTAGTGCAATAGAAATAAATAAATCTGTAGAATTAATGGACTTTTATTAGTGAATATGAAAAATAAAGTAGATATTTTTTCTAAAGTAAATATAAATGTTATAGTTTTTATTATTTTTCCAATTATTTTAAAGAAACATTTTTTCTTGATTGTGAAATTATGAAAACTCAAGTGAAAATCTAGTATTGTATGTTTATTGGAGTGTGGCAATTCATTCTTTCGCCGAGTACAGCAACTATTTTCGTAAGAATTTGAACCATATTGTAACCTGCCTGTAGTATTTTTTTTTGTGGTTCCATCGTGCAGGTTTTTTTATATTTATTTTTTGCTGGGGTTGAGGAATGCGGAGAGTTATCAGCCCAATGAAGCACCGTTACTCGAGGGTAGATAAATCTCTCTTCAATAATGACCATTTCCTTCAAATACATGTTATAGCCCCCCATCGATATCCCTTAACAACTTTCTGACTTGCTTTCCTTTATGCCTATATCTCTAGAAAAACATCCGGGAGAGCAGAATAATTTGCATTTATATGTTAGTTTGTGGAAAGCAACGGGAAGCTACCACACCTACAATTCCCTAGTAAAGCTGCAAAGCATAGCATGAAAATGCTATGATTGCAGTGAAAGACCTGCCCTAGGGAAACAAGAATATTTTCACTTAGTAGTAAAAGTTCTAAAATTAATTTTATATGTAAAATTGTTACGATATATTATATTATGTTATATTTTATTATGGGGCACGCCGTAGCGTAGTGGTTAAGGCACTGAGCTACAAGCCGGAGGGTCGAGGGTTCAAGTCCCGTTGGGGTCAGGATTTTTAAACTGACCCAAACCCTCTGACGACAATATGGCCCTGGGGTCGACTCAGCCTCTAATGGAAATTCGTACCAGACGCTTGTTCTGGGGGTAAAGGCGGCCGTCAAGCAGGGCTGACAACCCGGCTGACATAGAGTGCCGATTGTCTTAGAAAAAGTGGGGATCTTAACCTCCTACTACCCCAAGGGCCTCCGGGCCTGTTGTGGGATCACTTTACTTTTTTTTTATATTTTATTATATTATATAGATCCACCGCTGTGGTCTCGAGGTAGCGTGCTGCCTTGTCACGCAGCGGGCCCGGGTTCGTTTCCCGGTCGGGACAGGCTCCTGGATGAGGTTTTTCGGGGTTTTTCCTCATCTATAAGACAAATGTCAGGAAGCTTAGAGCCCAACGGTCCCCGAAAATCATCCGGCCACCATCATCATCATCCTTCACCGATGTGGAAAGCAACGGGAAGCTACCACACCTATAATTCCCTAGTAAAGCTGCAAAGCATAGCATAAAAATGGTATGATTGCAGTGAAAGATCTGTCTTCGGGCAGACTTACTATGGATGGATGGATGGATATTATACAGGATTCCCACAAATGCTCTAAATTATTTTTTAACCACTAACTACGTCTAAAACAACATTTCTTTTTGTATTTTTCGAAACGTTAAAACATTTTCGTATAATTTTTGGAGAAATAGAAAAGTGGCGTAAACCAATGTAATAGGCTATAGTTATTGGCTTCTTTGAAAACATTACCGCGCCGTAGCCGAGTGGTTAAGCAAGATGCCTTAACGCAGAGCTACGGGCAGGACTTGGCGTTGGTTCCAGTCTCCATAGGGGACCAGTATGGGATCGTGAGGGATTGTGTAGCTACAATAAGTAGCGGCTCCAGGTTGAGCAAACAAGCTCTAACGGCTTGGGGACCCAACATGCTGAGCGAATTTCACTCCTACACTGGTTGGATGATCGTCTACCTCTGCGATTAACACAGATGTGGATGTGAGGCCAGCAGCCGGCAGGTAGGTCAGGGTTCTTCTAGGCCTGTCGCGCCATCGAGTTAGTTTTTTTTTCTTCGGAAATTTCAATTGATTTTAGGGTAACTGTTGAGTAAATATGTTTTTAAATTATCGAAGAAGGCAATGATGATTATTACGTGCCACTTTTCTCTTTTTCTAAATCAACAATAGTTCTTTACGTTAAAAATAATCCATAGCATACTGATTGTTCTCTTTTTATAATTTATTTCCACATTTGATTTATTATTATTATTATTATTATTATTATTATTATTATTATATATTATTATTAGCCTATTATTATAAATTAAGAGAAAGTTTGATGAAGAAGGGTCTAATTTTATAACATAGATAAATTTCACCAGTACAGCTAATTCTAATTAACGAGTGGGAACACAACATATAAGAGGCAGATGATTGAAATGCTGGGATCCTATATAAGGAAAATTTCTGTGGGGCAGGAGACCGGGTTATTGCATACTCTCACTTCCGCGCCGGGACGCCTACAGAAATACATAAAACTGGGGTCACCAATCACATTCTGGCTTTTATTTTTTTGTATGACTGTTAAGGAATTGAAAAAAAAAAGAGACAAAATGATTGACTTTAAAATATTTATCACAGAGTTATGAACTTTCTATTTAAACTTATTTCAGGATTTTGTGCCAAAATATTATTAATAAGGACGGTACATAAAAATTCTATTCGATATTTTGCTACTTTTCGTCGGTTATCAGAGAAAATATGGGATTTCACTATCAGGACAATTTTATCATCATCATCATCATCATCATAGTACATTCACGAATTTAGGCCATTTGTTGACCTGTTTCGGCCTCAAGAGAAACACCATCCAGAAGTCTTTTGAGTGGACGTCCTGGTCTTCTTCTTCCTGCAGGTTGATATCTTAACATGTGTTCGGGTATTCTGTGATCTTCCATTCGATGAACATGTTGCATCCATCTTGACTTATAATCAGAAATTTTGTTTTCTAAAGATTCCATGTGTAATTCTTCTAAGATGTCTTCATTTTTTTTGTGATCTAGTAGTGTGTATCCTGCAGTCCTCCGAAGATATCTCATTTCAGCAGATCTAAGTCTCTGTATATCCTTCTGTTTCAACGTCCATACATACTTCGCTAACATACAAAAGAGTTGGAAGAGCCAGTGTTTTATACACTTTCAGTCTTGAATGCTTTTGGACTAACTGTGGCTTGAAGATAGAATTTATTAACCCTAAAATTCTTAAAAATTTAGATATTTTTGCATTTACATCCTTTTCTTCTTCATATGAGATATTGCATCCTAGATATGTAAAATTATTCACCTGCTCCAAAATTGTATTGTCCAGTACAATTTTACTTCTGACAGGATCTACACCTTGAAATGCCATAATTTTTGTCTTTTCTGTAGATATCTTTAATCCATATTCTTCTGTAATTTTGTTAAGTTCATACAGACCTTTCTGTAGATTATCTTCGGAATTTGCTATTATTATTTGGTCATCTGCAAACAATAGGGTGTTTAATTTTCTATTTTCTGATATTCACATCAGCCTCTAACGGAAATGAGTACCAAACGCTTGTTCTGGGGGTAAAGGCGGCCGTCACGCAGGGCTGACATAAAGTGCCGATTGTCTAGAAAAAGTGGGAGCCTTAACCTCCTACTACCCCAAGGGCCTCCGGGCCTGTTGTGGGATCACTTTATAATTTTATACTCAATTCAAATATGGCACTCCAAATCTTAGTTTTTAGCCAACAATTTTTCTCTATTTTTATATGTAATGTTGCAATCCTGATGGCTTCTTACTGAAATTAATTCATTCTTCATTTAATCTTGAGGGGTCTACCAAGTGATCTTATATTATGTGGATCTCTTAAAAAAAAAAGAAGAGGTAGGTTTTGGAAAGAAGTGCCTAAACCATCGAATTCTTCTTCAGTTATCCTGATCTTTATTTATATACCATATTTCATATCTATGTTGTAAAGAACTCTAGTTTACCTTATACATTCCATCCCATGTTAATTACATAGTAATTCTGCCCGAGGGCAGGTCTTTCACTGCAATCGTAACATTTTCATGGTTGTTTTGAACAGCTTTACTAGGGAATTACAGTTGTGGTAGCTTCCCGTTGCTTTCCACACCGGTGAAAGATGGTGATGATAATGATAAGGATGATGATGGCCGGATTATTTTCGGGGATCGTTGGGCCCTAAGCTTCCTGACATTTGTCTTACAGGTGAGGAAAAACCCCGAAAAAAACCTCACCCAGGAGCCTGTCCCGACCGGGAATCGAACCCGGGAAGGACAAATATATATTACATCAGAATATAACAATCTTAATTAACTCTAATATTAAATACTAAGTAAAAATTTGATCAAAAAGATAATATCTAATATATTACGATATATAATACAACCAGTTAATGTTAGTTAAAATTAAGACTAAAACTATAATAAAATGTATACAAGCAAGGCATATTAAATTGTCCCTGTCTAGTGTATATAAAAAACAAAGGAAAATAATGAGATATAGAAAACTAATTTTACGAGTTTACAATATTTAAAACAAAACAAATAAAAATATTTGTTATTCTTAATATTATTTTCATAAATAATTAAATTTATTAATTGTTAAAAGAATACTATCAGTGAGATGTATAAGTTAGTTTGTTATTAAATAATTCTTTAGTTTGTTTTTGAAGGATGTTATAGTTTGACAGTCTCTGACATAGGGCGGAATGGAATTCCATGTTTTGGTAAGTGAGACCGTAAAAGATAATGAATAATGTACAGTGTGATGAGGAGGGATATAAAGGACAATGTGCTGATGGGATCGAGTGTCAAGATTATGTGTGTCAGATAGTCTGATGAAGCGGCGTGATAAATAATTAGGCGATGATGTGTGAAGTATTTTATAGAGAAGGGATAAGGAATGGACAGTTCTACGATCTTTTAGACGAAGCCACGATAATTGTTCCAGGGACGGTGTAACATGGTCAAATTTGCGAATACCACAAATAAAATGTGCGCAAGAATTATGAACACGTTGAAGTCTTTGAGTGGAAATAATATTTAAGTCTGTGAAAAGAGTGTCACAATAATCAAAATGGGGCATTGCAAGTGTTTCTACTAACATTTTCCTAAGAGGGAATGGCAGACAATTTCGTACGCGATTTTAATAGCAGAGGAGATAGTTCATGCACGTGTTTTGTATTATTATTCTTTAAAATTTTTGTTTTTTAATAGAGTATGCTGTGGTCTCGAGGTAGCGTGTTTCCTTGTCACGCAGCGGGCCCGGGTTCGATCCCCGGTCGGGGCAGTTTTTCTGGGTGAGGTTTTCATCGGGGTTTTCCTCACCTGTAAGACAAATGTCAGGAACAAATTTAAGGCATAAACGGTCCCCGAAATCATATGACCATCATCCTTATCATCATCATCATCCTTCACCGGTGTGGAAAGCAACGGGAAGCTACCACACCTACAATTCTCTAGTAAAGCTGCAAGCATAGCATGAAAATGCTATGATTGCAGTGAAAGACCTGCCCTCGGGAAGAATTATTATGGATGGAGTATCTTCGATACAGGTCCCGCGCCGTAGCCGAGTGGTTAAGGCAGGAAGTCTTGGCGCAGAGCTACGGGACTCGCGCTGGTTCGAGTCTCCATGGGGAAGAAATTTTCTCATGGTATTCGGCCAGTATGGGACCGGTGCCCACCCAGCATCGTGATGCGTTTGGGTACCTACAATAAGTAGCGGCTCCAGGTTGAGAAAACCAGCTATAACGGCTGGGGGACTCGACATGCTGACCACATGTCTCCCCTACACTGGCTGATGATCATCTACCTCTGTGATTGACACATGTTGATGTGAGG
The DNA here is from genome assembly GCA_030220185.1 of Diploptera punctata. NCBI lineage: Eukaryota > Metazoa > Arthropoda > Insecta > Blattodea > Blaberidae > Diploptera > Diploptera punctata. Next base: position 1,192,362 of record JASPKZ010000458.1, on the reverse strand, counting down.
CCAGCAGCCGGCTGATAGGCTAAGGGCCTTGTAGGCCTGTCGCGCCAGGAGTTTTTTTTATCTTCGATACAGGCAGCTGCAATATTGTAGATTTTCAATATAAAAAGAAAATATATGAGTTATGCTAATATTTGCCAAAATGAATACTCAAGCCGTTCATACAGCGAATATTTACAAGAATGGAAGTCACTATTCTCATGATAATAAGAGACATTAAATTGCAGAAAGTAATATTTATAAAAAGTTGGACTGTCAATAACTTACTAACGATGCTTCTGACAATACATTTCCGAGCGACAAAAACATTTTCCAGCTCCCATAAGCAAATAGTGTATGAATGTCTTGATTCAACACGAGCGCAGTAAAAATATATATTAATGAAATAACCTGTTTGATCGTGGGAGCCAGGTTAAGTAAATCGCACAATTTTATTATCTTGTTCACAACATATTCATACATTCTTGTGTTATTTACACTGACAGACGGGTTAAGTTGGAAACATAATATCTTGCAACTTGCTTCAACTTCATAATATGTCCTTTAAATGATGGGCATGCAAAATCATTAAGAATTAAAATTAAATTTGTTTTATAAAGTACTTGTTTTAATTCAACTCAATATAACAGAAAATGCAATAATATAAAGAGTATATACATACATATGACATGATAAAAATAAATGCCTGGACGGGATTTGAACCCGGACCTCTGGGTTGGTACCCCAGCGTGCTATCCATTTCACCACCGAACAAATCCAATACAAACATTTATCTTTCTTATATATCTTCTTCTTCTTCTACTACTACAAGGTTTAGGCTATGCAGCCTGTTCCGGCGAAGTTAAAAGTGGAGTCCATCTTCTACGTGGTCGGCCAACATCTTTTGTTCCTCTGGGATTATACAGGAAGGTTCTTTTTGGTATTCTTTCGTTGTTCATTCTCATTAAGTGTTCTGTCCATTTCTTATTATTTTCGCTGATTATATCTTCAATTTTATATATATTTAATTCTTCTCGTATAGTTTCATTCCTTATTCTATCCGCTTTTGTGCATCCTTTCACATTACGTAAAAATAGCATTTCCGCAGTCTGTATCCTGCTTTTATCCCTTGATTTCATTATCCAATTTTCACTTCCATATAACAACAAAGGAACAGCCATTGTTTTTTCTTTTATATATATATATATATATATATATATATATATATTATATTCTCCATTATTACTGAATTGAGTGAGAACTCGGTCTTCACTGTCATCTGGTAGCTGACTATAACAAGTAAGCAAATTAAAGAGACTATGTAACTCATGTCACAAATGCTAGTCAGTGGCCAATCACGTTTTAATGAATGTTGTTTTACAACCAATGACAGTCGTGTTTCACCTCGCTCTTTATCGATTTCTCTTTATCAGCTCCTACTTTTGTGATAAAGAAAGCTCCTCCTTTTTTAATATTCTGAACATGTTAGACCATTATTTTTCTCCAACAAATACATTGAATATAGCAAATAATGATTAGATTGAGTGATTTTACTGAGTTGTTTATTCAAATGATTAACCTATAATGTTGATTATAATAGTTTGATGTGTTTCATTATTTCTCCACTAGAATGTATTCTTACAATATTGCGATCCTATTTGGCAATAAATAATATGATCGAGTTGCAGTGAATATACATAACCTCACATTTCTAATTTGTTTTCAAACATCGCCGTTTACATTAACTATATAAATATTTTAAAACAACGGTAACTATATTCAAATAATTCTTTTTTAGTAAAGAGCTTAATTTTATTCGTTAAATAGTCCTAACAAATGTCACTCTTGTTTTCAAAATTCTCTACATAAATTGAAAATCACTAGTGGCATTACTTATGAGAATTTTGAAATCGAGAGTGACATTTGTTAGGACTATTTAACGAATAAAATTGAGCTGTTTACTCACAAATCATAATTTAAATATAGTTATTATAAAATATTTATACATTTAATGTAAATGGCGATGTTTGAAAACGAATGAGAAATGTTTGGTTATGTTTCATTTGTTCATCCACTGCAACTTGATCATATTATTTGTTGCCAAATAGGATCGCAATATTGTAAGAATGCACCTTAGTGGAGAAAAAATTAAACATATCAAACTGTATATTATCATCATCATCATCTTCATTCATGAATTAGGTCTGTTGACCCGTTCCGACTTCAGCCCATCTCTTTCTAGGTCTGCCCACATCTCGGGTGCCTTTAGGTTTGTATTTTGTTATTTGTTTTGGATATCTATCTTCATTCATTCTGTCTATGTGTTGCTTCAATTTTTGTCTATATGTATCCATTTTATCAGTTATTGCAAATATTTCAAGTTCCTGTCTTATTTCTGTGTTCTTGATTCTGTCTTCCTTAGTGCACCCTTTAACAGATCTCAAAAATTTCATCTTTCTGCCGCCGTTATCCTACTTAGATCTTGTTTTTTTATGTATCCAGGCTTCTGATCCATAGAGCAGTACCGGTACTGCCAACATTTTATAAAATTTCAATTGGGTCTCTCTTGTTGTTTTGTTATTTAGTGTTCGTTTTATCGTACCACATATTCCCTGGAATTTTGCTATTTTATTATTTATATCATTATCATAATTAAATGAAATGTCACATCCTAGATAATTGAGATGGTTCACCTGTTCTATGATTTTGTTTCCTATACTATTTTGGATCTGATTTGATTTTTCCCTTGGAATGCCATTACCTTAGTTTTTTCTATGGATATTTTGAGATTATATTGTTCACATATATTATGTAGTTTAAAAATATTCCTCTGAAGTTCACCTTCTGTATTTGCTATTATTACCTGGTCATCAGCGTATAATAATGCTTTCAAGTAGTGTGTTTTATCTAATTTTATTCCTTTATTTGTTTCATCGTTCCATTTTTTTATTATATCATTGATGTATAGGTTAAATAAAACTGGAGAGATACTGCATCCTTGTTTAACTCCTTGATTAGTATGAATTTTATTTTTACTTACTTCATTTCTAGTTTTTATAACAAAATTTGTGTTCCAGTACAAACTCTTTATAGCTGCTATTAAGTGTTTCGGAATTCCTTTTTCTTTTAAAATTGTCCAGAGTTTTCCTCTGTCTACTTTATCAAATGCCTTGACAAAATCAATAAAAGCTATGTGTGTTTCCATGTTATATTCTCTTCTTTTGTTTATAAATTCTTTTATCGTAAATATATTATCCATACATGAACGCCCTGGTCTGAATCCACTGTATATTATAACCAACATTATAGGTTAATTAATTTTGTTAGTAAACAACTCGGTCAAATCGTTATTTAAAACACTATTATTGAACACACATTTATCAAATGTGTAGTTCGAAAGAATCTGTACATTATTTGCTACATAAAATATATTTGTTGGAGAGTCAGTCTGCAAAATAATGCTCTGGCCTGTTCAGAATATTAAAAAGGAGGAGCTTTCTTTATTTTGGTAAACAGAATTAGATAAATATCGAGGTGAAACACGACTGTTATTGGTTTTAAAACAAAATTAATTGAAACGTGATTGGTCATTGACTCCCATTTGGGGCATGAGTTAAATATTTTGTTTAATTAATCTACACCCTGTAGATATATATATATATATATATTTTATAATCGATTACAGATATTGATGGCAGACAGATGGATGGATACTAAATTAATAAATATTAATAATACGTAGATAGGTTTGAACGTGATTGTTATTGTTACATTGATATGTTATTAGTTTCAACTAGGTTACACGATTCTCAACTATTTATGAAATCCAAACAATAGGCCTATGCATTCAATCATAATTTATAAATAAAAGTAAAGGTAAAGTGATCCCACTACAGGCCTCAGGAGGCCCTTGGGGCAGTAGGAGGTTAAGGCTCCCACTTTTTCTTGACAATCGGCACTTTATGTCAGCCGGGTTGTCAGCCCTGCGTGACGGCCGCCTTTACCCCAGAACAAGCGTCTGGTACTCATTTCAGTTAGAGGCTGAGTCGACCCCAGGGCCATAGTGCCGCCAGAAGGTTTGGGTCTGTTTAAAAATCCTGACCCCACCGGGACTCGAACCCTCGACTTACTTTAAATAAGGCGCGCCTTAGCATATCTGAATAGCAACTCTATCTCACTGGCACTATCGAACCCGTAGGTTCATGACCGCGCGGACATAAGCTCTCCATACATCCCTATCCTGAGCCAATGTTTTCCAATCATTCCCTGTATAATCTACTTCCCTAAATCATAGTTAATGTTATTCTCCCACCTCATTCTTGGTATACCAATTGGGTGTTTTCCTTCTGGTTTTCCTACAAGAAGCTTCCATGCACGTCTTTCTTTCCCCATTCGTGCCGCATGTCCTGCCCATCGCAGTCTATGAGACTGAACTGTTCTTATATGTGGCTTCCTATATCCATCCATCCATAGTAATTCTGCCCGAAGGCAGGTCCTTCACTGCAATCATAGCATTTTCATTCTATGCTTGCAGCTTTACTAGGAAATTATAGGTGTGGTAGCTTCTCGTTGCTTTCCACACCGGTAAAGGATGATGATGATAATGATGGCCATATGATTTCGGGGACCGTTTGGGCCTTAAAGTTTTCCTGGCATTTGTCTTACAGGTGAGGAAAAACCCCGATAAAAACCTCACCCAGAGAAACTGTCCCGACCGGGGATAGAACTCAATATATAACAGAAAGTGCAATAAAATAAAGAGTATATATATATATATATATATATATATATATAACATGATAAGAAAAATAAATGCCTGGACGGGATTTGAACCCGGGCCCGCTCCGTGACAAGGCAGCACGCTACCTCGAGACCACAGCGGTGGACGGCCTCCTATATAGGCCATGTAATTCATTGTTATGCAACCTTCTTCATTCACCTGTTCATCTCTCTTTGGTCCAAAAATAACATATCTGAATAACCTATTAAAATTTACATCATCTATGTGACATGTAAGGGGCACGCCGTAGCGTAGTGGTTAAGGCACTGAGCTACAAGCCGGAGGGTCGAGGGTTCAAGTCCCGTTGGGGTCAGGATTTTTAAACTGACCCAAACCCTCTGGCGGCACTATGGCCCTGGGGTCGACTCAGCCTCTAACGGAAATGAGTACCAGACGCTTGTTCTGGGGTAAAGGCGGCCGTCACGCAGCGCTGACCACCCGGCTGACATCATGTGCCGATTGTCTAGAAAAAGTGGGAGCCTTAACCTCCTACTACCCCAAAGGCCTCCTGAGGCCTGTTGTGGGATCACTTTACCTTTATGTGATATGTAAAACTCTGATTTTTAGATTCTAAATATGTAAATTACATACCTTAAATATAATTTAGAAAGTGTGAAATAGGTTTTAAAATTTTAATCTATTATTTTAAAATGGGTAATATTATATTTCACTACAATTAACAAAAAGTATATAATAAATTAAGGAATTAATTATAAAAGTGAACTCTATGGATTCTGTTCATTAAACATCAAAATTGTTGTCACGTTTTAATAATACACTGCTCAAAACAATTAGAGGAACACTTGTAATAAATTGAATAAGTAATTGTTTTTTAAAGCTGTGATGCTGAAAGTTGGACAATATGTAAATTGAATTATTAATTTTATCATTGGATACAAATTTTAAAGATCCATGGCCTAAATACAGAGAACGTACCTCAAATAACAAATAAAGAGATTTTTTTTTTTTTTGGAAGGCACTGGCCACTTCTAATTGGTAAGCTTCCTGATGTTGCTATAGTGGCGAATGTTGATTATTGCCTTGTTTATTGAGGTCTCTGACAAAATAGGCATTTAAATGAGTTTGAAGTGTATCATGCTCTACATATTTTATGACAAGGTCAATCTCTGCAAGTGGCTAGAGAGCTTGGGGTATCTCCTTCTGTGGTGTCCAGGTTACGCAACAGGCACAGAGAGACAGGTCAGTATTGTAGAAGACGTGGCCAGGGCCGTAAATTTAAAACAAGCCCCCAGGATGACAGATACGTTGTTCTTTCTGCTCTTCGACAGCGTACAAAAACTGCAAAAGACCTGCAGGATGACGTTCATATGGCTTCCGGAATCCGGGTTTCAGACCAAACCATAAGGAACAGATTAAGGAAAGAGAATATTCGTCCAAAAAGGCCTGTTAAAAAACCACGCTTAACAAATGGGAATAAGGCAGCAAGACGTACGTATGCTGAAAACCATGGTGATTAACCTGAACCAGTGGGAGTCTGTGCTCTTCTCGGACAATTCCAGGTATCGTCTTACACGTTGTGATGGTCGATTGAGGATGTGGGGATGGCCAGGAGAAAGATTTTCTGCAGAGGCTGTACAGGAAATTGATAGATTCGGAGGAGGATCCATAATGGTGTGGGCCGGAGTTATGTACAACAATCGTACGGACCTTGTACTTGTTCCCCAGCGGCTGAATGCTGTCTGGTATATCGAGCACGTTCTGGAAGAGCATATAGTACCTGCAGCCATTGGAGTAGGCCCTAGATTTCTGTTTATGCAGGATAATGCCAGGGCACATTCTGCGGCTGTCACCAGGGATTTCCTGAGGAGGAATGAAATTGAGGTAATGGAGTGGCCAGCGGTCAGCCCAGACCTCAACCCTGTTGAACACTTGTGGGATCTTCTAGACAGGAGGGTCAGGAACCGACATCAAGCTCCACAAACTCTGCAGCAACTTGGAGATGCTCTGAAGGAGGAATGGGAGAATACCCCGCAACAGGAAATCCAAAATCTTATTGGGAGCATGCCACGAAGGTGCCAAACTGTCATAGAATGTCGTGGAGGCCATACACGATACTAACTCTATATAACGAGTGTTTAACTTTGAAAAATAAGCACAAGATTAAATTGCTTACACAGCGGAATTATATGAAAAGTTAATTGTCAGCGTTATTCATTTGATTTTACTGACATGAGCAATAAATAAATAAATGAATAAATAAATAACCACAAATAATGTACTTTATTAATTTCATGTTTGTACCTTTATCCAATGAAAAATATTTGCATATTTCATAGTGTTCCTCTAATTGTTATGAGCAGTGTATTTAGATTTTATTATGAAATACCGAATATCATCGTATCCAGAAACCTGACTTCTCTAAACTGGGATGAATTATGGAATTTTAATTTTAAAGAAAGGAAATTACAAAGTGGGGACTAATAGGTAAAATAAGAATTTTTAGGGGCATTTATTCTTCCAGTTGCTACAGTTTTTCATAAATCATCTTATGCTTACTTTTTTGTTTTTATTTATTCCTTCAGGAAAAAAAAATCCGAGGTCTAGCATGTAACATAAACTTACGACCAAGGCGTTACTAATTACTTACTTCAAAGTTATAACCTCTAAGAATGACTGTAATTTAAAATGTTAAAATATTTAAATAGGTACCTTATATATCAGTTGTCCTCAACTAAATTAAACTTCTGTTTTAAAAACTTCGTTAAGTAGGTAAAATTAAAATTTTAGAAGTATTGACTGTAGTTTATTAATATATATATATATATATATATATATGGGGTTCAAGTCCCGTTGGGGTCAGGATTTTTAAACTGACCCAAACCCTCTGGCGGCAGTATGGCCCTCGGGTCGACTCAGCCTCTAACGGAAATGAGTACCAGACGCTTGTTCTGGGGTAAAGGCGGCCGTCACGCAGGGCTGACAACCCGGCTGACATAAAGTGCCGATTGTCTAGAAAAAGTGGGAGCCTTAACCTCCTACTACCCCAAGGGCCTCCTGAGGCCTGTTGTGGCATCACTTTATTTATATATATATGACATGATAAGAAAAATAAGCGCCTGAACAGGATTTGAACCCGGATCTCTGGGTCAGTACCCCTGCGTATTATCCATTACACCACCAGGCGAATCCAATTCAAACACTTATTTTTCTTATATATTCTCCATTATTACTAGATGTCACGAGAACTCGGTCTTCACTGCCACCTAGTAGCTGACTATAACAAGTAAGCAAATATCTTCTTTAATTTGCTTACTTGTTATAGTCAGCTACTAGGTGGCAGTGAAGATCGAGTTCTCGCGACATCTAGTAATAATGGAGAATATAATATATATATATATATATATAAGAAAAATAAACGTTTGAATTGGATTCGCCTGGTGGTGTAATGGATAATACGCTGGGGTACCGACCCAGATATCCGGGTTCAAATCCCGTTCAGGCGTTTATTTTTCTTATCATGTCTAATTAAGCTTGCATTGCTCAATGTCAAAAATTTAATTATATATATATATATATATATATATATATATATAAGCAACGGGAAGCTAGCACACCTACATTTCCCTAGTAAAACTCCAAATATAGAATGAAAATGCTGTGATTGCAATCAAGGACCTGCCTTCGGACAGAATTACTATGGATGGATATATATATATATATATTTAGTGTTACCTGCCGCATATCGACGTTTGAATTTGCACGGGTTGGCGAAAATCGTGAGTTAGAGGGCCCGCAAAAACCGACCGAAGTGTCTGGAGTGCCTAATCAATTGGTTCTACCGACATTTCCTTCCTCCTTTCAGGAACGATCGGTGGTCAGAGGCCTCTAGGCTTCGAAATATCTCGAAGCTATTTCTAGAAGTTTCCTCGCGTCTATAAAAATGCACCGGAGGTCCCTCAGTCTCGCGTTGGACAGTGTTAAGTGAATGAGAAATTGTGGAGAACTTATTCAGCAGTGACTGTGAAAATAGTTGTGACTGTGATGAAAATTAAAAGAAGATTAATTGTGAGTTGTAATTATGCACAGAAGTTTATTGATAATTGTGGAAAGAAATAAAGCGTTAAGTGGATTTTTAATCTAATTCAGTGTGCTTATTTACGCCATAATATAGCAATGGAAAATCCTGATATCCTTTGTGACAATATATATGTGTGTGCGTGCGTACAATCTAGGTCTCAGTATAATAAAATCACTATTGTTGATCATTACAAGCTGTAAAAACTCTTAGTTGTAGAATTAGGAATACTATACGATTTGTGTCTACCTACGCTGATCGTTTCTCAATTGAATAGTCGCACATAACAATGTCGTAACCCTGATTTTCATGCAAAGCTGATTTTCACATGGGAATAAGCTCCCACGTGCAATTAATAAATATTTTTCCACGCAAAACTCAACTTGGGGAAAAAATAAGAGTTACAACCTTGTTGTATATGATTATTAAAGTGTAAATGTTAAACAATTTAATATTATTTTTAAATAAAAATATAAAATATACCTAATTCTTCCTAATAGTCGTTTCCCTGGTAGATATTCTTTTAATAACGTAGTCAAAAAAGTGTAAAATATTAAGTAGGAACTAGTGCTAATTTTGATATTAAACAACAAACCGTCTCAGTTTTACTCATTTATATATATATATATATATATATATATATATATATATATATATATAAAGTAAAGTAAAGTAAAGTGATCCCACAACAGGCCTCAGGAGGCCCTTGGGGTAGTAGGAGGTTAAGGCTCCCACTTTTTCTAGACAATCGGCACTTTATGTCAGCCGGGTGTCAGCCCTGCGTGACGGCCGCCTTTACCCCAGAACAAGCGTCCGGTACTCATTTCCGTTAGAGGCTGAGTCGACCCCAGGGCCATAGTGCCGCCAGAGGGTTTGGGTCAGTTTAAAAATCCTGACCCCAACGGGACTTGAACCCTCGACCCTCCGGCTTGTAGCTCAGTGCCTTAACCACTACGCTACGGCGTGCCCCCATATATATATATATCACTATTGTAAAATTCTGCTAATATAGATGTTAATCTTACGATATCGCATCATCTTTGTTATGAAACCATGTTTTTTTTGCACCATAGTGCCCTTTTGTCGTATTTAGAGCAATGGCGACGATAATTAAAATTTCAATTTCCTAAATTTCGGGTTTGCCAATCTATAAATAACCAAATAACTATACTGTAGTATTACAAATTACCTACCTAGTGCGGGAAGTAAAACCACTGCCCTTTATATATACTGCGTACAATGTATATACAAAAATATATCGAAAAGGTAGTGTTAATATACATTATAGGAAACAAATAAATGCATTTTAAATGAACTGAACTTTATTTGAAACAATATAAAACAATAAATTCGTACTTGCCCCCATTTTATCCTTGATTGGTGTCACGGCCTGCTGTAGTCTCAGTAAAATTATTTTCCGCATTTAACGAATAAACATTGCCCAGACTGTTACGTTAGTCAGTTTTTTATAATGAACGCAAATATTTTAAACAAATATGTTATTATTTTACTATTATTTATTATTTTGAAAATACCTTCGTGCAAAAAAGAATGTACAACGCACGTTTGTGAAGTGTTTTACAGAATATCGGAATTTCCTTGCTTCTGTAAAAACCACTTCCTAACCTCGCATTGTTATATGCTATTTCTACGAGCTCTTGGATTAAGAATAATTTGGTATACTCGTAATTTTAGTGATTCACTATTGAGAATAGTAGTTCAGATGAAAACGACCCCACAATATCATGCGCTTGCAGAATCTATTTAATTGGACCCTATGATTCGAGTCATTGACCCTGTGAGGTAAGTGCGAGGGTTCCGTTTGCTGGAGCTCCTCCAGAATCCTTCATCTAACAAGACGTGCAAAAAATAGATTCACATGGGGGGGGGGAAGTTGCAGAACTACCGTTCCAAATTACCAGTGTAAGGTAATTTATGTTTGTGATGTCAAAAAAATAATCGTTATATTATGGCAATTATTAAATAGAATAACTGATGCTAAAATATTAAGTATTAACTAACTAACTCACTGGCACTATCGAATCCTTAGGTTCATGGCCGCGCGAACATAAGCTCTCCATACATCCCTATCCTGAGCTAATACAAATGTTTTCGATTTGAAGAAAATACTCAAATCCCACAAAAAAAGACCATACCAATTGATATATTTTTTATCTTTTTTTAATAGTACAAAAGATGAGCATTCTAAATTACTTTTTTCTTTTGTTTTATTACTGGCATTTCTTGGATTTGGACGAAGACTTCTATAAGTTTTATTTTTGATTTTTCCTCTTTTCCAATTATTACCTGTATAATCTACTTCCATCAAATCATAGTTAATGTTATTTTCCCACCTAACTCCTGGTCTACCAGCTGATTCCATGTACGTCTTTCATTCCCCATTCGTGCCACATGTCCTGCCCATCGCAGTCTACGAGACTTAACTGTTCTTATTATATCTGGCTTCCTATAAAGACCATTTAGTTCACTGTTATGTAAAATCTTCTCCATTCACCTGTCTGTTCATCTCTCTTTGGTCCAAAATTTTCCTAAGAACTCTATTCTCAAACACTCGCAATCTCCTTTCCTCCCTTAAAGCAAGAGTCCATGTTTCGCAACCATATAATATAACTGGTAGAAAATAGTTTTATATATTTTCAGTTTAACGCTAAGTATTAGTAACATTTTTCTTGTAAAGGAAGCAAAATATTTATATATTGAGAATTATTAAACTCGACATTGATTATTAAAAATATAGCAATTCTATAAATACACAACTGAATATTTTATAAATTAAAAAAACATAAAATTATCATCATCATCATCATCCGGTATCATGGCAGCTGCCGCCGCCTTCCGGAAACCAAACGCCATTCCTCTCTCTCCATCCGTTGATCTTCCTCCAATCCTCTGATATTCATAGCTGCTTGTACCCCTTCTATCCAAATTCTCTTCGGTCTTCCTCTCTTCCTCCTTTCTATAGGAATCCATTCCATAACAATTTTAGGCAATCTTTGCTCTGGCATTATTTTGACATGGCCATACCACTGTAATCTTTTCTTTTCTATAATGTCTGGCTCTTCTTGTACACCCATAATTTCCCTTATTTCTTTATTTCGTATTCTATCCATCCTAGATTTTCCAGCTGATCTTCTTAAAACATCCATTTCTGTACTTAAATTCTTTTCATTTCCCTGGTAGGAATTTGCCAGACTTCAGCACCATATGTTAAAATGCTCTGAATTATGGTTTGATATATTTGTAATTTTCTATTTTTTGTAATATTTTTGCTCCACCAAACAGAGTTTAAAGCATTTATTGCTTATTTTGTTTGTGCGATTCTATTTTTAATTTACACTGTGTTATCGCCTGAATGGTCTAATTTTGTTCCTAAATAAGTGCATTCAATACTAGGTTTTAGTTAATCAATTGAGTTGGTGTTTACTTGATGTCCCGCGCCGTAGCCGAGCGGTTAAGGTAGGAAGCCTTGGCGCAGAGCTACGGGACTTGCGCTGGTTCGAGTCTCCATGGGGGAAGCAATTTTCTCATGGTATTTCGGCCAGTATGGGGCCGGTGCCCACCCAGCATCGTGAGGCAATTGGGTAGCTACAATAAGTAGCGGCTCCAGGTTGAGGAACCAGCTATAACGGCTGGGGGACTCGACATGCTAACCACATGTCACCCCTACACTGGCAGTTGATCATCTACCTCTGTGATTGACACATGTGGATGTGAAGGACCAGCAGCCGGCTGGTAAAAGGGAAACCGCTGAAAAGTGGAAAGACCCTCAATCGGTTTACTTGATGAAAATCCATATTTATTAATTAAATAAAAATAAAACGTAGTTTTATTTGATTTTCATATTTATTATATAATTCAGTGACAGCTGTTTCGGTACACTGTACCTTCTTCAGACATGTTAACAAATTATGAATTGTGTTCCAACTGATCTAAGCAACAATACAACAATATTTATTTAAATTTTTAAATTTAACAAAGGGGATTCATGAATTAAATAAATATTGTTGTATTGTTGCTTAGATCAGTTGGAACACAATTCATAATTTGTTAACATGTCTGAAGAAGGTACAGTGTACCGAAACAGCTGTCACTGAATTATATAATAAATATGAAAATCAAATAAAACTACGTTTTATTTTTATTTAATTAATAGGTTTTAGTTCTTCTCCATTGTTGAAATTTATATAATTTATAAAATTATATAAATGTTAATCTTCTTTATCGTTGAAATACAACTTTTTTTTTTGACTCCCTGAAAATTCAAGATTAATGCAAGTGTAAATCCTTAGGAGAAGGAGTTTAAGTCTTCCACTGTTTTAGACAATTTACACTTATTATCAGCCAGATTGTCAGCCGGTTGCTTAAAGTCAACTTTACTACTAGAATAAGCGTCTGGCACTCATTTCCGTTACAAGCTGAATCGATCCCAGAGCAATAGTGCCGACAAATAGTGTAGGTCTGTTTAAAAATTCTGACCCCTACCGGGACATGTACCCTCGACCTTCCGGTTTGTAGCATATTACCTTAACCAACTATGCAATTGCATGTTCACAAAATTAATTTGACAACAGCACATGTTCCCAAGCGGTCACCCATCTAAGTTCTAACCACACGCAAATATTTTTTTAATTAGGAATATTCCACAATAGTGTTTCTCCTTCAACCCAAAGTGATTTGTCGCCAGAGATTCCTGTCTAGAGCATCTTCTTCCCTCAAAACTCTAGCTTCCATACTTCTCACTCCATCGATCCAACGTTCTCTATGTCTGCCTGTTTCAGTTCTTCCATTAGCTTCCCAATAAAGGATCTTCTTTGGTATTCTCTCTTCTTCCATTCTTAGCACCCAAATATTACATGTATATATATATATATATATTATATATATATATATTAGGTCTATTCGTGTTTGGGGAATTATTAAATTATTTAAGGGATGGATTATACAAATCATTTTTTTTTTCGAAAATAAAAATCAACTTTGGATAAAATGAGGATTGCAACCTTATTGTAGGCGGCTATTCAATTATTATAACAGCGAATAAAAATTACTTTGTTATGAATCTTATGATAAACTTCTTTCAGCTGAATATTATCCCAAGGTCCGAAAATTAAAATGTAAAGTATTTGGCAAGTCTAACATCAGTACATGTTTCTGAAATCTTGACCATAAAGAAAAATATTTTAAAATGAACATACTTTCAGGCATTTTTGGTATAATTAACCATGAAGGAATTTGGCGAATGGGAAATAAACTACGACAATAAGATAAGATATTTGATGAGGATGGAAAAGGGGAAGTGCTTAAAAAATTTAGTCACCGAAGCTTGGGGACAGAAAAAAGTTGGAAGACCTAAATAAAGGTGGTCGGAAAAAGTGACTCATAAAAATTAGGAAATTAAGTAGGAAAACTCAACAAAGATAAATATGGTGAAAAATCGTTGAAGATCACAAGACACACTTTAGTCTGATGATAATGTGGATGAAAATTTAAACCTACGCTTACTAAGAAAATAATAATAATAATAATAATAATAATAACAATAATAATAATAATAATAATAATATAATAATAATAATATAATAATAAAATAATAATGAATAATGATTAATGATAATGATAATGATAATGATAATGATAATGATAATGATAATATTAATGATAATGATAATGATAATAATAATAATATTAATGATAATGATAATGATAATGATAACGATGGACGATGCTATGATAATGATAATGATAATATAATGATATGATAATGATAATGATAATGATAATGATAATGATAATGATAATAATAATATAATAATGATAATAATAATAATAATAATAGTAATAATAATACTAATTATATGAATACTAATTAATACGAATAATAATATATAATAGCAATAATAATTCATAGATTAATCATAAATAAACGTTTTCTTTTAATTGCATAGTTAATACCATTTATACACTATAAATAAACCCCATAATAATATTAAATACCACTAACGTATAAATGCAATTAAAATAAATAAATAATTTAAGATTTTATAGTTTTTAAATACGTCTAATTGTAATAAAATAAAATAAGTTATATAGACCTTTTTAGGTAAAATCCGCCGTCCTCAACTTATAAAATATGTAATCTTTATGCCTGTAGGCCTTTCAGAACATCCGTTCCATCTTCAGCAGATCCCTCTTCGCTACAACATCCAGTATGATAGTTGATGCTGCTGGTCTTAATGTGGTGTTGTCACGACAACATTAGGACCAGCAGCATCAACTATCATACTGGATGTTGCAGCGAAGAGGGATCTGCTGAAGATGGAAAGGATGTTCTGAAAGGCCTACAGGCATAAAGATTACGTATTTTATAAGTTGAGGATGACGGATTTTACCTAAAAAGGTATATTTTAACTTATTTTATTTTATGACTCTCCACCTCAACGGTTTTAACAATGAATTTTATTAGTATTGTCTAATTGTAAATAATTTATGATTTTTCAAGTAACTTATATTACAATAAAAAGTGACACTACAATAGAACTTTCGGAAATTATGTTAATTTTCGCTTGAAAGTGATTTTACTGAGGATTCGTGGAGGCAGAGACATAAATTTCCATGATTTTTAATCAACAGAAAAACAAGGAAATAGGGATGTTATACCTCCGCATCCGGTCGGTTGATCTATATGCCTAGGAAGTTATGCGGTATTCATTTAATATGAGGTTGATAAGGTTCGAAAAGTATTTGATCGTGAATGAATGAAGGGAAAAAATCTCTCTCTTCACTATCCAAGATAGAACCTGGCCGTCCTAGATCGTTTTTGGAAGATATTTCCTTTTGCGGTACCTATCCCATTACCTATCCCATAAGGAGATTTTTATTTTGACTGTTCAACTCAAGCCCCAAATGGGAGTCAATGGCCAATCACGTTTCAATGAATTTTGATTTACAAGCAATCACAGTAGTTTTTTACCTGGATTTTTATCAATTTAATTTTATCACTTTAAAATCAAGCTCCTCCTTTATAACATTCTGAATAGGTCAGAACATTATTTTGCAGTGACTGACTCTCTAAGAAATACGTTGAATATAACAATTTATATATTAAGATGTAAGAATTCTGCAATGCATGTGGCTACCAGATTGTGTATATAGTGCACGAATGTAACCAGATAGTGTTTGCGGGATATAATATAAAAGCATTTGTAGCAATCGATTATACCACAACAAATAAACCACTGTTTGCACTTTCTTAAACGTATTATTTCCTAGGTATTTACGTTCCAGAAAAATATAATTGACATATTTAGATGACAGCACATCAGAAATTAATTAATAACATGTAATGTTGGTTATAAACAGTTTGCTGTGTTTAATTTTTTCTCCACTAGAGTACATTCTTACAATGTAGCGTTCCTTTGGCAATAAATAATATGATCTGGTTGCAGTGATGAACAAGTGAAACCTAACAAACATTTCTTATTTGTTTTCAAACATCGCCGTTTACATTAAATATATAAATATTTTGAAATAACTATATTTAAATAATGATTTGTGAGTAAACAGCTGAATTTTATTCGTTAAATAGTCCAAACAAATGCCACTTTTTATTTCCAAATTTTTTAGATAAATTTACTCCTCAGTTCATGAGTTGTGAATTTATCGATAATTTGGAAATCATTCGTGGCATTACTTATGAGAAATATATTTTGTCACAAGTTCTGACCAGTACTATGTGTTGAAGGGTAATGGCACGAGATGGGTGAACAGCCTCTAAAATAACCAAAGAATTGATTAAAATATTCATTAGTGAGATTAATAGCATCAATCAGGCGCCGAGCAACAGGTAGTTCATTTCAGTATCTTCTACTTGCTCGTTAGTTCTCCACAGTAATCTGTCATAGCACAAGATTGACATACACGCTTGTTTACTCATGCGCTAAAGACAAACATTCTTCGCTATATCAATAATATTCAGTTAGTTATCTTGTATTTTATGTAAGACATTCTTTAATCACTGAGGTAATTAGTATTCCAATTCAAATCTGGACGTGAAATGGCCGACCTATTTTGCTCAGAGGCTTTTTATTTCAGGATTGAGGTTCTTCTACGTGCCATAAATCTACCTCCAGGGTCCACGGATTCACTACCCTTCTGAGGAGGCCATACTCAGAATTTTTACGCTCTGAAAAAAATATATATATTCGACTCGACCTGGTTTAGAACCGAGAACTTCGAAGCTAGAGGCGAGCATGATACGAGATCCAGCCGGGATCGACAATTCAGTCAAGTCAATTTCGATAATCTTTTATATATTCCTTCATGATTATTTATTAAAATTTTTATCAACTCGAAACTTAATACTTTCGGTTGAGTAAGGTATCTGTGATTTTTTATATCTATATGAATGTTTTTTTGTTTGTTTGTTGGTTGATTTGTTTGTTTGTACGTTATGCGCAACCAAACCATTGGTCCGATTGTGATGGAGCTTTTGCAAAATGTTCAGGAGATTCCCGGGTTGAACATAGACTTATAAGAGAGTTAAAAAAACACCATTTGTAGTGAAAAACGTGAAAAAATAGCTTTTTTACCCTTAAATGGCTTACGCTGCCTAAACCGTAACAAATACACAAAATTAATATACACAGAATTGAATATGTCATAACATAACACTCTACAAAAAAGTCCGCGACAGCATATGTTTATCTTTTACAGATAACACATAATAACCATTTTTGTCTTTCATTGATGCCAAGGAGATCGTGATAAGTAGATTCCCGGGCAAGCATGTAGGACCATACCATCCATCCGATTGTCATGGGGCTTTTTGCAAAATGTTCAGGATTTTCCCGGGAAGGTTATAGGTTATAAGAGAGTTTTAATGCTCAAGTCCTTCCACCCTTAAAAATCACCTTCTGTAGTGAAAAAAAGTCGCTATTTGGAAGCTTAAATGGCTTACGCTCCCTAAACCATAACAAATATACAAAATTATTGTACACAGAATTGAATATCTCAAGAAACTCTGCAGAAAGGTCCGCGACAGCACATGCTTATCTTTTAAGGATAACTCACAATAACCATTTTTGTCTTTCATTGATGCAAAGAAGATCGAGACAAGCACGTAGGCTCCTGTGCAAGCATAGCAGGATATGGCGGTTATTCTTTTACGGATAACTCACAATAACGAATTTTGTCTTTTAGCTCATTTATGCCAATAAGATCGAGGTAAGTAGATTCCCGGGCAACATCGGGTAATCTTAAAATTATTACGATATACATTTATAATTATTTTTTATTTCATTTATTCAACTAATCATAAGAAGTACAATAATTTTGTCTTTCAGCTCGTTTATGCCAAAAAGATCGGGATGAGTAGATTCCCGGACAACTCCGGGTAAACAGCACGCGGTATCTAAAATAATTACGATATACATTTTTCCCTCAACTTAAATAACTAAACATAAAACACGTTAATTTTCGTATTTCAGCTCATTTATGTCAAGAAGATCGGGATAAGTAGATTCCCGGGTAACGCCGGGTAATCACCATGGGGTATCTAAAAAATATACATATATAATATTTTTCACTTATTCAACTAAACATAAAAGCACATCAGTTTTCATTCCTTTAGGCGTAGCAGCGCACGGCGAGTATTAGCTAGTTTCTTATAAAAATAATACTATGTTGAGACTTCGATCTTGCAATCGACGGCGATGACAAACATCATAGGTGGATATAGTCTATGAGCCAGTGATACTAAACCGTATTTACTATAAACTTTATATCAGCTCCACTATTTTTTATTTGCCTGGAACATGTTTCGGTATATCTTACTCGCATTTTCATCTCACTAGAATCCATGAAATGATTTTTCAAATTACCTGGCGGCGGTTTTACATACTATATTTTTCGTTGAGAGTCTTTTCATACTGAATATAAAGATTCATAACCTAATATTTTGAAATAAATTACTTTTCCAAACGGTAATTTTGGATCAACGATTTAATTACTTATTCAATTGAGTCGGTGTTTACTTGATCAAAATCCATATTTATTAATTAAATAAGATTAAAACTTAGTTTTATTTGATTTTCATATTTATTATATAATTCAGTGACAGCTGTTTCGGTACACTGTACCTTCTTCAGACATGTTAACAAATTATGAATTGTGTTCCAACTGATCTAAGCAACAATACGACAATATTTATTTAAATTTTTTAATTTAACAAAGGGAATTCATTCAAATCAAGTTGAGAATTTAACATTTTTTTACTACTTTTAAATTTATTAATTTCTACAGCCTCCAAAAGATCTAACTTCTTACCCTTATAACAAATATGTAAAATTTCAAAATTTGGATCGAAACAATGATTAAATTGGAATAGGTGGTTAGCATAAATATGCTAAATATGCTATGTGATAAGGGTAATAAGTTAGATCTTTTGGAGGCTGTAGAAATTAATAAATTTAAAAGTAGTAAAAAACTGTTAAATTCTCAACTTGATTTGAATTAATCCCCTTTGTTAAATTTAAACATTTAAATAAATATTGTTGTATTGTTGCTTAGATCAGTTGGAACACAATTCATAATTTGTTAACATGTCTGAAGAAGGTACAGTGTACCGAAACAGCTGTCACTGAATTATATAATAAATATGAAAATCAAATAAAACTAAGTTTTATTTTTATTTGATTTAATTACTATTTACTATCTAAATCTAATTGATTATGGGTACCTTGGTCTACAATATCATTCAATTGAAGAGTGAGATGTTAGATAATCATCTCTATTACTAAACTCCTTCACATGGAGGCCTTTCGAAAACAATGTTTCATCTTCTGCATTTTAACTGGAACTGTTGGTGTTATATCAGTTGTATAACGGATTTATGTCTGCAGTTATGTTCTCGTTGAGTAGGTCTTTATTCCTTGCTTCTTTTAGAATCTCTATATCTTCAAGGATGCTGATCCTGTTATTATACTCTCTGTATAGTATTGACATAGAGTTATCGATTTTTTCAAATCGATGACCTGTTTCTAGTACCGGTACATGTTTGGCAAAACTTGATTTTTCTTCATTATTAATAACATTTTTGGAATGTTCCGATGCTGGTTCAGTGTAGGTAAATATCTTCATAAATTATTTGCGTTGAGAAATTATATTCCAGTATTTTTTAAAGACAGTACCAAATGATTTGGCATTTTATCATAACTTTTCCACCAATGTATGGGACCGGTGCCTGCCAGCCAGAATCACGGAAAATTTGAATGGCTACGATAAATAGAGTTTCCAGATTTACAAAATAAGCTACAGCGCCTGAGAATCCTACATGTTAATCCTTGTATAATCATCCACCTGTGTAATTGACACATAAATCAATAGCTACCGACTACGCAGGAAGTCCGCTGATATCAAAACGATCGCAAAATAACAACAGTAATTGGTAGCGCATATCCTTCTGCTGGAGATGGAAGCCGGTTTCCGAAAGGCCTACGGTTCTTTATTTTTTTTTATTTACCCTAGTTGAGGACTATAGCATCTGCCAGGTAATTATTTTCATATTTTACTTTCTAATTGACACATTTGTACGTGAGCCAAGAACATTTTTGTCCTTTTGCGCAGTTACGTTTTAGATACTTTGATAAACTGTTAGAAAAAGTGAACACTCAATATACGCCAAAGACTCGTCCACTATCGAGTGAGATATGGTTAATCCTTAAATTAAATTAGTAATGTATCCTTTTGGATACATCAGTTGGTTTAATAAATCAGTAGAAAACAAACAAAAATAAATCACTTAAATGTGTATCTAATTATACAGTATACCTAATAATAACAGTTATACAGGATTTCGTTTTCACTGCGGTCCGCCACATTCAAATAGCTAACAGAAGAAATGTGTGTTTTGTCAATTTAAGGGTTATGGGAGGGGTGGGTGTACGAGTATTATGCTTTAGTTAGAATTAGAAATATCGAAGATGAAACTTCTATTTTTATTTCAGTTTTATTTTGAAACTATAGAACGTATTTCGTCATTCATTCATAGTGTTCTGCCCAAGAGCAGGTCTTTCACTGTAAACTCAACATTCTGCACTCTTTCCTTAACTCAGCCTTCCTTTTTGTATCTGCATACAAATAATTTATTTTAATATTGTCTATCATCTGATGTCTTTTCTGCCTCTAACTTTGTTTCCATTGACCATTCCTTCTAGGGAATCCGTCAGCAGGCAGTTTCTTCTTAGCCAGTGGCCAATCAAATTTCTTTTCCTCTTTATGAGTTCCGGCATTGTTCTTCCTTCACCCACTCTGTCTAACACATCTTTATTTTTAATTTTGTCTGTCCATTTTATACGTTCCATCCTTCTCCATATCCACATCTCAAAAGCTTCCAGTCGCTTTTCCTCATTCCGTCGTAATGTCGAAGTCTCTGCACCATACAATGCTACACTCCACAACGCATAAACAATTAGGATGCTTGGTAGTAGGTTGCTTGTACCTATTGTCGGATGTATTGATGTACCCTGTACAGATGTAATTGATTATGAAATTATTATTATTATTATTATTATTATTATTATTATTATTATTATTATACTTAATACAGGCTTTCCACTTTACAGCAGTTTGCCTTTGACTCCTGCTTTCCAGAGATTCCTATCTTCCCATAGTCCATCTTCCATACCCCTCTTCATCATGGCATCATATATTCCCTCATACCATGCTCTTCTACTTCTCCCCCTCTTCCTTCTGCCTGGTACCATCCAATCCAACACCTGTTTAGACCACTGGTCTTCCGACATCCGTTGTACATGTCCATACCACTGTAGAGCTCTCTTTGTTATCCTATCGATAACAGTTTCTTGTGCATCCATTTCTTGTCTGATATATGTATTTCGAATATGTTGTAGCCTGGATATTCTCATACTTCTCCGTAATCCATCCATTTCTGTCGCCAAGATTCTTTTCTGCATCCTTTCATTTATTGTCAAGCTTTCTGATCCATATTATTATTATTATTATTATTATTATTATTATTATTATTATTATTATTATTATTATTATTATTATTATTATTATTATTATATCATCATCATCATCACCATCATCATCATCACCATCATCATCATCACCATCATCATCACCATCATCATCATCATTATTATTATTATTATTATTATTATTATTATTATTATTATGAAATGTATCGTTATGATGATACTCCAATGTAGTAATTGACTTGACGATTGAGGAAAACTACGAAAAACTCTTGGTCGCCAGGGTATTTGAAGGGGAACCTCTGGAATGTGAATCTCAAACGCTATCGTCAGAAGCAGCTCATTTGTTGAAGATGAATCGTGTTATATTCAAGAAGTAAGAATAATTATATATATCTAGCAGGATGTGGGTGAATGATCCCGGTTCGTGTGGGAAGTTTTTCGCGTTATTCTGCACAAAAGGGGCGGTGCCTCCGCACATCAACTGTTTACTTGTTTTTAATTTCAAGTTATATTGATGTCCTCTACTTGAAACCTAAAATGTACAGTATTGTTGGGATTACTTCCTTATTCACTTCAACACTCTAGTACATGAGGCGTTAAGAACTTTAGATCGCGACGATAATGATCGTAGTTGTTAAAGAGGTTTGTTTTATATTATGACATTTTCTGCATAATCTTCACCCATTCATCATCGTCATTATCATCATTCTGTCGAAGTCTATGATTTCCAACACTTATCTTTCATCTTGGAGCATATTTTAAGGCTTTGTTTGAAAAGCGCGATTTTGCATTATTTCTAAATGTTCCATATATTACATTTATTTTCTCCTTTGTATTGTATCCTCTAACATTTATGCCTAACATAATATATGTAGATCGCTAGACCCTCACGGTAATAATAATAATAATAATAATAATAATAATAATAATAATAATAATAATAATAATGATAATAATAATACTAATAATAATAAAAATAATAAGTATTCTTCTTCTTCTTCTTCACTTCCTGGTTTAGGTATTAGTTGCCTGTTCCGTCTTCACTAATATATTTCAATCTATTATTTATTATTTTCGCATATAATTTATATGTGGAGTTCAATAAGCTGATACCTCTATAATAATAATAATAATAATAATAATAATAATAATAATAATAATAATAATAATAATAATAATAATAATAATAATAATAATAATAATAATAATAATAATGATAATGATAATGATAATGATAATGATAATGATAATGATAATGATAATGATAATAATAATAATAATAATAATAATAATAATAATAATTAATAATAATATTTTATTTTAGCTGGCAGAGTTAAGGCCATGAGGCCTTCTCTTCCACTCAATCAGCGAATAGTAAAATTATACAAAAATTATATATATATTACAATGTTAAAATGTTATTAAAATATAGACCAAACAATAGACAATGGGGATGCGATCTAATACTAGCTATTACTAACAAAAACATGGAATATAATAAAATAAAAATAAAATAGCGTAAAATTAGGTAAGTAAAGCATCCTGCATTAATATTTATAGGTAGGGCCTATATACAAAATGCCGATACAGTTGTTAGTTATTGTGCAGTTAATCTTTTTATTGTGTCGAACTTCAGATATCAGTTAATTTGCATTTAAAAAATGATAGTGATTGACAGTCCCTGACATGACTGGAAGTGAGTTCCATTCTCTAGACATATATATGTTATGTAGGATGCAGAGTATAGACATGTTCTGTGCTATAGAAAGTAAAGAGAGTCTTGTGATCTTGCCCCTAAATTGTGATAAGCCGATAAATTTTGAGAACGCGTTTATAAGTAACTTCGTAAATATGTGTGCAGAATTTGGAATAGTAAAACATGTGAATGTGAAGTTCTTATGTCATTTAGACATTGCCATGATAAGGCCTGAAATGAAGAAAACACGTGGGCATAAGGACAGAGATTGAATACAAATCGAATGCACATATTATGAGCACGCTCTAGTCTGTCAGATAGATCGGTTGTCAGATTAGTCAGAAATATGTCGCAGTAATCTAAGTGTGGCATTAAAAAAGTCTGTACAAGTATTTGTTTTAATTTCGTGGGATGAAAGTTTTAAGTACATTTAGGAAGTGAATAATTGAGAGCACTTTCTTGCAGGTATTATTCACCTGGATTACCCAATGTGGGTCCATATAGATACCCATATTTTTTACTACTGAGCTGTAGGGGGGTTTTGTCATTTAGGAGAATGATAGGGATACTTTCGTAATTTTAATGCTTTGGATTCGTCGATGCACTGTGTATTGTCAACATTAAGATTAAGTCCATGTTTCGTCGACCATTTGGGAATTGAAACTAGATCACTTGTCACTTTATCTTCCACCTCTGAGATTTAATGTCAACAGAAAATAGCTTTACTTTATACCATTGGAAATACAAGCCCTATTAGCATAGTACATTTACCCTTGGCCTTCATCACCATGTTCTGTTAACAGGTGTCATTCCCTCTATTCTTTGACTTCTATGACATAGTGGCCTTGGCTTCTATACTCGACATTCCATTATCTGTTAACAAGGTGCCTTTACCTCTACCTTTCAACTTTTATGGCCTATTAACATTCCAAATTTCGCTCTTATACTTGGACCTTTATGGACTGTTGACTGGGTACCGTTTAACTCTCTCTCTCTCTCTCTCTACAGGAGAAAAGGAATTTCATAACTCATTACATGTTTATTTAGTAACCTCCGGGAATGCGAACCATAATTCAAGACTGCAATAGGCATGTGTTAAATCACCTATCCGTGTGGAATTGTTCTGGCTTAGGCCTATATATATATAAGAATACATTTTATTTACAAATAAATATTATTACAGTATTTTTAGAGGAATTAAACCCAATGGGTACAACTTGGACACTACACACACCCAAGGTTGAGATTTGTTTTAAAAATCCCTTACCCCGCCGGGAATCGAACCCGGATCGCCGGAGTGGAAGGTAGGGACTCTACCGACTACGCCACAGCGACGGACAAATATTATATACAGTATTGACACCCGAATGAGCAAGTGCAGTTCAGTTACACGAATAATACAAATAGAATATATACATTTAAAGTTAGGGGCCCTTTCATTTTTACATAAATTATGACACATACAAATAAAAAATAATAATGTATTGGGAATAAGACTTATTCTAACAAAATAATTAATGCATTGGAGAATGATACACATAAAATAATATAAACCATATAATGTCATGCATTATAACCAATAATACAGAAAAAAGTGATTAGTAATATATTGGTTTATAATAATATAAGCAAAAATAGGTGCTTTATATTTATTATTTTAAAATGTCCAAATAATTAATTTTATTCACTTAATTAATTAAATTATTTTTTAAAATTAGCTGTGTTTAGTTTACTTAGTTTTGGATTGGATCTAGTTAATTCATTATATACTGTAATTTGGGTCCTAGATATCTACTATGTTTAGATCCAGAAGTTGTATAAACTTTTGGAACATGTAGCAAAAAGAAGTAGTATTTTGTCTGGTGAACCGATTAACAAGGTTAACAATGTACAAATGTTTCTGGCCTTATATTTAATTCTACAGTGTGTAAATTAATGAAACAAGATATATTTACCTGGTTATAGAGGAATTTTCAGACTAGCAATTTAAGAATGAATACTCAGACACTCAGTCGAAAAATACTTGAGTATCTAAAATCAATACGGTAGAAGGTCTATTGGATTGACTTTTAACCATAATTAGGGATTGACGAAACCCATTTATTAAAATCTAATTATTCGTGTTTTAAAAATTTAACTTTTAAAGCGAAGGAGAAAGCCGGACGGACACACTGATGATGGACCAGGCAAGAAAAGGACAACCAAGTATCACATGTCCAATATTTAGGATGTGATATAACTTATAGAGAAAATAAATATATAGAAAATAAAGTAAATAAATTTCAGGCTATTTGTGAAAACAAGGAAAGATACGAAACTTAAATTATATAAAACAATGGCTGTTCCTTTGTTGTTGTATGGAAGTGAAAATTGGATAATGAAATCAAAGGATAAAAGCAGGATACAGACTGCGGAAATGCTGTTTTTACGTAATGTGAAAGGATGCACAAGAGCGGATAGAATAAGGAATGAAACTATACGAGAAGAATTAAACATATATAAAATTGAAGATAAAATCAGCGAAAATAATAAGAAATGGACAGAACACTTAATGAGAATGAACAACGAAAGAATACCAAAAAGAACCTTCCTATATAATCCTAGAGGAACAAGAGATGTTGGCCGACCACGTAGAAGATGGACTCCACTTTTAACTTCGACGGAACAGGCTGCATAGCCTAAAAATTGTAGTAGAAGAAGATGAGAAGAACTTTTAAAGCATGACTGGCTAACAAACTAACTCACTGGCACTATCGAACCCGTAGGTTCATGGCGCGCGGATATAAGCTCTCCATACGTCCCTATCCTGAGCTAGTGTTTTCCAATCATCCCTGTATAATTTACTCCCCTCAAGTCATAAATAATGTATGTCATTCTCCGACCTCATTCTTGTTCTACCAACTAGGAGTTTTCCCTCTGGTTTTCCTTCAAGAAGTTTCCATGCACGTCTTTCATTCCCCATTCGTGCCACATGTCCTGCCCAAGTCTACGAAACGTAACTGTTCTTATTATATCTGGCTTCCTATAAAGACCATGTAGTTCGCTGTGTGTAGTCTTCTTCATTCACCTGTCTGTTCATCTCTCTTTGGTCCAAAAAATTTCCTAAGAACTTTATTCTCAAAAAAGCATGACTGGCATTTTACAAATTCTGTGAATGCTAAATTTTCGAAATATGATTAATTAGTTGTTAATAGTTTGGTTTCATTCTATTCCTAATTAAGATCTGAAGATAATTCATACCATTCCATAATCCTATTTTGTTTTAATATCGGATTATGAGTACAAATAGTAAACAATTATAACAACTGATAACTCATATATTTTTCTCAGATACTTTCCTACTTAAACTGTTTGTCTGCAGTCCCTCCAATTCCTGATAGCTTTGTTTTACATTTTATTTATTTATTTATATGGGAGAAAACAAATTTGAATTGCCATCTCTGTGGCTAACTTGATTATCTTGTGTTGAGAAGAAGAATATATAATTTTAAAATAATGAATATTTGGAAAAAGTAATATATTAACATTTGCTTTCATTTTTTTCCCCGTATATTAGTTTATGCCCAAAGCTTTTACTTGTAGTACTAAGCTTCTGATATGTGAACTACTAATACCCGACATGCACTACTACGCCTAAATAAATAAAATGTGTTTTATGTTTAGTTGAATAACTACAAATAAAAATAATTATAAATTTATATCATAATTATTTTAGATAATCCGTGCTGATTACCTGGCGTTGCCCCGGGAATCTACTTATCTCGATCTTCTTGACATCGATGCCTAAAGATTTAATTTCCTTTTCCACTCGTTTCAATCCATCCACTCCCTGTCCTCCAGTTCTCTTGCTCTCATTCCAGTTCTTATTTCTTGCATCCACGAGTTTCGAGGTCTTCCTTTCCTTCTTCTTCCAGGTGGACACCATTCCAATGTTATTCTGGGTAACCTTTCTTCTTGCATTCGTCGTACGTGCCCACACCAATTTAATTGCTTGTACCTTATATAATCTACTATTGAATATATACTTTTTTTTCTCGTATGACAGTATTTCTTATTTTTTTCTAATTTTAAAAATCTTGCTCCTCTCCTCAAGAAATCCATTTCCATCGACGTAAGTTTTTGTTTTAAGTTTTTGTTGAATTTCCAAACTTCAGCTCCATATGTGACAGTACTTCTCACTATTGAATTATATATTTATGACTTATTTTTTTCCGGTTATATGTCTATTCCATAATTCTACATTAATAATAATAATAATAATAATAATAATAATAATAATAATAATAATAATAATAATAATAACCATCATCATCATCATTATATGCGCCAACTAAATATTATGTTTTGCGCGATAGTGCGTTTTGTCGTACTTACAGCAATGGCGGCCATGATTGAAAGTTTAACTTCCTACAATTCGGGGTCGCCAACCTAAATAACTATACTGTAATAAAAATAACTATACTGTAATACTACAGTAGCAGCCATACGCGTCCCCTCGGTGGCGTAGTGGGGAAAAGTTCGGTGGATCTGCTAGTCAGACCTCTCTTCCAAGTCCGATGGAGTCGCGGACCATAAGTGGGGTCAACAGGGGGAAGATGAGCGACCTGATGACTAAAGCTCACGTATCCTGGACCCACAGCAGGAACGGCGACCACCGTTGCGAAGTGGTGGGAGACTGGAGATCAGAAGCTCCTTTCTCTTGGTTCAATGAACCCGAGGTCCATGTGTGGGGGCACCAAGGTCGGGTGAGCACCCTGGATGCCTACATTGCTCAGTGGGTTGGACTCACAGCAGCGGCACGACGAGGCCTAGTCTTGCGAACGGGCTGCTTGGGACAATACATGGCATAATGCTGGGAATTACCACGAGGTCAAAAAGCGCGATCTTTTGGGTGTGGGATTTGCGCCGACTCCTGGACCGGGTGACCCAAGGACAATCTGAGAGGTCGTCAGGAATTGAGCGACCTGACGTACTAATGCTCAGGCTGGACCCACTTCCGCAACAAAACACGTCCTAGGTGGTGCACTGGGGGAATAGTCGGTGGATCTGCTCGACAGTCCTCCCGGCTAAGTCCAAGGGATTCGTGACAATTAGTGGAGTCGACAGGAGATCAGCGCCCTGTCGTACTATTTTGCTTACCTGTTGGAGCTTGCGAGCTGCACACTGGCCTACAATAGCAACAGGACACGTCCCTGGGGGCAGACCAGGGCAGGGGGGAGCAACTGTGCTGGCTCCCGGCTAAGTCTACGGGCTCGTGGACAAACTGTGGGGTCGCCAGGAGATGAGCACCTGGACGTACTAAAGTCTCACACTGTGGGGCTTGAGGATTCAAGCCCTAGCAGGTCTCACAACGGCTGCAGGATGCGTCTCTGGAGGCAGAACAGGGAAACGGTCGGTGGATCTGCGACAGCAGTCCTCCCAGCTAGGCTCGAGGAGCCCGTGGACCAACTGTGGGATCGTCAGGAATGAGCGACATGACGTACTATGTAGCTGAACAATTTCCCTGAAGTTGCGACTGCAACATCTTCTCCCTGACGTGTTGGTTTAAGGCCGAGAACTTGAACGTGGACGCGAGATAGATAGGGAGGACAGGATTCTGGGACTTGGGAGTATGGTGTTTGACCGAGGTATCCCAAGGGGTGGAGGCATGAGTCCAGATTACATATTACAAACACGCGTGTATACTACATACAATGTATTTCTAAAACATATCCAAAATATAGTGTTAATATACATTATACGAAACAATGCATTTTAAATGAACTGAACTTTATTTGAAACAGTAAAGTAAAGTGATCCCACAACAGGCCCGGAGGCCCAGGAGGTTAAGGCTCCCACTTTTTTCTAGACAACCGGCACTTATGTCAGCCGGGTTGTTAGCCCTGCGTGACGGCCGCCTTTACCCCCAGAACAAGCGTCTGGTACTCATTTCCGTTAGAGGCTGAGTCGACTCCAGGGCCATAGTGCCGCCAGAGGGTTTGGGTCAGTTTAAAAATCCTGACCCCAACGGGACTTGAACCCTCGACGTCCTCCGGCTTTAAGCTCAGCGCCTTAAACACTACGCTAAACAGTATAATAGTAAAGTAAAGTACGAACGGTGCCACACAGTTGTAGCACTAAATTGGTCTCACGGCTCGTCAGGTTGTTTCCAACTCATAACACATTGACCACACTGTGAACATTAGTGAATTGTTTATAAGAAACGCAAAATATTTCCAACAAATATGTTATTATTTTACTATTATTTATTATTTTGAAAACACCATTGCGCAAAAACTAATGTACAACGCACATTTGTGAAGTGTTTTACAGAATCTCGGAAATTAATAACCTCGCTATCGCTCGGTTTTTAAATATTTTCCTCGAATCTGTAAAAACCATTTCCCAACCTCACATCGTAATATACTAATTACTGTTTTATTAACGATATTATTTTTGTGTTATTTTTTATTCTTATTCCATACGGCAAACATAAAATCTGGAGCCTATTATTATTTTTTTTTAATTATTATATTTATTATTATTATTATTGTTTTTTATTATTAAACTAACAACTCACTGGCACTATCGAACCCGTGGGTTCATGGCCGCGCGGACATAAGCTCTCCATACATCCCTATCCTGAGCCAATGTTTTCAAATCATTCCCTGTATAATCTACTTCCCTCAAATCATAGTTAATGTTATTCTCCCACCTCATTCCTGGTCTACCAACTGGGGGTTTTCCCTCTGGTTTTCCTATAAGAAGCTTCCATGCATGTCTTCCATTCCCCATTCGTGCCACATGTCCTGCCCATCGCAGTAATTATTATTTTTGTGGAAAGCAACGGGAAGCTACCACACATGTAATTCCCTAGTAAAGCTGCAAAGCATAGCATGAAAATGCTATGGTTGCAGTGAAAGACCTGCTCTCGGGCAGAATTACTATGGATGGATGGATTACTATTTTGTATTATTATTATTATTATTATTATTATTATTATTATTAATATCATTGAAATTGAAGACAAATCATTAGTGCCGGAAAAATGTATAACATTGTTAAAACCGGAAATATATTATTATTAATATTATTAATATTATTATTATTATTATTATTATTATTAGCATATTGTTATAATATGCATTTGTTGGTGCATAGAAGGTTAGAATTGGCAGTAGGAAGTTAAGAAGTATCTTATCTTTAACACAAATCGGTAATAAAATTTAATTAAACACGGTAATTAAATACAAAATTAAGAAATCGTTGAACCGAGTCCAACAGTTTCAACACTTGAGTGATTCAATCAGTTGCAGGTTTACATTTATGCGAATTGTATTATGATTCTTCTTATTATTTTATTAATGGTTATTGGACTACTTTGTAGAACCGAAAAATTCAGATTAAGATCATATCTTAATGCCTCAACATATGTTGGCAAAACACCTCATGTTACCAGGAAAAGGGCACATGTCACATTAAGCTATGTTTCATTTGCATTGATCGTATCTTTCCTCTTTTATATAATCTGATTATCTCCATTGTCCTCAAACGAATGTTGATAGTAGGCTAAAATCAATGATATTGTAATGAGACAATTAAATAATTTATATATTCCGTTCCAATAACTCAGTTTATTCTCTCGCCTTATTGGTACTTTTACGTGCCACATTCCACCCGGGATTTACAGTGACACGACCTATCGGAGAGATATTTTAACTATGGATCGTATTATACTCGGAGCAACGGATCTGTGCCCCTAGAGCGCTGACATCGTTCTTAGAAAAGTACACGTCTATACTCACACTATTTCACAGCACTCCCCTCCCACTACGTCAAACAGCAGCCACGGGATGTTGCCAAACTTCCTCCAGTGTCATGGCTCTTGTATATTGCATAATACAAGGTTGGAGTTCATTTGACAACACTGGAGTGCAAGTGCAAATAATATCCCGTCAAGAAGGCTCAAAATTGTGAATAGTAGGCGAGGATAAAGAGAGAGATAGAAAAGAGAGAGATAGGAATGCAGGGAGGGAAATTATTTAACGAGGCAGAAAAGGAAGTAGGCTTTAGTTCGCATATCTTACGGGGGCACAGATCCGCTGGACAGACAATACCAAGGACATGGATAGCCTCCCCGAATGAGCAATCAGCTTCAATGTCAAGGCCACCTCTGAGACAATACAACGTTAAGATGAAACACACCATTCACACACACACACAATCATACCAAACATGGCGATTGTGATAATGATGATTATGATAGCCAGGGACCGTTTGAGTCTTAACCTTTCCTGAAATTTGTCTTACAGGTGAGGAAAAATCCCGAAAAAACCTTACCCAGGAAACTTGTACCGACCGGGATCGAACCCGGGCCCGCTGCGTACGAGACTACAGTGGTGGTAAATTATTAAAATATATATACTCGAGCCGTCATATCTCCGGCTTTGAAGTTTAGTTAATGCGAGGGGTAAAGGGAGAATTCCCCCTCTCCTGCCAATAAGGATATGGTTGTAGTGGGAGTATATATCTGCCACGACCAATCACTGCTCTTGACGCAGGTATAGCGCGCTGGTAAGGTTTGAAATTGCTGAGATGTTGTCAGCTGTATGTCTGCTAACCACATACATAAAGCGGCCACTCCCACCTGAATATCCATATCGGCAACACTGCCCTGAAAACGTCAAGGCCGGAGAATCAGTGGCTGCAGTTTAGGCTCTTCATTAACCTATAAGAATCATCCACATGAAGTAATTACATACCGACTTAAAAGCAGGCACTTCGTATGAGTAACCTGTTCAATATTTCCTAATATTAAATTCTTAGAATAAAATCCCGGTAAAAAGGTATTCCACATAATGCGAAGTTTGAAATTATTAAGCAAGGTTTTAATTCATAAATATTAGTATATATAAAATCCTAGTCTATTGAATAAATTTCATAGCTTTATAGATAGATCATCCGTTGATTAATATCTTTGACATCGTCCGATTCCTAATAGCCAATTTTGTCGGTCCATCAAATTTCCTGTTTGTAGATGTTTCTCCTTCATGTATAAATATATATTCCCTGATTCCAGGAGATTTTAGGTCTTCCTCTGTCTCGTCTTCCCTCAGGATTCTATTTCAAAACACATTTTGGTAGCCGATTCTCTTCCATTCACTGGATTTATCCGTTCCATCTTAATTGCTGAGTTTTAATATAATCTAAAATAGTGTCTTCAATCTTCACTTTCTCCCTTATAACTGGGTTTCTATTTTTTTCTCTTCTTGAAATTGTTGCTATCCTTCGTATAAAATCCATTTCCGTTGCCAAAATATTCAATCTGTTCAACATAAAATTAAATAGCCTTCTTGGCTTCTGTCTAAAAATCTAAAGATTGCAATATATAAAATAATAATTTTGCCTATGGCACTCTATCCATGCGAAACATGATATCTTACTTTCAGGAAAGAAAAAAAAACAAGTTGATCATACTAAAATATAGGACCATATGGCAGATATCACTGAGCAATAAAAAACAAGCTTTTTTTTCTCAGAAAGAAAAATATGTGATTCTGATAGTAGTTTTCTCCTGAATTCAAATGTGATGTCGGTTTTTCTCCATCACGCAAGGTTTCCGAGAGACAGGAATTTATTTCAAACACATTAATAGGGCCTATTTTCTACATTCGTAACTACACAATATTCGAACATTCGGACTCACATACAAAATAAGAAATGACGATTTTGTGCTAAATTTCGCCTGTGGAGAACCCCTCTTGATGGTCCAACAATAATCGGCAGCATATTAGGATTCCATTTGCCTTGATATCTCTTTTACATAGCAGAAATCTTCTACGTTAGCTCATTTGGTTTTATTTTACAATGGACAAATAGACGAAAAAAGTTTATTAAAAATAATTATTTAAATCATTTAATTGAAATTGAAATAAAAAAAACTGTGGGTGATGGAGAAATTCCGAATACATATTTGAAAACACGATAAAAAATAATAGTTTTAAAAAACTAAAACAACACGCTTTATTAGAAAACCGAACTAAAAGAATGAAAAATAATTTTAATTTCCAACACGCTTGGGATAAAATTAAATTGATCAGCACAAAAATCATCTCCAACACACATAGAATAAAACTAGAGTTATGAACAAAAAGAAAATATCCCTATTAGGTTCGTCTTCCGGGCATATAGGCCGTGGTCCAGTCGTTCTTCTACTCGACGTTTCGTCTACTGCTGCGGTAGACATCTTCAGGAGATACTGCGTGCTCTCTGTGAACTCCTCAACAGTCGGCTGCAGACTGGCTGGTCGTTGGAAACTCCCTCCCTATTTATAGGCACGCCCCTGGTGGAGAGGCGGTTTTCTGCGCGGTCCGTGTTGCGTGCTGTTTTGTCCAGGCTGTCGCTAGCAGAAGTCATAGGCTTCGTTGTCGTATTGTGCAGTGCCGGGATCCAGATTTTGTTTATCTTCATGGTTTCTTCTTTTTTGTTAAAGGAATTTTTGTGTTTATATATTTCAATGGCTTCTCTGTACAGTCTGGTGTAATAATGTGATGTTTGGGACAGTACCTGTGTTTCTTCGAATCTTATTATATGTTCTTGGTTGTTCATCCAGTGTTCCGCTACGGCTGATTTTTCTTTTTGTTTTAGTCTGCAATGCCTCTTGTGTTCTTGCAATCTTGTGGTAACCATTCTTTTTGTTGTGCCGATATAAACCTGTCCACAACTGCAAGGGATGCGATATATACCGGCAGTACTTAACGGATCTCTTGTATCTTTGGCTGGGCGCAGTATATTGCTGATTTTTTGTGTTGGCTTGTAGGTTGTAGATATGTTATATTTATTTAATATTCGACCAATTCTCTCCGTTATTGTCTTGATATATGGTAGGTACACCTTACCCTTTGCCTCCTCCTTGTTCCCGTTTTCGGATTTGTATTTATTGGGATTTATGGCTCGGCGAAAATCTGTTTTGCTGTATCCATTGGATTGAAACGCTGCTTGGAGATGATTAATTTCTTCTTGTAGATACTGTGGTTCCGAAATCCTTTTGGCTCGTTCCACCAGGGTTTTAATTGTTCCGCGTTTTTGTCTGGGATGATGGTTGGACCGCTTATGTAGGTATCTGTCTGTGTGAGTCTTTTTCCTGTATACCTTGTGTCCAAGTGTCATGTCTTGGTTTCGAATTACTAAAACATCCAAAAACGGTAGACTGTTGTTCTCTTCTCTTTCCAGGGTGAATTGGATGCTGGGACAAATACCATTTAAATGTTGCCTGAAGTTATCAAGTTCTTCTTCACCATGCTCCCAAATGACGAATGTGTCGTCCACATATCTCAGCCAAACTGAAGGTCTTAATGTAGCATTCTCCAAGGCCGTTTTTCAAATTGTTCCATGTAAAAATTGGCTATTACGGGGCTTAATGGACTTCCCATGGCCACGCCATCTATTTGCTCGTAGAATATTCCTCCCCATTGGAAATACGTTTCTGTGAGGCATATGTTATACAGCGCTACTATGTCTGGGGGAAAGAGTTCTTGCAAGTATGTCATAGTGTCTGGGATAGGTATCTTAGTAAATAAAGAAACCACATCGAAGCTTATTATTTTATCGTTTGGCTTGAGTTTCAGAGCGTCTATTTTTTCTATGAAGTGCGTGGAGTCTTTTACAAACGTGTCAGTTTTTCCAATATACGGTTTCAAGTTTCTCGCCTCACTATTGAAACCGTATATTGGAAAAACTGACACGTTTGTAAAAGACTCCACGCACTTCATAGAAAAAATAGACGCTCTGAAACTCAAGCCAAACGATAAAATAATAAGCTTCGATGTGGTTTCTTTATTTACTAAGATACCTATCCCAGACACTATGACATACTTGCAGTAACTCTTTCCCCCAGATAGAGTAGCGCTGTATCACATATGCCTCACAGAAACGTATTTCCAATGGGGAGGAATATTCTAACGATCAAATAGATGGCGTGGCCATGGGGAGTCCATGAAGCCCCGTAATAGCCAATTTTTACATGGAACAATTTTAAAAACCAGGCCTTGGAGAATGCTACATTAAGACCTTCAGTTGTGGCTGAGATATGTGACTACACATTCGTCATTTGGGAGCATGGTGAAGAAGAACTTTGATAACTTCAGGCAACATTTAAATGGTAAATTTGTCCCCCCGCAGCATCCAATTCACCCTGGAAAGAGAAGAGAACAACAGTCTACCGTTTTTGGATGTGTTTAGTAATTCGAAACCAAGATCATGACACTTGGACACAAGGTATACAGGAAAAAGACTCACCACAGACATATACCTACATAAGCAGTCCAACCGATGCTCCTCCCATAACAAAACGCGGAATAATTAAAACCCTGGTGGAACGAGCCAAAAGGATGTCGGAACCACAGTATCTCTACAAAGAAGAAATTAATCATCTCCAAGCAGCGTTTCAATCCAATGGATACAGCAAAACAGATTTTCGCCGAGCCATAAATCCCAATAAATACAAATCCGAAAACGGGAACAAGGAGGAGGCTAAGGGTAAGGTGTACCTACCATATATCAAGATAATAACGGAGAGAATTGGTCGAATATGTAAATAAATATAACATATCTACAACCTCCAAGCCAACACAAAAAATCATCAATATACTGCGCCCAGCCCAAGATACAAGAGATCCGTTAAGTACTGCCGTAATATATAGCCATCCCTTGCAGTTGTGGAGAAGTTTAATTCGGCACACAGACAAAAGAATGGTTACCAGCACAAGATTGCAAGAACACAAGAGGCATTGCAGACTAAAACACAAGGAAAAATCAGCCGTAGCGGAACACGGGATGAACAACCAAGAACATATAAATAAGATTCGAAGAAACACAGGTATTGTCCCAAACATCACATGATTACACCAGACTGTACAGAGAATCCATTGAAATATATAACCACAAAAATTCCTTTAACAAAAAAGAAGAAGAAACCATGAAGATAAACAAAATTCTGGATCCCTGCATTGCACAATACGACAACGAATCCTATGACTTCTGCTAGCGACAGCCTGGACAAAACAGCACGCAACACGGACCGCGCAGAAAACCGCGTCCTCCACCAGGGGCGTGCCTATAAATAGGGAGGGAGTTTCCAACGACCAGCCAGTCTGCAGCCGACTGTTGAGGAGTTCACAGAGAGCACGCAGTATCTCCTGAAGATGTCTACCGCAGCAGTAGACGAAACGTCGAGTAGAAGAACGACTGGACCACGGCCTATATGCCCGGAAGACGAACCTAATAGGGATCAAGACGCCGGCCGTGAAAGCCTACAGTTATACAAAAAGAAAATAATCTTACCATCAAAAGCGTGGGGTGCTCTATATCAATTAATATATTTGATAATAAACAGATATTGGTAAAAGTAAAGTCTCTAAGAAGAAAACGTAAAATCATAAAAAGCAACCCACGCTTTTGATGGTAAAATTATTTTCTTTTTGTTGTTAACTTTAGTTTTATTCTATGTGTGTTGGAGATGATTTTTTTTGTTGATCACTTTAATTTTATCCCAAGCGTATTGGAAATTAAAATTATTTTTAATTTTTTTTAGTTCGGTTTTCTAATAAAGCGTGTTGTTTTAGTTTTTTAAAACTATTATTTATTTTTTACTATTTTAGTTTTACTGAAATTATATACCACCAGAGTTCACCGCTCTACCAACTGAGCTCCTACAACGATTGACTAAAAAGTCGACAAGTTTTCATTTTTTTGATTTTCTGATGATTCTGGCCAGGACTGTAGAAACAAAATATGAAAGTATTGTATTGTCACGGGTCCTTTACAAGTATACAAAGTTACAAGTCGATCCAATGTTTCTAAGTGGGTGAAAATCGTGTTCAACGATTCCGTTACATAGATACAAAGACACTTTTTTTTTATTTTCTGACGATTCTGGCCAGGATTTTAGAAACAAATATGAAAATGTTGTATTGTCACGGGTCCTTTACAAGTATACAAAGTTTCAAGTCGATCTAATGATTTTAAGTGTGTGAAAATCGCGTTGAAAGATTCCGTTACATAGATAGATAGATAGATACAGGTCAAGCTAATATAAAGCGTGTAAAAACTGCATTAAATACAGCTATTGGTACTCATGAGACAAAAATAATGTTGACCAGTGTATTCGGTCTCATAAAGGAAGAAAATTTGTGAGTTGAGGAAACTTCACAATCAGGAACTACGTGATTTATATTGTTATCCTAATGCACTAATGCTGTGAGGATTATTAAATCTCGAAGATCGAGATGGACAAGACAATTGGTTCTGATGGATGACAATACAAGTGCTTTCAAAGTGTTGGGAAAATTCTAGGTGTACGTAGCAGGAAAAATAAAAATTAATATCGATTTTAAGGAACACGATATCGGGTATATGAAATGGGTTTAATTCGCTGAGGATAAGGGCCAATGATAGTCCTGAGTTAATGCGGCGTTAATAAGCCCATGGAGTTAATTATTTTGTACTCTCATTAACCATCACCTCTAAATTATGTATAATGTACTATTACTTTTGTTTGCAGTTAATTCATAATATATGAGAACATATAACAAAAATTTAGATAATTCAAAATTTGCTAACCACCTACTTCAGTTTGACCATTGTTTTGATCCAAATTTTTAATTTTACATGTTTGTTACAAAGGAAAGAAGTTGGACCTTTTAGAAGTTGTAGAGATAAATAAATTGAAAAGTGGTAATAAGCTGTTAAATTCCCAACTAGATTTGAATGAATCGCCTCTTTTAAATTTATAATAGAGATTGTAAAAAAAAATGTTGTATAGTTACAGTTGTTATGTACTATAATAACAAAATTCATTAATTTGTTAACATGTCTGAAGAAGGTACAAAGTACCGAAACAGCTTTAGCTAATTTATATTTTAATAAATATGAAAATCACATAAATCTTTAAGTTATATTAATTTTATTAAATAATTCATAATTGTTTATATCTGTATAATTTAATCATAGTGAAGTAAAATAGAATACGTTATGGTTTTAACTTCATCAGGTATCGTAAATTATTATAATTGTTATTGTTTTTGTTATTATTACTACCTAACACCCGCCCTGCGCTGCTACGCCTAAATAAATGAAAATAAATGTAATTTTATGTTTAGTTGAATAAGTAAGAAGAGATTTAGTTATAAATTTATATTTTTTAGATACCCCGTGCTGATTACCCTGCGTTCTCTGGGATTCTACGTATCCCGATCTTTTTGAAATAAATGAGCTGAAATACGAAAATCAATGTGTTTTATGTTTAGTTAAATAAGTAGAGGGGAACATTTATATCGTAATTATTTTTAAATATCCCGTGCTGTTTACCCGACGTTGTCCGGGAATCTACTCATCCCGATCTTCTTAGCATAAATGAGTTGAAAGACGAAAAT
Organism: Diploptera punctata; assembly: GCA_030220185.1. Classification (NCBI taxonomy): domain Eukaryota; kingdom Metazoa; phylum Arthropoda; class Insecta; order Blattodea; family Blaberidae; genus Diploptera; species Diploptera punctata. The sequence continues at coordinate 1,153,445 of JASPKZ010000458.1, read as the reverse complement.
TATTGTACTTCTTATATTTGGTTGAATAAGTAAAATGAAAAATAATTATAAATGTATATCGTAATTATTTTAAGATTCCCCGTGCTGATTACCCGATGTTGCCCGGGAATCTACTTGTCTCGACCTTCTTGGCAAAAATGAGCTAATAGATAAAATTCATTATTGTGATTTATCCGTTAGAAAACCCGCCATGTGTTGCTATGCTTGCACATGAATCTGCGTACTTATCTCGATCTTCCTGACATCAATGAAAGACAAAAATAGTTATTGTGAGTTTTCCATAAGAGATAAACATATGCTGTCCCGGACTTTTTTGTAGAGCATTTTGAGATATTCAATTCTGTGTACATTAATTTTGTGTATTTTTTATGGTGCAGGCAGCGTAAGTCATTTAAGCGTCCAAAGAGCTATTTTTTTCACGTTTTCCACTACAAAGAGCGATTTTAAGGGTGTAGGAGTTGAGTATCACAACTCTCTTATAGGCTACGTTCATCCCGGGAATCCGCTGAACATTTTGCAAAAAGCCCCATCACTATCGGATCAACGGTATGGCCGCGCATAAAGTACGTACGAACAAACAAACAAACATTAATTTTTATATATTAGATTATTATTATTATTACCTCTGAAAATGGAGCAGAACTTTGGCCATTAACAACAAAAACAAATAAGTATCTTTTAGTAACGGAAATGGATTTTATACGCAGGGCAGCAAGATTTTCAAGAAGAGAAAAAAAATTAAACTCAGTTAAAAGAGAGAAAATGAAGATTGAAGACACTAATTTAGATTATATTAAAACTCAGCAATTAAGATTGTACGGACATGTCCAGCGAATAGAAGAGAATCGGCTACCAACACGTGTTTTGGAATGGAAACCTGAGGGAAGACGAGGCAGAGGAAGACCTAAAACCTCCTGGAGGCAGAGAATATATTTATACATGGAGGAGAAACATCTACAAACAGGAGATTTGATGGAACGACAAAATTGGCTATTATGAATCGGACGATGTCAAAGACATTAATCAACAGATGGTCTATTATTATTATTATTATTATTATTATTATTATTATTATTATTAATAATAATAATAATAATAATAATAATAATAATAATGATGATGATGACGATGACGATGATGATGATGATGATGGCGATAACGATGACGACGATGACGATGATATTGACTCAATTGGAAAAATGTAGTAAGTCCTTTATATATCCAGTGAACAGGGCCCACTAGATTTGTTGTTGTGGGCAGAAATACTAAAAAAAGTGGCATAGATACTGGGAGGCCAGAAACAGACTGGATAGTAGTTAAATATCTTGCAATTAGGTTAAATAATACAATTATAAATAATTTATTATTATTATTAGTAGTAGTATTGGTCTAGAATGGGAAATGAAGGAGGGGCATGGAATCTATTTGTAGGAAAAACAGAGGGAAAACATTCATTTTGTAGACCAATAATGGGGTGGAAAAGGCTGCACAAGAATGGATCGTTAAAGAACAGTGTTAAATATATATCCATTAAATGATAAAATAAAAGAATATAGAGAAAAATGGTTTAGACATGTAGAAAGATTGAACGTAATAATATTACCAAAAGAAGCATTTAACTACAAACCAAGATATTCAAGGAATGTAGGAAGGCCAGTGAAAAGATGGACAAAACTACTGTGAGGTGGAAAAGGCATTTTGCCTAGCCAGTGAAGTGAAGAAGAAGATAATGAGGTGGGAGAATAACATTAACCCTGATTTGAGGGAAGTAGATTATACAGGGGATGATTGAAATTATTAACTCAGGATAGGGATTTGTGGAGAGTTTATATTCGCGCGGTCATAAACCTATGGTTCAATTGTGTCAAATAGCAATACTAGAGTAGTAGTAGTAGTAGTTGGCAGGAAGGGAGTGTTGTTGCCTGGCAGGACATTGCACTTTGAAATGTTAAGTAATTTATAGGAATGAAAGTTTGGTCACTTCGCAAGTATCAATTTGTGTAGGTTTTAATGATACATGCATATATTTCCATCGACGAGAGTGATCCTGAGTCCAAAGTACGGTACTTTCATTATTATGTATGTAGGTGGAAATAATAGGTCTAACATGTCCACTACCTGTTTGCTACGGTATTATATGACATCATAGATTTCCCAAAACTTTAAACTTGCACATAAATTGAATACCGTCTAGACCACCGGTGTAGCCAAGTAATTACATGACTATGTTAGACTCAAATGGGGTATTCTTCTTAAAGTTAGTTATAGTTTTCTTTCCCTATTTACCTTTGTTTTATGCATTTTTTTTTAGTTAACAATACCACATAGCCTAGTAAAATTATTGTAGACTTTCACGACAGGTATTTTGATTCATGTATTTTATGTCTTTCGGGCTAAATGGCCGTGGTCTGGTTTTATTAACACTCAACGTTTCGTCTACTACTGCGGTAGACATCCTCAGGAGATTCTGCGTGCTCTTTGACCTCTTAACTCTTCAAATGTCGGCTGCAGACATTTGAAGAGTTAAGAGGTCAAAGAGCACGCGGAATCTCCTGAGGATGTCTACCGCAGTAGTAGACGAAACGTTGAGTGTTAATAAAACCAGACCATGGGCATTTAGCCCGAAAGACATCAAATACATGAATACCACATAGTGTTTTACAAACAATAAAAATCGCAGTATATATTATATTCTCGTAGACAGCGATGGGCAGGACATGTTGCACGTATGGGGAATGAAAGACTTGCATGAAAGCTTCTTGTAGGAAAACCAAAGGGAAAACGCCCAGTTGGTAGACCAAGAATGAAGTGGGAGAATAACATTAACTATGATTTGAGGGAAGGAGATTATACAGGGAATGATTGGAAAGCATTATCTCAGGATAGGGATGTATGGAGAGCTTATGTCCGCGCGGCCATGAACCTACGGCTTCGATAGCGCCAGTGAGTAAGTAAGTAAGTATATATTATAATGTAGCTTACAGAGTAGTGCGATATTTAGAAACAAATTACCCTTTATTTAATATACATTACATCAGTGATTCCCAACCTTTTTCGACTCGCGAACCCTTTCCACAACGATCTGAGCTGGGTGAACCACTGGCTTTTTAAATATAGGCCTATATATAGTAGACATGCAAACAATTTAATTCTAAGCAAAAGGTTTAAGAAACTTGAATTAACTTAACCCTTAACGGTTAAAACCTAAAGTTGCAGCTTAATAGTTACACGACGTGTAGGTCTAGTTGCAATAATAAAAACAAGTTTTCATTGTAATTACTCACCTATTTCTTAGAATTCAGTGAGAAGGTTGCGCCTGCTTTCCATGGCACAGAGCTTTTGAAGTCAGGAACCACACAAGTTAAATAAAGTCTCAAATCACTTTCAGCACAAAGTCAGTTTCTGTACTTATTTTTTAAGTAGACATATGAAGATAACTACGCACAAATATGTGAATGAAAAGGGTAATAAAGTCGTTATATGGCTTTATTCCCTAACACTCGGAACTCCTTTAAACTTAATCTAAAACAAATTAATGACAAAGATTTATATATTTTCTGTTACTGAAAACAAGCCGAAATTTCGAGAAGCTGCTTTTTTTTCATTTACGCTTAATGTGGATTCTAAAATTGTTGACTCTTCGAATGGATTGCGAATCCAATTATTATTATTATTATTATTATTATTATTATTATTATTATTATTATTATTATTATTATTATTATTATTATTATTGCCTAAAATTGTTATGGTATGGGTCCCAATGGAAAGGAGGAAGAGAGGAAGACCGAAGAAAACTTGAATAGAAGGTGTACAAGCAGCTATGAATATCAGAGGATTGGAGGAAGATCAATGGATGGAATGGAGAGGAATGACGTTTAGTTTCCGGAAGATGGCGGCAGCTGCCATGATACCGGATGATGATGATTATTATTATTTATATTATTTTTATTATTTTTTAAAATTATTATTATTTTTTTAAATTATTATTATTATTTTTTAAATTATTATTATTATTATTATTATTATTATTATTATTATTATTATTATGACAGTGCATCCAGTTATTATAATTATGACAATGTTGCAGAAATGAAGGAAACAATAATAGGCCTAACGTCGAAGCCTACCATTGCATAAAACGTTTGGCGAACTTCTTGAAATGTTTTGCGAACTCCCTGGAGGTTCGCGAACCACAGGTTGGGAAACGATGTTTAACATAATTATTTCCGTATTCACTTCCATGTTGCTTCTCTCTTGTCACAAATCCTCATCTTAGTATTTTCATAATAATTGATGCAAAATTTGTAATGAAACTCGTATATATTGGCCTATGTAATATAATCATCACTAATGTCAGTGGTGGTTCCGAGATTCGCGGATAAAGTAAGATATTAAAATAAATAAAACAACATGGCAGGTGACGTCGTGAAGTCAGACTCGATAATTTTACACCTTTAAAACCTCGTCAACTCAGCAAAGTTTTTTTCTATACGTAACTGCGGTGGACTAGTGGTTATGCTCCTTGCTTCTGGTCCTGAGGTTCGCGGGTTCTCCCGGCCGGCGTCGATTGGGTTTTTTTAGGATGGAAAAATCCAAGGAGCAAGTCCTCCGGGAGGGACTTTAAGCCGTGGATCCCGAGTATGAAGATTTTCAGACTCGTAAAAAATCCTTAAGCCTGAATGAAAAGGCTTCTAAGCAAAATTTACCGAATTTTCCCGTCCTAGTAGGCCTACTACCTTGGTTTCGTAGATGTCAGTATGAGGCAGAACGCTGACCACGGACCACTCAAAAATGACATCTCTACGAAAATAAGTGTAACTAAATTAGTATGGTTCAAATTCTTCCCTGTAGGGGGAGAGGGCCTAAATCTCTGTTAAGGGAAAACGTGGGCTTACAAGAAGATTAATACAATTCATATCATACTGTTGTTAAAAACATAATTATTTTTGGATCAGAACTTTGACCATTAACAACAAAAAACAAATATGTATCTTTTGGCAATGGATATTGATTTTATATGAAGGACAGCAAGAATTTCAAGAAGAGAAAAAATAGAAACTCAGTTATAAGGGAGAAAATGTAGATTGAAGACACTATTTTAGATTATATTAAAACTCAGCAATTAAGATGGTACGGGCATGTCCAGCGAATGGAAGAGGATCGGCTACCAAAATGTGTTTTGAAATGGAAACCTGAGGGAAGACGAGGCAGAGGAAGACCTGGAGTCAGGGAATATGTTTACACATGAAGAAGAAACGATCTAAAACCAGGAGATTGGATAGACCGACACAATTGGCTATTAGGAATCGGACGATGTCAAAGACATTAATCAGCCGGTGGTCTATCTATTAATAAAATTCATAATAAATTCCTTTGAGGTGAATAGTCATATAAAGCAGAATATTAAAATAAATATCTTGGAAAGTGCCGTTGTCCTCAACTAGATTAACATTTTCTTTTTTTTAAACTTTCTTCTTTAGTAGATGGGTGCGATATTCTGCTAAGATGAGAGCCGGTGTTTCTAAAGGCCTATAGTTTAAAAAAATATATAATTTTAACCTAATTGAGGATGACGGCACCTATCGAAGGTATTTATTTTAACATTTTCCTTTTTTATTCATTCATTCAGGATTTTATTATGCATTTTATTAATATTGGAAAACTTTGCCGAGTTGATGAAGTTTAAAAGGTGTAAACGTCTTGAGGATAACTTGCTTCAGTTAGGGAATAAAACTCGGGTTCCGTATTGTAGATTCATGACGCTCAGTACCTGAAGCCTTAAATAAAATTTATCGGCTCATTCACGCCCGAGATTTTAATTATGACGTTGATAAAAAGCGTCGATGATTAAAGTACTGAACAAAAGAACAACGACAGTTACACACTCCGCAACAAAATGTTGTACGGTATTTACTTAATAGACAGAAATTTCAACATATTTGTGGAACAATCAGAGGAACACTGAGGAACGAAGTAAGAAATATACGCAGCTAAGATTTTACTCAACCTTGGCACTCCCAGTGAAGATATATGGAAGTGAGGCCTGGGTCCTCAAGGAAATAGAAACAAGTAAAATTCAGGCAACGGAAATGAGATTCCTACGGACTGTGAACGTTTGTACAAGAGAAGAACATATTAGAAATGAGAATATTAGAGAGGAACTAAAAGTACAACCAGTTCTTCAACAAATAGAAAAACACAGGAACAATTGGATAGAATATCTGCAAAGAATGACAGAGGATCTTCTTGTATCTTGTAAGCCCATGTTTCCCTTAACAGATATTTAGGCGCTCTCCCCCTCAGGGAAGAATTTGAACCATACTAATTTAGTTACACTTGTTTTCGTATAGATGTCTTGTGAGTGGTCCGTGATCGGCGTTCCGCCTCATACTGACATCTAGGAAACCAAGGTAGTACTAGGACGGGAAAATTCGGTAAATTTTGCTTAGAGGCCTTTCATTCAGACTTAAGGATCTTTTACGAGCCTGAAAATCTTCAGACTCGGGACCCATGGCTTAAAGTCCCTCCCGGAGGACTTGCTCCTTGGATTTTTCCATCCTAAAAAGATCCATCGATCCCGGCCGGGTTTGAATCCGCGACCCTCGGGACCAGAGGCAAGGAGCATAACCACTAGTCCACCGCAGCAGATTATGACAGAGGATAGGATACCAAAGATGGCATTGATGTATAATCCTGTAGGATTATTGGTGGGAAGACCAAAAAAGCGCTGGGCTGAACAGATATGAGATCGGAACAGGCAAAGACCTAATCCGTGAAGGATGATGATGATGGTGATACTTAATACACAATGACCTTTAATGACCTTTAAAGCTTTGTAATGAGAATAAAATTCTACTTATCGAACAATTTATGAGCGAATTCACACAGGCGGTAATATTTGGGTCTAGTGATAGCAAGGTCTCGAAATCAAACTTGGTGGCAACCTACCTGAGTAGCCTAAATTATTTTTCCCCTGATTTCCCAAGTTGTAAAATCGAAAACTTGATTGGAATTTCATGACCGGGAGTGATTTCATCGTAACCATCTATTCGTAACAATTAAAATTCATTCATGAACTACTTCAGAAAACACACAACGTAGAGCTCTGTTCAACAATACAAAAACACAGGTTTTTGGATACATCTAAAGTTCCAAGCCACAAAATGACCTTGGGTGTTAAAGCATATGTAAATTAGAATGAAGAAATGCAGTGCTCAAAAATAAACAGCAAACTAATTTAAACAAATATCGTCCATAGCGATTTGTATGCATAACATATTTTATAAATAAAAAAAATAATTGGACCGCCCATTATTTTCAGAAAAGTCTTTCATTCTTTAGTAGTGCATTTATCGCACTTCTGTAAAATATAATTTTTTCTTAGTAATTTTAAACATCATCCTTCAGTGAGCTTCACTAGCTAATGCCCGGCTTGCGCTGCTACTCCTAAATAAATGTTAATGTGTTTTTACCACCAGCCTTCAGCTGCTACGCTTGCCCGGGAATCTGCTTATCCCTATCTTCTTGGCATCAATGAAAGACAAAAATGGTTATTGTGAGTAATCCGTAAAAGATAAACATGCTGTTGCGGACTTTTTATAGAGTTTTTTGAGATATTCAATTTTGTGTACATTAATTTGGTGTATTTGTTGTGGTTTAGGGAGCGTAAGCCATTTAAGCGTGAAAATAGGGACTTTATTTCACTTTTTGCTACAAAGGGTGATTTTTAAGGGCGAAGGGGTTGAGTATTACTACTCCCTTATAGCCTATGTTCATCCCGGGAATCTCCTGAACATTTTGCAAAAAAAAAAACTCATCAAAATCGGATCAATGGTATGGCCACGCATACAATACGAACAAACAAACCAACCGACAAACAAACATTGATTTTTATATATTAGATTGAGAATGCAGATACTGTTATTCTTTTTTTTTAACAGACGGATAACGTTTTTTGCAATTTCTTAAATTTAGCTATACTTTTAAATTATATTTTCAGACATGTTTATTGTTTGACAGTTCCTGACGTTAGTTGAAAAATAATGAATATATGGCACACCTTAAAAGACATACGGACTGTTAGCAGGAAAATACATCACGCGTTAATAATACGGGAGGTAATTTAGAAATTCATTGACGAGTGTAAAGAGGAATTTTCTGAGGAACAAAAGGATGTAATAGAGAAATATATTGTTATTACTGAAAGGAGTTAAGTGGTTCAATTTGTCACGGTGAAGTGTGGAACTAAAAGGTCGCCACTCCACTGTGTCAATAGTCGCAACTATTACATGATGTCACCTCTTGTGTAGGCGTTTGTTTTTGTTGTTCCAAACTGGGACATGCACTAACTTAGCGATTGTAAAATTTACGTGTTATTTTTATCTTATTTTTGTTTTGTTTGTATACTCGTAACATGCATTCTTCTGCTTTGATTTGAGCTCTTTATTCCTTTCAGGTGACTGAGTGTCATTTGTCTATTGAATTAACAAATGAAAGTACTTGAGAGAGTTAGAATTATTGTTAAAGACTCTAACATTGTTTTTCATTGTTTTCTCTAATTGAATGAAATAAAGTTTCCTTTCTTTTTTGTATTCCCAGGATATTATGGGAATGAAATATTTCAATTGTTTTCTCAATATGATCAAAATTAATTTTGGGAAAACTTCAAATCTCATAGCTTAACCTACTTACTACAGTTACCTTATTATTAAAGGGCGGAATGCCAGACTTTGAAGTATGAATAAATTATATATATATATATATATATATATATATATATATATATTTTTTTTCAAATGCCCCAGGTTTGTCTTTAGACATTCCTGGTTTCTTTCCTGGCATGGAGTAATTGTAACCCACTTCTGAGGTTGGGGCGCCTGGAAGGCGGGGTTACGTTGCCCCGATGATATGATGGGTGATGATGATGATGATAGTGGTGCGCCAGTAGAGTCCCTAATCCTAAACTTAACCTAAGATGAATATGAATGATGATGATCGCGATGGCCACATGACTTCGGGGACTGTTTGGGCCTTAAAGTTTTCCTGACATTTGTCTTACAGGTGAGGAAAAACCCCGATAAAAACCTCACCCAGAGAAAATGTCCCGACTGGGGATCGAACCCGGGCCCGCTGCGTGACAAGGCAGCACGCTACCCCGAGACCACAGCGGTGGACAGTATGAATGAAATATTAACCCTTAAATTGGCGAAATAATAATTTCTCGTAAATTTTGTAAATATAGTTGGTTATTTCTTGTTAATCATCGAGCTTAATCGAATCCCTAATTATAGTCCGAAGCATTTCGTACCATTCAGTAACAGCCTACACCTATTTTAATGGTGGGGCGTGAGTTTTAAAAAATAAACAGCTTGTAACTTAGAATATGCTTTGTCTGAAACATTTTGGATCTACTTCTTCAAAATTCCCCTCATTTGTCCATTAACTGCTCATTTCAGTGATATAATGTCTGTATGTGAATATATATGTAGTTTTATTAATGTTTACTCGAATAAGTAAAGTGATATCATAATTATTTTTTGATACTCCGTGCTCTTTACCCGGCGTTGCCCGGGAATCTACTTATCCCGATGTACTTGGCATAAATGAGCTGAAAGACAAAATTCGTTATTTTGAATTATCCGTAGAAGAATACCAGCCGTGCGCTGTTATGCTTGTCCGGGAATCTGCTTATCCCGATCTTCTTGGCATCAATGAAAGATAAAAATAACTTTGTGAGTTATCCGTAAAAGATAAACATATGCTGCCGTGGACTTTTTTAAATAGATTTTTTGATATATTCAATTCTGTGTAAATTAATTTTGAGTATTTGTTATAGTTTAGGTATCATAAGCCATTTATACGTAAAAAAAGGGACTTTTTTCACGTTTTTCACCACAAAGGGTGATTTTTAATGGTGTACGGAGGGTTGTTTCTGATCTCTGATAAATGATTTTTAAGTTTTACCTTAAGAAAAGCCGTGCCTCCACCATCGAGCTCTAATTGATGGCTCTTCACCCAAGCTATGGTTCGGCATCGGAGTTTCCGCTGCAGAAGACCCTTACGCAGCACAGCCATGTCTAGAAGTTCCTACTCCTTTTTATATGCTTTCCAAAGACCGTCTATTGTTCGAGGACGCCTGTTTCCCAGTGCCCTTTTGAAGAGTCCAAAGACACACAGTCCATCGGTGATGCATCAGGAGACTTCACTGGGATATTGCTGAATGAAATAGCATGTATTCCAGTTTCCTGTTCAATTTCTCCAGGAAAGTGACCGAAGTGTGACTGGAGGCCTTGTCTTGGTGCACCCAGACTTGGTTTTTGTCTGTACCATAGAGAGCTGGGATTTCGGTCGGGTAAATTGGGGTGAGAACTTCTTACTGGTAGTACTGGGAATTGATTTTGGCCTTTTTAGCTACTCTACGAATGATCAGTTTTTCATTGTAGCAATATCCCGCGATGACCATAAATCCATTGGAGAAACTTTCTCTGCATTCGGCATAACACTTTTGAACATTTTTTCACCCCTTTTTCTATAGTAAATTGCCCGGGGTTTGTTGCAGTGTCCTAGATAAACATATGCTTCATCAAGTGTGACCAAAAATTTCCATTTTTCTCCTGCCAGGTGCTTTTCATAGTTTCCTGCTGTAGGTGCGGCATTCGGCAATGTGACGTGGCAACAATTTATGAACCCTGCTTTTGTGGCGCTTCTCCATGTTTAAAACTTTGTTTATTATGGTGTTTACAGTTTTAAGGAATATTCCCAATCTGTTCGCAATCACCCATTGTGTGGCAGGGTTACAACCAGAGATAAGGACCTTGACCTTTCTGATTACATCTGGGGTACGGGTAGTAGCAGGTCGTGGATTTGCCTGTTTTTTCCTTTTGGATTTAATCCCAAGCGACCCTTTCCCTTTTTATTAAGCATTGAGCTAATTCCAGATGTTGACACCATAACATTACGTTTTTGCAAGCCTCAATAATCGCGGAATAACTATAATTAGCGTCGGAAAGGGCAGTAATGTACCCTACCCAAAACGGGTCTATCTTCTTAGGCATCATGAGAGCTACACGCGTGCGAGTGTAACAGAAACAGCACACTGACTGGTTTGATCACCTCGCACACTCCTGGTCCTGATGATTCACACTCCAACGTCACAATCTATTTGGCAAATCGTTATCAGAGATCGGAAACAGAGTAGAGTATAACAAATCTATTATGGCCTATGTTCATCCCGGGAACCGTCTGAACATTTTGCAAAAACCTTCATCAAAATTGGATGAACGGTATGGCAGCGCATGAAATGCGAACAAACAAACATTCATTTTCACATGCTTTATATTAGCTTGACCTGTATCTGTCTATGTAATGGAATCTTCCAACACGATTTTCACCCACTTAAAAACATTGGATCGACTTGAAACTTTGTATACTTGTAAAGGACCTTTGATAATACGACAATTTCATAAATATTTTCTAATATCCTGGCCAGGACCATCAGGTCATAAAAAAATAAAGACCGGTATAATTGGTTACGGTCCCGCGCCGTAGCGGAGCGGTTAAGGTAGGAAGCCTTGGCGCAGAGCTACGGGATTTGCGCTGGTTCGAGTCTCCATGGGGGAAGAAATTTTCTCATGGTATTTCGGCCAGTATGGGACCGGTGCCCACCCAGCATCGTGAGGCAATTGGGTAGCTACAATAAGTAGCGGCTCCAGGTTGAGGAACTAGCTATAACGGCTGGGGGACTCGACATGCTAACCACATGTCACCCCTACACTGGCTGTTGATCATCTACCTCTGTGATTGACACATGTGGATGTGAAGGGCCAGCAGCCGGCTGGTAAAAGGGCAACCGCTCAAAAGTGGAAAGACCCTCAATCAATCGGAATAATTGGTTACGGAACTATTGACTTTTGAATCCATCGTTGTATAGGTCGCTGGTTCAAATCCGGCCCCAAGTTTTTTTTAGAAGAGTATTACTTTTAGCTCATACTACAATAATATCGAATTTAAAGATAATTACATTTTTATCTTATTCTGTAAAATATTAATGACAATTTTGTAAACTTACCACATTGTAATTTATCCAAAATATATGAGGATACGATTAACTGTAACTATTCATCTATATTAGAATATTCAAAGATATTATAATAATGTTAGATAATAATAATTTTAAAAAATATATATATATAATTATGCTCGTGCCTAGACACTAAACATATCGTAAGCAATTATATAATAACCAACATTATAAGCTATTAATTTTGTAATAAACAACTCAGTAATGTCAAAACTAAAAAAAAAAAAAAAAATGAACACTCAATTATCAAATGTGTAGGTCAAAGGAAACTGTTAATTATTTGCTATATTCAACGTATTTGTTAGAGAGTCAGTTACAGCAAAATTATGCTATGACCTGTGGAGAATATAAAAATACTCCCCATTTTGGTAATCAAAATTCTATAATTGTCGAGGTGAAACACGACTGTGATTGGTTGTAAAACAAAATTCATTGAAATGTGACTGGTCATTGACTCTCATTTGGGACATGAGTTAAATATTCACTAAAACATTTCTTACTGACCAGAGTCTTGTGAGAAACATCTAAATAACACTGGAAAAAAAAAAAAAAAAAAAAAAACATTTGAAAAGAATGTCTAAAAGGAAGATTATTGAACTCATTGGTGGAGTAGACATCTAATGTACGATGGTAAAAGGGAGATAGTATATTACATGGTTTCAAGGAATTCAAAATTTCATGCAAGAAGGAAGCATCGAAGAAGATTTATGGAGTGACACGAAGAAAGAAAATAAACTAATTGAAAGTTACGGGCATAAATAAAATTCATGTCAAATTGGAATCTGGAAGGTGTTAGAAATATTTACAAGCTCTACAACGCCTACCATTAATAATAATAATAATAATAATAATAATAATAATAATAATAATAATAATAATAATAATAATAATAATAACTAGCTCAGTGGCACTACCGAAACCGTAGGTACATGGCCGCGCGGAAATAAGCTCTCCATACATCCCTATCCTTAACCAATGTTTTCCAATCATCCCCTATATAATATACTTCCCTCAAATCATAGTTAATGTTATTCTCCCACCTCGTTCTTAGTCTACCAACTGGGCGTTTTCCCTCTGGTTAACCTACAAGAAGCTTCCATGCACGTCTTTCATTCCCCATTCGTGTCACATGTCCTGCCCATCGCAGTCTACGAGACTTAACTGTTTTCATTATATCTGGCTTCCTATAAAAACCATGTAACTCATTGTTATGTAGTCTTCTCCATTCACCTGTCTGTTCATCTCTCTTTGGTCCAAAAATGTTCTTAAGAACTTTATTCTCAAATACGCGTAAGCTCCTTTCCTCCCTTAAAGTAAGAGTTCATGTTTCGCATCCATATAATATAACTTGTAGAATAATAGTTTTATATATTTTCACTTTAACGATTTTTGAAAGAAGTTGGTAAGTCAAGAATTTCTGCAATGCATAATTACATGCATTTCCAGAATTGAGCCTATGTTTAATTTCCTTGTGCATCTCATTCCTGTTTGTGATAATAATTGATAATGGAAATGATAACTATTAATTGATAGGACTGTGATAGTTTTGTAAGAATTGACACTTACTATCAGCGAGTGTCAAACAGTAAATTTGACATTACTTCAAGGTAAATGATTAATTTATGGATTCATGTATAACTGTAGGCTTTCACGGCCGGCGTCTTGATCCCTAATAGAGATTATGGATTTATGTTTAAAAGGACTATATAAACATAATAATATCCAGATTAAAAGAATACAAAATGCTAAGAAATGTTATTTTTCAATAAATGAAGTATTTAAATTTAAAATATCCGACACGTGAAACAAAAACCAGATTGTTTAAAACACTAACTCCCGGCGTTCGCTGGCGCGCATAAAGAAATGAAAATAATGTGTTCATATGGTAAGTTGAATAAATTAAAGGAAACGTAATTTCAAATTTATATCGTAATTATTTTTAGATATCCCTTGCTTGATCGCCCGGCTTTACCCAAGAATCTACTTATCCTGATTTTCATGGCATAAATGAGCTGAAAGGCGAAAATTAATGTGTTTTTTATGTTTAGTTGAATAATTGTAAGGAAAAATTTATATCGTAATTATTTTTAGATATCCCTTGCTTGATCGCCCGGCTTTACCCAAGAATCTACTTATCCTGATTTTCATGGCATAAATGAGCTGAAAGGCGAAAATTAATGTGTTTTTTATGTTTAGTTGAATAATTGTAAGGAAAAAATTATATCGTAATTATTTTTAGATATCCCTTGCTTGATCGCCCGGCTTTACCCAAGAATCTACTTATCCTGATTTTCATGGCATAAATGAGCTGAAAGGCGAAAATTAATGTGTTTTTTATGTTTAGTTGAATAATTGTAAGGAAAAATTTATATCGTAATTATTTTTGCTTGATCGCCCGGCTTTACCCAAGAATTCTACTTATCCTGATTTTCATGGCATAAATGAGCTGAAAGGCGAAAATTAATGTGTTTTTTTATGTTTAGTTGAATAATTGTAAGGAAAAATTTATATCGTAATTATTTTTAGATATCTCTTGCTTGATCGCCCGGCTTTACCCAAGAATTCTACTTATCCTGATTTTCATGGCATAAATGAGCTGAAAGGCGAAAATTAATGTGTTTTTTATGTTTAGTTGAATAATTGTAAGGAAAAATTTATATCGTAATTATTTTTAGATATCCCTTGCTTGATCGCCCGGCTTTACCCAAGAATTCTACTTATCCTGATTTTCATGGCATAAATGAGCTGAAAGGCGAAAATTAATGTGTTTTTTATGTTTAGTTGAATAATTGTAAGGAAAAATTTATATCGTAATTATTTTTAGATATCCCTTGCTTGATCGCCCGGCTTTACCCAAGAATTCTACTTATCCTGATTTTCATGGCATAAATGAGCTGAAAGGCGAAATTAATGTGTTTTTTATGTTTAGTTGAATAATTGTAAGGAAAAATTTATCGTAATTATTTTTAGATATCCCTTGCTTGATCGCCCGGCTTTACCCAAGAATTCTACTTATCCTGATTTTCATGGCATAAATGAGCTGAAAGGCGAAAATTAATGTGTTTTTTATGTTTAGTTGAATAATTGTAAGGAAAAATTTATATCGTAATTATTTTTAGATATCTCTTGCTTGATCGCCCGGCTTTACCCAAGAATTCTACTTATCCTGATTTTCATGGCATAAATGAGCTGAAAGCCGAAATTTAATGTGTTTTTTATGATTAGTTGAATAATTGTAAGGAAAAATTTATATCGTAATTATTTTTAGATATCCCTTGCTTGATCGCCCGGCTTTACCCAAGAATTCTACTTATCCTGATTTTCATGGCATAAATGAGCTGAAAGGCGAAAATTAATGTGTTTTTTATGTTTAGTTGAATAATTGTAAGGAAAAATTTATATCGTAATTATTTTTAGATATCCCTTGCTTGATCGCCCGGCTTTACCCAAGAATTCTACTTATCCTGATTTTCATGGCATAAATGAGCTGAAAGGCGAAAATTAATGTGTTTTTTATGTTTAGTTGAATAATTGTAAGGAAAAATTTATATCGTAATTATTTTTAGATATCCCTTGCTTGATCGCCCGGCTTTACCCAAGAATTCTACTTATCCTGATTTTCATGGCATAAATGAGCTGAAAGGCGAAAATTAATGTGTTTTTTATGTTTAGTTGAATAATTGTAAGGAAAAATTTATATCGTAATTATTTTTAGATATCCCTTGCTTGATCGCCCGGCTTTACCCAAGAATTCTACTTATCCTGATTTTCATGGCATAAATGAGCTGAAAGGCGAAAATTAATGTGTTTTTTATGTTTAGTTGAATAATTGTAAGGAAAAATTTATATCGTAATTATTTTTAGATATCCCTTGCTTGATCGCCCGGCTTTACCCAAGAATTCTACTTATCCTGATTTTCATGGCATAAATGAGCTGAAAGGCGAAAATTAATGTGTTTTTTATGTTTAGTTGAATAATTGTAAGGAAAAATTTATATCGTAATTATTTTTAGATATCCCTTGCTTGATCGCCCGGCTTTACCCAAGAATTCTACTTATCCTGATTTTCATGGCATAAATGAGCTGAAAGGCGAAAATTAAAGTGTTTTTTATGTTTAGTTGAATAATTGTAAGGAAAAATTTATATCGTAATTATTTTTAGATATCCCTTGCTTGATCGCCCGGCTTTACCCAAGAATTCTACTTATCCTGATTTTCATGGCATAAATGAGCTGAAAGGCGAAAATAATGTGTTTTTTATGTTTAGTTGAATAATTGTAAGGAAAAATTTATATCGTAATTATTTTTAGATATCCCTTGCTTGATGCGCCCGGCTTTACCCAAGAATCTACTTATCCTGATTTTCATGGCATAAATGAGCTGAAAGGCGAAAATTAATGTGTTTTTTATGTTTAGCTGAATAATTGTAAGGAAAAATTTATATCGTAATTATTTTTAGATATCCCTTGCTTGATCGCCCGGCTTTACCCAAGAATTCTACTTATCCTGATTTTCATGGCATAAATGAGCTGAAAGGCGAAATAATGTGTTTTTTATGTTTAGTTGAATAATTGTAAGGAAAAATTTATATCGTAATTATTTTTAGATATCCCTTGCTTGATCGCCCGGCTTTACCCAAGAATTCTACTTATCCTGATTTTCATGGCATAAATGAGCTGAAAGGCGAAAATTAATGTGTTTTTTATGTTTAGTTGAATAATTGTAAGGAAAAATTTATATCGTAATTATTTTTAGATATCCCTTGCTTGATCGCCCGGCTTTACCCAAGAATTCTACTTATCCTGATTTTCATGGCATAAATGAGCTGAAAGGCGAAAATTAATGTGTTTTTTATGTTTAGTTGAATAATTGTAAGGAAAAATTTATATCGTAATTATTTTAGATATCCCTTGCTTGATCGCCCGGCTTTACCCAAGAATTCTACTTATCCTGATTTTCATGGCATAAATGAGCTGAAAGGCGAAAATTAATGTGTTTTTTATGTTTAGTTGAATAATTGTAAGGAAAAATTTATATCGTAATTATTTTTAGATATCCCTTGCTTGATCGCCCGGCTTTACCCAAGAATTCTACTTATCCTGATTTTCATGGCATAAATGAGCTGAAAGGCGAAAATTAATGTGTTTTTTATGTTTAGTTGAATAATTGTAAGGAAAAATTTATATCGTAATTATTTTTAGATATCCCTTGCTGATCGCCCGGCTTTACCCAAGAATTCTACTTATCCTGATTTTCATGGCATAAATGAGCTGAAAGGCGAAAATTAATGTGTTTTTTATGTTTAGTTGAATAATTGTAAGGAAAAATTTATATCGTAATTATTTTTAGATATCCCTTGCTTGATCGCCCGGCTTTACCCAAGAATTCTACTTATCCTGATTTTCATGGCATAAATGAGCTGAAAGGCGAAAATTAATGTGTTTTTTATGTTTAGTTGAATAATTGTAAGGAAAAATTTATATCGTAATTATTTTTAGATATCCCTTGCTTGATCGCCCGGCTTTACCAAGAATTCTACTTATCCTGATTTTCATGGCATAAATGAGCTGAAAGGCGAAAATTAATGTGTTTTTTATGTTTAGTTGAATAATTGTAAGGAAAATTTATATCGTAATTATTTTTAGATATCCCTTGCTTGATCGCCCGGCTTTACCCAAGAATTCTACTTATCCTGATTTTCATGGCATAAATGAGCTGAAAGGCGAAAATTAATGTGTTTTTTATGTTTAGTTGAATAATTGTAAGGAAAATTTATATCGTAATTATTTTTAGATATCCCTTGCTTGATCGCCCGGCTTTACCCAAGAATTCTACTTATCCTGATTTCATGGCATAAATGAGCTGAAAGGCGAAAATTAATGTGTTTTTTATGTTTAGTTGCATAATTGTAAGGAAAAATTTATATCGTAATTATTTTTAGATATCCCTTGCTTGATCGCCCGGCTTTACCCAAGAATTCTACTTATCCTGATTTTCATGGCATAAATGAGCTGAAAGGCGAAAATTAATGTGTTTTTTTTATGTTTAGTTGAATAATTGTAAGGAAAAATTTATATCGTAATTATTTTTAGATATCCCTTGCTTGATCGCCCGGCTTTACCAAGAATTCTACTTATCCTGATTTTCATGGCATAAATGAGCTGAAAGGCGAAAATTAATGTGTTTTTTATGTTTAGTTGAATAATTGTAAGGAAAAATTTATATCGTAATTATTTTTAGATATCCCTTGCTTGATCGCCCGGCTTTACCCAAGAATTCTACTTATCCTGATTTTCATGGCATAAATGAGCTGAAAGGCGAAAATTAATGTGTTTTTTATGTTTAGTTGAATAATTGTAAGGAAAAATTTATATCGTAATTATTTTTAGATATCCCTTGCTTGATCGCCCGGCTTTACCCAAGAATTCTACTTATCCTGATTTTCATGGCATAAATGAGCTGAAAGGCGAAAATTAATGTGTTTTTTATGTTTAGTTGAATAATTGTAAGGAAAAATTTATATCGTAATTATTTTTAGATATCCCTTGCTTGATCGCCCGGCTTACCCAAGAATTCTACTTATCCTGATTTTCATGGCATAAATGAGCTGAAAGGCGAAAATTAATGTGTTTTTTATGTTTAGTTGAATAATTGTAAGGAAAAATTTATATCGTAATTATTTTTAGATATCCCTTGCTTGATCGCCCGGCTTTACCCAAGAATTCTACTTATCCTGATTTTCATGGCATAAATGAGCTGAAAGGCGAAAATTAATGTGTTTTTTATGTTTAGTTGAATAATTGTAAGGAAAAATTTATATCGTAATTATTTTTAGATATCTCTTGCTTGATCGCCCGGCTTTACCCAAGAATTCTACTTATCCTGATTTTCATGGCATAAATGAGCTGAAAGGCGAAAATTAATGTGTTTTTTATGTTTAGTTGAATAATTGTAAGGAAAAATTTATATCGTAATTATTTTTCGATATCCCTTGCTTGATCGCCCGGCTTTACCCAAGAATTCTACTTATCCTGATTTTCATGGCATAAATGAGCTGAAAGGCGAAAATTAATGTGTTTTTTATGTTTAGTTGAATAATTGTAAGGAAAAATTTATATCGTAATTATTTTTAGATATCCCTTGCTTGATCGCCCGGCTTTACCCAAGAATTCTACTTATCCTGATTTTCATGGCATAAATGAGCTGAAAGGCGAAAATTAATGTGTTTTTTATGTTTAGTTGAATAATTGTAAGGAAAAATTTATATCGTAATTATTTTTAGATATTTTGTGCTGATTACCCAGCGTTGCCCATGAATCTACTTGTCCCGATCTTCTTGGAATAAATGAGTTGAAATTCGAAAATTAATGTGTCTTATGTTTAGTTGAATAAGTGAAAGGAAAAATTTATATGGTAATTATTTTTAGGTACCCCACATAAATTAAAAAGAGAAGGTGATGAAGGACCCCCTTGTCTGACACCAGGATTTATTATTACCATTTTTTGTTTTGATTTAAAACCCATGTCTATTACAATTTTATTATTTACATATAAACCTTGAGTAGCTGTAATCAAATGTTGTGGAATACCTTTATTTCTCATATCCCATAATTTTCATCTATTTATCATATCAAAAGCTTTTTCATAGTCTGTAAATCCTATATAATACTATGTTGGAATGTTAAATTCTATATATTTTACAAATAATTGAGTCATTGTGAAAATACAGTCGTAACGAATAAATTCTTTGAAGAAAAAGAACCAAAGCAAAATGAGAAAATTCAGTAGGAAAGAAACCCTAAGGAAAGCATTTCTAAGAATGTAAGTAATGGATTTAATCGCAAGAGGCGTAGAAAATATATCACATTTTTATCTTCAGAAGAAGACAGTGTGGACATATGACGATAGTGAAAATAATGACAAGGAAACATGGCTATAATGACAAATGTTTCATCTGCGGATATTTTAGAAGTAATTAATAGTTTAAAAAAAACTAAAACAACACGATTATTTCAGCCAGTATGGGATCGCTGCCCATCCAGCACCGTGAGGAGTTTGGGTGGCTACAATATGTAGCTGTTCCAGGTAGAGAAAAGTAGCTATAACGGCGAGGGAACTGACATGCTGAGCACATGTCACCCCTATACTGCTGGATGATCGTCTACCTCTGTGATTAACACATGCAGATGTGAGACAATAAGCCGGAAGGTAGGCTAGGGACCTTCTAGGTCTGTGCGCCATGAAATTAGATTTAGTAATGTCTCTGATATCCGCAAGATAACTGGACTGAAAGATGTAGCAACATCAGCAATGGGGTTGAAATGGAAATGGGGGGGGGGTCATGTGCTCCGAATGGAACCTAAAAAGTGGACTTATGCAGTGACTTCGTGAGAACGCAGACTAGGGAAAAGGAAAGTTGGAAGAAAAAAAAAGCGTTGGAGTGAAGTGTTTAAGCTGCCATCTAGGAAAATTATGGACTAGAATAGCGCAAGACAGAAAAAAGTGGAAGCAATCCATAAAAAAGTGGAAGTGATAGTCCCAAACGGTTGGCTAACCCGGGCATGTAACGTAAGCCACCCTGCAGTCGCAAGAGGCCCTTTCCCGAAATGGGATGATTATGGGCTAATTCTTAATTCTAATGTGTCTCTTGGCATTATTTTTATGAGCTCTAGCCACTTGTATTTTTATTTATTTTTTAATTTGTTTTTAAGATGAGACTTATTTTTAGGTCTTCTGCTATGTCTATGTTAATTCTGCAGTCTGACAATGCACTTTGCCGGAATGTTTATATTTTTACTTCTGAGATAAATTCTCAAGTCCATCAGCAGCTGAATTGACAAGTCCTGTTCCCATGTCCAAATCTTAATTCGTTGGCAAAGCAGTGTTATACTATAGCAGACAGAAGAGAACACAGGCGAATATCCAGCTCCTTAAAACTAGATCTAATCGGCTGAAAGGATGTAAGCTTATCCCCCCTCTAGAAATAGATGCAAGTTATGAGGCATTAAGGTGGTAACTTTACCACTGGACGTATCCTTCTATAAGTTTATAAGCTATTCAGTGGACATTTAATATGCTGGCAAGTCTCACAAAGGAAAATGGTTTCTGATCTTCTGATGACGACTCAAACACGAAAAAAGCATAAACTGGAAATAACAATATATTTCAATTCGAATTTCCACTTCTAAAAGAAAAAAAAATCAACACATGAGTTCGTTGGATATTTTCCGAACAATTGTACTACGTACATGATAGGCTAAACGGGACATAATGTGGAAAATATTGGAAAGCTACCAAGTCCCCAATAATCTAATAAATGCTATAAAAAGCTTATATGAAACCACATTTATAAAAGTAAAGTTAGATCATGGGAAAATAACAGATAAATTTGAAATTAACCAAGGTTTAAGACAGGGATGTGGACTATCTCCATTACTGTTTATTCTATATCTAAATAAAATTGTCCAGGAGTAGAAAAAACTAAACCCCCCAGGAGTAAAAATATGTAGAGGAAATCAAATATAAACAATAATCTTCGCAGATGATCAAATACTTCTAGCGGAGAATGAAGATGATTTGCAGAGATCAGTGTTTAAATTGCAGAATACCCTGGAAAAATACAACATGGAAATATCTGAAAATAAAACCAAATCCATGGCAATCACTGGAAAGGGACATTCGAGAGTAAAAATAATAATATGTAATAAACCAATAGAACAAGTAAGACACTTTAATTATTTAGGTAATAATATATCACAGTTTCATAATCAAAAAGATGTGGAAACAAATTTAGAAAAATATTACAGATTAAATGGTATAATTAGGAGAAATTTTGGAAAACAATTGAGGAAAGAAATCCAATTGAGATTTCATAATGCCATAGCCAAACCTGCTCTACTATACGGAAGTGAATGCTGGAAACTTCGAGCAAAAGATAAATCCCGCATTAATAGTTCACAAATGAGATTTCTCCGATCACTAACTGGAGTAACTTTAAGGGATAGAATGAAAAGCGATGAGATAAGGATGCAGTGGAATAGTAGGGAAATGGTTGAACATATACAAAATTATCAGATTAAATGGTTCCAACACGTCCAGAGAATGTCAAATTCCCGTTTACCGAAGATGATTTACCACCTCAACCCTAAAGGCAAAAGAGACCTCGGAAGACCCTTCAACCGACGGAAAGATCAGTTTTTGTAGTTGCAGAACGGGCATCATCACCCAATACTGCATTCGGAAGAAGAAGAAGAAGAAGAAGAAGAAGAAGACATACATTCAGTACATCATGAGAAAACATCCACTTAATAATGGTATTTTGAAATTAGCTATAGAGCATTACGGATGCATTTAAATTCGTACCTGACGTTTATTTTGACTCCTATTATATATTTTGTCCGAGTGCTATAAATATGTAGAATGCAGTTTAAAATTAACTGTGCAGTAACGCTGGGTAAATCTGCTAGTATAGTTTAGTAATTATAGTTTACCGGTGAAAGTTGTTAAACTATGACCGATCATTTAAACGCAACTCATGAGGGCAAAGTGGTTGATCCCATTTTCATCAAAAGCATATCGGAAAGATGATCTTTCAAAGATGAATCGACAACAATCACCACCTTTCTAAATTCAATTGTTCATTGAATCTCGGCACTTACTTGCCTTTGACGTTTGTTGATATCGATATTTTACTGTGTCATTACTATAAATAAGCACTTAAGCGTTGTGGCCCAATTTTTAAAGATGAGTTACTTTTAACTGCCAAGTACAACAGTTTAGATATTTTAAGAGAATTAAAATAAAAAAAAAGAAAAACAGGAGTAACATTAAGGAATTAGGACTGGAAGTAAATATTAATAAAACTAAATATATGGTCACAAGTAGAAATGCATTATATAATGAAAATGGACAGCTAATGACAAATGAGGGAAATTTTGAGGATGTGGCTGAATTCAAATACCTAGGAAAAATAATTACAAATAGGAATGGGATGCACAAAGAAATTAAACATAGGCTCAATTCTGGAAATGCTTGCTGTTATGCATTACAGGGACTCTTGATGTCCCAAATCCTTTCAAAAAACGTTAAACTGAAAATATATAAAACTATTATTCTACCAGTTATATTATATGGGTGCGAAACATGGACTCATACTTTAGGGGAAGAAATGAAGATTACGAGTATTTGAGAATAAAGTTCTTAGGACAATTTTTGGGCAAAACAGAGATGAAGAGACGGGTGAATTGTGGAGACTACATACTGGTGAGCTTACATGATATGTATAGGAAGCCAGGTATAATATGAATAGTTAAGTCTAGTATATTTCGATGGGCAGGACATGTGGTACGAATGTGGGATGAGAGACGTGCATGGAAGCTTCTTGTAGGAAAACCAGAGGGAAAACGCCCAGTTGGTAGACCAAGTATGAGGTGGGAGAACAACATTAACTATGATTTGAGGGAAGTAGATTATACAGGGATGATTGGAAAGCATTAGCTCAGGATAGGGATGTATGGAGAGCTTATATCCGCGCGGCCATGAACCTACGGGTTCGATAGTGCCAGTGAGTAAGGAGATCCGCTCAACAGAATTCTTAATGGTATTTCTATTGAGACTGAAACAGGCCAACAAATTACCTAAATTCGTGATTGGTCTAAGACGATGATGATGATGAAAATTAATAATAGGTCAAAACACTGATAGGCCTATTTAAGCTGTACATAGTTTAATAAAAATATTTTAATCGTTCCAATCACTTTTCTTCGCACTTTGACGTGTTCAAGGCCAGTTTCTTTTATTCTTTGTGCAAATAAGGGTTTATTTGTGATATTTGTGAAAACGACCATTTAAAAGTTTTTCAAGTTAATAATTAATTCTTAATTTGTGCTATTGAATATTACAAATGTTGAAAAAACTCCTAAATATATTATATTATGTAGATGCTGTTTTAATATACTGACGGGTTTGGTTTGATATTATGCGACATGGCTGCTGTATAAAATAATTAAAGATAACAAAGGAATTCGGTTAATGTAGACCCTCCACGAGGAGTTAAAGTTGACCTGGGTCCACATTACACGAATAAGTATATTTTATCAACAAGGGTGCTATATGTAAAAGCCATAAACGTAATTAATTATATTTAATATCCTTGTAATTTTACCTAAACCCAAAGAACATCGATGGCTGAAGATGAATGACGTGTGAATGTTATAATTAACGATATAATTTTTCAAAACATTGAATAAACATCAACGCTTTTTAATTACGATCAGCCATAAATGCTTTCAGATTAATTTGTGTCTGTCTGTATAAATTAATAGAATAAATAAACTTAAAATAGTCTAAAGGCTAGGATGGACTCTGGTGGTTCACTTTACCCGAATATGGAGGTTAAATTGGACCTTTCTTGTAATGTAAAAATGTTTATAAATTATGATGTTTCCATATTTGAATAAAATAACAATATTATTTCATAGTTATAACACTAATGATATTCACTTTAATTAAACAAAATTCAAACCCCTTAATTAAAAGAAGAAAAACAAATTCAAAATAGGGGTCCATATTACCCGAAGTTCCTCTGTATATTGAAGTATACAATTGTGTGTTAATAAAAACACGAAATACATTTAACGGTAATAGTTACACTCAAAAAAGTAATTCGATATAAATAAATAATGGTTTACGAACAAAAATGAGAAAACTATTAAGAAGTTTAGTAAAAAGTATTTGAAGACTGATACTTAAGAAAAGACGAAGATGTTCTTCCAAAAAACCATCACCTTATAGACCACAATAAGACATTCGACACCGTGAAGAACTAATACGTACTACTAACACTCCTACGACCAAATAGTCCAAATATTGGGTTGATTGTAAAATTAGTTGGACTTTTAGATTTTAGAACGACAGAGTTTGTGAGAATTCTTTATAGGCTATGTAATGAGAAGAGCTGATGGATTACTTATGTTCTCTTGTTTTGCCACTTTGCATTCTTGCTGCACGCACTTTGGCGACAAGCAGAAATAAACCGGATGCGCGGATTTGTGAATGCGAAATTGTCAGTGGCCTTGAACCGAACACAACATTGCGTGCAGTATCTAATCCCTCAGGATCTCCTAGAAAATTCTCAAGTGCTACATGTCCAGTGGCGGTGTGAATAGTCGCTTATTATTGATAAAATCTTTTACTGAAATTGTCATTCTATTACAAAGTACAAAACATCGCATGTTTCATAATTATGTACAGTATTTTATCTATTAAAAATAATAATTGAACACAAAATATTATGTGTATGTATGTATGTATATATATATATATATATATATATATATAACTCACTGGCACTATCGAACCCGTAGATTCATGACCGCACGGATATGAGCTCTCCATACATCCCTATCTTGAGCTAATGTTTTCCAATCATTCCCTGTATAATCTAATTCTCTCAAATCATGGTTAATGTTATTTTCCCAACTCATTCATGGTTACCAACTGGGCGCTTTCCCTCTGGTTTTCCTATAAGAAGCTTCCATGCACGTCTTTTATTCGTGCCAAATGTCTTGGCCATCGCAGTCTACAATATTAAACTGTTCTTATTGGTCGAAAGAGCGACGATATTCACAGTAAAAATATAACCGTCAAGAAACGCGGACATGGGTTTCACTGTAGTAAAATTTTCCGGAGGTAAAATAGTCCCCCATTCGGATCTCCGGGCGGGGACTACTTCAGGGAATCCACGCCAAAGGCTCAAACAAAGGGACATATTGCTAGGAACATGGAATGTTAGGACTTTATACATTTATATATATATATATATATATAGTAGAAAATGGATATTAAACATTACACTTAAACACAAAATGAAAATTGACTCTTATTGAAAGAGCATTATGATGTTCAAAGTGATGTATGAATAAATTGAAAAACGCATAGGATATCAAAGTTCCATTTCAGAGCGTGAATAGAGAGTTTATACTCTCAATAAATACCTAACCAGATATGCGTTCATCGGAAGACGGATGATGACACAAATTTTAGATTAGATACTAGTAGAAAATAGGTGGAGAGAATGATCACGCAATTGAATGATACGAATAGTGCATGAAAAAGAATGAGAGGCTTAGAAGAGGGAGAGGAATTTAGACACAGCAAGATACTTGAGTATTTTAAAATCTGCATGTGTATAGGTCTAACACAATAAAAAACAAAGTTTGGAAGATAGGGAATGTTCGGGTGAATCGGGACAAAAATATGAAAATTTGTAATATCGGTTTAATTATCGGGCAAGACATAAATGTTTTTTGTAATTTATAATTGAATATAATCTTCCATCAATATTACGTACCAGTTATAGTATCATCAATCAAATGCACAATGAATTATTCACATTTATATTCCAGCACCTTCATCCTAATTTGTTAGGATGAATAGGGACAGTCTTTTGGGTGAATCAGGACAGTTTTAAATGGCTTATTTCGGTAAAATATTTGTCAGACATTTTAAACAAAATGTGGTTATGCTCCTTGCCTCTGGTCCCGAGGGTCGCGGGTTCAAACTCGGCCGGGGTCGATGGATTTTTTAGGACGGAAAAATCCAAGGAGCAAGTCCTACGGGAGGGACTTTAAGCCGTGGGTCCCGAGTCTGAAGATTTCAAGGCTCGTAAAAGATCCTTAAGCCTGAATGAAAAGGCATCTAAGCAAAATTTACCAAATTTTCCCGTCCTAGTACTACCTTGGCTTCCTAGTTGTCAGTATGAGGCGGAACCCTGACCACGGACCACTCAAATGACATCTATACGAAAACAAGTGTAACTAAATTAGTATGGTTCAAATTCTTCCCTGAAGGGAGAGAGTGCCTAAATCTCTGTTAAGGGAAACATGGGCTTACAAGAAGAAGAAGAAAACATACGTTTCTGTATACACTATCATAGAATTAGATTTATTTCTTTACATAGACCTTCTAACATTTTCTCCCTTCAATCGAACACTCTTTTCATGATACCATTCACGTCCTTTATGATACCACTGTATTTTATAAACAAAACCCACACATAGTATTATTTTTTTCTGGCTCTCCAGTATTATCATGCTTATTGCATTTTTCTCTGCGAAGCAAAACTTTCTTAAATTTTTGAATTCCAATTAAAATATACATGCAGAAAATGTAAGAATTTATTTGTAGGATTTTATTCTGCGGATCGTCACTCCTACTGTTGCGGTGCGCTAGAGACACGAACGAGGTACCCCAAATAGCTCTACTGGATGATATAAGCTCCTCCCCTGACGGAATGCTTTAATAGTTCTATGCAAATCAACTTCTGTCCAATTCTGTTTATAATTACTCATCTGCAATGCAATAGTTACAAATAAATTAATGAAATATGCGTGTCCCTATTTAGCCGAAAATTTGTGTCCCTATTCACCCGAAATATATGTTTCAATTTTCATAGGTTGACAGTACTTAAACCATTGTCGATGAAGCCGGGAATTTTTTCCAATTTCTTTGGAGATTAATACTTAATAATTTAGTAAAAAAATCGTAATTGGACCATTATTTAACAAGAGACACGCATAACAAAAAATCGAAAATATTGAAGTATCCCTATTCACCATGTGTCCCGATTCAGCCGAGTTAACAAAAATTAATATAATCTTCCTCTGAATAATAAAGTATTCACTTGTTTATATTGTTGATTATAACTAACATTGCACTCATATTCATATCCACCGCTGTGGTCTCGAGGTAGCGCGCTGGTTTGTCACGCAGCGACCCGGGTTCGATTCCCGGGACACGCTTCCTGCGTGTGAGTTTGTCCGAGGTTTTTCCTCACCTGTGAGGCAAATGTCAGGTACATTTAAGGCCCAAAAGGTCCCCGAACATCGTCATCTCCATTATCACCTTCCACCGGTGTGGAAAGCAACAGGAAGCTACCACACCTATAATTCCATAGTAAAACTGCAAAGCATAGCATTCAAAATGCCATTATGATTGAAGTAAATGACCGCCCTACGAAATAACACTATAGAATAGAATATTCATAACAACGGTAGAATTTTACTGTAAATTTATTTTAATAAATTATATTTCCGTTTTTATATATAGAATCATTTATATATATGTAGTGCATGAAAAGCAACTTTCCACATTCATTATTTTGAGACATGTGCTGAGACTCGTATCCATAAATTAATGATTTATACGAAAAAAATCTGTTTACGTAGACCTAATTATTTGCACAAAACATATTTTAGTTCATCTGAAATAATTATGATGTGTGAAGAACTCCATTTATGCCTACAGGGCTCCAGCTTACTCCTTTCTAATAAAGAAGACATGTGGATATTTTAAAATATGTCTGAGCTCAAATTTTAGCGAATTCGGAGGGACCTAGTAATTGAGGTTGTTGTCATGATTTTTTTTTCAAATGTTCATCTATTATGGTTATGGACACAATAAATGATATAACAAAAAAGTAATATATGTATGTATGTATGTATGTGTGTGTGTGTGTGTGTGTGTGTGTGTGTGTGTGTGTGTGTGTGTGTGTGTGTGTGTGTGTGTGTGAAGAGGCAACCCTCCTTGTGGGGATAAAACACAAGGAAGCAAGTCCAAAGGCTTTAAGTAGGCAGCCCCTCCTAAGGACTAACCCTGCAGAACGTTAGTAGCGTACTCAGAGGACACTTCAAAATACTTACAAGCTCCAAAGTGATAGCCGGACTGTTCAACGGATAACGAAAAACGCAAAGCATATAGAATACCAAAAGCAGCATACAGCTATTCACCACGAGGAAGAAGTAAGGGAAAGATGGAAACAGCAGCAATTTGGAGCCGAAACAGGTTAGTAAATAAGCCTAAACTGTGAAAAAGAAGAAGAAGATATATATATATATTTACGTATATATATATATATGTGTGTGTGTGTGTGTGTTGTGTGTGTTAACGCTCCAGATAACCAACATATCCGGCCATTAAGAGAAGTGATCTATCTGAAGCGAACATTTAGAAAACACTCTATCGTCAACAATTTTCGGTTTTTAGCAAATAAATTGAGATTATTACATAATACGAGGAAGTTTTTTCCCCCCCGATAAATCAACGAAATTCAACCATTAGGAGTGGGGGTTTTCGGAAAGTTATAATTTAAAAATCACTCTAGCGACTGCCATGTTTTTTTTTCGCAGCGGAACTGGATGCTTACGATTTAATTATCATATGTAATGCCAAGAGTGATGGGGGATTTGGAAGTCAAGAGTGGCATTTGTTAAGACTATTTAACGATCAAATTAAACTGTTTCCTTAAAAAAAATCATAATTTAAATATAGTTACCGGCATTTTAAAATATGTATAGGCCTATATTTAATGTAAGCGACGATGTTTGAAAACAAATCAGAAATGTTAGATTATGTATATCCACTGCAACTTGATCATATTATTTATTGCCAAATAGGATCGCAATATTATAAGAATGCACCCTAGTGGAGAAATAATGAAACGCATCAAGCTGTATATTATAATCAACATTATAGGTTATTCATTTATCTTTTAGTAAACAACTCAGTAAAATCATGGAACCTGTTCATTATTTGCTATATTTAATGTATTTGTTTAAAGAAAAATAATACTCTGACCTGTTCAAAATATTAAAAAGGAGGAGCTTTCTTTATCACAAAAGCAGGAGTTGATAAAGAGAAATTGATAAAGAGCGAGGTGAAACACAACTGTCATTGGTTATGAAACAAAATGCATTGAAACGTGATTGGTCATTGGCTACCATTTGGGGCATGAGTTAAGTAGTCACAATAAATATGTACTGTTTAAACCACGAAAATCGG
This sequence comes from Diploptera punctata, assembly GCA_030220185.1. Taxonomy (NCBI): domain Eukaryota; kingdom Metazoa; phylum Arthropoda; class Insecta; order Blattodea; family Blaberidae; genus Diploptera; species Diploptera punctata. The sequence continues at coordinate 1,123,525 of JASPKZ010000458.1, read as the reverse complement.
ATGATATGTTTGGCTTGAAGAGGAATTCGCTTTATTTTACGGAGCTCCTGCTTCATGGAGAGATTTTTTTTGTAGTGGTAAATGTAAAAAGGCATACAAAATGAACTTTGAGAAGCGACAGTTATTTAAAATTTGTAATGCTTGAAGAAATATCTATCTATTAAACATAAAAGAGATATGTTATTAAGGGTTCTTATTTTAATATCATTCCTCTCTTAAATGTGTAGAAAAAGGCGTCATGAAGTATGATCCAAAAGCTGTAATTATTACGCTTCTTCAGTTCATTCCAAGTAGTTTAAACATTATTTTTATTGGAGACTTGAATGCATGTGAAAGACACGAACTAATTTAAGCACTTGAATACAGGAACAGAAAAGTGTGTTCATGTTTACATATTAACAACATCTAACAATCAACACTTAGAACTAATTCCTTGGGTTGTTGACCGGCGAATTACTGACCAGTGGCGTAATACTTTTTTTCTTATAACTTAGAGTCGGAAGTGATTGCTTGAAGGATAACTGGAGGGACCAATTGTAAGTAAAAGTATGTGTTAGAACAAACACTTAGCTATCTGGAGAACGTTCACCCTCTTTCTTAGAATGTCGGTACTATACACGTATTGACGTCAATAGGTATGCTCTTTGTTTCTGTGAAAACTTAGGCATGGAATATCACTCTCTTTCATTGATCGAATTTTCTCAAAATCACATATATGCATAAAACTGATATTATTTATTTCACTTATTTATATACGCTTTAATATAAGAGTTCTCAGGTCTACTTCTTTATTTTAATGATACAACGAAATGATGAATATGAAATAGATTCTGGTAATGAAATTCAAACACAGAATTTGCCTTGTTGATCGAGGGAAACAGGAAAATAAGTCAGTCAGTTCTGTCCGCACCGGGATTTGAACAGGGGACCTTCCAAATGAGTCTCAAATGCTACCGCTTGAACTAAATAACATGGTTATGTACATGAAGATAGACTGACATTGTCGTACCTCGCAACATTGGATCTAGTAAACGCTGAAACGTGTCAGAACTTTGCTTCTATCGCTATATTGTGGATCTGGTTTCAGTTTGAATTATAATTTTATAATTTATTTTTTATATAATAAGATTAGATTTGATTTATGTAGCCTTGTGGAGTTAAGGCCATGTGGCCTTCTCTTCCACTCACCAGGACAAACATATATTACATCAGAATATGACAATCTCAATTAACTCTAATATTAAATTCTAAATAAAAATTTGATCAAGAAGATAATATCTATTATATTACGATCTATAATGCAACCAGTTAATGTTAGTTAAAATTAAGACTAAAACTAATGATAAAGTGTATACAAGCAAGACATATTAAATTGTCCCTGTCTAATGTATATAAAAACAAAGAAAAATAATGAGATATAAAAAACTAATTTTACGATCATACAATATTTAAAACAAAACAAATAAAAATATTTGTTATTCTTAATATTATTCTCATAAATAAATTAATTTGTTAATTGTTAAAAGAATACTATCAGTGAGGTATATAAGTTAGTTTGTTATTAAATAATTCTTTAGTTTGTTTTTGAAGGATGTTATAGTTTGACAGTCTCTGACATAGGACGGAAGGGAATTCCATGTTTTGGTAAGTGAGACCGTAAAAGTTAATGAATAATATACAGTGTGATGAGGAGGGATATAAAGGACAATGTGCTGATGGGATCCAGTGTCAAGATTATGTGTGTCGTGATAAATAATTAGGCGATTATGTGTGAAGTATTTTATAGAGAAGGGATAGAGAATGGACAGTTTTAAGATCTCTTAGACGAAGCCACGATAATTGTTCCAGCGACGGTGTAACATGGTCAAATTTGCGAATACCACAAATAAAACGTGCGCAAGAATTATGAACACGTTGAAGTCTTTGAGCGAAAATAATATTTCCGATTGAGGGTCTTTCCACTTTTCAGCGGTTGCCATTTTACCAGCCGGCTGCTGGCCCTTCACATCCACATGTGTCAATCACAGAGGTAGATGATCAACAGCCAGTGTAGGGGTGACATGTGGTTAGCATGTCGAGTCCCCCAGCTGGTTCCTCAACCTGGAGCCGCTACTTATTGTAGCTACCCAATTGCCTCACGATGCTGGGTGGGCACCGGTCCCATACTGGCCGAAATACAATGAGAAAATTTCTTCCCCCATGGTGACTCGAACCAGCGCAAGTCCCGTAGCTCTGCGCCAAGGCTTCCTACCTTAACCGCTCGGCTATGGCGCGGGACGAAAATAATATTTAAGTCTGTAAAAAGAGTGTCACACTAATCAAAATGGGGCATTGCAAGTGTTTCTACTAACATTTTCCTTAGAGCGAATGAGATATTAAAGGGTAAATCCTTGTTATGGGATGAAACTTGCCTAATCTCACACCAGTAACCAGGCTGACTGGTCAAATCTCTATTGAGTATAAACTTAGCCATCAAAAGGGGAAATGTCGCTTGTATGAAAGCACAAAGTTGAAACTGTAGATAAGGTATTCTAGTGCCATTCAAATAGTCATTGTTATTAAAAAAATCACCAATGAAAATACTCTACTGAAAATGTTATTATTAAATGTCCAGCGTAGGGGTGGTCTCGACGTAGCACGCTCCCTTGTCATGCAGCGGGCCCGGGTTCGATTCCCGGTTGGGTCAAGTTTCTTGGGTGAGGTTTTTTTCAGAGTTTTTCCTCACCTGTAAGATAAATGTCAGAAAACGTTTGGTACGAACACCAGCTGGCTACCTTATCATCAATATCATATTCGTCTAGTTATATTAAGTTTAGTTTAAAGCCTCTCCTGGCCCATCATTACCATCATCATCATCATCATGAACTCGCATATCATCGGGGCAGCGTAACCTCGCCTTCCAGGTGCCCCAACCTCAGAAGTGGGTTATAAGTACACCATGCCAGGAGATAACACCGAAATGTCGAAATTACAACCTGGAGCATTGAATAAAAATTAATATTAATTTCTTAGTAATATCAAGCTTGATTGTTCATTCCTATTATTATTATTATTATTATTATTATTATTATTATTATTATTGTTATTATTATTGTTATTATTATTGTTATTGTTATTTTTATTGTTATTGTTATTATTGTTATTATTATTGTTATTATTATTGTATTATTGTTATTATTATTATTATTATTATTATTGTTAATATTGGGGGCACGCCGTAACGTAGTGGTTAAGGCACTGGGCTACAAGCCGGAGGGTAGAGAGTTCAAGTCCCGTTGGGGTCAGGATTTTTAAACTGACCCAAACCCTCTGGCGGCACTATGGACAGGGGTCGACTCAGTCTCTAACGGAAATGAGTACCAGACGCTTGTTCTGGGGGTAAAGGCGGCCGTCACGCAGGGCTGACAACCGGCTGACATAAAGTGCCGATTGTCTAGAAAAAGTGGGAGCCTTAACCTTCTACTACCATAAGGGCCTCCGGGCCTGTTGTGGATCACTTTACTTTATTGTTGTTAATATTATTCTCAACTAGACATTCTAAATTGGAAAAAATCAGAAATACAATCATCAAACAACAAATCAAAATGCAATATTAGATTTTGTGAGATATAGGCCTACAGTAGACAACTAGAATGGTATGGTCATATACGTAGGATGCCAGAGAAAAGATTGCCCAGAAAAGCGTTGGAATGGATTCCACCTGGGAAAGGAAAGAATAGTCGACCTAGATTTTAATGGACGGATGATGTAAGAAGAAGTATGATGGAGCTAGATCTGGAAGAATTGGAATGGGAAAATAGAGAAGAATGGAGATAGAAGATAAACATTTGAAAAGCTTTGGACACAGGAAGAGGTTTTATTACATTGTAAACCTGTTTGTAAATAAAATTATTATTATTATTATTATTATTATTATTATTATTATTATTATTATTATTACTATTATTATAATATTCAGTCAATTAGGAAAATAAGAATCATAAAATAGAAATTCGAAGTGACTTCCTGCTTAACGGCTAAACAGCATTTATCTGTATTTTTCTTTAAGTCAGGATATTTAAGCGTTTTATTCAATAGATCCCAAGTTCAAATCCCTAAATGGAATGTTGACTATTTTTCCCTTGATTTTTTTCAAGGTAAATAAAATAACTAAACTGCAACTGAGATCACTTGATAAACGATATAAACACACAACCAATTGGATAAAACCAAAGCAACCGAATGTGATATGACTTTAGATACTTTATTTAATTCTTATTTATAGACGCTTCAACAATAGGGTCATATAGCGCCTATGATATTTCTGTGTACGGAATCCAGTAGACTGTGTTTCTACTCTTGCGTTTTTAATTTGTTTTCTGTAGAAACTCAATGATTCCTATCTATCTTCGGGTTTTTACAACTGCTGCCGTCTTCCCATGCCAAACCTCCAAAGCCTACTATCTTGGACATCTTCAATGCTTAGCCCTCTTGCTTGCATTACTGTCTTCATGTTTTCCTTCCATGTTAACTGTGGTTTCCCTCTTTTCTTCTTTCTGGTCGGTTGCCATTGATATAGTTGCTTCGGCCATCGCTCATCTTCCATTCTTAAAATATGTCCTAACCACTTTAATTCCTTCTCCTCAATTCTTTCACTGATTTACTTTTTAATTAATTGTGGAAAGGTGATTATGATAAATTATGATTAAAATGCATTTAGCAAGTCTTCTTCTTATTCTTCACGGTTTAGGCTTATTTACTAGCCTGTTCCGGCTCCAAATTGCTGCTCTTTCCATCTTTTCCTTGGTCTTCTCAAACTTCTTCTTCGTCGCGGTGAATAGTTGTATGCTGCTTTTGGTATTCTATTCTCAGTAATCCTTGCCAAGTGTTCTTTCCAGTTTGTTCTGTATTTCTCTATTGTTGAGTTTAATTCCTCTATTTTTAGTTGTCTTATTTCTGTGATATGTTTTTTGTCTGTTCTTTGATATCCTGCTATTGATCTAAGGAATCTCATTTCAGCAGCTTGTATCCTGGCAGATTGTTGTGTTGTCACTGTCCATGTTTCGGATCCAGCATTTAGTAAGTTATATACTAAATAAATGAAAAGTAAATTAGAACTAATATTAAATTATCAGATGAATGGAAAAGCAATTAATTTAAAGGAATTTGTATTAATTGCAAATAGAAGGAAGCAAAGCAATGATCTGGAATGTTAAGTTGTAATGATAGCAATATATTATAGCGGATGCATCCATCAGAGCCCGGGGGTAGATGTACGGAAGTGTCCGTTACATGTGCTCATGGGTGGGTCCCTTCCATCTAAATTCATATTTGCATGTTAAGTGGCCCCCACTATTAAATTGTTTTGCATGTTGTAATATTGTATGAAATTTGCAACCCAACATCTATAACTTGTGTCGGAATGTTTGAGAGTTTACGTAATGATCACCCTTAATGACCATTTTATCGAGCATGCAAATATTAATTTTTCAAGTTGAACACGATATCTTATAATTAGAGTCCGGATGTTAGGCACTTAAAAAGTTCAAAATAGGCAAGCAAAAGGCACTAAAATCATTAATATAGGCACTAAAAATTCAAAATAGGCTCTTACAAAAATGGACTACAACATAAATTTTACAGTCTTATGTTCGTCGCACCAATTTGTCTTTGAAACACCTGTCTGTGAATGAGGACTACAGACTGATTTTAGTGTTACCAACATCAAAAATAGTATTGCCAGTCACGTAAAGGTTTCAGCACCAGATGTGAGACAGAGAAAGAAAATTTGAGCCATCTACCCTCTTTGTCACTCAGGAATGTTTGTATTGAAAATAAATAAAACTATACTATAGAACTTTCTCCATGCCTTAGAGCCGGAGCATAATACAATGAGACATGGCTTAGGGCTATGTCTCTTAACGGGAGTGTCTGAGGTGGAAAAATGCAATATTCGCCTAACGGGAGTTCATTCTACTTGCTAGGTTATTGGCTTATTGCTACCCTTATCCTAAAATATTGTAAGAGAATTTATAAAAAGAACACTTTAAAATTTCTATGAAATTATATGTGTCATGGAGTTTGTCCATTTCAATTGATTTCATTGAAATACTAAGTTAATTTCGAGATAAAATGGCAAATAGGCATTGTAAGCTGAAATAGGCATTTATAGGCAAAATGAACTTCACGGAAAACAACTCTAGGGTCGTCGGTATGAACTTATATGAAATCACTTTTACAATATCTATAATAAATAACTGTAGGCATTTTCCCTAACATCCAGTCTCTACCTATAATTAAACCAATGATTGCAAAAAAAATACAAGACTGAGAAAGGTTAGATTTTAGAAACGAGATGAAACCTATTAATGAATGAATGAATGAATAAATAGTTCTTATCTCCAGAAAATTTGTGTTGGTTGAATGGAAGAGAAGACCTTACTGCTTTAACTCTACCAGATTAAATAGAACACTTATTATTATTATTATTATTATTATTATTATTATTATTATTATTATTATTATTATTATTATTATCGGCCGCGGTGGACTAGTGTTATGCTCCTTGCCTCTGGTCCCGAGGGTCGCGGGTTCAAATCCGGCCGGGGTCAATGGATTTTTTAGGATGGAAAAATTCAAGGGGCAAGTCCTCCGGGAGGGACTTGAGTCTGAAGATTTTCAGGCTCGTAAAAGATCCTTAAGCCTGAATGAAAAGGCCTCTAAGAAAAATTTACCGAATTTTCCCGTCCTAGTACTACCTTGGTTTCCTAGATGTCAGTATGAGGCGGAACGCTGACCATGGACCACTCATTTGACATCTATACGAAAACAAGTGTAATTAAATTAGTATGGTTCAAATTCTTCCCTGTAGGGTGTTAAGGGAAACATGGGCTTACAAGAATTATTATTATTATTGCTATTTTTTTATTTTTATTGACATTATTATATTCACGAATTGAAGTTGTAGCGCCTTCAGAGGAAGAATAAGTATTATGAAACTCGTAAGTCCAATGCCGCATTCATTAAGGTCCTCCACAGGTCCCTAGCCTCAGCGAAATGAATTTAGTTCATATCTCCGTTATCCAGTTCCTACGATCCATCCGTACATTATCACATTCTTACTTCTAGACGTTTCCATGGACTTGTCCCCATATGTTTCCACTGTACATGTCCAAGACTAGATAACCATACCAGTATTAAGACAATGTATACATTATGGGTTGTGATGATTCTTGCAATCTCCATTTTTATTATATACGGATCTGAATATTTCGTGTTACGATCCTATTTTCAAATAATTTTGGCTTGTTTTCTTTCCTTAAAATAAGATGATAAGAAAACTAACTCCCTGGTTCTATAGAACCCATAGGTTCATAGCCGTGCGAACATAAGCTCTCCATATATCCCTATCCTGAACTAATGTTTTCCAATAATCCCCTGTATAATATACTTCCCTCAAATTCCACCTAATTCTTGGTCTATCAACCGGGCGTTTTCCCTCTGTTTTCCTACCAGAAGCTTCCATGCACCTCTTTCATCCCTCGTACGTGCCACATGTCCTGCCCATTGCAGCTTACGAGACTTAACTGTTCTTATTATATCTGGTTTCCTATACATATCATGTAGCTCACTATTAAGTAGTTTTCTCCATTCACCTGTCTGTTCATCACTTTTTTTTTGGCTCAAAAATTTTCCTAAGAACTATATTCTCAAATACTTGTAATCTCCTTTTCTCCCTTAAAAGTAAGAATGCATGTTTCGCATCCATGCAATATAACTGGGAGAATAACTGTTTTATATATTTTCAGTTTAACTTTTTTTAAAGGAGTTAGGGCGACAATAGTCCCTGTAATGCACAATAGCATGCATTTCCAGTATTGAGCCTATGTTTAATTTCTTTGTGTACATCATTCCTATTTGTAATTATTGTTCCTAGATACTTGAAATCAGCCACTTCTTCAAAATTTCCTTCATTTGCCATTCGTTGTCCATTTCCATTATATAATGCACATATCCATCCATAGTAATTCTGCCCGAAGGCAGGTCCTTCACTGCAATCATAGCATTGGATGAAAGATTATGATGATAATGGTAAGGATGATAATGATAAGGATGATGGCCATATGATTTCGGGGACCGTTGGGCCTTAAAGTTTTCTTGACATTTGTCTTACAGGCGAGGAAAAACCCCGATAAAAACCTCACCCAGAAAAACTGCCCCGACCGGGGATCGAACCCGGGCCCGCTGCGTGACAAGGCAGCACGCTACCTCGAGACCACAGCGGTGGACAATGCACATATAAGGCAAAATAATGTTACCAGAGAATATATTTGTATGACTATTTAACTCATGCCACAAATGCTAGTCAGTGATCAATCACGTTTCAATGAATGTTGTTTTACAACCAATGACAGTCGTGTTTCACCTCGCTTCTTTATCGATTTCTCTTTATCAGCTCCTGCTTTTGTGATAAAGAAAGCTCCTCCTTTTTAATGTTCTAAACAGATCAAAGCATAATTTTCACCAACAAATACACTGAATATAGCAAATAATGAAAAGATTCCTTGATTTTATTGAGTTGTTTACTAAAAAAATAAATGAATAACCCGTAATGTTGATTATGATATATAGTTTGAGTGTTTCATTACTTCTCCACTTGCGTGCACTCTTACAATATTGCGATCTTATTTGGCAATAAATAATATGATCAAGCAGCAGTGAATGAACATAACCTCACATTTCTGATTTGTTTTCAAACATCGCCGTTTGCATTAAATATATAAATATTTTAAAATAACTATAGTTAAACAATGATTTGTGAGTAAACAGCTTAATTTTATTCGTCAAATAGTCCTAACATATGCCACTCTTGATTTCCAAATTCTCTAGATAAATTCACTCCTGACTTCGTGAGTCGTGAATTTATCGATAATTTGGAAATCACTCGTGGCATTACTTATGATAAAGTTGAAGAGGTTTGTGTGGGCGTCATGAGGTCTGAACTAGCTGAACAGGAACAGGTTCTGATGGATGCTCCAGGAAACGTAACATTTTGCAGGTGTTTGAAACAAGTGTCGTTACATTCCTAACAGCATGAATTATTGTGTTATAGAACGAGCGGTATGCGTCAACCATGGACCATTTTAATATCACTTCCATACATTCTTACCTTTAAGGAATTCTTAAGAAAAATATGTTTCCATGTCTAGAACTGAAGAATATTATTACATAAAATACAGGATGTTAATGAATTAAATCGAAGAAATTTATTTGATTATGGAGTAGTTTCAGACTCAGCTAATGACAAATGAGGGAAATTTTAAGGAAGTGGCTGAATTCAAATACCTAGGAACAATAATCACAAATAGGAATGAGATGCACAAAGAAATTAAACATAGGCTCAATTCTGGAAATGCGTGCTATTATGCATTACAGGGACTCTTGATGTCCCAACTCCTTTCAAAAAACGTTAAACTGAAAATATATAAAACTATTATTCTACCAGTTATGTTATATGGGTGCGAAACATGGACTCTTACTTTAAGGGAGGAAAGGAGATTACAAGTATTTGAGAATAAAGTACTTAGGAACATTTTTAGACCAAAGAGAGATGAACAGACAGGTGAATGGAGAAGACTACATAACATTGAACTACATGATCTTTATAGGAAACCAGATATAATAAGAACAGTTAAGTCTCGTAGACTGCGATGGGCAGGACATGTTGCGCGTATGGGGAATGAAAGACTTGCATGGAAGCTTCTTGTAGGAAAGCCAGAGGGAAAACGCCCAGTTGGTAGACCAAGAATGAGGTGGGAGAATAACATTAACTATGATTTGAGGGAAGTAAATGATAGAGGCAATGATTGGAAAGCATTAACTCAGGATAGTGATGTATGGAGAGCTTATGTCCGCGCGACCATGAACTTACGGGTTCGATAGTGCCAGCGAGTAAGTAAGTAAGTAATTTCAGACAAGCAATTTGAGATAGGGAACCCAGGGTATTAGACAAAAAATATGTGAGCTCTTCATTGTTAAATTCGTTTGCATTAGATTATTTAACTCAAAAACGCATAATTTCGCCTCTTCCTGTTGATAATCTATAATCTTGCCTCTTCTTCTTGATAATTTTGCCTCTTCCTCTTCTTAATGAGATATATCTCCGCAAATTAACTTATTTGACAAAGATATTGATTTGGTACAGAAAGAAATGTCAAAAGAAAACAACTTCAAAATTTAAAAAAAAAAAAAAAAAGGTTAGTTCTGTTGCTCTGAAAAATCTATTAAATGTTGTATAATGAATCTGCATTATTAACCTTCGTCGGGCGTAATATTCTGGCCTTTGAGTTCGGGCGCAATGTTCCTGATAAGCACATGCTTAAAAAAATTATTTAACACACTGTTTGCCAATCTGAACAACGGGAAGTCGAACAAATGTTATTATTAGGGATGTCCAAAGGATAAAATATTCAAAATATGCTGCTAGAAAACTTTTTATTGGGCATAGTATTTATTAAACAAAATTTTAAGAAAATTTGTGACAAGCCTCCAAATAACATGATGTACAAGTAAGAATAAGTTAGGTTCAGTTCATATATAGCTACTTGAAATTAGTTCACATTATCAACATTTAGCCTATGTTTTTAGCAAAATAATTCAAGAATATAACATTATTTAGTCTAAATAAGTTAATAAATAATTTTCTTTTTGCAAATATTTTTAAAATACACATCTTCAATAATGTAACGACTTCGGGCGCAATGAGCTTCTCTGAACAAAATATTTACAACCCGCCGTGGTAAAGGTCGAGAGCAAACTGAGTGGGGTGGTTGTTTAGAGCAGGTAAAAAGAAACAGCTACTCGGATGCCCAGTCGTCAAAGCCGTCTGATGGCAGTGGAATGGGGCAAAATTAACAACCTGTGCCTCTCAGATCAGATGCGCCCGACGGAAGGTTATTTTTCATACAATCATCTGTTATTGATTTTTTCTAAGCCGAAAGAGATTTAACAGTAAAGATATGCTACTTATAACTATCCAGTCGGCTTAGAAATCGCCTGGAAGTAAGATCGGAATACGTAACCTCACATTTGGTAAATATTAAACATTATACTTATTTTAGTATATTTACAAGATGTTGTATTATTCGCTAAATAGTCACTTCCCAACCACGCATTCTAATATAGGCCTACTATTGTGATTCTGAAAATGGTGGTAACACATTTATTATTAAAGGTGGAGATAGAGGATTATCCAGAAGAAGATTAAGTTTTCAAGAAAACATTTTTATTACTTTAATTATATACAATTTACTTAGCGTACGTAAATATAATTATTATATAACTAACAGGAAGAAAAGCCTCCTCGGCAGACGCGTTGGCTAGCGCGCGCGGCTGCCCCACTCGAATCCCAGGTTCGAATTCTGGCGGTTACGGAGGGATATTGGCATTAGACCATGAAATATTTTTTTGGTTTTTGCTCGGGGTTCTTCTATTTCCCGAATTTAATCCTAAACTCTATATACTATTATTTCCTGTATGGTACTCAGATAAGCTTCTTCCTTTTCAAATCTCATAGTTATTACGTAATTCCCGACGTCACGGCCTGCGCAAAAGATTTGAGAACGAGTATAAATAATGCCGAGCGCACATTGTGCATTCCTAGCAGTCTTATTATTTTTTAGTTTGTGAAGGTCAGGCAATCATGCTGACTCCTTGGATTTTTTTTAAAGATACCGCTGTGTTCCAAGCAAGAAGCTATTATGTTGGAATGAATGGCTAGGTATGAATTGTTAAGTATGGATGCATATTTTAAAGTTTTTATTATTAGTTAATTTTTATTTAGGGCTGCTCACATTATAGTCATGTTTATTATTATTTATTCATCATGCACAGCTCTTCTTTATCATTTAATGTGTACAGTGGAAAAAACTGCACTTACACTATCTCAAAACTGCAAAGAACTGCGAATACACGGTAGCAGTTAGAAGTAGCAGCGATAACGTTATCATTGAATGATAACCCACAAACATCATAGTGAGTTACCAAACGTTTATTAAAAATGGGTGTACACTTACTTATCACTCCCTAACGCTGATCCAACCAGCGATAACCCAAAACAGCGATAGAAAAATCATAGACTAAGTAATATACTCTGTGGAGAAAATAGCAGTTAGAGTTAACAGTCTAACAGTCTCATAATATTGCGATTTGCGTATTTAAATAAATACTTTAAAATTGTCTAATAATGTTATAAAATTGTTTTAAAACGTTTTAAAATATTAGAAAATGATGGTAAGTACAAAACAAAAGCTATAGTTTACAACAATATAACAGAAAAATTATGCGCTAGTAGAAGTGCAGTTGAGCCTTGTTATTTTTATCTTATTTATTAAATTATATCTGTTTTATTTAAACGTATAGTACTTGTTTTCCAGATAGAAATATTCAGGAGTGCTTTGAACACTGGGTTGGTTGAGAATACGTTCTCGAGCTATATAATCTCAATCCATTATTGTACTCAGATTCTGTTTAGATTATGTTTTCCCTGCCTTGTTGTTTACAGCTAACATAGTGCATTTTGTATTTATCTTCTTCTGTTTTTAAAGGCAGCATAATATTTATTTATTACACAGTTTAACTATATTTCATTACGTATGTTTAGTCCGTCGCCGTGGCGTAGTCGGTAGAGTCCTTACCTTCCACTCCGGCGACCCGGGTTCGATCCCGGCGGGGTGGGGATTTTAAAAAATCTCCACTTTCGGTCTGGGTGTGTGCTGTCCCTAATGCTCAACTGTCTCATTATCACAGGGTCAGATGAAATCAAGTGAACGTTAGTAAACTTGTACAACTTAAAAAATAATAATCCCAATTCAAATTAATATAAACCTCTTAAATGAATGGCATAAGTATGGAGAAGTTGGTAAACAGATGAGGACAGAGACAAAACTAAGATTACATAACATCACATCAAAAGCTGCCCTAAAATATGGAAGTGAAATTTGGATTTTAAATAAAAGAAACTCTCATAAACTTCAAGTAAGCCAAATGCGCTTCTTATGATCATTGTTAGGAGTTAATAGACTGGATCACCAAAGGAACACTACTATCAGAGGAAAACTTGGAGTAACAAGTTTAAATGAAGATATACAAAGATACCAACAAGAATGGAAAAATCATCTGAGAAGAATGGCAAGAAATAGACTTCCAAAATTGGCATTCCAATATACCCCAACTGGACATAGGGACCAAGGAAGACCAAAACATCGGTGGAAAGATCAAGACCATCTTCGCTAGGTTTACCGTACAGGCCACATGGCCTAAAACGAATTTGTTCATGATGATGATGATGAAGTTTGGAGAAGTGACAGAAAGAGGTTTACGACGTGAGAAATCCCGAGATAAACCTGCCCTAGCTCCGATTCGTCCACCATGGAATGGCAGAGACACGAACTCGGGACCGAGAAGTGGAGGTCGAGTGACTAACTACTTGCTCCACGGAGTCGCCAACACTATCTAGCACACTGTAAAAAGATTAAATAAGAGGTCATTCTTGTTACGAATTCCACTTGTTCCTGTATATCTGTTGAGCAATGCGCATGCCCTGGAATGCAAGAACATGATTTGTTTTTGGAATGCACTTTCATTGCATTGTTATTTGTTTTGGTATCTATATCAAGTTGTAAAATAACACACGATTGCCGACTTGCATACGAAATACAATGTAAACAAGTCGTTAGATCCTACATTTTATTATAGTTAGGTTTCCAACAACAGAGGGTTAGAGTTCGAGTTCAGAGTGCAGCATTATTACATACAGAGCAAGCAAATAGTTAAATTACTGATTCGGTTTGAAGTTGTCCGTCGCCGTGGCGTAGTCGTTCCACTCCGGCGACCCGGGTTCGATTCCTGGCAGGGTAGGGGATTTTAAATCTCCACTTTGGGTCTGGTTGTGTGTGTGTCTTGTCCTTGTCTATGTGAGAACTAAAGAAAGTTAACAAACAGGTAAGAAAACAGGTAAAACAAGAAGGAAAACCAGTATAAACGAAAAAAAAGTTGACTAAATATAAAATAACAGAAAATATCGATATCCCAACTACTTACTCACTGGCACTAACGAACCCGTAGGTTCATGGCCGCGTGGACATAAGCTCTCCATACATTCGTATCCCGAGCCAATGCTTTCCAATCACTCCCTGTATAATCTATTATCCGCAAATCATAGTTAATATTAATCTCCCACCTCATTCTTGGTCTACCAACTGGGCGTTTCCCTCTGGTTTTCCTACAAGAAGCTTCCATGCATGTCTTTAATTTCCCATTCGTGCCACATGTTCTGTCCATCGCAATCTATGAGACTTAACTCTTCTTATTATATCTGGCTTCCTATAAAGACCATGTAGTTCACTGTTATGTAGTCTTCTCTATTCACCTGTCTGTTCATCTCTCTTTGGTCCAAACGTTTTCCTCCGATTGAGGGTCTTTCCACTTTTCAGCGGTTGCCCTTTTACCAGCCAGCTGCTGGCCTTTCACATCCACATGTGTCAATCACAGAGGCAGATGATCAACAACCAGTGTAGGGGTGACATGTGGTTAGCATGTCGAGTCCCCCAGCTGGTTCCTCAACCTGGAGCCGCTACTTATTGTAGCTACCCAATTGCCTCACTATGCTGGGTGGGCACCGGTCCCATACTGGCCGAAATACCATGAGAAAATTTCTTCCCCCATGGAGACTCGAACCAGCGCAAGTCCCGTAGCTCTGCGCCAAGGCTTCCTACCTTAACCGCTCGGCTACGGCGCGGGACGTTTTTCTAAGAACGTTATTCTCAAATACTAGTAATCTCCTTTCCTCCCCTCAAAGTACTGATTTTTATTTGAAGTTGACTAAATGTAAAACAAAAGAAAATGTCGATATCCTAACTAGAAATGATTATTTTTATATCCAGGGTGAAAAAATAGTAACATTATCGAATCTAAAAATGAATGGCCATATGAACATAATCTCTCCATTCGTTCCTATCCCGAGCTAATATTTTCTAATCATTTTCCTCATATTTCTCTTAAAAACTCAATTTATTGACGTTTACTTCCAGTCCCAATTTCTTAGTGTTATTCAATAAAATGTGCGTGTTCGCCATTACTATCTCCTCGTTATCGCTCAGTAATAGACTACTACATCATTCATCCATCCATGTATCCGTTGCTTTCCACACCGGTGAAGGATGATAATGGTAAGGACGATGATGGCCATATGATTTCGGGGACCGTTTGGGCCTTAAAGTTTTCCTGACATTTGTCTTACAGGTGAGGAAAAACCCCGATATAAACATCACCCAGAAAAACTGCCCCGACCGGGGATCGAACCGGGGCCCGCTGCGTGACAAGGCAGCACCCTACCTCGAGACCACAGGTGTGGACTACTACATCATCAGCATAAACTAATAGCCTAGTAATACCATTGAGTTGTAGGCCTTCTTCGTTCTCTAAAGATTTTATGGCATGTTCTAGTGCAAAATTTGATAGTAGGGCGCGCACGCACACACACACGCGCACACGCACGCACACACACATACATACATACACGCAGATATGTATATATATATATTGCATGTTAAATGCTCAACTATTTATTTACGAATTTATATATATATATATATATATATATATATATATATATATATATATATATATATATTTATTTTCAATTTATTGATTGCCTATTGCATGTCATAATCTTTATAAGCTTATATAAAAATTAGTATTTTATGGACTCAAACTACATGACCGATTTTAATGGGGTTTCTTTCCATCAGTTAGAGATTTTTTCTGGTATAATTAACTATATAACATATTAACCTACGTACTATAGGGCCGGAGCTAAAAGAAAAAATACTTTGGTGCACTAAAAAAAGGTAGCTTTTTGGACACTTAAATGGCTTAAGCTGCTTAAACCATAACAAATACACCAAATTAATGTACAAAAAATTTAATATCTCAAAAAGTCCGTGACGGCATATATCCATCCTTTATGGATAACTTACAATAACCATTTTTGTCTTTCAGCTCATAAATGCCAAGAAAATCAGGATAAGTAGAATCCCGGGCAACGCCAGGTATTCAAACAGGTATCCAAAAATAATTACGATATGAATTAATAATTATTTTCGTTTTTACTTATTCAACTAAACATAAAAGCAAATTTAGTTTATTTAGGCGCATCAGTGATAATGTAAACCGAGATAAACTTTGGCAGATACTGCATGAAGAACATATACACTCACATGTAATACGAGCCATACAAAGCTTATATCAAAATTCTAAAATCAAAATTAAATTACCAGATGGAGAAATAACAGAACACATAAACACAAGCAAAGGTGCTCGACAAGGATGTGGACTATCTCCACTCTTATTTAATATATATATTAACAGAATAGTGCAAGAATGGAAACAAACAGTAAATAGTGGAATTTCAATAACTAGAAATAAAATAATTCAAACAATATTATATGCTGATGATCAAATAATATTATCAGATTCCGAAGATAGCTTACAAATAGCAGCGTATCAATTATTCAAAATTGCCAGCAAATATAATATGAAAATTTCCACTTCAAAATCCAAAACAATGGCAATGTGTGTGGAAAAAACATACAACGGGTGAAAATTGAGATTGATGGAAAAATTATAGGAAGTGTCAGATTTCTCTTACTTAGGAAGTGTATTTTGCAGAGTATAAGAGTGACATTGATTCAAAATTACAACAATATAATAAAATGAATGGGGTAATACGAAGACATTTTGGTAAACAGATGAGGACAGAGACAAAACTAAGATTACATAACATCACATCAAAAGCTGCTCTAAAATACGGAAGTGAAATTTGGATTTTAAATAAAAGAAACTCTCATAAACTTCAAGTAAGCCAAATGCGCTTCTTACGATCATTGTTAGGAGTTAATAGACTGGATCACCAAAGGAAGACTATTATCAGAGGAAAACTTGGAGTAACAAGTTAAATGAAGATATACAAAGATACCAACAAGAATGGAAAAATCATCTGAGGAGAATGACAAGAAATAGATTCCAAAATTGGCATTCCAATATACCCCAACTGGACATAGGGACCAAGGAAGACCAAAACATCGGTGGAAAGATCAAGACCATCTTCGCTAGGTTTACCGTACAGGCCACATGGCTTAAAACGAATTTGTTCATGATGATGATAGGCGCATCAGTGCATGCCGGGTATTAGCTAGTATGCTATATTTAAAACATGACGCATTTCCTTGTTTTTAGCCCATATCTAAATCTATTTCCTTGCAGACATTTAAAGAGAATTATGGATTTCATCTTAACGTATTAACTTCATCTATAAGGTACACAGTATTAGTACAGGCAAAAAGTAATAATACTAAATAACTATGTAAGATTGTTTAACAGTATTTGAGAATAAAGTACTTAGGAAAATTTTTGGACCAAAGAGAGATGAACAGACAGGTGAATGGAGAAGACTTCATAACAATGAACTACATGGTCTTTATAGGAAGCCAAATATAATAAGAACAGTTAAGTCTCGTAGACTGCGATGGGCAGGACATGTTGCACGTATGGAGAATAAAAGACTTGCATGGAAGCTTCTTGTAGGAAAGCCAGAGGGAAAACGCCCAGTTGGTAGACCAAGAATGAGGTGGGAGAAAAACATAAACTATGATTTGAGGGAAGTAGATTATACAGGGAATGATTGGAAAGCATTAGCTCAGGATAGGGATGTATGGAGAGCTTATGTCCGCGCGGCCATGAACCTACGGGTTCGATAGTGCCAGTGAGTAAGTAAGTAAGTAAGTAAGTAAGATTGTTTAACATCTTTGACGCACTATTGTGTATGAGGCTTTGTATTTATGCATACGATTACAATATATACTTCACGTGTTTGTGGATATCGGAGAGAAGTGGAGGGAAAGGTAGGTGAGGAGATATCAGAGGTGACAAATGTCTTAGATGACCTCATGTCTTGTGACTCATGCACATTTAAACAGTTATTTCTTCATTAAAACAACACAGATCATCAGAACTA
Source organism: Diploptera punctata (assembly GCA_030220185.1). Classification (NCBI taxonomy): domain Eukaryota; kingdom Metazoa; phylum Arthropoda; class Insecta; order Blattodea; family Blaberidae; genus Diploptera; species Diploptera punctata. The sequence goes on along the minus strand of JASPKZ010000458.1, from coordinate 1,105,473 downwards.
GAATCCCCTAGGCTGTACTGTGCATTACAATGCATTAGGTCTTATCAATTAGTCGGTCACGGCCAATTGCATGTTAAATGCTCAACTATTTATTTACGAATAAATTTATCATAAGTAATGCCACGAGTGATTTCTAATTTATCTAGAGAATTTGGAAATCAAGTGTGGCATTTGTTAGGACTATTTAACGAATAAAATTAACCTGTTTTCTCACAAATCATTATTTAAATATAGTTATTTTAAAATATTTATATATTTAATGAAAACGAATGGTAGCGACTAGTAGAGTGATTATGATGGCTGAAGTGTCCTGGAACTGTTTGGGCCTTAACATTTCTCTACATTTGTCTTAAGATGAGAAAAACAACAAAAAAATCACCCAGTAAATATATCTTGATTGGGGATCGAACCTGGATCCACTACGTCCGAGGTAAGGATGTTACACCGACAGCACCTCAATAATGGACTCAGTATTATTTTTCTTATTTTTCTTCATAATTTGTAGGATTTTCATCCTGCTTATTTCCAAAATCGCTCCTCGGTGGAATAGGTATTGTCAATATTTGTAAATCATGAGATTTGATATCTGCAAGAACCTGAATTCTTTTAAAGCTGTAACAACACTAAAAATAAATTTGTAAAATAAAAATATTAAATTAATTATTTTCATCATCTATAGCTTATGAAGGTCGTTCTCGAACAATATTGATTACAATATAATAATAATAATAATAATAATAATAATAATAATAATAATAATAATAATAATTTTTTAGGAATATTCCACAATACAATGTTTCTGCTACCCAAAGTGATTTGTCGCTAGAGGTACCTGTCTAAAGCATCTTCTTCCCTCAAATATCTAGCTTCCATACTTCACGTAACTCCTTCTATCCAACCTTCTCTAGGTCTGCCTCTTCCACTTCTACCACTAGCTTTCCAATCAATGATCTTCTTTGGTATTCTGTCTTGTTCCATTGTTATGAGGTGTCCATACCGTTACAAACGTTTTTCTTCTATATTTTTAAATATATATATATATATATATATATATATATATATGACTATCCCTTCTTGTCGTAGTAATAATAATCTATCTATCTTCGGGTTTTTACAGCTGCTGCCATCTTCCCGTGCCAAACCTCCAAAGCCTACGGTCTTGGGCATCTTCGATGCTTAGCCCTCTAGCTTTCATTACTGTCTTCATGTTTTCCTTCCATGTTAACCTTGGTCTCCCTCTTTTCTTCTTCCTGTTCGGATGCCATTCATATAGTTGCTTCGGCCATCGCTCATCTTCCATTCTTAAAACATGTCCTAACCACTTTAATTCCTTCTCCTCAATTCTTTCAATTATGCTTTCTAGTAATAATAATAATAATAATAATAATAATAATAATAATAATAATAAAATTATTGGCCACTGCTGCGGTCTCGGTCTTTGCATCATATGGATCGGGACCGCGTGTCCGATCCCTATTTGGGACAAATATCCTGATTAGTTTTTTTTCGAGTTTTTTTTTTTTCACTTGTAAGACAATTGTCAGGAAACTTTAAGGCCAAAGTGTTCCTGAACATTATCTGGCCATCACAATTGTACATATAATTCATATTTTCCTTGTTTAATGTGAATGAGTGGATAACATGTCTTAAATGTTCGTGTAGTCTTCAAGATGGCTCAGGGCATTTAACTGATCATCCATCCATGGAGGCCTTCCATGTCATTGTATGGTAAAAAAAAAAAAGAGTAAAATCATCTTAAAAATCATCTCCCTACATTTCGTGTTGATGTGAGGCCCGGGAGGCGTGGCACACATAAAATTACTTATAATTCGTCTGTGCACTCTACTCCTCCTAAACGACTAAACAGATTTTTATGATTTTTTTGTGGATGTATGGTTGGGTCTCTCGATGGTTTAGATCCACAATTGGACCCTCTAAAACCATTATTTAAATGTCGTCTAGTGGTCACATTTTTCGATGTTTCAGAACGAAACTCAATATATATATATATTTGACATTTGGCAATGAAGGCAAATATGATATGAAAAGAAAAAAGAATGCTTGAGTCGGGATTTGAACTCGAGTCTTTAGAGACTCGAGTTCAAATCCCGACTCAAGCATTCTTTTTTCTTTTCATATCATATCATATATATATAATATATATATGGTATGATAAGAAAAATAAATGCCTGGACGGGATTCGAACCCGGATCTCTGAGTCTGTACCTCAGCGTGATATCCATTACACTACCAGGCGAATCCAATTCAAACACTTATTTTTCTTATATATGTATTATACTCTCCATTATTACTAGATGTCGCGAGAACACTGTCTTCACTGCCATCTAGTAGCTGACTATATCAAGTAAGCAAATTAAAGAGAATATTTATTTTACTTTATAGCAGTGACGCTTTATCGATGTTATAATTAAATCTTTAACATTGAGCAATGCATATATATATATATATATATATATATATATATATATAATTCGTCTGTACGTGTGTTTGTTACACTACTCTTCCTAAATGACTCGACCGATTATGATGGAATTTTTTGTGGTTGTCTGGTTGAGTTCCTCGATGGTTTAGATTCACAATTGGAAACCCAAAACCATTACGTGTAAGAGTTCACCAGAAGTGAAAATTTAAAAGTCGCTCTAGCGGTCACATTTTTCGATGTTTCAGAACGAAACTTAGTATATCGTATTAATATAAACCGATGTAGGTATTATGCAAAAATTAACGAAATCCGATAATTAGAAGTGGAAAGTTACCTGAAATCCGAAACTGCCTAAACGACTGGACCGATTTTGATAAAAAAAAAATAATTTGTGTTTGTTTGAGCGCATCCTTGGATGGTTTAGTTTCACAACTGGACCCGCTAAAACCATTAGGTGTAAGAGTTCACCAGAAGTTAAATTTAAAAATTGCTCTACCGGTCACAATTTCTTATGTTTCACAACGAAACTCAGTATATCCCATTAAAATAAACAGAGGTATGTATTATCCAAAAATAAGCGAAATCCGACAATTATAAGTGGAGGTTTACCTGAAATACGAAATTAAAAACTAACAACCGCCATGTTTGGTTCGTCTCAGCGTATACCATGCAATTTAATTAACCTTTAATATTTAATTTATTTAGGTGTCGCAACGCAAGCCGGGAATTAGCTAGTATATAAATACTTTAAAATGACTATATTTAAATAATGATTTGTGAGTAAACAAACAACTTAATTTTATTCGTTAAATTGTCCTAACAAATGCCACTCTTGATTTCCAAATCCTCTAGATAAATTCACGATGTTACGAAGCGATGAGTGAATTTATCGATAATTTGGAAATTACTCGTGGCATTACTGATGATAAAAAATCTAAAGCTGTTTTTAATGCTAAGAGAAATAAACTACAAATTTAAATACTAGCGTGATATCATTATCTTTCATTACTAGTTTAATCCGCCACTATGGTCTCGAGGGGTAGCGTGCTGCTTTCTCACGCAGCAGGCCCAGGTTCATTCTCCTGTCGGGACAAGTTTCCCAGGGGTTTTCCTCACCTGTAAGACAAATGTCAGGAAACGTTAAGGCCCAAACGGTTCCCGAACACCATACGGCCATCATAATCATCATCATTCACATTCGTCTTAGATTAAGTTTAGGATTAAGGACTCTCTGGCGCACCCTTATCATAAGTAATGCCACGAGTGATTTTCAAATTATCGATAAATTCACGACTCACGAAGTGAGGAGTGAATTTATCTAGAGAATTTGGAAATCAAGAGTGGCATTTGTTAGGACTATTTAACGAATACAATTAAGCTGTTTTACTCACAAATCATTATTTAACTATAGTAATTTAAAAATGTTTATTTATATTTAATGTAAACGGCGATGTTTGAAAACAAACGAGAAACGATTGGTACGCTTCATTTGCTTCTTTTGTTCATCACTGCAACCAGATCATATTAATTATTGCCAAAGGATCGCAATGTTGTAAGAATGCACCCTAGCAGAGAACTGTATTACCAACATTATAGGTATTAATTAATTTCTGATGTCCTATTGTAAATATGTCAATTATATTTTCTGGAACGTCATCTCCTGGAAATTAATTATTGAAAGAAATTACAAAGAGTGTTTTTTTTTGTGGTATAATCAAGTGTTTCAAATGTTTTTATATTATTTCTCGTATGCACTTTCTGTTGACATTCATGCACTATATATACAATCTGGTAGCCGTATTTCTTAGGGAGACAGTCACTGCAAATTAATGCTATGACCTATTCAGAATTTTAAAAATAGGTGCTTTCTTTATTATGATAAACTTTAGTTGGTAAATTTTAGGCGAAACACGACTGTGATTGGTTGTAAATCAAAAATCTTTTAAATGTGATTGGTCATTGACTACCATTTGAGGCATGAGTTAAATAGTCATCAATATATCATCTTGGGAGCGTAAACCGCCTTCCAGGAGCCCCAGCCTCAGAAGTGAGTTACAATTATGCGTGTACCAGGAGAGAACACCAGAAATGTGTAAATGACAACCTAATGCATTGAATAAAAAAAATGCTTTTTATATTTCCTCTTAATTTCATTTAACTAGAAAGAAGTTAAAATACCATACGGCCATCATAATCATCATCATTCATATTCGTCTTAGATTAAGAACTCTCCTGGCACACCATTATCATCATCATATCATCGGGGCAGCGTAAACCGCTTTCCAGGAGCCCCAGCCTCAGAAGTGAGTTACAATTATGCGTGTACCAGGAGAGAACACCAGAAATGTGTAAATGACAACCTAATGCATTGAATAAAAAAAATGCTTTTTATATTTCCTCTTAATTTCATTTAACTAGAAAGAAGTTAAAATACCATACGGCCATCATAATCATCATCATTCATATTCGTCTTAGATTAAGAACTCTCCTGGCACACCATTATCATCATCATATCATCGGGGCAGCGTAAACCGCTTTCCAGGCGCCACTGCCTCAGAAATGAGTTACAATTATGCGTGTACCAGGAGAGAACACCAGAAATGTGTAAATGACAACCTAATGCATTGAATAAAAAAAATGCTTTTTATATTTCCTCTTAATTTCATTTAACTAGAAAGAAGTTAAAATACCATACGGCCATCATAATCATCATCATTCATATTCGTCTTAGATTAAGAACTCTCCTGGCACACCATTATCATCATCATATCATCGGGGCAGCGTAAACCGCTTTCCAGGCGCCACTGCCTCAGAAATGAGTTACAATTATGCGTGTACCAGGAGAGAACACCAGAAATGTGTAAATGACAACCTAATGCATTGAATAAAAAAAATGCTTTTTATATTTCCTCTTAATTTCATTTAACTAGAAAGAAGTTAAAATACCATACGGCCATCATAATCATCATCATTCATATTCGTCTTAGATTAAGAACTCTCCTGGCACACCATTATCATCATCATATCATCGGGGCAGCGTAAACCGCTTTCCAGGCGCCACTGCCTCAGAAGTGAGTTACAATTATGCCAATATCAAGAGAGAACACCAGAAATGTCTAAATGCCAACCTAATGCATTGAAATAAAACAAATACTTTTTATATTTCCTCATAATTTGATTTAATTAGAAAAAAGTTAAAATTTCTAGGTATGTGTAAAATATTTTTATTCCAATATACCAATTACTCATAATACTTTTTTCCCGCGAAAATGATGGCGGCAACATTTATAAAATTGTGGGCAATGTGTCACCCATTGGATAAGGAATGAAAATATAAGAGCAGAAAATGAAAATAATTTGCAGTACTCTTTACATCAATTAAATCAGTTATACCAAGAATATAATTTCAAAATATCGAAAGAAAAACAAAAATATTACCCGTTTAAGGAGTAAGCGCAGTTGTTGACGGAGGGCACTGCAGTCGTGTTTATGCAGGAATAGAACACGTGGCACTGTTATCTATGAGTGCAGAGGGAAATGGGACGTGGGACGCTGACAGTGTACACTGCCTTTTACTACGTCACGTGTGGCAACAAACAGAGCTTCGTAATTCTTCCGCCTGCAGAGATATTTTGAATGGCTAATAATGGCATTTTGGGGAAACGATCATATAAGATCAAAAATCGTAATAGACAACAACCTCTGGAACAAGTAACACATTTTAATTATTTGGGTTGTAATTTTACTATAAACACAAAAACTGAAAGAGACATGCATATGAAACTGTCGAAATTTCAAATGATATGCGGAACTATACATAAAACATTAAAGAATAAAACAAGAAGAGATACTAGATTGAAGTTTTATAAAACATTGGCAGTCCCTGAATTACTTTATGGGAGAGAAACTTGGGTAATGACCAAAAAACTGCAAAGTAGAATACAAAGCGCAGGAATGAACTTCCTTAGAAGAACAAAAGGCTGCACAAGATTGGATCGGATAAGGAATGAAGATATAAGAACAGAGTTAAATATATATTCATTGGATGAGAAAATCAGAGGATATAGAGATAAATGGTTTACACACCTGGAAAGAATGAATGCATCAAGATTACCAAGAGCAGCATTCAACTACAAGCCAAGAGGTTCAAGGAATGTAGGAAGGCCAGTGAAAAGATGGACAGAACAACAGTGAGGCGGAACAGGCAATTTGCCTAGCCCGTGAAGTGAAGAAGAAGAAGAAGAAGATATTTCACCCATCTAATTGTTTAAGTGTAACCAATCATCCAAGATTTAAAAGCCAGAATAATATATCATTTTAGACGAGTTACCTAAATTAGCCAACATAAAACATCATTACACGGTAGCTTTTAACAACATTTCCTTATTAAAATTGTCGTACGCTAAATGAATGTACAAACATTATTTGCATAAAGTCACGGAAAAGTGATTCATAACTGAATTTCCAGGTGTTCAAGGTGTACGGTGATACTTATATACAACAATAAATAAGGACTCAATTAAATTATAGAAAAAAAGTAGTTGGCATTTTAGAATTCAGTCAATTTATGAAGATATCCACCTTGTAGTCTGTGTCCGGTACAGCTTCATCCTTACTTTCAAGGACAAAGGTTTTAATTTCATTTCATTATCGCCTAACCAAGTAATGATTCATGAAACTAATTAATTTATCCACGACCTTGTTGATGTAAGGTGTAATCCTATAATACTGTACAGTAAAAGCTCCTTATTCGTGGCTCACTTATTCGCGTAAAATAAGTTAAAATATATCTTCTTAGGTAAAATCCGTCGTCTTCAACTTATAAAATATGTAATCTTTATGCCTATAGGCCTTTCAGAACATCCGTTCCATCTTCAGCATGTCCCTCTTCGCTACAACAGTACTGGATGATGTAGCGAAGAGGGAGCTGCTGAAGATGGAACGGATGTTCTGAAAGGCCTACAGGCATAAAGATTACATATTTAACACGTTAAGGACGACGGATTTTACCTAAGAAGGTATATTTAAAGTAAAGTGATCCCACTACAGGCCTCGGGTAGTAGGATGTTAAGGCTCCCACTTTTTCTAGACAATCGGCACTTGATGTCAGCCGGGTTGTCAGCCCCGCGTGACGGCCGCCTTTACCCCCAGAACAAGCGTCTGGTACTCATTTCAGTTAGAGGCTGAGTCGACCCCAGGGCCATGGTGCCACCAGAAGGTTTGGGTCAGTTTAAAAATCCTGACCCCACCGGGACTTGAACCCTCGACCATCCGGTTTGTAGCGCAGTGCCTTAACCACTAGGCTACGGCGCGCCCCCAGATATATTTTAACTTATTTTATTTTATGACTCTCCACCTCAACGGTTTTAACAATGAATTTTATTAGTTTGTCCCTTATTCGCGTTTTCATTATCCGCGGGTTAAAAATTTGCGAACCAGTTCCTGTATTGGCGGCTAAAATGTTCTTTATTCGCACATTCATCTTTATATTAGAAGTACTATTTAACTCATGCCCCAAATGACAGTCAATGAACGATCAGATTTCAATGACTTTTGATAAAAGCCAATCACAGTCGTTTTTCACCTGGATTTTATCACTTACATTTTATCGCGGGGTGAAAATTGAGATTGATGGAAAAATTATAGAACAAGTGTCAGATTTCTCTTACTTAGGAAGTGTATTTGCAGAGTATAAGAGTGACATTGATTCAAAACTACAAAAATGTAATAAAATGAATGGGGTAATACGAAGACATTTTGGTAAACAGATGAGGACAGAGACAAAACTAAGATTACATAACATCACATCAAATGCTGCTCTAAAATATGGAAGTGAAATTTGGATTTTAAATAAAAGAAACTCTCATAAACTTCAAGTAAGCCAAATGCGCTTCTTACGATCATTGTTAGGAGTTAATAGACTGGATCACCAAAGGAACACTATAATCAGAGGAAAACTTGGAGTAACAAGTTTAAATGAAGATATACAAAGATACCAACAATAATGGAAAAATCATCTGAGGAGAATGGCAAGAAATAGACTTCCAAAATTGGCATTCCAATATACCCCAACTGGACATAGGGACCAAGGAAGACCAAAACATCGGTGGAAAGATCAAGATCATCTTCGCTAGGTTTACCGTACAGGCCACATGGCCTAAAACGAATTTGTTCATGATGATGACATTTTATCGCTTTCGTTTTATCAAGTGGCTCCCAGATTGTATATATAGTGCACGAATGAAAACAGATTCTGCTTGCGAGATATAATAGAAAAACATTCGTAGCAATTGATTATACCATTAAGAAAAACACTGTTTGCACTTGCTTAAACGTATTATTTCCCAGGAACTAACGTTGCAGCAAATTATAATTGACATATTTACATCATAGGACAGAAGAAACTAATTACTATACAGTTTGATGTGTTACATTTTTTCTCCACTAGGGTGCATTCTTACAATATTGCGATTATATTTGGCAATAAATATGATCTGGGTTGCAGTGATGAACAAAAGAAACATAACGTTTCTCATTTGTTTTTAAACATCGCCGTTTACATTAAATATATAAATATTTTAAAATAACTATAGTTAAATAATTATTTGTGAGTAAACAGCTTAATTTTTATTCGTTAAATAGTCTAACAAATTGCACTCTTGATTTCCAAATTCTCTAGATAAATTAGAAGTCACTCGTGGCAGTACTTAAGATACAAAAAAAAAAAAAAAAGAAAAAAAAACTTCACTCAGGTATCTTCACCCGTTCGGAGATTGAACGAGCCCTCTCTGCGACCGAAGCAAGCTTGTTATCCACCATATCTCAATGTGGACCTTAAATTACAATTATTCTCAAATTTTGAATTTAAGGCGTTGCCTTCTTTTTCTTAAAAAGTATTAGCCTTTAAAATGACAGGTCGGCCGCGGTGGACTTGTGGTTATGCTCCTTGCCTCTGGCTCCTAGGCTCACGGGTTCAAACCCGGTCGGGGTCGATTAATTTTTTTAGGATCAAAAATCCAAGGAGCAAGTCCTCCAGGAGGGACTTTAAGCCGTGGGTCAGGAGTCTGAAGATTTTCAGGTTTTTAAAGATCCTTAAGCCTGAATGAAAAGGCATCTAAGCAAAATTTACCGAATTTCCCGTCCTAGTACTACCTTGGTTTCCTGGATGTCAGTATGAGGCGGAACGCTGACCACGGACCACTCAAATGACATCTATACGAAAACAAGTGTAACTAAATTAGTATTGTTATCCACCATATCTCAATGTGGACCTTAAATATCTGTTAAGGGAAACATGGGCTTACAAGAAGTGTGTATATATATATATATATATATATATATATATATATTCATTTATTTATCGTAGCGTAGTGGTTAAGGCAATACGCTACAAGCCAGAAGGTCGAGTCCAGGTGATCAGGATTTTAAAACTGACCCGAACCTTCTGGCGACATTATGGCCCTAGAATAGACTGAGCCTCTAACGGAAATGAGTACCAGACGCTTGTTCTGGGTGTAAAGGCCCGTCATGTAGGGTTGACAATCCGGCTGACATCAAGCACCGATTATCTATATAAAGTGGGAGCCTTAACCTCCTACTACTCCAAGAGCCTCTTAAGACCTCTAGTGGGATTAGTTTACCTTTACCTTTATATATATATATATATATATATATATATATATATATATACACACACACACACATATGCAATCTTTATAGGAAGCCAGATGTAATGAGAACAGTTAAGTCTCGTAGACTGCGATGGGTCGGACATGTGGCACGAATGGGGAATGAAAGACGTGCATGGAAGCTTCTTGTAGGAAAACCAGAAGGAAAACGCCCAGTTGGTGGACCAAGAATGAGGTGAGAGACTAACATTAACTATGTTTTGAGGGAAGTTGATTATACAGGGATGATTGGAAAACATTGGCTCAGGATAGGGATATATGGGGAGCTTATATCCGCGCGGCCATGAACCTACGAGTTCGATAGTGCCAGTGAGTTAGTTATATATATGCAATCAAAGAATATAACCTAATTTAGCCAAAAAATATCTGTCTACATATTTATATTTGTAGACAGATTTTTTTTGGCTAAATTGAATTATATTTTTTGATTGCATAATCAAAGCAAGTTTTTACGATGATGTATGAAGAAATGGAGATTACAATGACGTTTCATTTAAGGAGAGCAATACGCGTGGGAACAGAGTTTACAAGAGTAAAAATAAGACAAAATGGAATAAGCAAACTTTAGAATACCCAGCATTCAATTATAAGATAAAAAAAAAATATGAGTTTTAATTTATTCTGCGCATGCGTGATATGCAACAGGTGTGGGATTACAAACCGGAATGCGAAACTTGCGTACGCGATACCCTGCAGGGAAAAGGAAAAAACCCTGCAGCAGCATCTCTGACATTTGCAAATTTTATTATCTCTTTCTATCCCTATTAAAAATAAACACTCCACAATTTATTCTTTGAGAGAGAAAAAAAATACGTAAACAATTGTAACAATCGTCTTTGCAAACTTGATTGATATTACGATAATCGTGATAATAAATTCGTTTAAAGTTTCCGAAGACGTCACTGACCATTTTTAAATTGATTTACGTCACTTGTCTCTTTCTCTAAGTAGACCGTAGATGACTTAAAAAGGGTGGGAGAGATCTCTGTTCCCAAGCGATGGTGATTTGTAAGAAAAATGTATTTTTTTTTAAAGTAAAGTTTTGAATAATTTAAAACACGTTTTTAACTAACGTGACAAAATATTATGTTGATTTATCTTTCGCTTAAATTTTATCTCTTAAATTGGCGAAACAATAATTTCTCGTGCCAGATATTTAAATGTTTCGGACCGCAAAGGAAACAAAATCTTGTAAAACTTTTAAGTTATTATTGTTCATTATTGCGTAATTTGGCATAAATTTGAATAACAATTTCTCCTCATTTGTTTTTCTACTGATTCATAAAGATTAATAAATGTATTAAATCAATGTATCTTAGAAGATACTTAGCCAATTTAAGGTTAAAAGTATTACTTCATTATTGGAGTCAAATCTAAACTAATCGAACGACACATGTCCTATATTTTTTAAATAATTATATATATATATATATACATATATATATATAATTACAGTTTTAGTACATTAAATAGGCGTTGTTTAATTCTTTTACAGAATACGTTGGGAATTCAATTGTTTCAAAAGGCTGCTTTCTGTATAATTACTTAAAACATTGGAAAGAAACCGTTTGAAAAGTGGAGAGAAACAAATTATTTTGAATGATTTCAGTTTAGTGAAAAATATCCTACATTAGCTATTGAGGATGTGTTAAAATAAATAAGATTTTACAGGCGAGTCAACATAGAGCATATATTCTGCTCATATATATATATATATATATATATATATATATATATATATATATATCGTGTCACGTTGTTTGTCCGCGATGGAATCCTAAACTACTGAACCGATTTTAATAAAATTTTGCACACTGTGTGCAGTTTGACCCAACTTGAGACTTAGGGTAGTTTATAACTAAATTTATAGTTGCATTATTTTTTATTGCAAATTATTTGTTTATTATTTAACAAAGAGTTATAATTATCTGTGAGTTCCATGCGATTCTAACAGATGGCGGTTGTAAGGTAATTTGGTAAGGTAATTGGTTTATTATTTAACAAAGAGAGATCCAGATGGCTGTGCTTTTTATTGCAACCGCGAATTTCAATTGCATTACAAATATTGATTATTTCATAATTTAAGTGTGTTCAGTGCTTATTTTATTTTCAATATTATTAATTTCGTGTGTAAGTATTAGTTTTAAGTAATCTGGCTGAAAGACATCAACTTAATTTAAATTTTTAACGTATATCTTAGCCACAGCAACGCGTGGCCGGGACTTCTAGTATATGAGTGTCTGTGTGGGTGTGAGTTTTATTATGCGTATCAGAAAATTGTAATCAATAATTTGCACATTGTGCGCTATACATTATTATTATTATTATTATTATTATTATTATTATTATTATTATTATTATTATTATTATTATTATGCGTATGCATAGGCGGGTCCATGGCGCAAGTGGTTAGATATTCGCCCTCTACTACTGATTCCTCCATGTGGGGCTTGTAGTGGATGAATCGGAACAAAAACAAGTTTTTTTCACTACGATTCTCTCGTTCTCCCTGCCAAAAAAAAATATTCCACCATTTCGCCATACTCATGAGATCCCTTTTGTTCCATTTAATCTGCTATGTGATGGTGCGACAGCCTGGTCAGCAGTGGCGAAGGGCGACCTCTGAAGTCAACTAATGTCACGCGACTTTTGTTTAAAATCTGATGTGGATTTCAGGTATTTGTCTTCCATTCAGAAATTACAAGTGAAGTTCTTAGAAGACATGACATTGAACATTCGTGAGTAAAATTTAGGATACTTTTTCCTTGTCATTAGTAAACTATCCGCTATTAGAATAGTGAAGTCAACAACCATTTGGCTCGCTAATTTACGTGAAATAGCACTTTATAAGACCAGATATTAATTGCATTAAAACAGTACATTTCCGGACATAGGTTTCGAATCAAAGTTTTATCTACTAAACATCCTCTATAACCAACTAACTCTCCCTACATCTCTATCATGAGCTAATGTTTTCCAATCATTCCTTGTTTAATCTATTTCCCTCAAATCATGGTTAATTTTATTTTCCCACTTCATTCTTGGTCTACCAACTGGACGTTTTCCTTGTGGATATCCTACAAGAAGCTTCCATGCACTTCTTCATTCCCCATTCATGACCACATTTTTTGCCCATCGCAGTCTACGCTACTTAACTGTTCTCATTATATGTGGCTTCCTACAAAGACCATGTTTTGTATGTCTTCTCCATTCACCTGTCTGCTCATCTCTCTTTTGTCCACAAATTTTCCTAAGAACTTTAATCTCAAATACTCGTAATCTCCTTTCCTCCCTTAAAGTAAGAGTCCATGTTTCGCATCCATATAATATAATTGGTAGAATAAAAGTTTTATATATTTTCAGTTTAATGTTTTTTGAAAGGAGTTGGGACGTCAAGAGTCTCTGCAATGCATAATAACACGCATTTCCAGAATAGAGTCTATATTTAATTTTTTTGTACATTATGAATTCCAAAAATATGTAACAGAAATTCTGAATTATTCTGTATAAAGTAGTTACCTACTTTAAATGTATATCCCACTGGACTAATTGTTATCATAATCGGTCTGATTGCCGGGTTCGTGGGTTCATACTCGGGTTGATGGATTTTAAGGGGATAAAAATCTTTCGTAGATCTACGACACGTGAAAGAACTTCACACCTGAAATAAGAGGCCTGTGAGATAAATCTGTTTGGTCTTTCAAGCTTATCTATGAGCTATAAAAATAAGTTTTTGCGCGATAGTGCGTTATGTCGTAGCAGTGGCGACCATGATTCAATGTTCAACTTCCTAAATTTCGGAGTTACCAACCTAAATAACTATACTGTAATATGATATATTACCAGCCTCGTGAGGGAAGTAAAACCACTGCCCTTTATATATACTGCGTACAATATATATACAAAAATATGTCCAAAATGGAGTGTTAATATACATTATACGAAACAAATCACTGCATTTTAAATGAACTGAACTTTATTTGAAACAACATAAAACAATAAATACTTATTTGCCGTCATTTTATCAGTGATTGGAGTCACGGCCTGCTGTAGTCTCAACTAACAAGCTTTGCTCACACTGTTAACGTTAGGCAGTTGTTTGTAATAAACGAAAATATTTCCAACAAATATGTTATTTTACTATACTTACTTACTTTCTTACTCACTGGCACTATCGAACCCGTAGGTTCATGGCCACGCGGGCATAAGCTCTCCATACATCCATATTCTGAGCTAATGCTTTCCAATCATTCCCTGTATAATCTACTTCCCTCAAATCATAGTTAATGTTATTTTCCCACCTCATTCTTGGTCTACCAATTGGGCGTTTTCCTTCTGGCTTTCCTACAAGAAGCTTCCATGCAAGTCTTTCATTCCCCATACGTGCAACATGTCCTGCCAATCGCAGTCCACGAGACTTAACTGTTCTTATTATATATGGCTTCCTATAAAGACCATGTAATTTTTCTATTATTTATTATTTTGAAAACACTATCGCCCAAAAAATAATGTACAACGCACGTTTGTGAATTTTTTTTACAGAATCTCGGATATTAAAAACCTAGCTATCGCTGGAATTTTAATCATATGCTGGTTTCTGTAAAAACAACTTCCCAACCTAGTATCGTAATATCCATCCATAGTAAATCTGCTCGAGAGCAGGTCCTTCACTGCAATCATAGCATGTTCATGCTATGCTTGCAGCTTTCCTAGGGAATTGTAGGCGTGGTAGCATCCCGTTGCTTTCCACACCGATGAAGGATGATAATGATGATGATAATGATAAAGATGATGATGGTGGCCATATGATTTCGGGGACCGTTTGGCCCTTTAAGTTTTCCTGACATTTGTCTTATAGGTGAGGAAAAACTCCGATAAATACCTCACCCAGAAAAACTGCCCCGACTGTGGATCGAACCCGGACCCGCTGCGTGACAAGGCAGCACGCTACCTCGAGACCACAGCGGTGGACTATCGTAATATACTGTTACTGAATAAAACAATTCTCTGGTTACAATGTATAGTTTGCGATACTATTTTTACATACATATTGCACATAATAAAATTTACCTTTGTAAATTATATTTGTTTCCGGCGCATGCGAAATAAAATAAAATATAGAAACTTATTCTTTGCAAATATAAATTAGCTAGTTTAATACAAGAGTGTGAGAATAAAGATCTTAGAACATTGTTGAACCAAAGAGAGATGAACAAACGGTGAATGGAAAATACTTAATTGCAGTGAGCTACTTGATCTCTATAAGAAACCATAATAATAAGAACAGTGAAGTCTCATAGACTGCAATGGGCAGGGCATGTGGCACGAATGTGGAATGAAAGAGGGACATGGAAGCTTACTGTAGTAAAACCAGATGGAAAAAGATTACCAAAGATATTCTTAATCTAAAGTGTACATTTTCCTTTCGCCATCTCGAATAACTCACGATAACACAGTAACAACAAGAATAAACCTCTTTCGTACTGTATTAGTGTAAAGGTGAAACATAATCCTATAACAAAAAAAATATAGGCCTATATATTCTATCACTTCCCTTATATCAGTACTGCCGTGAAAACAAATAATATGTATACAGTATATACATATGTAGAAATTAAATTGTTAGATTCATCATCATCATCATCATCATCATCATCATCATAGTACATTCACGAATTTAGGCCATTTGTTGACCTGTTTCGGCCTCAAGAGAAACACCATCCAGAAGTATTTTGAGCGGACGTCCTGGTCTTCTTGTCCCGCGCCATAGCCGAGTGGTTAAGGCAGGAAGCCTTGGCGCAGAGCTACGGGACTTGCGCTGGTTCGAGTCTCCATGGTGGAAGAAATTTTCTCATGGTATTTCGGCCAGTATGGGACCGGTGCCCACCCAGCATCGTGATGCATTTGGGTAGCTACAATAAGTAGCGGCTCCAGGTTGAGAAAACCAGCTATAACGGCTGGGGGACTCGACATGCTGACCACATGTCACCCCATACACTGGCTGATTATCATATACCTCTGTGATTGACACATGTGGATGTGAGGCCAGCAGCCGGCTGGTAGGCTAAGGGCCTTGTAGGCCTGTCGCGCCAAGAGTTTTTTTTTCCTGGTCTTCTTCCTACATTTGTTTGGGTATCCTGTGATTTTCCATTCGCTGAACATGTTGCATCCATCTTGACTTATATAAATAAATAAATAAATAAAGCCTGATATGTCCCTTTAGGGCAAAGGCCTCCCTGTACAGGGGTTAAGCTCTATTTGAGAGTGTCACCCGGTGAGCTACTCCGTGGTGAGAAGTTGGCTTGGATGTAGCACTTGGTTTGTATACACTGTCTGTTCTGTGATTAGTTAATACACAGTTGGCTCTCCATCGTTCTCCAGCTTTTCCTGCATCTGGCGACTCTGGACCATTGCGCCCCTGCTCGTTCTTTGAAGATGTCAACCCATCGTCGTCTTGGTCTTCCGCGCTGTTTCTTGCCTGTGTACGGGTCCCACATGGTTGTTTTTATTGTCCACCTGTCGTCCTGTATTCTTGCGACGTGGCCTCCCCACTTCCATTTTTTCCTGATGGCTTGTTGTGCGGGATCAGTTGTTGAGGATATCGCTTGAAGTGTTGTATTCGAGATTCTGTCCTTCAGAGTTATGCCTAAGATTTTCCTCTCCATTTTCCTTTGGCATACTTGGAGTGTATACTTCAGTTTGGCAGTAAGATTCCAAGTTTGGCAGCCATATAACAGTGTTGGAAGAACACAGGTTTGTAGTGTTTCCATTTTGAGTTTCCGGTTGAGTGATTGTCCAGCAGTATAAATTTCAGTGACCAGAACGCCTTCCAGGCGAGAGCTATTCTTCTGCTTATTTCCTTCTCTACTTTCTGATGGAAGGAGAGTAGTTGTCCTAAGTATATGTACTCGCTTACATATTGAAGATCCATTCCATCGACTTTGATTGGGTTTTCCGGACCATTAGAAATAATTTGTGTCTTGCTTTTGTTCATCGAAAGGTCTGCAATTTTGCTAGTTTCTGAGAGCTCTTGTAGCATTGATTGGAGTTGTTTAGGGGATCTGGCGAACAATACCACGTCATCAGCGAATCTTAAGTTGGATAGCCTGCTCCCGTTTATATTTACTCCGTATTTCTTGTTCCAGTTTAGTTTTCGAAATATGTCTTCAAGCATGCATGTAAAAAGTTTAGGAGAAATTGGGTCGCCTTGTCGTACTCCTTTTTTGAGACTGAATGGTTGTCCCACAATTTCTTGACTTATAATCAGAAATTTTGTTTTCTAAAGGTTCCATGTGTAATTCTTCTAAGATGTCTTCATTTTTGTGGAATGAAGGATGGGCATGGAAGCTTACTGTAGTAAAACCAGGTGGAAACTGCTCAATTGGTAGAGCAATAATGAGGTGGGAGAATAACATCAACCATGATTTGAAGTAAGTAGAATATACAGGTGATAATTTGAAAACATTAGCTCAAGATAGGGATGTATGGAGAGCTTATGTCCGCGCGGCCATGAACCTACGGGTTTGATAGTTCCAGAGAGTTAGTTAGTTAAGGATTATGTATTTAAACAATTGAAACAATAGTAATATTTGATCGGAGTAGACATGTGTTTGGTTTTTCATGCTGTATTGCAGTTTTTATGCTATATATCGTTTGCACCTTGTATTACACCTTGTAATAAATTCGATCTCATTTCACAATAATTCATGTCACATTGTGTTTGTATGCATTTAAATAAGAACAATCACGTGACATTGCTTATGTTTGGGATCATTAAATTGTAATTGTGACCGATCTTGCTTCAGATGCCAAGTCTCTTTGCAGTCGGTCATCGATCTCAGGACTTACTGCAACAGCGGTATAAGAGTATCGTATCTAACAAGGCTTACCATACTATCTACTGATATGACTGACTCAAACAATTTGGCATTACTTATGATAACTGATATAAAATACAAAAAAAAAAACTGAGTGCACATGTAAAATTTTTCATCTCATCCAACTAACTTAGTAAAACTGTTTTTTTTTATAATTTTTATATTTAATTTAGGAGTCAATGTAAAATGTTGATCTTGTATTCATTATTTTCTTTATTTTAACGTTTTATGTGGAATATTAATACATATTTGAAGAGAAAAATTATACGCTCAGACCGGGACTTAAACCCGGGACCCTTGGTTCTCTAGACCAAGTGCTCTACCAACTGAGCTACCTGAGCAAGTACCGATCTAAACGCAAATCTTTCTCTATATATTCTCTATATACAATGTATATAGAGAAAGATTTGCGTTTAGATCGGTACTTGCTCAGGTAGCTCAGTTGGTAGAGCACTTGGTCTAGAGAACCAAGGGTCCCGGGTTCAAGTCCCGGTCTGAGCGTATAATTTTTCTCTTCAAATATGATTTATCTATCATTGAGATGTACGAAATCAATAATAAAAACTTGGAATATTAATGTTTATTTCGTGAATTTGTTTTCCTCTAATTATATCAAGAAGCAATATTAGAATCTTGGTAGAGAAATGGTTGCATATTCGAAGGTTTGTTAACATACAATAGATCTATGACTGGGGCCGAATGATTTAATTTCGACTTCCCAAAAAAATGCATAGTTTTTGTTTGAAATAAAATCCATGAACCCCAAAAAACGATCAGCGTGATCACAGATTTGAATGGATGACAAGTTATCATTGATATATGACGTCACATGCTCGATAATACTTTTACTTCGTGTAGGGGCTTTCGTTCCCCGAAAACTCGCTTCTGGACATTTATTTACTCAAAGAAAAATGCCTTGAAACTTCGTCACTTAAAAAAAAACTCCACTGGGAAACTTTGCTACTTAAATAAAAATAATGGCACTTGGATATTAAAAAAGTCACTGGAAAATAAAATGATTGCGAATCCTATTTAGTCAACTGACAATAATAGTATGATATTAGTATAATATGATGCGAGGTTGGGAAGTGGTTTTTACAGAAGCGAGGAAACCGAGCGATAGCGAGGTTTTTACCTTCCGAGATTCTGTAAAACAATTCACAAACGTGCGTTGTACATTATTTTTTCCTCGATGTTTTTTTTAAATAATAAATAATTGTAAAATAATAACGTAATTGTTGGAAATATTTGCGTTCATTATAAACAACTGACTAACGTTAACAGTGTGATGTTTATTAGTTGTGACTACAGCAGGCCGTGACACCAATCAGTCATAAAATGGCGGCAAATACGTATTTATTGTTTTATATTGTTTTAAATAAATTTCAATTCATTTAAAATGTAGTAATATTTTTGTATAATGTAGGCCTATATTGGATATATTTTTGTATATTATACATTGTACGTAGTATACATAAAGGACAGTGGTTTTACTTCCCTCACGAGGTCGGTAATATATCATATTACAGTATAGTTATTTAGGTTGGCAACCCCGAAATTAGGAAGTTGAACATTCTATCATGGTCGCCATTGCTGTAAGTACGACAAAACGCTCTATCGCTCAAAACGTTATATTACTTTATTCGTTTTGTACATATCTGGCTATTGTGCATTTGCTAAGTTATATTAGTTCACAAATTTGAACTTTACCGAAATTGCATGTGACATGGAGAATTTATTAACTTTTATAAGATTCATGATGTGTTCCGTTGAGGTTTATTCAAAATTAATATAAAATTATAGAATATTCACCTGAAAGGTCCGTCTCCTCAACTTAATTATCATTTAACTGTAGCGCTTTCGGGACTTGTCCCATCATCGGCAGGATTCAAAACTGGTGTTTCACTGAAGATCTGGTAGAGGGGGTTGCATGTATTTGGTTCGTTTTCGTTTATCAGGCTGTCGTTGTGAGCTGCTTTCATGATTTCCATCTCTTCGAGTACGTTTATCTTCGTTGCACAGAGAAAATAATCCAGCGAAGATAAACGTACTCGAAGAGATGGAAATCATGAAAGCAGCTCACAACGACAGCCTGATAAACGAAAACGAACCAAATACATGCAACCCCCTCTACCAGATCTTCAGTGAAACACCAGTTTTGAATCCTGCCGATGATGGGACAAGTCCCGAAAGCGCTACAGTTAAATGATAATTAAGTTGAGGAGACGGACCTTTCAGGTGAATATTCTATAATTTTATATTAATTAAGAATTTATTAAGTGTAACGAGAGACGATGTTGATAGTCGGGTTGTGTTCCGCTATCAAGAAATCATAATGAGAGCAACATCTTCCAGTATTTGATGGATCTTGGCCGGAACTTCATCGGAGCCTTTTCAAATCAATTCTGTAATATTACAAAACAACAAAATTATTATGGATAACTATTACAATGAATCTACAGTTATGCCAATATTTTTATTGTAGTGCAGCGTTGTTTTTCATATGACATATCAAGAACATGACCAAAATCTACTGTTATGAGGAAGTACATGGTGTGGCCACTAATGGGAGTAACAGACGAATAGATATTATTGCATTTAGACCATCCTCTAAAATTGGTATGATATTAGATCCCACAATTCGTTTTGAGACTCATAGTGGCCAACCTGAGGAAGTTGACTCTGAAAAGAAAGCCATATTTGAGCCAACAATTGACTATTACGAAGATAAATACCAACTAGATAGTATAACTGTCACAGGATTGATGATTGGGGCAAGAGGTACTATACCAGGATTCTTAGCCAAATTTTGGAATTCCTTAGATTTGGACGGGGTGTATCTTTCTAGAATTGCCATCGCTGCCATTAGAGGATCAATTTCAATTTAAGAAACCATATTTACACAATTACTTTATAGTATGTATACTTCAATTAGGCCTACAAGTTGAATTTTTAAAAATATATTTACAAAATGTATTTCATCAATTACAAAAAGTAATTGTCTGTATCACTTTGTCCTTGAGGCAATCCTCTAATGAGGAAAGTTTTATATAATAAAATTGTGTCTATTACCAAAAATTAACCGGTACCAAATGAAAGTGTGACAAAATGCAGGGAGCGAAATGTTCATGTTACGTATTTTCGGGTATAGAATATCACGGAACCCTTTCATTTAGCAAGTGAATTTGTTGAGGAAAAATAGAAGATTATCTACAATTAAAGAACTAGTCGCCTGTCTTCCTTTATGATTTGGTATAAATTTATTAAAACACAGTTGTCAGCGATAGATTGATTTAGAATTTCTTAACCATGACCGCGAATACTTGTATCCGTCTTGTATTGAAATTGTCGGTAGAATTTCCGATCAGACAATAATAAAAATCAGTAAGACTTGATCGAATCCAGCTTCACAGATGTCTCTGTCTGTCTCATTCTATCTCCTATATTTTCTTCACTATGCCCAAGACACTACGAAGCCTATTTCACAATACGAACTAACACTTTATAGTAGATCTATTTATACAATTTCTTACAACTATTATTTTAATAATCAATTTGAGTTGGTGTTTACTTGATGAAAATCCATATCTATTAATTAAATAAAAATAAAACTTAGTTTTATTTGATTTTCATATTTATTCAGATATAATTCAGTGACAGCTGTTTCGGGACACTGTACCTTCTTCAGATATGTTAACAAATTATGAATTGTGTTATTATAGTATACTTCAACGGATCTAAGGAACAATACAAAAATCATTTTTTTAAATTTAACAAAGGCGATTCATTCAAATCAAGTTGAGAATTTAATAGTTCATTACTACTTTTCAATTTATTTATTTCTACAGCCTCCAAAAGGTGCAACTTCTTACCCTTATCACAAAGAGGTAACATTTCAAAATTTGGATCCAAACAATGACTAAATTGGAATAGGTTGTTAGCATATTTTGAATATTCTAAATTTCTGTTATAATGCTCTCAGAGATAAAGGTCTACCAGTATGTTCTATATAGACATTGTCACATGTGCCACACTTCAATTTATATACACCTGATAATTTTTATTTTTTTTATTTTGGTTTTATTGTTTTTTATTATATTTTGTAAAGTTTTATTAGTTTTAAATGCCACATTAATGTTCAACTTTTTAAAGTGTTTAGATATTTAATTTGAAAGTGGGCCTATGTATGACATTATGACATATTTCTTTATGTTATTTTAATGTGAGTCTATAAAGATTTTGTAATTTGCTATAGATTATTGATTTCCAAAAATAAATACAATGATAATAATAATAATAATGATAATAATAATAATGATGATAATAACGATTATAATAATGATAATAATAATGATAATAATGATGATAATAATAATGATGATAATAATAATGTTAATAATAATAATAATAATAATAATAATAATAATAATGATGATAATAATAATGATGATAATAATAATGATGATAATAATAATGATGATGAAGATAATAATGATAATAATAATAATGATGATAATAATAATGATGTTGATGATAATAATAATGATGTTGATAATAATAATAATGATGATAATAGTGATAATGATGATAATAATGATAATGATGATAATAATGATAATGATAATGATGATAATAATGATAATGATTATAATAATGATAATGATGATTATAATGATAATGATGATAATAATGATAATAATGATAATAATGATAATGATAATGATATTGATAATAATGATAATGATAATAATAATGATAATAATAATAATAATAATAATAATAATAATAATGATAATAATATTGATAATAATAATGATGATAATAATAATAATAATGATGATAATAATAATGATGATGATAATAATAATAATGATTATGATAATAATAATAATAATAATAATAATAATAATAATAATAATAATGTTTTATTTAAGCTGGCACAGTTAAGGTCATAAGACTTTCTCTTCCACTCAACCAGCGAATAGTAAAATTATATAAATATTACAAATTTGTTACAATTTTAAGATATTATTAAAATATAGAATTAAACAAAAGACAATGGTGATGTGATCTAATGCTAGCTAATACTAACAGACACATAGAATATAATAAAATTGAAATAATATGAAATAAAATTAAGTAAAGCTTCCCAGATGATTATTTACAGAATGCAGTATATAGATGTTATGCCCAACGCTGTGGTCTCGAGGTAGAGTGCTGTCTTGTCACGCAGCGGGACCGGTTTCGATCCCCGGTCGGGACAGTTTTTCTAGGTGAGGTTTTTATCGGGGTTTTTCCTCACCTGTAAGACAAATGTCAGGAAAACTTTAAGGCCCAAACGGTCCCCGAAATCATATGGGCATCGCAATCATCGTCATTCATATTCATCTTAGATTAAGCTTAGGATTAGGGACTCTCCTGGTGCACCACTATCATCATCACCACCCATCATATCGTCGGGCAACGTAACCCCGCCTTCCAGGCGCCCCAACCTCAAATGTGGGTTACAAGTACGCCATGCCAGGAGAGAAACCAGGAATGTCGAAAGACAACCTGGGGCATTTGCAAAAAAAAAAGTATGTAGATGTTATGCGATAATGTTTTCATTGTGTCGCACTTAAGATGTCAGTTGATTAATTAATTTTTTAGTTATATACAGAATTTTAATGTTTACACATCTTTTTGTGCATAAAGTTTTATTTTTCTTCTCCACTCGTCTCTCTCCATCCAATCCATGTCCTCCAGTCCTCTTGCTCTCATTCCAGTTCTTATTTCCTGCATCCACGAGTTTCGAGGTCTTCCTCTCCTCCTTCTTTCAGGTGGACACCATTCCAATGTTTTCCTGGGTAATCTTTCTTCTTGCATTCATCGTACGTGCCCATACCAATTTAATTGCTTATACCGTATATAATCTACTATTGAATAACCAATGTTCATGTTTTCTCTTATGACAGTATTTCTTATTTTGTCTAATTTTGAACATCTTGCTGATCTCAAGAAATAATTTGTATTTAAATAACAATAGTGATTGACAGTCCCTGACATGACTGGGAAGTGATAAAACAGAGATAAATAGACTATGTAATTGTTTTCAAGATATAAGGAGATGTTTATGTCATTATGTGATTTAAGGTTATTAGGCATTGCACTATGCCGTTATATCCTGAAGTATCGGAATTTCGAGCCCTTCAGAGATGAAGCATTACAAGGAGTCAGGAAAGCTCGGGAAAATTGGCAAATAAACATAAAACGACGAGGTGTAATACATCCATCCATAGTAATTCTGCCCGAGGGCAGGTCTTTCACTGCAATCATAACATTTTCATGCTATGCTTTGCAGCTTTACTAGCGAATTATAGGTGTGGTAGCTTCCCGTTGCTTTAAACACCGGTGAAGGATGATAATGATAAGGGTGATGATGATGGCCGAATAATTTTCGGAGACCGTTGGGTCCTAAGCTTCCTGACATTTGTCTTACAGGTGAGGAAAATCTCCGTAAGAAACCTCACCCAGGAGCCTGTCCCGACGGGAATCGAACCCGGGCCCACTGCGTGACAAGACAGCACGCTACCTCGAGACTACAGCGGTGGACGTGTACTACATGCATCCATAGTAATTCTGCCCGAAGGCAGGTCCTTCACTGCAATCATAGCATTTGCATGCTATGCTTGCAGCTTTACTAGGGAATTGTGTAAGTGTGGTAGCTTCCCGTTGCTTTCCACACCGGTGAAGGATGATGATGATAATGATAAGGATGATGGCCATAAGATTTCGGGGACCGTTTGGGCCTTAAAGTTTTCCTGACATTTGTCTTACAGGTGAGGAAAAACCCCGATAAAAACCTCACCCAGAAAAACTGCCCCGACCGGGGATCGAACCCGGGACCACAGCGGTGGACGTGTAATACATAATAAACTAAAATTATATTTTTATCCGTTATTTTGAAGCACATCATTCTTGATTATATCGCAGAGCTTGAAGTCCTCGAAATCCCAGTTTCTAGGATATTACCTGATACATTTAATAACAGGCACGAATGAGATACATTAAGTAAAAGCAATTGGAAATTCTTAGTGATTCTAAGACAGAATACCATAATAGTAATAGTAATAATAATAATAGGGTGCGTGTAGGCAAACAGTTTTCAGACACTTTTGAAATCCAGAATGGGTTGAAGCAAGGAGATGCACTATCTCCTCTACTATTTAATTTTGTACTAGAGCATGCCATTAAATCTTTAGAGAATGAGGAAGGCTTACAACTCAATGGTATTAATAAGCTGTTAGTTTATGCTGATGATGTAGTACTACTGGCCGATAGCGAGGAGATACTAAAGACCAACACGCACACACTATTGAGTAACACTAAGAAATTAGGACTGGAAGTAAATATCAGTAAAACTAAATATATGGTCACACGTAGAAATTCAGTATATAATGGAAATGGACAGCTAATGACAAATGAGGGAAATTTTGAGGAAGTGGGTGAATTCAAATACCTAGGAACAATAATCACAAATAGGAATGAGATGCACAAAGAAATTAAACATAGGCTCAATTCTGGAAATGCATGCTATTATGCATTGCAGAGACTTTTGATGTCCCAACTCTTTTCAAAAAACGTTAAGCTGAAAATATATAAAACTATTATTCTACCAGTTATATTATATGGGTGCGAAACATGAACTCTTACTTTAAGGGAGGAAAGGACATTACGAGTATTTGAGAATAAAGTTCTTAGGAAAATTTTTGGACCAAAGAGAGATGAACAGACAGGTGAATGGAGAAGACTTCATAACAATGAACTACATGGTCTTTATAGGAATATATAATAAGAACAGTTAAGTCTCGTAGACTGCGATGGGCAGGACATGTTGCGCGTATGGGGAATGAAAGACGTGCATGGAAATTTCTTGTAGGAAAGCCAGAAGGAAAATGCCCAGTTGGTAGACCAAGAATGAGGTGGGAGAACAACATTAACTATGATTTGAGGGAAATAGATTATACGGGGAATGATTGGAAAGCATTGGCTGGGGATAGGGATGTATGGAGAGCTTATGTCCTCGCGGCCATGAACCTACGGATTCGATAGTGCCAGTGGGTAAGTAAGTAAGTAAGTAAGTAATTTTTTTTATTATTCCGGCTTTTACAATGAATATAGGCTACATTTTTCCGGTACCCATGTTCACAGTTAACTACACATTTGTTTCAACACATTTTTCCATTCTTGTCTGTTCATCCATATATTTTCTTCTATTTCCCATTCCCTCTTAGTTTCATTGATTCCCTGAATCCACGTAATATTTGGTGTACCCTTCTTTTTCCTTCCCTGTGGTTCCCAATCCATGATTATCTTAGGTAGTCTTCCTTCTTCCATCCTTCTAATGTGTCCATACCAATTTAATTGTTTCTTCTTTATAAAATCTAATATTGAATATTGTACCTGCATTTTTTCTTTTATATATGAATTTCTGATTTTATCCTTCCTGGATATTCGTGCAGCACGTCTCCAGTAGTCCATTTCAGTGGCGAGCAATTTTTTTTTTCATTTGTGCATTTAAAGCCCACACATCAGCTCCATAGGTAATAATGCTTCTGATTATTGTATTAAAAATAGTTCTTTTTTGTCTCTTTGAAGATATGTTTTCTCATACTATTCCATTTATATTGATCCTGTTTCTTATCTCTGTTTCTTGTTTTCCATCTTTAGTAATTTTAATTCCCAAATACTTGTATTCTTCAGTGTATTTAATTGTCCCTAAATTTTCTTCTAGTATTAAATCTCGAGGAAGATCCCCTATTGCCATATATCTAGATTTATTCATATTGATCTTTAAACCCCATAAATTATATTCTTGTATTAATTTTGTAGTGAGGTATTCTATATCTTCAAATTCTTCAGCCAATATCAATTGATAATAGTAATAATAGTTATAATAATAATATTAATATTAATTTACTTACTTATTCACTGGCACTATCGAAACCGTAGGTTCATGGCCGCGCGGACATACGCTCTCCATACATCCCTATCCTGAGCTAATGCTTTCCAATCATTCCCTGTATAATCTACTTCCCTCAAATCATAGTTAATGTTATTCTCCCACCTCATTCTTGGTCTACCAACTGGGCGTTTTCCCTCTGGCTTTCCTACAAGAAGCTTCCATGCAAGTCTCCCATTCCCCATACGTGCAACATGCCCTGCCCATCGCAGTCTAAGAGACTTTAACTGTTCTTATTATATCTGGCTTCCTATAAAGACCATGTAGTTCGTTGTAATGGAGTCTTCTCCATTCACCTGTTTGTTCATCTCTCTTTGGTCCAAAAATTTTCCTAACTACTTTATTCTCAAATACTTGTAATCTCCTTTCCTCCCTTAAAGTAAGAGTCCATGTTTCGCACCCATATAATATAACTGGTAGAATAATAGTTTTATATATTTTCAGATTAACGTTTTTTGAAAGGAGTTGAGATATCAAGAGTCTCTACAATGCATAATAGCATGCATTTCCAGAATTGAGCCTATGTTTAATTTCTTTGTGCATCTCATTCCTATTTGTGATTATTGTTCCTAGATATTTGAATTCAGCCACTTCCTCAAAATCTCCCTCTTTTGTCATTAGCTGTCCATTTCCATTATATAATGAATTTCTACGTGTGACCATATATTTAGTTTTATTGATATTTACTTCCAGTCCTAATTTCTTAGTGTTACTCAATAGTGTGTGCGTGTTGTCCTTTAGTATCTCCTCGCTATCGGCCAGTAATATTACATCATCAGCATAAACTAACAGCTTATTAATACCGTAATAATAATAATAATAATATTATTATTATTATTACTATTATTAATATTATTATTATTATTAGTATAATAATAATAATACTAATAATATACTAGTATAATAATAATAATACTAATAATAATAATATTAATAATAGTAATAATAATAGTAATAATAATATAATAGTAGTAATAATAATATAAATACTAATAGTAGTCATGTTTCAATACATCGTGTATTGGATAATTAATTTGGCAGATCATTCCAAATGGTAGATGAGATCATGCCAGTCCAATGAAAAGAATTAACGCATGAGTTATGAGGAGGCAACAGGCCAACAGTGGTATAAATCCTGAATAATGATGATATACAGTGCAGTTTAAAATTGGGATTTACGATCAGCAATTCCTTATCTTAAAATATTTTTTATTGATTTATCGTTTATATTGATTTCACCTACTATAACTATGACGCACTGTACCAAATTGGAAATGGAAATGAACTTCAACCCGAAACTCAACGATTGAAGAAAACAGCGATCCATCCCCTTCAATGAGTTTCTGTGGTCTCTAAATCCGTGTTCGATGGAATATCCGGCCTACTGGACTCATAATCAATGTTCACAAGAACACAAAACCCCGGATTCTGTTCCAGGTTTCGGATATGCGGGTTTTTCTGTAAAGATAAATATCCACATTCCAGCAGCACGATCAGGGTGTGTATATGTGTGTCTATCTTTGACTACATTGTCCATACATAAAAAAAAAACAAAAGGCTGTAATCAAAAGCAAATATATATGTGGAGCATGTTTCCAAAAGTCCCGCGCCGTAGCCGAGTGGTTAAGGCAAGATGCCTTGCGCAGAGCTACGGGACTTGCTCTTGTTCGAGTCCCATGGAGAAAGAAATTATCACTTCGAATTTCGGCAGTATAGGACCGATGCCCACCCGCATCATGAGGCATTTGGGTAGCTACAATAAGTAGCGACTCCAGGTTGAGAAGACCAGGTATAACGGCTTGGAGACCCGATATGCTGACAACATGTCACCCCTACACCGGCTAGATGATCATCTACCTCTGTGATTAACACATGTGGATGTGAGGCCAGCAGCCGGCTGCTGAGGGATTTGGGTAGCTACAATAAGTAGCGACTCCAGGTTGAGAAGACCAGGTATAACGGCTTGGAGACCCGATATGCTGACAATGTGTCACTCCTACACCGGCTAGATGTGATTAACACATGTGGATGTGAGGCCAGCAGCCGGCTGGTATGCCAAGGGCCTTCTAGGCCTGTCGTGCTTGGAGTAAAATGTTTCCAATAAGTACCAAATCCATCTCAAATTTTACAGGAAATGGAAAAAAAAAAAAAAAAAGTGTAGTGTAGATCAATTTGCTATAAAAACGCCATTTTACATTCCAATTCGGTATTTATTGACAGTTTATAATCTAAAAATATATCTAGCCATGAATGGGAAATGAAACAGGATCATGAAAACTTCTTGCAGGAAAACCGTATGGAAAGCGTCTAGGAGGTTGACCATGGAAGGGGGCAAAGAATAACATCAACCATGATTTGTGAGAAGTGAATTGTTCATGGATTGAATGGAAATTAGTGTATTATCAAAACAGATATGTCTGAAGATCTTACGTCCATGGGGTCAAGAACCTACAGGTTAGATATTGGGATAAGTTAGTTTAGTTATCTAAATGTGCCTTAGCCTACCGACTGCTAACTTTTATGATTATGATTCATATATTATTATTTGATTATCAAGTATGATTATTATGAGGATTATAATTATTATTATTATTATTATTATTATTATCAGTCGGCCGCGGTGGACTAGTGGTTATGTTCATTGCCTCTGGTCTCGAGGGTCGCGTGTTCAAACCCGGCCGTGGACGACGGATTTTTTAGGATGGAAAAATCCAAGGAGCAAGTCCTCCGGTAGGGACTTTAAGCCGTGGGTCCCGAGTCTGAAGATTTTCACGCTCGTAAAAGATCCTTAAGCCTGAATGAAAAGGCATGTAAGCAAAATTTACCGAATTTTCCCATCCTACCTTGGTTTCCTAGATGTTAGTATGAGGCGGAACGCTGACCACGGACTACTCAAATGACATCTATACGAAAACAAGTGTAACTAAATTAGTATGGTTCAAATTCTTCCCTATAGGGGGAGAGCGCCTAAAAATCTCTGTAAAGGGAAACATGGGCTTACAAGAAGATTATTATTATTATTATTATTATTATTATTATTATTATTATTATTATTATTATTATTATTATTATTATTATGCTGTCTGTGCATGGAAAATTGAAAGAAGGGGCAGAAAAGGAGGGCCAAGAACAACGTGGAAGAATAACATTCAGAATTCAATGAGGAAATTTAGTGTAACGGATGAAGACACAGAGAACGATGGAAAACTTTAATTAAGGAACATTTGTGAATGTTTGTTACAAATTGATAGTCTATAAATCCGTAGTCATTTATGTATTTTTTAAACTCGTTTTAATTACTAAGACTGTATGGAGAAAAACCCTCAGTGATGAGGAAAATTCTCAAAATGAATGAATGAATTATTATTATTTGATTTTGTATCTTTTGGAAACAAGCAAAACGAAAGATAACAGAGATATATACAAAACTCCAAGCGCGACAGGCCTAGAAGGCCCTTGGCTGATCATCCGGCTGCTGGCCTCACATCCACACGTGTTAATCACAGAGGTAGACGAGATGAGATTTATGCGCCGAACAGCTGGCTACACCAAATGGGATCGAAAGAAAAATGTAGAAATCCTTCAATAACTTAATATGTCACCAATACTGGACTACATCTCCAGATATCAGCTAAACTGGAAGGAACATGTCTCAAGAATGGCTAGATCCAGGATCCCCAAGGCAATAATGAACTACTGTCCAAATGGGAAACGGTCACTTGGTCGACCTATGAAAAGATGGCACGAAAAACGCTTTCTCAGGCCGTAACAGTTCTTCTAGGACTAATACCTGGCAGGATGATGATGATGATTGATGTAGACGATCATCTAGCCAGTGTAGAGGTGGCATGTGGTCAGCATGTCGGATCCCCCAGCCGTTATAGCTGGTATTCTCAACCTGGAGTCGCTACTTATTGTAGCTACCAATGCCTCACGATGCTGGGTGGGCACCGGTCCCATACTGGCCGAAATACCATGAGAAAAATTCTTTCTTCCCCCATGGAGACTCGAATCAGATACTAATAACTAATTATTATCGAAAACGAATGGACTGAACAGATGTAGCTCGATTAATGCAGACATTTAAAGAAACACTTTATAACGTAATGTTTGAGTTAGTTCAATAGGTGAAAGGTTATTACATAATTTCAGTGATATGTCGCTCAATGATTGCCTCTGGTTCAGAAGTTCTCGGGTATAAACCAGTCAGGGACAATGCACCCTTCAGGGAATTAAATCCTGAGCATGACTTCCTTCAGAAGGGAACGAAAGCCTGATGTCGGACCTTTGTGTCACATAAAATAATCTCAAGTCTGCAAAGTGAGAACGTTGTCGACAATTTCTCTTTCAGATTTCAATTTCAATGACTATTTAACTCATGTCTCAAATGGGAGTCAATGACCAATCAGGTTTCAATAAATTTTGTTTTACAACCAATCACAGTCGTGTTTCACCTCGATAATTATCGAATTTTGATTATCAAAATAAAGGATGCTCCTCCTTTTTAATATTCTGAACATGTCAGAGTATTATTTTGCAGTGATTGATAATCTAACAAATACGTTGAATATATCAAATAATGAACAGATTCTTTCGACCTACACTTCTGATAATTGTGTGTTCAATAATTGTGGTTTATAATACTGATTTTACTGAGTTGTTTCCGAATAAAAATGAATTAATAACCTATAATGTTGGTTATAATATACATTTTGATGTTTCATTTTTATTCAATAGGGTGAATTCTTACAATATTGCAATCCTACTTGGCAATAAATAGTATGATCAAGTTGCAGTGAAGAACAAATGAAACATAACCATAAATGTCTAATTTGTTTTCAAACTTCGCTGTTTACATGAAGTATATAAATATTTTAAAATAACTATATTTAATAATGATTTATGAGTAAACAGCTTAATATTATTCGTTAAATATTCATAACAAATGCCACTCTTGATTTCCAAATCCTCTAGATAAATTTGAAATCACTCGTGGCATTACTTATGTGAATGACATGAGTTGCTAAAGAACGTCGGTAAAAAATACTAAGCAGCTAAATATAGTAATTATTATTTTAATGAAGTTTTTTTAATTTCTTATTCGAGTTGAATAGAACACAAATGTTTGATAAATAAGTTGCCTGGGAAAACTTATTTTCCTGTTATCGTGAACCCTTTGGATATCGAATCCTTAACTTCATAGTGTGAACCGAGCTGTTTGTAAGCTTGGAAAACTACATTCCTGTATGTCCAGCTTGCATATTGTGCATTTACCATGCCGGAGTGTCGGCAATGCAGTCACCTGCTTTCACACTACAAACCGAATTACTGTGGGAAACAATAATCCGAGAAATGTTTAGATTAGGTGAAATCTTGTAAAATTACAGAATTCAAGCGTTATGTTTTGCTGTATTGTTATTTGAAGGGCAGTAGGTAAAATAAAACAAAACATTTGGAATGAAATTTAAAACATTTTTCTCGAGAACTGTGAAACTAAAATACACAATGGTTGACGTGCTTATGATACTTCCTCGGACGTACACTTTTATGTTGTTTGAATTTAAACAAGTTTCATCACTTTTTAGTTCTGCTGAGAGAGTTCATATGAGCCATTTCATGATCTGATTTCAAGTGACAACCAATTGACTCGACTTTAGATCTTTGAGCCTCTTTGCCACGGGTTTATTTTATTTTACTATCATCGTGGATACAGTGACTGAGAAATATTAATAATAATAATAATAATAATAATAATAATAATAATAACGATAATAATAATAACAATAATAATAATAATAATAACAATAATAGTAATAATAATAATAATAACAATAATAATAACAATAATAGTAATAATAATAATAGTAAAATAATAATAATAGATGCACTATCTTCTCTATTATTCCATTTTGTATTAGAGCATGCCTAAAATCTTTAGAGAATGAAGAAGGCCTACAACTCAATAGTATTAATAGGCTGCGAGTTTATGCTGATTATGTATTAATGAGCGAAAACGAGGAGATACTAAGGGCCAAGACACACATACTATTGAATAACACTAAGAAATTGGGACTGGAAGTAAACATGAATAAAACTAAATATATGTTCACACATAGAAATATATTATATAATGGAAATGAAACTAAAGGCAAATGAAGGAAATTTTGAAGAAGTGGCTGATTTCAAGTATCTAGGGACAATAATTACTGATATGAATGAGATGTACAAAGAAATTAAACATAGGCTCAATTCAAGAAATGCATGCTATTATGCATTACAGGGAGTCTTGTCGTCCCAACTCCTTTAAAAAAACGTTAAACTGAAATTATATATAAAACATTTATTCTCCCAGTTATATGGATGCGAAACATGGACTCTTACTTTAAGGGAGTATTTGAGAATAAAGTTTTTAGGAAAATGTTTGGGCCAAAAGTAGATGAACACATATGTGAATGGAGAAAACTACATAGTAGTGAGCTACATGATATGCATAGGAAGCCAGATATAATAAGAACAGTTAAGTCTCGTAGACTGAGATCGGCAGGGCGTGTGGCACATATGGGGGATGAAAGTCGTGCATGGAACTTCTGGTAGGAAAACTAGAGGAAAACACCCAGTTGGTAGACCAAGAATGAGGTGGGAGAAAACATTAACTATGATTTGTGGGAAATAGATTATACAGGTGATGATAGCGAAACATTAGCTCAGGATAAAGATGTAAGGAGAGCCTATGTCCGCGCGGCCAAGAACCTACGGTTTAGATAGAGCCAGTGAGTTAGTTATCATCGTGGATACAGTGACTTAGAAATAATAATAATAATAATAATAATAATAATAATAATAATAATAATAATAATAATAATAATAATAATTCGAGTTACAATGGGGGAAGAAATTGTCTCATGAAATTTCGGCCAGTATGGGACCGGTGCCCACCCAGCATCTTGAGGCACTTGGGTAGCTACAATAAGTACCGACTCTAGGTTGAGAAGACCAGCTATAACGGCTGGGGGACCCGACACCCCAACACTGGCTTATGATCGTCTACTCTGTGATTAACACATGTGGACGTGAGGCCAGCAACTGGATGGTAGGCCAAGGGCCTTATAGACCTGTCGCGCTTGGAGTTTATTATATAACTTACATTAGAAATTTGTATAATGATAAAGAAGGCTATATCAATAACATTCCCATTCCAGGTCCATTCCCAGGAGCGTTAATATGTGTGAAAAGATGTCCCGCCGCATCTCTTACGTCGGATAAGCTGAAAGGTAAGACACTGCTATTCACTTGTCAGTTGTGTTATTTCATTGGAAGTGAACTTCTATGCGGGAGAAGGGGGTTCGTCACTTGACATCTAGTGAGCAAGTTTAACCTATCGTCTTATAGGTATTTTTTTACACGCTTCGTGTCACCCGGGTCTTATAGTGCACGACCTGCCGGCAGAGGGATTTTAAACTACAGATCACACACAATATTTTTTTTTACCACACAAGGACATGGATGACCTCCCTGAATAAAGTGATCAGCCAGGGCATCCTACGACACAACACAACATGAAGACAAATACACCATTCACACATATGATTTCGCGCGTATAATACAGTGTCCCACTTGATATAATGGTTTTAACGTTATCTCTTATAAGATCAAAAATCATAATAGACAAAAAAACCACTGGAACAAGTAAAATTTTAATTATTTGGTTGTAATTTTACTATCGACACAAAAACTGAAAGAGATATACATTTGTAGCTGTCGAAATTTCAAATGATATGCGGAACTATACATAAAACATTAAAGAACAAAACAAGAAGAGATACTAGATTGAAGTTTTACAAAACATTAGCAGTTCCTGTATTACTACTTTATGCGAGTGAAACTTGGGTAATGACCAAAAAATTACAAAATTGAATACAAAGCTTAGAAATGAACTTCCTTAGAAGAACAAAATACTGCTCAAGATTGGATCGAATAAATGATGAAGATATAAGAACAGAGTTAAATATATATCCATTGAATGATAAAATCAAGGAATATAGAGATAAATGGTTTAGACATGTAGAAAGAATTAATGTAACAAGTTTAGGAAAAGTAGCATTTAACTACAAGCCAAGAGGTTCGAGGAATGTAGGAAGACCAATGAAAAGATGGACAGAACAACCTGAGGCGGAACAGGCAATTTGCCTAGCCCATTAAGTGAAGAAGAAGAAGAAGATGACGACCTTTGAAAATCGTTTTACTAGTGTTTCATTTATGAAGATAGAAGTTTATCCATCCAAAGTAATATCAAACTCAATGTATTATAATTACGAACAAGAATAATTGAGGTAGGTTGTATGAGAAAATTATATAACCTATAAAATAATAAATCGATTAAATCCTGAAGAGACAGGTGAATGGAGAAAACTATATAACAGTGAACTAAATGGTCTTTATAGGAAGCCAGATATAATAACAGTTAAGTCTCGAAGACTGCGATGGGCAGGACATGTGGCACGAATTGGGAATGAAAGGGGTGCATGGAAGATTGTTGTAGAAAAACCAGAGGGAAAACGTTGGTATACCAATAATTAGGTGGGAGAATAACATTAATTATGATTTGAAGGAAGTAAATTATACAGGGAATGATTGTAAAACATCAGCTCAGTATAGAGATGTATGGAGAGCTTATGTCCTTGCATACATGAACCTATGGATTAGATAGTGCTAGTGAGTTAGTTAATTCGAAAAAAAAATGTATATAAGGTAGTTTACATTAATTGCGCAATATGGAAATGAGCAATTTTTGCAATGTTTTCCTTGCTAAAATAATTGGGAATTCAAATTGATAATTAATATGCGATGACTAAGTCTGAATTATCCACTTACACGCATGCGTGCACAATGATGTGCAAAAAGGTTCTAAAGGCATCTCATCATAATTCTGGTCTCGTTCTAAGCATGAAGTTAGATGTTTTGAGTAATTCACATAAATACACATGATTCGTCTTATCCTTGAATCCAAGCATGCGCAATGTTTCTTACAGTACCCATAAACACTTGCATATGTGCAGTTATAGTAGTATAGAAGTAATAGTAGTAGTAGTAGTAGTAGTAGTATAATCATTTTGAGATTTTGGATGATCAAGATCATTGGTTCCCGGATTACTGTGTTGAAACAAGCCCAGGGCGATGGGTGAAAAATTGACTATTTGAGATCAAAATTGACATTTGTTTTTTTTGTACTAAAAAATAGCCTGTTCTCTAATGTATATGTTGGCAAAGTTTCAGAGGCCTATGGCGCTTCTAAATGCCCTAAATTACGTCAGAGTTAAAAGGTTGCGCCAGTTAAATACTACCAGCATGCAAATCTTTAAACTTGTTTTTCTACACTTTTATTTGCACTGCATTTTTGTACATTCAAAATTGAATGGAATTCAGAAATTTTGTCCTAGAAGGTTAAAGTTTTTACTGCATGTCCTAAAAACAATGGGTATCAAAGTAGTGCATGAGTTTCATTGATTGATGGAGTATTTTAAGAAATAAAAAATAAAATGTATGCAATTATTTTTTTTGTAATCCCACGCATGAGGTACAACATTTTTTTTTCTCCCTTTGTATTCACGTTAAAAGAATTCTAATGCATGATGTTTTTCTACATAGTTTAGGGGTCTTGTAAAAAATCAGACATTTTACTAAAATTTAATTATAATGTATGCAATTTTTAAAAAATATAATATTTAATAACTTATAAAATAAATGTCACACAATAATGAAACTTAATGTCCACCGCTGTGGTCTCGGGGTAGCGTGCTGCCTTGTCACGCAGCGGGCCAGGGTTCGATCCCCGGTCGGGACAGTTTTTCT
The DNA here is from genome assembly GCA_030220185.1 of Diploptera punctata. Taxonomy (NCBI): domain Eukaryota; kingdom Metazoa; phylum Arthropoda; class Insecta; order Blattodea; family Blaberidae; genus Diploptera; species Diploptera punctata. The sequence goes on along the minus strand of JASPKZ010000458.1, from coordinate 1,068,615 downwards.
GGGTGAGGTTTTTATCGGGGTTTTTCCTCACCTGTAAGACAAATGCCAGGAAAACTTTAAGACCCAAACGGTCCCCGAAATCATATGGCTATCGCAATCATCATCATTCATATCCATCTTAGGTTAAGTTTAGGATTAGTGACTCTCTGGCGCACCATTATCATCATCATCGCCCATCATATCATAGGGGCAACGTAACCCCGCCTTCCAGGCGCCCCAACCTCAGAAGTGGGTAACAAGTACTCCATGTCAGGAGAGAAACCAGGAATGTCGAAAGACAAACCTGGGGCATTTGAAAAAAAAAGAAGAAAAACTTAAACACATCTGTATGTATCATGCAGTGAATATTTGTACAAAAAAATCAAGTCTCTAGCTAAAAAAATGTAGAAAATAGAAATTTCACCCATCACCCCCCTTAAAAGAACTGAGTAGGCCGTATGGCTTTCTTCGTATGGACGTAAAGCATGTTGTAAATTTTCGTCATGTAAAATAGTCTCAAACCTGAATTAAGATGACTCAGAGCCAGATTTTTCGCCTCTTTCTTGTTCATATTTAAATTGCGATGCAAATGACGTAAAATGCTAAATAAAATGCAGGACTTCTTCTTCTTCTTTGTCACGGTTTAGGCTTTTGCTAGCCTGTTCCGGCTCCAAATTGCTGCTCTTTCCATCTATTCTTTGGTCTTCCCAAATTTCTTCTTCCACTTGATGAATAGTTGTATTGGTATTCTGTTCTCAGTGATCCTTGCTAAGTGTTCTTTCCCGTTTGTTCTGTATTCCACTATTCTTGTGTTTACTTCCTCTACTTTTAGTTGCTGTCTTATTTCTGTGTTGTGTTTTTGTCTGATATTTGATATCCTGCTATTGGTCTGAGGAATTTTATTTGATCAGCTTGGATTCTGGCAGATTGTTTTGTTGTCACAGTCCATGTTTCGGATCCATAAGTAATAATAGGAACTGCCATTGTCTTCTATAATTTCATTATAGAGTCTTTTCAGGCTTTATTTTCAGTTCGTTTTAGTGTTCCTGTCATGTAATTAAACTTATTTAGTTTGTTATCTATATCTGTTTCCGTTGTGTATGATATTTCGCAACCTAGGAAGTTATATTTTGTCACTTGTTCTATTGGTTTATTTTCTAATATTATCTTTGTCCGAACTGGTTGCGCGTCCTTGAAAGACATTGTTTTTTATTTTTCTGGTGATATTTTCATATTATATATATATATTATATATATTTTTTGATATTTTGTTTAGTTTATACAGCATTCTTTGTAATTCGTATTTTGATTTTGCTATTAAAATCTGGTCATCTGCAAAAGCTAATGTTTTTATTATTAGATTTCCTAAGTTAATACCCTCAGATGTTACTTGTTTCCATGATCTTATGTCTTCAAAATAAATGTTAAAAGAGTGAATGATAGTGGTATTATAATAACATTACATAACATTAAAATTAATGTACCTAAACTAGGCCTCCTATTTGGATGCAATAATTAATCAAACTAAAGAGAAAACGTTTCTGTCTAAAAGTTTTATATATTTAAATCTCTTATTATAGTTTTCTTTAGTTAAATGGTGGTTTCGCAATTATATTATTGAGGCTGATAAATGTACTGATTTTTTATTGCGGGGGGGGGGGGTGTCTGGTTTTATTGTGGATGACAATTATATTTAAAGTAGGTTTTCCATATACTGTATGTCGATGTCTAAACTGTTGCTATTAGGATATTTCTATTGTTTGATCTAAATAATTCATTAAATTATAGAACAAGTGTCAGAATTTAATTATTTAGGTATATTAATAACAAACACTAAAAATTTAATAAAATAAATAAAGAAACAAGCTGATAAAGCAGCACAAATATCAGGGTATATGAAAGATTTAATTTGGCGCAACAAACATATGTCAATAGAAAGCAAAACTCGCATATACAAAACGATAGTTCGACCAGGCTGATACAACAAAAACTAAACAAATAATAAGCACATGCGAAATGAAAGTCTTAAGAACTATTCAGGGGAATACATTATTTGATAAAATACACAACAGAAAAATTAGGGACAAATGCCATATTCAAGACATAACCAAATTTATTATAGATAGACGAAAATATTGGAAGGGTCATATAGAAAGAATGGAAGAAAACCGGCTTGCAAAAAGAGCTAAAGAAGATAGACCAATGGACGGGAGAAGAACAAGAGGAAGACCAGCCAAGAGATGGATAGACAGTGAATGCACATCCAATACGTCTTCCTCCGAGGAGTGATTTTAGAAATAAACAGGATGAAAATACTACAAATTAAGTTTAAGAAGAAGAAGAAGAAGAAGATTATTTTCACGTTCATCTGTAAATTTTATTTCTTATGAATTTTGTTTAGTTCGAGTAAGGTGTTATTTTCTATTGGATTCTCGTTTTTGTAGATTATTAAGAGGTCGTAAACATATCTTCCTCTTATTTTTATGTTGAGCTGCTCTTTGAATTGTTCGAAGTGTTTCCCTTCTAGGTTTTAGTCTTATTATTTTGTTTCGTTAATAGGAATGTTTGTGTAAAGATTTTTTAATGTCTAACGATACCATTTTTGTATTGTTATTGTTTTTGTACTTTGAATTAGGTGTGCTGGGTCATACGAGTTTTTAATTGTATACTCGTGCTATAACGTTATTTCTTTATATTTCGTAACAATCAGTTTAAATTATTTATAAATAGTAGGGAAAGGCATTTAATGACCTATAAGTTGGTAAAAAATGCAAAATAAAAATGCATTTATGACCTAATAAATGCAAAAAATGACCAATAAAATAAAAAAAAGACAAATAAAAAGAAAAGAATTACCAATAAAAATATTATTTATTAGATTAAGTACTCACTTGAATACTGAATTACTTAAAATTTAACTTAACATCAAAATATTAAAAGAAAAGTATTAAAAATACATATTACAGTACCTCTTATTGCAGAAAATCCATTTCAATTACACAGTGCACTTTTGAATTGCAGTTAACAATCAGAATAAGGGTAGAAGCTAGCATAAGCTCTAAAAATTTAATAAAATTCCTAGAAGTGGGCAAGTTCATTATACACATACCTTGAAAATAGGGGTAATAATTAGCAAAGCAACTACTTAATTCCAAGAAATTTTATTGACAAGGAAAAATACTGAATTATAATAAAAATCTTAAATCAAATACAAATAATATCACAGCCTTCCGGAAAGTGTAAAAAACGCTCAAAATGACCTAAAAATTGCCAAAAAAGACCTATCCCTAAAAAAAGTTAAGAAAATGTAAAAAAATGCCGTAACGAATTGCTTTTATTTAATCTGTTTTTTAATGCCATACATTTTCATATATGCAAGCAATGTTTTAACCTTCATAAAAAAAAGATGCAAAATCATTAATTGCCTTGCTCTAATAATTAGGTTCATGCATACAATTAACAATTGATGGTTGTTCTTATAGGTATGTCTTGTTTTTTGGATTTTTGGTAAGGCTTTCATTGTAGGTGCAGTAGGGTTATTGTTGGTCCATTTATAGATAATTAATCTATTTTTGTTTGATTACTGTCTGTTGTATTTATCTTGTTTTCTTTATGGATGACTGTGTTTTAATAGTATATTACGATGCAAGGTTGGGAAGTTGTTTTTTCAGCAGCGAGGAAAATGTTTAAAAACCGAGCGATAGCCAGGTTTTTAATTTCCGAGATTCTGTAAAACACTTCACAAACGTACGTTGTACATTTTTTTGCGCGATGGTGATTTCAAAATAATAAATAATAGTGAAATAATAACATCTTTGTTGGAAATATTTGACCTCATTATAAACAACTGACTAACGTTAACAGTGTGGGCAGTGCTTATTAGTTGAAACTACAGGAGGTCGTGACACCAATCAGTGATAACATGGCGGCAAGTATGTATTTATTGTTTCATATTGTTTCATATAAAGTCCAGTTCATTTAAAATGCAGTGATTTGTTTCGTATAATATATATTAACACCACCTTTTGGATATTTTTTGTATAGGCCCTGTACATTGTATACAGAGAGGACAGTGATTTTACTTCCCACAGTGGTTTGTAATATTACGGTATACTTATTTTATTAGAGTGTAGTTATTTAGGTTGGCAACCCCGAAATGTAGGAAGTTAAACTTTCAAACATGGTTGCCATTGCTGTAAGTACGACAAAACGCACTATCGCGCAAAACAGTTTGTTATTATAAACTGGAGAATTCTAAACTTTAGATTTCGGAAATGACTGCTAATTTTCTTGAGAACAATAAACCATAGACTTCTCTTGAAATGAATGCAATACTTCACAAAGCTTTTATAAAACCTTTTCGCTGTTTTAGACGACTCATCCAAACATTCCTGTGTCTGCCTTTACCTCTCAATTGCTTTCTACAATTTTTTTGAACATAAAGTTGTCTAATAGGTCTTCCATGTCTTCTAATCTCTTCTCCCACCCATTCCTGGCAACTTCTCTGACTCCATTCTTCATCAATAGGTCTCTCTTACCAATCACACCTTCTTTGTTCAGTAATTGTTTCTATAATCAATATTTAATTTTAGGAAGTTATATTTTGAGGTTTTTTAATTATATTATTTTTGGTCTGGACATCTTACCTCAATATTAATGTTGATTTGTTCTTGGACATGTTTCAAAACAATTCTGTTTTATCGTCAGCTTTCCCAGACTGTTTTGAAACATGTACAAGAACAAATCAACATTAATATTGAGGTAAGATGCCCAGACCAAAAATAATATAATTGTTTCTATATCTGATTATTTCTCATTATTGGGCACTATTCATTTTGCTAAACAAGTTAATTTAGATTGTAGTTTACAAACTAATGTTAATTTAATTTCAGGTTTCATCTCCTACCCTCAGATAGTCAAAATTAAATTTTAAATAATATTATATTTTTTTGTGTTATTTAAATTCTGAAGACTATTTAACTCATGCCCCAAATGGGAGTCAATGATCAATTACATTTCGATGAATTTTGTTTTACAACCAATCACAGTCGTGTTTCACCTCGATAATTATCGATTTCTGTTTATCATAATGAGAAAAGCTCCTCCTTTTTAGTATTCCAAACAGGTCAGAGCATTATATTACAGTGACTGAGTCTTCAATAAAGCCCCCATATTTGCTTTGTCATCTACATTAAATATAACAAATAATGAACATGTTTCTTCAAACTACAAATATGATCATTGTATGGTCAATAATTGTGTTTTTAAATAATGATTTTACCGAGTTGTTTACTAAAAAAACAAATTAATAACCTATAATTTTGGTTATAATATACAGTTTGACGTGTTTCGTTTTTTCTCCACTAGGGTGCATTCTTATACTATTGCGATCCTATTTGAAGTTTCCCAAGCCACATGGCAATAAATAATAATATATGATCAAGTTGGAGTGGATGACAAATGAAACATAGCGACACGATTCTGATTTGTTTTCAAACATCGCCGTTCACATTAAATGTATAGCTATTTTAAAATACCGGTAACTGTATTTAAATAATGCCACTCTTGATTTCCAAATCCTCCAGATAAATTGGAAATCACTCGTGTCATCACTAATGGCAATTCTACCGCCTCTGTATTTTAACGATTTGAAAGTCAGATTAGCATCCTCGATCCGGCTCGATACCCGGTTGTATAAAAAAAATCGGTATAGAGTCTGGCACGGTGTATAGTCAGCCTCATAATGACAAGTTGACCCTTGATATATATATATATATATATATATATATATATATATATATATATATATTTATTTATTTATTTAAGAGCCCCACTACCATCCCCCTTGGTTTCCTCAGGTTTAATACCCATATCCCCAGGTCTGCTCTTCTCCCTATTTACTATCTAGCGTGATTTCTTTATTTAATTCATTATATTTTTACAGAGTGCGGCTAGTTGAAACTTAATCTAAGGTGTTTACAGTTATATTACATTATGGTTTCTTAATCTAATTTTGTTTCTTATACAATGTAATAATAATATACATAAGATGGAAGTATTAATCTTATATCTACTTAACCTAAACTTAATATTACAATTTATCAAGTATACATATTGATATAGTCTAAGTTCTAATTCTACTTATTCTATCGTTGATTTCCTCGTCTTCTCTTCTCTTCTTCAGCTCGTGTGCATAGAGCTTTTTGGGTATACTCCGCAATCAACTTGTAGTTATCTTTCTGCTTCCAGAACCGCAAAAGAGGAGGCCACGCCTCGTTGTTGACGTGCATGGCTATTTCTAGTTGTCTTCTGATAGCCGCGTGCTTGGCACAGCGTTATATCATGTGGTGCACGTTGTCTTCCTCTGCGATGATAAGTAGCGAAATTGTGTTAAGAAATCTGAAACTAAAGTTAAGGGACTGCGTTTCACTAACCACGTGAACCTGTACTCTTTTCTGCTAGCCAGTGGCAATAACCACCTCAGCCATACTTGGTTCATCGACGCTCTTGAGTCACTCATTCGTTTATTTGGAAAATTATCCAGTTGTTAGTACGTTTTCCACATTGAATATAAAAAAATACTTAAAAGAGAACTGTTAACTATTGCATTACGAAACCTACCTTGAAATTTCTCCCAGAGAAGCGTTTGAAGAAGTAATTCTTTTCCCATACTATGGCGATGTTTTGAAGCAGCAAACTCTCGTCATATCCGATGATGTATTAACATTTTGAAGGATTGGTGTCCCAAAAAGAATTACTGGTTCAGGTTGGGTTTAATTTTCGGTAGAGCTGGATTATCTTCTCAAGGTCGAAGTTGGTACACAAGATAGGACAACACTTTAAAAATCACTAATAACTGATTCTTGTAGAAATAATTGTAAATTTATTTACTATTTAATTTCCCAGCAGATCAAGTAGATATAGGTGGTATTATTCTTCACCGTCAATTAAAATTAAATTATTTTTTTCTTTTCTTGAATCAACTATTCTTCTTGTATTAAATATCACATTTTATCATCTATCCTAGATGAACGTTATATGCTGAATGACTAGAGTAATTCTGTTATAATTTTAAACAACATTATTACTTCACATGATTTTATATTTTTAATTCTATTCGTTAATGGTCCATTAAATACCAGGTTTAAATTTGATTTGTTAAATCAAAAAGTTAATTGTTTTTAACATCCAATCAGAATTTAGTATACTTTTATTTAAAAATATTAAGTTAAGCAGGTGTTCTTATTACAGTTACAACAGAAAGCTTTATATTTCAGACAACAATGACGTAAAACACAATTTTAAAAGCATTATTTAGAAAGACTGTTATGTAACACAATTTCTTAACTTGTTACTGAGACATTTTTATTCAACAATGAACAACAATTAATTATTTAGATGTTTTTCTTTATTTAAGTTATATTTAAATATTAAAAGAATTTTAAAATATAAAATTATTAACTTAAACTTTCATATTTATTATGATATTAAAATCCTGCTATACATTATGATTAGGGCTGAAAAAAGTATTGGTTACAGGCTAGGCTGTGTCGCACTTTCACCCCTGTGTTTACTAACGCCACGTTGACACGCGCTACTTTTTTTTTTTCGTTTATACTGTTTTTTCCTTATTGTTTTACCTTTCTTCTTCTTCTTCGTCTGCTACAAGGTTTAGGCTATGCAGCCTGTTCCGGCGAAGTTAAAAGTGGAGTCCATCTTCTACGTGGTCGGCCAACATCTCTTGTTCCTCTGGGATTATACAGGAAGGTTCTTTTTGGTATTTTTTCGTTGTTCATTCTCATTAAGTGTTCTGTCAATTTCTTATTATTTTCGCTGATTTTATCTTCAATTTTATATATATTTAATTCTTCTGGTATAGTTTCATTCCTTATTCTATCCGTTCTTGTGCATCCTTTCACATTACGTAAAAACAGCATTTCCGCAGTCTGTAATCCTTCTTTTATCCCTTGATTTCATTATCTCATTATCCAATTTTCACTTCCATACAACAACAAAGGAACAACCATTGTTTTATATAATTTAAGTTTCGTATCTTTCATTGTTTTCCGACCTAAGGTTCTTTTTATGGTTCCACAAATAGCCTGAAATTTATTTACTTTATTTTCTTTGTTTTACCTATTTGTTAACTTTCTTTTTATTCTCACATAGATACAAGGACAGGACACATACCCAGATCCAAGGTGGAGATTTAAAATCCCATATCCCGCCAGGAATCGAACCCGGGTCGCCGACTACGCCACGGCGACGGATATCTTTAAACTTGTTATAAAGATAATGATTTTTTTCTTTCGTTTGTGCTGTTCTCCCTTTTTGTTTTACCTTTGTTAACCTTTTTACCTTATTCACACATACAAACACAAGATAGAACACACACCCAGACCCAAGGTGGAGATTTTTAAAATCCCCTACCCCGCCGAGAATCGAACCTGGGTCGCCGGAATGGAAGGTAGGGACTCTACCGACTACGCCACGGCGACGGATATCTTTAAACTTGTTATAAAGATAATGATTTTTTTCTTTCGTTTGTACTGTTCTCCCTTTTTGTTTTACCTTTGTTAACCTTTTTTACCTTATTCACACATACAAATACAAGATAGGACACACACCCAGACCCAAGGTGGAGATTTTTAAAATCCCCTACCCCGCCGAGAATCGAACCCGGGTCGCCGGAATGGAAGGTAGGGACTCTACCGACTACGCCACGGCGACGGATATCTTTAAACTTGTTATAAAGATAATGATTTTTTTCTTTCGTTTGTACTGTTCTCCCTTTTTGTTTTACCTTTGTTAACCTTTTTACCTTATTCACACATACAAACACTTGATAGGACACACACCCAGACCCAAGGTGGAGATTTTTAAAATCCCCTACCCCGCCGAGAATCGAACCCGGGTCGCCGGATTGGAAGGTAGGGACTCTACCGACTACGCCACGGCGACGGACCTACTCGGGACAGACTTCTAGTACAGTCCGTTTTGTGTAGGAATGGACTCATCTTTGCACAATTTTTGTTTCGGCATTCTGATACAACCACACGTCACGCAAACAGGTCTATTACTGAGGAGAGTCCAACATACACACTCTCCGCTCCGAGCAGGCAGTGGAGACGCTCGACAAAGACTTAGTAAACAGTGTGTATAGAAATTAGTTACTACCCTGATACCGATACTTTTTTCAGCTCTACTTATGATGTACCAAGACCACGACCAATATATATATATATATATATATATATATATACAGAGTGATTCAGAAATATGGCTATACGTTTGATCGCATTTTGTGACGAAAATATTATTATTAAAGGAAATATGATGTTATCATTGGAAAGGGAATCCTTCAAATTACAACAATAGAACAGAACAAAACAAATCACTGCTCACGTGCAGCTTGGCGGGTTGATTTTTGTGGGCTAGCGTCGAACGCCTCCACAATTCTCTTCGTTGTTTCTGCATCCGTGCTAATGCGAGGCCTTCCAGGAGGTTTGATTTTCTGCATCCTTCCCGTTTCCTGCAGTCGTTTTCTCCACTTCCCCACAGTCGACGGCTGCAATGCTACGTTAAACTCACGTCTTGCCCGTCTTGCGGCCTCACGATCATTAGCATACGTTATTGCCCATGCAGCAATTGTAATTTGCTGTTGCATATTCAACGCCATTTTGACTAATGACTTAAGTCTGCACTGTTTTGTTTTATTCCATTGTTGTAATTTGAATAATTGTCTTTCCAACGGTAATTTCGTATTTCCTTAATAATGGTAATATTTTCATCACACAACGCGATCAAACGTATAGCCATATTTATGATTCACCTCGTATCTGCCGTTTTTAACTGAAAGGCACAGCAATCGAAGCCAAAATCAAGCAATAACATCCCGCTGTGCGTAGCAGATGGAGCAACGCGGAGACACTTTGTGTGGAGATAGAGCAAAGTGGAGAGAGGCGGATGCGGTGCGGACGGCTTTTAGTGAGGGCTATCCAATCCATATAGCAAGGAGTTGTAGTTCTTCCTGTTGTGTTGGCGCTGGACTTAGTGTCTTTCAGCTTAAAGCAACAGATATATTTTTTGGACCGGTCTTATTACATCACAACGTTTCTCTGGGAGAAATTTCGAGAAAGGTTTCGGCATGAAATGGTTGACAGTTCCCTTGATACGATCAAGGAAATCCTGAGTTCGAACCCGATGTCGATGAACAGGAACTGGGATGTTTTATTCTTTGCTCAGTTGTATAACATTATTGTAATATAGCTTCACTCCGATGGTTGTCCAGCGGCTCGCTTTGTTTCCCCGCAGCTGTTATATACAGGGTGTCCCAAAATTAGACCTACAAACTTTAGGAACTGATAGATAACTTTATTTTAAACACTTTTTATTAAGAAATATTTTTTTGTTGCGGTGTTTCGTTTAAGCGCTGGACGAGTTAATGTCATTACTGCCTCCCACCCACAAAGACATCGGTCATTTCTCTGATTTCGCCAGCTGCACAGGTTATTCGTGGCCCAAGGTCCTATTCAGATTCAACAGGTGTTTCATACACGATAGTCTTGATGTGCCCCCACAAAAAGAAGTCAAGCGGAGTAAGATCAGGGGAGCGTGCCGGCCAGGCAATGGGTCCACCTCTGGGTATCCAGTGATTGACGAATGTAGTCGTGAGATGACGACGTACTTCAGCACCAAAGTGAGCTGGTGCCCCATCATCTTGAAACCACATGTCCTGTCTGATATGAAGGGGAACTGCCTTCATTAGATCAGGCAAAACTTGTTGCAGAAATACTAAGTAATTGTAAGCATTGAGTCGGGCGTGCAAAATGAGCTAGATATTATAACTTGGTCGTCTGCAAAAAGTAAGGTATCTAAGATCTTATTTCTTATTTTGAAATGTGAGTCCAAATTTATTTGTCAATTATATATGATATCGTCAATATAAATATTAAAAAAGGGAGGATGAAAGCGGATATCCCTTTCTTACACCTCTATTTATTATTGCTGTTGTATTCTGTTTATTTCTTATTCCAGTTTCTATTGATATTTTATTTTCTACAAATAGACTTTTTATTACAGTTATTAGGTGCTGAGGTACGCCTTTGTGTTTCATTATATTCCATAATTTATTTTTGTTAACTTTGTCAAACGTCTTTTCAAGATCTATAAATGCCATAAAAGTTGGTAGATTATATTCTCTATGTTTCTCAATTATTTGATTGATAGTAAAAATGCAATCTGAACATGATGTGTCTTTTCTGAATCCATTTTGGGCTTCTAAAATAATACTTACATTTACACTGTTTTTTAATAGATGCGTAGATTTTATAACAGAAGTTCACAGATTTAATTTAAATGTCTTGAAACAATATTGATCATGATAAAATGGGCCTTGGTACGAAATTCCAATCCAGAATTTGCCTGACTACTGATAACAAGGAAAACAAATTTGGTTCGTAGGTTCCAAGGTTTGAAGTAGGAACCTGAACCAACTAGTTAGTTGTCTTTCTTCCAGCTTAAATCGTAGTTTGGTGTATCTTATTCGAAATAATAAATTACCTTACAATGCACTTAGAATACTTTTCTCCTGATGTTATTACGTTACAGTGAGTGTAAGATGATGGCTTATTGACGGGCATGAAGCAATATGCCCTCCGGGGGCTTTGTTGTGACACTCTCAAAGGGTCAGGGGAATCAAGAATTTCTTCTAGAGATTTTCTATCACCTTTCACCCGTTTGTAGGCCTATACCTGTTGAATTAAACATAAGAAATTATGAAACCATGGACAGTGATTTTTTATTCGATTCTTAATAATAAACACTTTAATATCTAAGCTCATTGCGTTTCGGATATTTAGGTGTTTTCCACAAAACTGTATGTTTCTACTGCCACACATTTTCTGAAGAGGTTCTAGCTAAGTAACTAACTAATCACTGGCACTATCGAACCCGTCGGTTCATGGCCGCGCGGACATAAGCTCTCCATACATCCCTATCCTGAGCTAATGTTTTCCAATCATTCACTGTATAATCTACCTCCCTCAAATAATGGTTAATGTTATTCTCGCACCTCATACTTGGACTACCAACGGGGCGTTTTTCCCTCTGGTTTCCCTACAAGAAGCTTCCATGCACGTCCTTCATTCCCCATTCGTGCCATAAGTCCTGTCCATAGCATTCTACGAGACTAAACTGTTCTCATTATATATGGCTTCTTGTAAATACCATGTAGTTTCACTGTTTTTAGTCTGCTCTCCATTCATCATCCAACACAACACACCCATCATTCACTTCACAAAACCCCACCCCAAACAAACCCCCCTACCTGTCCTGTTCGTTCTGTCTTGTCTTTGGCCTAAACATTTTTCCTAGGAACTTTATTCTCAAATACTCGTAATCTCCTTTCTTCCCTTAAAGTAAAAGTCCATTTTTCGCATTCACGTAACATAACTGGTAGAAGAACCGGTTTTTTCATACTTTCATTTAAACGTTTTTTTTTGAAATGAGGTTTGGGACTTCAAGTGTCTCTATAATGCATAATAGCACGCATTTCCAGAATTGAGCCCTATGTTTAATTTCCTTGTGGCATTTCATTCCTTTTTGTGATTATTATTCCTAGTGTATTTGAATTCAGCCGCTTCTTTACAAAATTCCCCCATTTGTCATTAGCTATCAAATCAATTTCCATTATATAATGCATTTATAATCTGTGAACATATAATTTTTTAATTTTTTTTATTGTGAACAGATTCATTATGAAATGAATTATTCCTCGGCAATCTATATTCAATACTTCCCTCAACGACTTAAAACCCAGGAAAACCCTGGGTTAGTTGTTACTGAGGTTTGAATCCGGGACCTCTCCGAATACTAGTATTAAGCATAAGAGCCTAAGCTAACTTGCTCGATTCATAATTTTAGTTTAATGAAACAGTCTAAAATATATTTAGAGAAAGATAAGGTAAAGTGAGGTAAACCAAAATAACAGTCATTTTTTTCTTTTTCGGAAACTTAAATAACTTTGATAGTAACAGTGATTGTAAGGTCAAACAAGTTTCCGGAGAAAACACTGACGATTGTTACACTGGTTTTCGTAACTTTTTCTCTCCTTAAATAAGCTTTATTTTATTTTATTAACTATGAAGGTTGAATATAATAATAATTATTACTGTAATAACTCAATTATGTTAATATGCTGTTAATTTATGCTGATTGTGTAATACTATTAAGCGACAGCGAGGAGATACTAAACACCAATACGTACAATTTATTGAGTAACACTAAAAAATTGGAACTAGAAGTAGGCCTAAACATCAATAAAAAGTAATATATGGTAATACATAGGAATACATTAAATAGTGGAAATGGGGATTAATGACAAATGGGATACATTTTGAAGCACTGGCTGAATTCAAATATCTAGAAAGAATTATTACAAATAGGAATATTTAGGAAGTGATATAACTTATAAAGTAAATAAATCCCAGTCTATTTGTGGAACCACAAAAAGAACCTTAGGTCGGAAAACAAGAAAAGATACGAAACTTAAATTATATAAAACAATGGCTGTTCCTTTGTTGTTGTATGGAAGTGAAAATTGGATAATGAAATCAAGGGATAAAAGCAGGATACAGACTGCGGAAATGCTGTTTTTACGTAATGTGAAAGGATGCACAAGAGCGGATAGAATAAGGAATGAAACTATACGAGAAGAATTAAATATATATAAAATTGAAGATAAAATCAGCGAAAATAATAAGAAATGGACAGAACACTTAATGAGAATGAACAACGAAAGAATACCAAAAAGAACCTTCCTGTATAATCCCAGAGGAACAAGAGATGTTGGCCGACCACGTAGAAGATGGACTCCACTTTTAACTTCGCCGGAACATGCTGCATAGCCTAAACCTTGTAGTAGAAGAAGAAGAAGGAATTATAAAACTCTAAGAAATAGAAAAATGTTAACAGTTTTGGAATGGAAACCTGAGGGAAGACGAAACAGAGGAAGACCTAAAACCTCCTGGAGTCAGGGAATATGTTTATATATGAAGGAGAAACATCTACAACCAGGAGATTGGATGGACCGACAAAATTGGCTATTATGAATCGGACGATGTCAAAGACATTAATCAACCGATGATCTATCTATTTAAATAAAAAAACAGTACCTGATATCTCAGTCGTCCCCAACAATCAGCAGTGAAAATTTGTAGGAGGTCTTTCGCAAACTTAAGTTTCATCTTCTGCTTTCAGTTTGGTACTGACTCGTGCTGGCAATAATTTTGTACAGAGGGTTCACACTATTGGGTATGTTCTCATTTAATAGGTGTTCGTTTGTAGACTGTACAGGATAATATTATTTATTTTAAAAGTTTATATTATTTTTGTACCTTGTGTATTAGGGTAGTTCCTTGATAATTTCTAACTCTTCGAGAACGTTGATTTTCGATTAATCATTTCCTCTATTCAAGATCGATAATGCATTCTCTATTGCGCTGCTTGTACTACGTGTTTTGAAAAACTTGATTTACCCTCACTGTTCACGAAATTTCTAAAATGTTCATTAAATCATGTAGTGATGTTTCTAGTAGTTCTTCCAATATAAAATTTGTCAGAGCTATTGCATTTCAGTTTATAAACTCCTTTATTTTTATATTTGTTCGTTTCCTTTATTTTATTTGAAATTATATTATTTAGTTTATTATTTGTTCTGTGGGCAATTTTTATGTTTTTATCACTTTTCTGAGGATTTTTGCTAGATTTTGTGTTTCTGTACCTGTATATGTTAATGTTACCCATTTTCATCAATTTCCCTAATTAATTGTGCTATATTTGATAGTTCTTTTTTTCATTTGCTTTATTATTGATTAATTAATAATTTCTTCATTACACCCATTTTTATAATAAAAATAATAATAATAATAATAATAATAATAATAATAATAATTATTATTATTATTATTATTATTGTTATTATTATTATTATTATATGTGACTTTTCCTGTATTTTATGGGTAAAGAGAATGAATGTAAGTGAAAAATGTGCACTTGGAATTCAATGCACATTAGAAAGTTTGTCTGAAACACATTCAAATCTGATATGACATTGGATTCGTATGAAAGTGACATCACTATGTTACTGCTGATGGAACAATTCACTGAATAATAATCAATACTGCGGAAACTGAGTTTCATTTGTTTCTTTGTATTCTCATCACATCTCATGCAATATTCTTTTTCCGCGACAATGTAACAAAGAAAAAAGAAAGTCATTATTTTATCACGTTAGAAAAGTCCTGACATCGACGTTGCTATGGATACATTATTATTTTTATTAGCATTTTGTTAAGAGTGTTTCCGGATACAATTTTTTAAAGTTTAATTATTAAAGCTAAAGGGAGACACTATATCCAGGAAAACATGTAATATAGACTTATTGCCCACAAAACAAAAGTAATGACTTTCTCTGGCAAAAATCCTATAGAAAGTAAAATCTTTATCATTGACATAATTCTGGAAAATGTGAATTAATCTGATTATCACGTCTAAACCCTTTCAGTTCTAACGCAACTTGTCCAAGATAGAATTTAAGCTAACAATCCTTATGACTGTCTGGTACAAATACACACATGAAACTTTACATAAATATCTTGGAAATGAAGTACTGACACGGAGACAGAAATTAATATGGAGGCCTTTCGAAAACAATGTTTCATCTTCTGCGTTTTAACTGGAACTGATGGCTGATGGTGTTGTACAGGTTGTCTGCGGTCATGTTCTCGTTGAGCAGGTCTTCATTCCTTGCTTCCTTCAGAATCTCTATGTCTTCAAGGATGCTGCCCCTGTTATTGTTATACTCTTTGTGTAGTATTGACATAGTGTATAGATTTTTTTCAAATCGATGACCTGTTTCAAGTATATGAATTTCAAAAGTGTTTATAAGTTCACTACTACCAAATTAACAGGCTGAAAAATGCCCAGAAGTTGTCCAGAGTTAGAATTTATAGGATAATATTATATGTCAAATTAAAAAAAAGTAGTCGCGACATACCCTAAAGAGTTGGAATGAGTATAATCTTTTTTATACACTTATGTAGTTCTTCAATGACTATTTTCTGTTCGAATGATTATTATTATTATTAGTATTATTATTATTATTATTATTATTATTATTATTATTATTATTTCCGTAGGATATTTATTAATATTACGAAACTCCATAGTAATAAAATTCATGGTAAATTTTCGTTGAGGTGTTAATTCACTGTAATATAATATATGATTAAAAACTATATAATAGTCTTGTAGGTCCGTCACCTCAACTCAAGTTGTTTTAAAACTCTGTAGGCCTTTCGGGACTAGTCCGATCATCAGCAGAATGCATTAGGTCTGTTCTTGGTGACCCTTGTTGAAGCACTGACTTGGTTGTGAATATTTTGTATAGATGATTGTGTGGACTGGGTACGTTCTCATTAAGAATCAGGTTGTTGTCGATTTCTCTTAGGAATGCGATTTTCTCCAGTATATTTATCCTCGTTGGAATGTTTTCTCTATGTAATATTGTGAGGGTGTTATCGTTGATATGCATAAGGTGTCCAGCCTGAATTACATGTTTTGCGTAACTTGATTTTCCCCCATTATAAACAAAATCTCTAAAAGTTATTTGAATCTAATGTTGAAATTTGTTTGTTTTCCCAATGTAGAATTTATTGCAGTCTGTTCATGTAATTTGTATTTGCCTTTATTGTTGAAATAATGTTTTTCTTCGATATTATTATTTATTAAATTGTGTAATTTATTACCAGTTCTGTATGCTATATTTATATCCCTATCAAGCTTTTTTACTGTGTTGGCTAATTTTAAAATTTCTTTACCAGTGTATGTGAGAGTTATTCATTTCTTGTTATTTTCGTTGGATTCTTTTTCAAGTTTGGTTATGTTAGTAATGTTATTTTTTCTTTTTTGTTTATTTAGGATTTTATTTATTATTTGTTTATTGAAACCGTTAATTTTTGCCATGTGCATAATGTAATTTAATTCATTATAATTGTCTTTATTTAAAGGGAGTTTTAACATCCTGCAATAAATTCTACATTGGGAAAACAAACAGAAACTTCAACATTAGATTCAAAGAACATTTTAGAGATTTTGTTTATAATGGAGGAAAATCAAGTTACGCAAAACATGTAATTCAGGCTGGACACTATATGCATAACATCGATAACACACTCACAATATTACATAGAGAAAACATTCCAACGAGGATAAGTATACTGGAGGAAATCGCAATCCTAAGAGAAATCGACAACAACCTGATTCTTAATGAGAACGTACCCAGTCCACACAATCCTCTATACAAAATATTAACAACCAAGTCAGTGCGTCAACAAGGATCAACAAGAACGTACCTAATGCATTCTGCTGATGATGGGACTAGTCCCGAAAGGCCTACAGAGTTTTAAAAGAATTAAAGTTGAGAAGACGGACTTACAAGGTGACTCTTTTACAGTTTTTAATCATATATTGTATTACTATTACAAAACTCTTATGATTTTAAATACATTTAAGTTTAGGACAAGAAATATAGACTGAACATATATATTTTTTTTATTTACATACAGATTATCAATGCTTACACATTTTTTTTGTGCCCAAAGTTTTATTTTCCTTCTCTACTCGTCTCTATCCATCTATTCCATTTTCTCCAGTCGTCTTGTTCTCATTTCAGTTCACATTCCACGAGTTTCTAGGTCTGTCTTTCCTTCTTCTTCCAGGTGGACACCATGCAAATGTTTTTGTGGGTAATCTTTCTTCTTGCATTAGTCGTGCATGCCCATACCAATTTTATTCCTTGTATCTTATACAATCCACTACTGAATATCAAATATTATTTTTTCTCTCGTATGAGAGTAATTCTATTTTTTTTTCTAATTTTGAACATCTTGTTGCTCTCTTCAAGAAATCTATTTCCTCGATACAAGTTTTTGTTCTTAATAGAATACTTATAAATTTTAGAAACTACAAACAAAAGATAATAAAAAAGATTCTCCAAATCCAATGGCGCGACAGGTCTAGAAGGCCCCTGCACCAGCATCAACATATAATGTGTTATTTACAGAAGTGGACGACCAACAAGCCAGCATAGGAGTGACAATAGTCAGAATTTGGGGTCCTCTAGTCATTATACTTGTTTTCTCTATCTGGAATCGCTACTTATTGTAACAACCTAAACTCCTCGCGTTGTTGGGTGGGCACCGATTCCATACTGATCGAAATTCGATGAGAAAATTTCTTTTCCCATGGGGCATCGAACCAGCTCAAGTCTCGTAGCTCTGCACTAAGGCAAGTGTCTTAAACTGCTCGACGACGGTGCAGGACGATAATTATTAGGACTACCGAAATAAAGGTGGGAAGACACATTCAATTAATAATAATGGATGAATTCAACAATTTTAGAGTAGAAAAATCTTAAAATACACACGCACACAGATATGGAGGTGAAATTTGGATTTTGACTAAAATAAATTATCATAAACTTAGAGTAGGTCAAATGCGCTTCTTACGATCACTGTTAGGAGTTACTACGCTGGGTCACTAAGAAACGCTATTATGAGAGAAAAACTTGGAGTACCAAGTTTAAATGAAGATATTAGAAATATACCAGCAAGAATGGAAAAATCATCTGTGAAGAATGGAAGGAAATAGACTTCCAAAATTGGTATTCCAACAGGACATAGGAACCAAGGAAGTCCAAAATATCGTTTCAGAAATCAAGATCATATATATATATATATATATATATATATATATATATATATATACACACACAAATTGCTTCAGAATAAGTATTACAGACTTCTAAGGGTTGTAGAGGGGACTTAGTACATAAAGTTTTGATGATTCCATGTCCGGAAACGTATCATTTCGATGTAAAATAGGTTTGAAGATCGAAACACAATGGGCTGATATCGTTTGTATTGTGTTTCAGAATAAGTATTACAAACTTGTAGCGGTTGTACTATAAGTGTGGTTCTACGTTGCGATCCTGTTATTTGTTGTAAAAAGTGTACCTGCGACGCATGTTTCGTACACCCTCCCCACAGGACCTCGTATGTGCTTAATAATTTATGCTGCCCCCAGAATTCGTGCAAGATCTTCCTCCGACTTGACAGGTGTAGTACAACCGCTAGAAGTCTATAGTACTTATTCTGAAACACAAGACACACGATATCAGCCCAAAGTGTTTCGATCTTCAAACTTATCTTACACTCGAAATGGTATGTTTCCGGATATGGGTCCCTTATCAAAACTTTATCTACTAAGTCCCCTTTACAACCCCTAGAAACCTGCAATATTTATTCTCAAACTATATAATATATATATATATATATATATATATATATAGAGAGAGAGAGAGAGAGGGAGAGAGAGAGAGAGAGAGAGAGAGAGAGAGAGAGAGAGAGAGAGAGAGAGAGAGAGAGAGAGAGAGAGAGAGAGATTTTGTAGATCCTGAATGGAAATGGAGACAACAATGTTATAAACGCTTAGAACTTGCTTCGCATTTGTTTAACGACGTAATAAAGCATCTGAAAATTAAATAAGCTTAAAATAGTAATAAATAAATGTCAGAAGCAGGTAGTGTACATTAAACACTTCATTATAAACACGAAGGACAAATTTTACGAGTGTCAACCTTTATACCGTTATGTAGAAAATTGAATTTAACTAACAAGAACTCCTTGCTGCTTATTATGAGTAAAAATCAGACTTTCCCACATCAGCTTATAAGGAAACGTGGATATGTTATTGAAAAATCAGGTAATCTGTGTTTTAAATACAGTGTTATTAGTGAAACAGGTGCGTCGCCTGAAATACTTTTGGGGAGGGGGAATTAGTTCAATATTCTTCCAAATTCAACGATTCTTAGTCTAAAATATTGACCCTAAATTTCATCATCATTATCATCATCCCTCACGAATTAGGCTTTTGTATACCTGTTTCGACCCCCTCTAGCAGTCTTTTAAGAAGTCTTTGTGGTCGATGATGTCCTTTGGATCATTATTTTTGGGATTTTTTAGTTATCCATTCTTTTTTACATGGTCTAGCCAGTTTAATTTGTATCTGTTAACTTTTTATCCTACCGATTCTACTTCTAATTGATCTAAAATTTCTTAATTATTTTTTCGATCTAAAAGAGTGTATCCCACTGTCCTGAGAATTTTCATTTCCGTTCCTTTGATTCTCCTCCTGTCTCTTTGACTTAATGTCCAAATCTCGCTATCTATCCAGAAAAGCCGTATAAGGACAGATAACACTGGTCAACATGATTTTTGTCTCATGAGTACCAATAGTTGTACTTAATGCAGTTTTTTATCGTGTTTTCAAATATGCATTCGGAATTTCTCCATCACCCACAGTTTTTTTATTTCAATTTCAATTAATGGATTTAAATAATTATTTTTTTTATAAACGTTTTTTCGTCCATTTGTCCATTGTAAAATAAAACCAAATTAGCTAACTCAGGAGATTTCAGCTATGGAAAAGATATATCAAGGCAAATGGAATGCTAATATGCTGGCCGATTATTGTTGGACCATCAAGAGGGATGCTCCACAGGCGAAATATAGCAGAAAATCGTAATTTCTTACTTTCTAGGTGAGTCCGAATGTTCGAATATTGTGTAGTTACGAATATAGAAAATATTAAAGTGTTTGAAATTAAAAATTCCTGTCTCTCGGAAACCTTGCGTGATGGAAAAAAACCGATATCATATTTGAATTCAGGAAAAAAATACTATCAGAATCACATTTTTTTTCTGAGACAAAAAAAAAATATTTTTGATAGCTTCATCATAAAATTAAATAGTGACAAAATCAAATTTCATTTAAAAAATTGAGCTGTTGCGCAACTGCCATCAAACACACAATATTTGACTTCCTCGCTTGTTTTGTGTAACAGAGGGGTATGTGATTGGTATTGTATTTTCATTTACGCACTAGATAGCAGGTGAAGGACGTATGGTAACAGATCATCAGCTCTTGGAAGCAGAAACACAGTGGTTAGGCTCTGATAACATTGTAACATTCCAAAACATTTCTTTTGGCACTTACCATTATGTTTCCCCGAGAAGCAGTTATAGGGAATAAAAGTTGTCGATTGGTAACTATTCTTTTTTATATAATGAAAATAAATATTACTACTTCAACAAAGGATCCAACTAATTATTAAATATTATTTAGTAATATACAAAATTATACCATTCAGGCGATAACACAGTGGAAATTAAAAATAGAATCGCACAAACAAAACAAGCAATAAATGCTTTAAACTCTGTTTGGTGGAGCAAAAATATTACAAAAAATAGAAAATTACAAATATATCAAACCATAATTCAGAGCATTTTAACATATGGTGCTGAAGTCTGGCAAATTCCTACCAGGGAAATGAAAAGAATTTAAAGTACAGAAATGGATGTTTAAGAAGATCAGCTGGAAAATCTAGAATGGATAGAATACGAAATAAAGAAATAAGGGAAATTATGGGTGTACAAGAGGAGCCGGACATCATAGACATCATAGAAAAGAAAAGATTGCAGTGGTATGGTCATGTCAAACGAATGCCAGAGGAAAGATTGCCAACAATTGTTATGGAATGGATCTCAATGCAAAGGAGGAAGAGAGGAATAGCGAAGAAAACTTGGATAGAAGGGGTACAAGCAGCTATGAATATCAGAGGAATGGAGGAAGATCAATGGATGGATAGAGAGGAATGGCGTTTGGTTTCCGGAAGACACCGGATGATGATGATGACTAATATGTTCTATAGGAACTGTAACATATCTTGTAGGAAAACCAGAAGAAAAACGCCCAGTTGGTAGACTAAGAATGAGGTTGGAGAATAACATTAACCATGATTTTAGGGAAGTAAATTAAACAGGGGAAGATTGGAAAACATTAGCTCAGGATAGGGATGTGTGAAGAGCTTATATCAGCGCGGCCATGATCTTACGGGTTCGATATTGCCAGTGAGATAGTTAGTTATAGGAACTGTAATATAATTATCTTATAGCTTATGGAATTCGAAAATTTAGTACAGAATTCACTAACCTCTTATTTCGGTCCCCTATTCTCGGCCAACCAGCTTCACGACTCTTGTCTACTGCCTGCTTCTCTTGATTCATTATATTCTCTGTTATCTTCCATACGCGGAAGCTATGTCATCGGTCCGCAACTTGAAGATGCGCCAGGTACCATATTAGATGTAATAATAATAATAATAATAATAATAATAATAATAATAATAATAATAATAATAATGTTAGTACTTTATTTAACGTGACTCATTAACAGCTAAGGTCAATAGTGTCTCAATTCAAATGTCAGCGTGAAAGAGCAAACAGATTTTGCACAGGGCCTTCTTTTTTTCAGGTTTTAGAATATTTTATTACATGCCGTAATTCTATTACAGGGGATAAATTACTTTAGTTTCCTTCCGAAGGAACCCATGCTCAATTTATTACGACCTGAAAAATCCATCGACTCCGACCATGTTGGACTCAGGACCGACGATAATAATAATAATAATAATAATAATAATAATAATAATAATAATAATAATAATAATAATAATAATAATAATAATAGTAATAATAATAATAATAATAATAATAATAATAATAATATAATAATTATTATTATTATTATTATTATTATGTTAATTATTACTATTATGATAGTGATAGTCACGTTAATAACAATAATACAATTAATAACAACTATAATTGAAAGAAAATATATTTCTGTAACCATTTAGAAAAATAAATATGTTACGTAAACCAATGTAAAAATCTTCTTTGTCTTCTTTGGAAACTTGGTTGCTATTAGGATATCCGTGTTATCAAATATGTTTATAGTTTGTGAAAAAGGCAAATGCCATTGTTACAGGTTTTAGTCAGTTGTATCTTGGACCATGCATTATATCTGATTATTTCAGTTTCAACGAATTTTCCCCTCGCTGTACCACAATTGCGTGGAATAGTTTCAAATAACAGGAAATCTAGGTATGTAAACAAATAGGATATAGTTGTAGTGAAAGTGTCTCAGGTGGTATCACCTTGACCGACAAACATTGTCAAGTCAATGACTGCGCGCGCCGTCGTGACTGTTTAACAGCGCAGTACGTGAAGGGATGGTCAGGAAGTTTCAAAGTGATTTAGTTATGTAAATGCCCAGTACAAGGTGAAGATACGGAAAGCAATAGTCCTGTTGACTCCATCACCTCTTCATCGTATAATTTATGAGAAATTAGTTGCGATTGCAGGATACATGAATTATTATTAACTATAATTCATTTTCCACTCTCATTTATTTTAAAGTTGAAGAACATTCAGTTATTCTATAGATAATTTAATTATCAAGTAGCATCAAATCATTTTGTTTAAAACTATAATCTCATGTTAGGAATTTACGGTCTTTTATTTACTGCTTTATTTTACCTGATGGGACGTAAGGTCCGTATGGTCTTATCTTTCACCTCACCCCGGTTATTACATATAACATATATTAACAATATTATGAACGTCTCTACATGATTAATTATACATAATAGAATATAAGTAGGCTTCACAATATAATGATGACAATGGAAATTAAATAAATATTGTATATTGTATTATTATATCTATTTCTGTTATAATATTAATCTAAGAATTATATTATATTAATATTATTATATTCATATAATATTATATATTAATAGATATGGACATATAATGAAAGAATAATTAATAATAATAATAAAAATAAAATATGAAATTATGGTTGAAAATGCACATTTTGAAGTGATATCTCGATATTTGCTGAAATATTCTGTAAAGGCTACATTTTGTAAATATAGTTGGTTATTAGTTGAATGCAGGCTTTCACGGCCGGTAATCATAATGTTGAGTGATTCCGGGTTATGTGGCCGTGGTCCATAGTTGGTGTTGATACCAGACGTTTCGCCCTCAACTGCGGAGGGCATCTACTCTAAGTAGATCTTCCGACCAGGAAACACGCCTAGAAGCACTCGCCACTGAAGATGCCCTCCGCAGTTGAGGGCGAAACGTCTGGTATCAACACCAACTATGGACCACGGCCACATAACCCGGAATCACTTAACATTATAGTTGGTTATTTCTTGTTAATCATCGAGTTTAATCGTATCCCTAATTATAGTTCAAATCATCTCGTACACCTATTTTAATGGTGGGGCTTGAGTTTTAAAAAATAAACAGCTTATAACTTAGATTATGTTTTGTCTGAAGCATCTTGGATCTACTTTTTCAAATTTTTTCTCATTTATCCATTAACTGCCCAATTCCATTAATATAATGCATTTCTATATGTGAACATATATTTAATTTTATTAATGTTTACTATCGGCCGCGGTGGACTAGTGGTTATGCTCCTTGCCTCTGGTCCCGAGGGTCGCGGGTTCAAACCCGGCCGGGGTCGATGGATTTTTTAGGATGGAAAAATCCAAGGAGCAAGTATTCCGGGAGGGACTTTAAGCCGTGGGTTCCGAGTCTGAAGATTTTCATGCTCGTAAAAGATCCTTAAGCCTGAATGAAAGGCCTCTAAGCAAAATTTACCGAATTTTCCCGTCCTAGTACTACCTTGGTTTCCTAGATGTCAGTATGAGGCGGAAAGCTGACCACGGAGCACTCAAGTGGTATCTATACGAAAACAAGTGTAACTAAATTAGTATGGTTCAAATTCTTCCCTGTTTGGGGAGAGTGCCTAAATCTCTGTTAAGAGAAACATACGCTTACAAGAAGATTAATGTTTACTTCCAGTCCCAATTTCTTATTGTTATTTTCATTACATAATGCATTTTTCTTAATAGCTCTATATATCCATCTGAGTATCTTTCTTTCAAAATCAGCCAGTTGAGATTTATCATGTTCAGTCAGTACCCAGGTTTCACTCCTCTAAGTTAACACCAGTTTAATTAGTGTTTCATAAAATCTGGTTTTTGTTTCACGTGTCAAATATTTTTTATTTAAATACTCTATTTATTGAAAAAATAACATTTCTTAGCTCTTAGTATTATTTTATTTATTTCTTCCTGGATATTATTATGTTTATTTAGTCCCATTAAACATGAGTCCATAAATTAAACGGTTATGAAGTAATGCCAATTTTACTGTTTGGCACTCGCTGATAGTAAGTGCCAATTCTAACAAAATCATCACAGTCTGATTCAATTTAATTGGGGCTTCACATAGAAGAATTGTCCTAACCTTAAATTGGCTAAACAGTAATTTCTCCTGTCTGTTATTTAAATGTCCCGGACCGCAAAGAAAACAAGATCGTGCAAAAACGCTAACTTATTATTGCACACTAGCTCATACTCGGCCTTCGCTGCTACGGTAAATGATTTATAATGTATTTTTGCGTTTAGTCGAATAAGTAAATGGAAAAATAATTATAAATTGAATCGCTGAGTTGAAAAGGGAAAAAACTCCAAATACTCTACTTTTGAAGAATGCTTAAAAAACTACATAATTTCTTACAACTTGCTCTGATAAATTTCTGATCAATTACAATATCGATCCTCTGCTTACGCGAAATGAAAATATAACAAGAATTCATAATTTCTATCTTGCATACGTGTTTTATTGATCATTGAAGGTAGTGGAGTTTCTTCCCTTTTCAACTCAGTGATTCAATTTATATATTTACTATTTTTAGATACCCCGTGCTGATTACCCGGCGTTGCCCAAGAATCTACTTATCCCGATCTTCTTGGCATAAATTAGCTTCGTTATTGTAGCTAAAATGACCAATAAACTAATTAATTCTATTTCCAAACTATATTTCATACAATCTAAATAGTAAATAGAATTTCTACTTCTTCTTCTTCTTCTTCTTCTTCCTCTACGCATGAAAGCTGGTAGCTTGTTGCATGTTCATTCACTTCAGGTCCGGGTATGGTGACGTCCTTCCATCGTAATTGTGGTCTTCCTAATGGCCTTTTCTGCTGAGGTGTCCAGTCACGTACTTTCTTCACAAATTATTGTTCTCCATTTTATCTATGTGATCGTTCCAATTTAGTATTCTATCATTTATGCAGAGGTTTATAGGTTCAATTTCACATTCTTCCCTAATAACAGAGCTGCGAATTTTCTCTCTCAGCGATTTTCCTACGATAATAGAATTTCATTATAAGTAAAGTGGTATCGTAATTATTTTTAGATACCGCGTACTGTTTACCCGGCGTTGCCCGGGAATCTACATATCCCGATGTACTTGGCATAAATGAGCTGAAAGACAAAATTCATTATTTTGAGTTATCCGTAAAAGAATACCGGCGCGCCGTGCGCTGTCTTGCTTGCCCGGGAATGTACTTATCCCGATCTTCTTGGCATCAATGAAGGACAAAAATGGTTATTGTGAGTTATCCGTAAAAGATAAAAATTTGCTTTCGCGGACTTTTTTGTAGTTTTTTTTTCAGATATTCAATTCTGTGTAAATTAAGTTTCTGTATTTGTTATGGTTTAGGCAGCGTAAGCCATTTAATCGACAGAAAAGCTACTTTTTTCACGTTTTAGCTATAAAGGGCGATTTCTAAAGGTGTAGGAGTTGATTATCACAACTCTCTTATAGCCTATGTTCATCCCGAGAATCTCGTGAACATTTTGCAAAAAGCCCCATCACAATCGGATGAACGGTAAGGCAGCACATAAAATTCGTACAAAAAATAAACAAACAAACATTCATGTTTATATATTAGATTTGATTGTCAGAAAAAATATATATTGAAAACTGAATAATAATAATTATTATATAGCAAAAAAGTAAATGTTTTCAATAGAAATTTTATAGAGATATGGTAATTAATTATTTGAAAATATTCTATTATATTTAGAAAGCAGTTATAATTCTTACCATTCCGTCTTATATAGTTTTTAACGAACATTTTATGAGGACTTACTTACTTACTCACTGGCACTATCGAACCCATAGGTTCATGGCCGCGCGGACATAAGCTCTCCATACATCCCTATCCTGAGCTAATGCTTTCCAATCATTCCCTGTATAATCTACTTCCCTCAAATCACAGTTAATGCCATTCTCCCACCTCATTCTTGGTCTACCAACTGGGCGTTTTCCCTCTGGTTTTCTTACAAGAAGCTTCCATGCAACTATTTCATTCCCCATACGTGCCACATGTCCTGCGCATCGCAGTCTACGAGACTTAACTGTTCTTATTATATCTGGTTTCCTATAAAGACCATGCAGTTCAATGTTATGTAGTCTTCTCCATTCACCTGTCTGTTCATCTCTCTTCGGTCCAAAAATTTTCCTAAGTACTTTATTCTCAAATACTTGTAATCTCCTTTCCTCCCTTAAAGTAAGAGTCCATGTTTCGCATCCATATTAATATAACTGGTAGAATAATAATTTTTATATATTTTCTGTTTAACGTTTTTTGAAAGGAGTTGGGACATCGAAAGCCTTTGTAATACATAATAGCACGCATTTCCAGAATTGAGCCTATGTTTAATTTATTTGTGCATCTCATTCCTATTTGTGATTATCGTTCCTAGGTATTTGAATTCAGCCACTTCCTCAAAATTTTCCTCATTTGTCATTAGCTGTCCATTTCCATTATATAATGAATTTCTACGTGTGACCATATATTTAGTTTTATTGATATTTACTTCCAGTCCTAATTTCTTAGTGTTACTCAATAGTGTGTGCGTGATTTTCTGAGGCCTTACAACCACAAAATTCGAAATGTATACTTCGTCCTGGAATTTCTCTCTTTGAGAACCATTTTCTCCGGACTTATGACCATACAACTAAAAATAATTAAGGATGTAACCCGAAATACAGTGATGAATTTGTTACCTTAATACCGCAGGGGCCGGCTTCTTTCATTCCCCAAACATAAACCATTCTCTGAGATCAGACAATTATGATTCAACCTGGAAAAATTGCAAACAGTTGAAGTGTAAGGTATAGTTTAGTTGCCGAAAGAGGAAATAGCTTAAGGAATTTTCTGAAAGCGGATGATTATAGAAAGAAAGAAATTTGAAGTGAAGATTGTGGACTCGTGAGGCGTAATTATCACTCACCAAGTGATCAGCGATTTCGCGCGCATCACTTCCTTATAAACTCACTTCATTTTCCTTCTCACATCACCAAATACAAAGTTCAACAACTTTTATAAACACACACAATTTAACTGGTTTGGCAAAATGCTACATTATTTTACTAAAACATTAATTTCCTAGGTAGGAGGTTCAAAATCTGTGCATCACCGCCCTCTGGTGCCGCCAAACTTTTACAAGGACTCTCGCATAGTCTATCTACTCACAAGGGATATGTCAACCATTGCATGCCGAAAGAAACCTACCGGTACCTTGAAAATTCTCCTAAATAAACGTTGTGTTATACCAAAACCATATCCGAAAAGTATCTGACTTTTTAACTGCAAAACACTAAAATCCAGTGCTAAGCTCTCATTTGAACTTCTTCCAATGGCGCTACATAGCGGACCTGAGCCTTCTTGATGGAAGACGTCCAATCTTCTCTATCCAATGCTCTCTGTTGCCAGTTCCTACAGTTCAGGATTTGATGACAATCTTTCTTCACTGAGTCCACCCATATTTTCTTAGGTTTTCCTACTGGCCCCTTCCCAAACATCTCCTCCGTCATCACTTTCTTAGGTGTGCATTCTCTGTCCATTCTATGAACGTGTCCGGGCCATGATTTTTTTTTTTAATTTCACAAGAATGGAAGAATATAAAAATGGGGATTGAATATAAATTTACAGAAAACAGAATATATGTGTTTGGGAAAGGATGTGGATGACCTCATACTTGAGGCAGGGAAAATAAAAAAAAATGTGAATTTTTTAAATATCTTGGGTCAATAATTACAAGTTTATGTACCTGTGAGAAGATGTACAGACTAAAATTGCAATGGCAAAAAATACATGGAGTAATTTTGAACAAAAATATTAAAAAGGAAACTAAAATGAAAATTTATAAGAGCATAATACAGAATACTTTGTCATATGGAAGTGAAACTTGGTCTTTAAAGGAATTACAAAAGAATAAAATTAAAACAGTTGAATTTGATTATTTTAGAAGAAGCTTCCAAAAAACAAGACAGGATAAAATAAGAAATGAATTCCTTTGGAGAGAAATGAATGTCACCGCATCTGTTGTTAAGAGGATTGAAAATCAAACGCTGATTATATCCTATTACTATTATTGATTTAATTTTAGAGACTGGAGAAACAATAAAATCATGTAGTGAGATCACATATTTAGAATTAAAATAAATAAAAATTGAGGTTATAAAGGGGAAATAAGAAATAGAAATATTAAAGGAAAATTTGCAATTGCTTGCCTCAATGGAATATTGTGGGATAAAAATATAAGTAATAAAAATAAAATTAATAAAATTAATATATATATATATATATATATCATACAATTGGTAAAATCATCATTACTTATGGAGTAGAATTTGGCCATTAACAAAAAAAAAAACAAATAAGTATCTTTTGCCAACGGAAATTGATTTTATATGAAGGGCAGCAATAATTTCAAGAAGAGAAAAAATTAAGAACTCAGTTATAAGGGAGAAAATGAAGATTGAAGACACTCTTTCAGATTATATTAAAATCCAGTAATTAAGATCGTACGGACATGTCCAGTGAATGGAAGATGATCGGCTACCAAAATGTGTATTGGAATGGAAACCTGAAGGAAGACCAGGCAGAGGAAGCCTAAAACCTTCTGGAGTTAAGGAATATATTTACACATGAAGCAGAAACATCTACAACCAGGAGATTGGATGGACCGATAAAATTGGCTATTAGGAATCGGACGATGTCAAAGCATAAATCAACCGTTGATCTATCTATTATTATTATTATTATTATTATTATTATTATTATTATTATTATTATTATTATTGTAATTATTATTATTGATGTAATTATTATTATTATTATTGTAATTATTATTATTGTTCTAATTATTATTATTGTTCTAATTATTATTATTGTTGTTATTATTATTATTATTATTATTATTATTATTATTATTATTATTATTATTATTATTATTATTATTTGCTGAGGATAGAGGTGAAATACCTAATTACAAAAGGTAAATCATACATTTACACGATTTATTTTTATATTTAAAAACTCATATAAATGAAACAGAGAGATTTATATGCATGTGTAAGACACTAACTTGAATAGCATGTATTTAAATAGGGGTTTTTTCTATTGAGAGATAAAAGTCAGTTTGAAATTTGCATGGGAAGAATTTGAGATACAGGACATTGATCTCATTGGAAGAAATATTACTGAGAGCTCATGACATTGTCAGTAATACTATATAAAGAGAACTAGACACAACCACCACACAGGTAACACAGCAGCTGATTCATCAATTATAGTGATTCCTGTCACGAAAACTTATTGTTAAGTGATGCTTGTCATTGATGCAGGTGAATGACAAATATGTGCGCAAACCTTTTGTATTAACTTACCATCAATCATCAGCATAAAGACTATTCAGGATAAAAAAATTGAAACATTTTTATGAATAAAATAATAGTTGCAGTGATTGAAAGTGAGATTTTACGGATTTTAAAATGGATTCATAATCATCATCATCATTATAATCCAGGGATTAAGCCTGTTGGTTCGTTCCTGTTTCATGAATGAAAGCTACAATTGTTAAATGTTTCAGACCATCTTCTGTGTGGGCGACCAACATTTCTCCTTCCGTGCGGTTTATAATTTAGCAATAATTTTGGAAATCTTCCTTCTGGCATTCTATCAATATGTTCTTTCCAGTCGTTCATATATATATTGCTTACTTGTTATAGTCAGCTACTAGATGGCAGTGAATACAGAGTTCTCGCGACATCTAGTAATAATGGGGAATATAATACATATATAAGAAAAATAAATGTTTGAATTGGATTCGCCTGGTGGTGTAATGGATATCACACTGAGGTACAGACTCAAGAGATCCGGGTTCGAATCCCGTCCAGGCATTTATTTTTCTTATCATACCATATATATATATATATATATATATATATATATATATATTCGGTCTGTAAGTTTGAAAATATTTAGTTCCTTTCTCATATCTTCATTTCTTTTCTTATCTAGCAGAGTATATCCTGCTATATTTCTTAAAAATCGCATCTCAGCTGCTTCCAGTCTTTGTTCTTGTCTTTTAGTGATAGTACACTTTCAATTCTTGCAGAATACACGTTAATACGAAAACATGAAAAGACTGCAATGGTAAGTGTATAATTGTCTTTAGAGTTTTTGCCCCAAGGTGTACATAATTTTATATCATATTCGTAAAATTTAATTAATTAGATTAAATAAATAGGATGCAATATCTCATATGAAGAAGAAAAGGATGTAAATGCAAAAATATCAAAATTTTAAAGGATTTTAGGGTTAATAAATTCTATCTTCAAGCCACAGTTAGTCCAAAAACATTCAAGATTAAAATGATAAAACACTGGCTCTTCCAACTCTTTTCTATGGTAGCGAAGTATGGACATTGAAACAGAAGGATATACAGCCATCTGGTGTACTTTTGAAGAACTTTGTAATCAAACTTGGTACGTCTGTAAACCTCTAAGTTCATTAGAAATCTGTTAACTAATAAAAACGTTAACACCCTAGACAATAAAAAATCTGGAATTTATCAAGTTGGTTGCGGGGATTACAATGGGGGTATACATGGGAAAACAAACAAAAAAAAAAAGAAAAAAAAAGAACTTAAATACAAGGTTGAAAGAACGCCTTAGAAATGTTAAAAATGGAGAAATAGAAAAATCTGCAATAGCCGCACTGCTGAAATGAGATACCTTCGGAAGTCGGCAGGATTCACACTACCAGATCACAAAAAAATGAAGACATCTTAGAAGAATTACACATGGAAAATAAAATTTCTGATTATAAATCAAGATGGATGCAACATGGAAGATCACAGGACAACCAAACCTGCAGGAAGAAGAAGACCAGGACGTCCACTCGAAAGACTTTTGGATGGTGTTTCACTTGAGGCCGAAACAGGCCAACAAATGGCCTAAATTGGTGAATGTACAATGATGATGATGATGATGATGATGAAATAAATAGGACGGCTCCGTGGCGCAAGCGGTTCAACGCTCGCCTTTCACCGCTGGGGTCCCGAGATCTAGTCTCGGTCACTCCATGTGGGTTTCGTGGTGGACGAAACGGAGTTTGGGTAGGTTTTTATCGGGGTTTTCCTCCCGTTTCCCCCCACCCTTCCACAATTTAATCCTAGCATTTGTCCATACGCATCTCATCAATTTAATTTCATTTCGTTCATCTGCTCCCGTGATGATGCGTCAGACATAGTCGGTCGGCATCCATGTCCATTCACACGCCTCTATATAGGAGGCTTCTCTCGTCTCATTTCTCGACCCGACCCTTAGTTGGACACAAGGTGAGGATATTTATTAAAATGAAAGTAAATTATACCAAAACCACGAAAAGTAGATTTTTATAACGTGAAATAATTGATTTTAGTTTGGTTTATAAAGAAATAACTGATGACACTGTCATTTTTATTTTATGAAATTATTATTTATGTCCATAATATTACCTATTGATTAACTTTGTTTATACACTTGTAAAATTAGCTGATCATTAACTTTGCCATGTTTGTTCATATATTGATGGAAGTAATGCCCGTTTTGTGAATGTTTTTAACACACGATAGAAAATTATGAGCTACTAATTCCTATTGCCTTATTTTCATTCACAAGAAAAAATGAACATCTAACTCAAATTCCTTTATTCTTATTTTTATTATTCTCATCTAATTTTTGTTTATAATTGATTTTGTCATTTAGGGCAGCGGTTCCCAACCTTTTTCGTCTCACGAAATCCTTCCACAACGATCTGAGTTGGGTGAACCACTGACTTTTAAATATGCATACAGTAGACATGCATACAATTTAATTCCAAGCAAAAGGTTTAATTACCTTTAACGCTTAAAACCTAAAGTTGCCCTATTTACGGCTTAAAAGTTAAAGTTACACAACCTATAGGCCTAGTTGTTGCGACATCAATTGCATTCCTAAGGGTTGTTACATAACTGTAAAATTCGGGGTAAATATCAATTTAATGTGGAAATAATGTAAGTTCCCGATGTTGCACATATGCGACAAGAGGCATTTTAGAATAAATTAAATTTATAATAATAATAATAATAATAATAATAACAATAATAATAATAATAATAATGATAATAATATTAATAATAATAATAATAATAATATACTACAAGAATAGACTAATAGCTCTAGAAATGGATTATTTACGCAGAAGTGCCAGAAAGTCTAGATTAGAACATGTCACAAATAAGGAAATTAGAAACATAATGGAAGCAGAAGAAAGCATAATTGAAATAATTGAGGAGAAGGAATTAAAATGGTTAGGACATGTCTTAAGAATGGAAGATGAGCGATGGCCGAAGCAACTATATGAATGGCATCCGAACAGAGAGAAGAAAAGAGGGAGACCAAGATTAACATGGAAGGAAAACATAATGACAGTAATGCAAGCTAGAGGGCTAAGCATCGAAGATGCCCAAGACCGTAGGCTTTGGAGGTTTGGCACGGGAAGACGGCAGTAGCTGTAAAAACCTGAAGATAGATAGAATAATAATAATAATAATAATACTAATATTATTATTATATAATAATATTATTATTACTACTACTCAATGCTGCAGAAATGAAGGAAACAAAAATAGACCTAACCGCGAAACCCGCCTTACAGAAAAGTTTTGGCAAACCCCTTGAAATATTTTGCGAACCCGGGGGTTCACGAACCATAGGTCGAGATACGATGATTTAGGGTAATGACTTACTTTTTTATTCTTAATTTAAACTCTCTTTCTCTCTTTTAGGTAATTTTTACGTGTCCCATGCCATTCGGGATTGACAATAACATAACGTGTTTGGAGAGGACATTTAACTCTTGATCCCATACATATTATTTGACCGTTCGGTGACATGGAGAGACTTTTCAGATGAGGGATCAGCTCCTCCGAGACAACACCAATATTTAAGACAATACACACCATTCACTCTTGCAGTCACACTAAACAAGGCTGACGATAAGTTGATTATGATATTCATATGGTATTTGGATGCTATTGGGGAGGGGCATTAAGTTTCCGATATTTGACTCACAGGTGAGAAGAAAACTCCTTCGCCCTGGAAACTTGCCCCGACAGGGATCGAATCAGGGCCTGCTGCATACGAATCAACGACGTTACCTCGAAATCATACCGGTAGACGCCTTTTCATTTAGTAAATTATATTATTTGTTTGGATAATGTTTCATTTCCGAGAATTTTTTTAAGACTGCGATATGCTAAAATTATACATAATACGAAATAAACGAAAGCAAGTTTCCTCGGATTATCGTTTGAGAATAACATTTGGTTGATAGCGTATTCAGTCCCGAGCGTAGCCGAGTACTTTCTCATGGAATTTCGGCTAGTATGGGACGGCTGCCCACCCAGCATCGTGAGGAATTTGGGTAGCTAGAATAAGTAGCCGATCCAGATCGAGAAAAAAAACAGCTATAACGGCTGGGGGACCCGACATAAAGACCACACGTCTCCCCTACACTGGCTGGATGATCATCTACCTCTGTGATTAGCACATGTGGATATGAGGCCAGCAGTCGGCTGGTGGCCAAGAGCCTTCTAGGCCTGTCGCGCCATGGAGATTAGTTAGATTGCGTATTCAAATCCTACAAATCTGATTGTGTTTTTATTTTTATCCATTTCCTCAATAATCTTGATAAATCATGTGACTGATTACACTGAACAACAAAAAAGAAACTTTTCTTCGTCTCAGAAAGAGAAATATGTGATTCTTATATTTTTTTCTCCTGAATTCAAATATGATATCGGTTTTCTCCATCCGCAAGGTTTCCGAGAGACAGGAATTTATAATTTCAAACACTTTAATATTTTCTTTTCTACATTCGTAACTACACAATATTCTAACATTCGGACTCACCTGGAAAGTACGAAATGACGATTTTTCTGCTATATTTCGCCTGTGGAGCATCTCTCTTAATGGTCCAACAGTAATCGGCTAGCATATTAGGATTCCATTTGTCTTGATATCTCTTTTCCATAGCTGAAATCTCCTGAATTAGCTCATTTGGTTTTATTTTACAATGGACTAATGGACGAAAAATGTTTATTAAAAAATAATTATTTAAATCCATTAATCATCATCATCATCATCATCATCATCATCACTCCAGGGATTAGGCAATTGCCCGTTCCGACTTCATAATGCATCAGCCCAACGTCTTCTAGGTCTTACAACATCACGTCTTCCTCTTGCTTGATAATTTCTTGCTAACAATGGATATCTCTCCTTACTCATTCCATCCATATGATCAATCCATTTCTGTCTGTAATTCGTGACCTTATCTAATAAAGGCTGTACTTTCAATTCTTCTCTTATATCCTCATTTCTTATTCTATCAAGTCTTGTACATCCTTTAACTTGTCTTAGGAACCTCATCTCCGCCGTCTGTATTCTATCCTTCTCCCCATTAATTGAAATTGAAATAAAAAAACTGTGGGTGATGGAGAAATTCCGAATACATATTTGAAAACGCGATAAAAAACTGCATTAAGTACAACTATTGGTACTCATAAGACAAAACTCATGTTGACCAGTGTAATAGAGCAGGCTTACCAATATACATATTTTTATTGGTGTTATTATTACAGATTTTTAACGGGCTCTTTTAGTGCTGGTGTAGCTGTAACAGGTGCTGTGGCATAGATCTGATCACTCATCCGAGGAAATCCTCCACGTTCTTGTGTGATAAAAATAGATGTATATAAACGAAATTTAATACTCATCTCCAGACAGGTTGTGTTCCTATAGGAGAATTGGGACACGTAAAAGTATCATAAAGGAAGTTTAACTAAAGCGGACAGACAGAGTCACAGAGAGAAACAGAGGGAGAGAGCGGTACATTTGTCCAGTTAACTGAATACTCGTTGTGCTACATTTTTATGGCGTTTTTATATCAAATGATCCCACCACAGGTCTTAGGAGGCACTTGATCTGGTAGAAGGTTAAGGCTCCCACTTTTTCCAGACAATCGATGTTTGATGTCAGCCGGGTTGTCAGCCACGTGTGACGGCCGCCTTTACCCCCAGAACAAGCATCAGATACTCATTTCCGTTAGAGGCTGGTCAATCCCAGTTCCAGAGTGTCGCCTGATGGTTTTGGTCAGTTCAAAAATCCTGACCCCACCTGGACTCGAACACTCGACCTTACAGCAACAGCGTGCCCCTGCGTTTTTATATTAATACAAGGAAACATAAAAAGAGGGGACACGCTGTAGCGTAATGGTTAAAGCACTACACTACAAGCCGGAAGGTCGAGGGTTCGAGTCCCGGTGGGGTCAGGATTTTTAAACTGACCCAAACCCTCTGGCGGCACTATGGCACTAGGGTCGACTCAGCCTCTAACGGAAATGAGTATCAGGCGCTTGTTCTGGGGGTAAAGATGGGCACCACGCACGGCTGCCAACCCAACTGACATCAAGTGCCGATTGTCCAGAAAAGTGGGAGCCTTAACCTCCCACTACCCCAAGGGCTTCCTGAGGTCTGTAGTGGGATTTTAAACAAAAAAAGAATAATTGAAATAAAAAAAAACATCGAACAAAATAGTCTTCAAAAAATTAATATAAATATTTTGATTTTATTTTAAACTTTATCTCAGGACTGAGGACATTAAAACCCAGGATTGTTGAACATACCTGACATCTATGTCGCACCGAGAAAAAAAGAAAAAGAAGTTTACTTTTTTTAAATAAAAAAGTAATAAATTTACTGAGCATTTAACACGTGGAGTTCAGGCACCCTGGCATCGTGTTAAATGAGGCGTTCCTCCTTCACCATAACCTTCAACTGTTCCGACCTTGAATTACACTTTTTTTTTTTTCAAACAATAGCTACTTGTTTTTTTTATTCATTCTTGTTTTGTACCTAGTAATTGACTTATTCACCCAACCAAGGAAATGCGAGATTCTGCCATTCGGAGGAGGGACCATTCAATTATAGACATTGATTTACAACTCGTGAGGCTTGATACATTGATGGCTTGTCACATAACCTATTTGTCCCTTAATAATGATTTGGTATTTAGGTTGCGTAAGGCGAGATATTTTTGTAACTAACTGACTGGCTTTATTGAAGGAACCCGTAGATTCATGGCCGCGCGGACATAAGCTTTATGCACCACTATCCTGAGCTAATTTTTTCCATTCATCACCTGTATAATCTACTTCCCTCAAATCATGGTTAATGTTATTCCCCCATCTCACTCTTGGTCTACCAACTGGGCGTTTTCTCTTTGGTTTTCCTACAAGAAGCTTCCATAAACTTCTTTCATTCCCAATTCGTGCCACATGTCCTTCCCATCGCAGTCTACGAGACTTAACTGTTATTATTGTTTCTGGCTTCCTATAAAGACCATGTAGCTTACTGTTACTCGTTTTCTCCATTCACCCGTCTGTTCATCTCTCTTTGGTCCAAAAATTTTCCTAAGAATTTTGTTCTCAAATATTCGTAATCCACTTTCCTCCCTTAAAGTAAGAGTCTATGTTTCGCATCCATATAATATAACTGGGAGAATAACAATTTTATATATTTTCAGATTATTGTTTTTTGAAAGGTGTTGGGACGAGAAGAGTCCCTGTAATGCATAATGGCATGCATTTGCAGAATGAAGCATATGTATAATTACTTTGTTGCATCTCATTCCTATTTGTAATTATTGTTCCTAGGTATTTGAATTTAGTCTCTTCTTCAAAATTTCCCTCATTTGTCATTAACTGTCCATTTCCACTATGTAATTTATTTCTATGCGTTAACATGTATTTAGTTTTGATATTTACTTCCAGTCCTAATTTCTTAGTGTTATTCAATTTAGTTTGCATGTTGGCCTCTAGTAACTTCTCGCTATCGCTCAATAATGCTACATCATTAGCTTATTAATGCCATTGAGTTGTACGCCATCTTCATCCTCTAAAAATTTGATGGCATGTTCTAATACAACATTTTATGGTAGTGGAGATAGTTGCATTAAATTTTCTTAATTTTCTCATTAAAATCCCTTTCCTTAATATAAATGAGTATTTTTAGCGTTAAAGCAGTTTTGTAAATCATGATATATTGAAATGCTGTAACTTAATGGTCTTTCTCTATCTCTCTCGCTCTCTATCTTTCTCTTTTTTTTTTAGTGTAAGCTATATGTTTTACGCCACCCGGGCTTTACACGAACACGACTTGTCGCCACATTCGAGACAACCAGGACAACCAGGACAAACATATGTTACATTTAAATACAAAAAAAATTGCAATAATATTACATACTAAGCAATTAATTATCCGTCAAACTGAACAATAATGGAAATATTGTCTCATCCATCCATAATAATTCTGCCCAAGGGCAGGTCTTTCACTGCAGTCACAGCATTTTCATGCTTTGCATTGCAGTTTTACTAGGGAATTATAGGTGTGGTAGCTTCCTGTTGTTTTCCACACCGGTATAGAATGCTGACGATAATGATAAGGATGATGATGATGATTTTCGGGAACCGTTGGGCCCTAAGCTTTCTGACATTTGTCTTATAGGTAAGGAAAACCCCCGAAAAAAACCTCATCTAGGAGCCTGCCCCGACCGGGAATCAAATCCGGGCCCGGTGCGTGACAAGACAGCACGCTTCCTCGAGACCACAGCGGTGTACATATTGTCTAATAATACAATTAAACTAAATGCAATTAAAATTAAACTAATGAAAGAATGCATACGCAAAGAAATAATAGCTTGAATCTACTATACATAAAAAGAAATAAAAAATATAGAAAGAAAATAGTAAACTGTAATAATTAATCTATCGCCCATAATAAGGCATTAGGTAAATATATTGACAAATCTTAATACTATTTTTATTAAATAAAAAATTATCAATTGTTAAAAAAGTAATATTAGTTAGTTGTTCCTGTTAATAATTTTATTTTAAATTTGTTTCTGAAAGATGGTAAAGTTTAACAGTCTCTGACGTAGGGTGGAAGAGAATTACATGTTCTATCAGGAGGAACTGTAAGAGATTTCAAGTAATAGGTAGTGTGATGAGGAGAGATATAAATGACAATCTGCTGATGGGATCGGGTATCTAATTATGTATATCCCTAAATAGATTTAGAAACTTCTTTCCCACGAAATTAAAACAAATACCTATACAGATTCTTATAATGCCGCGCTTCGATTACTGCGACATATTACTAATTAATCTGACAACTGATCTGACAGATTACAGCGTGCTCATAATGCGTGCATTCCATTTGTATTCAATCTCTGTCGTTATGTTCACGTGTCTCCTTCATTTCGGGTCTTATCATGGCTTAATTAAGAGACACAAAGACTTACTACTACTAAAATTAAAACATATTAATTTATCTTAAGTATTGCCACGAGTGATTTCCAATTTATCTAGATAATTTGGAAATCAAGAGTGGCATTTGTTAGGACTATTTAACGAATAAAATTAAGCTCTTTACTAAAAAAAGTAATTATTTGAATATAGTTACCGGTGTTTTAAAATATTTATATAGTTAATGTAAACGGCGATGTTTGAAAACAAATTAGAAATGCGAGGTTATGTATATTCACTGCAACTCCATCATATTATTTATTGCCAAATAGAATCGCAATATTGTAAGAATGCACTCTAGTGGAGAAATAATGAAACACATCAAACTATTATAATCAACATTATAGGTTATTAATTTATATTTTGAATAAACAACTCAGTAAAATCACTGAATATATTCATTATTTGCTATATTCAATGTATTTGTTGGAGAAAAATAATGGTCTAACCTGTTCAGAATATTAAAAAAGGAGTAGCTTTCTTTATCACAAAAGCAGGAGCTGATAAAGAGAAATCGATAAAGAGCGAGGTGAAACACGACTGTCATTGGTTGTAAAACAAGATTCATTGAAACGTGATTGGTCATTGACTAGCATTTGTGGCATGAGTTAAATAGTCTTAAGTAATGCCACGAGTGATTTCCAAATTGTGGATACATTCACGACTCACGAAGTGAAGAGTGAATTTATTTAGAGAATTTGGAAATCAAGAGTGGCATTTGTTAGGACTATTTAACGAATGAAGTTAAGCTGTTCACTCACAAATCATTATTTAAATATAGTTATTTTAAAATATTTTTATGTAAACGGCGATGTTTGAAAACGAATGAGAAACGATTGCCATGCTTCATTTGTTCGTCACTGCAACCAGATCATATTATGTATTGCCAAATGATCGCAATAGTGGAGAAATGTATAACCAACATTATGGGTCATGATCAGCCTCATGGGCTAGTGGCCAGCGTTACTGACTACTGTTCATGAGGTTCCGGGTTCGATTCCGGGTTAGACGATAGGATTTTTTTCTTAAAGGGAATTATTTCTGTGGTTGCCCATGGTCTGGAATTTAGGTTAAGTTTAGGTTAAGAACTTTCTTGGCTCTTCATTATCATTTATCATCCATCATATCATCGGGGTAACGTAACTCCGCCTTCCGGGTGCCCCAACCTAAGAAATGGATTACAAGTTTCCGACAATTCCGTCAAGCCAGGTCGTAAGCCAGAAATGTCATAAAATATAACCTGGTGGCCTTACACAAAAAACAAAATTCTAGGTCATAAATTAATTTCCTATGTCTTATGATGTAAAATATGTCATCGTTATTTTTCTGGAACGTAAATTCATGGGAAATAATACATTTAGGAAAGTGTAAACAGTGTTTTTTTGTAGTATAATCAATTGCTAGAAATGTTTTTATATTATATCCCGCAAGCACTATCTGCTAACATTCATGCACTATATATACACTCTGGTAGCCACATGCAGTCGCTGCAAAATAATACTAGAGCTATTCAGATGTTGAAAATGAGGAACTTTGATTTTAAAGTGATAAAATTAAATTGATAAAATCGAGGTGAAAAAGATTGTGATTGGTTGTAAATAAAAAATCATTGGAATGTGATTGGTCATTGACTGACTACCACTTGGGACATGAGTTAGACACTTTAATTTATTTATTTAGTATTTTGTCTTATTGAGGGGGGGACATGAATGGAATATCGTAGTATGAAGTATCGTATATTCAAAAAAAAAAAAAAAAGAAGGATCGCAACTTTCATAACGTATTAATAAATATTGCAAAATTAATTAGCAATTTTAGAACAAAAAAGCTAATGTATTGAGTGCAAATTTGATTGACATTAATATTAAGCTAATTTGATCATAAGGCTAATTAAAGTAATTGATTTCACATTGCAAGAGTATATGAAACACATTAATGATACATTTTATATTACATTTTGTCGATTGGCAGTAGTGATTATATCGCCTTCACTTTGTTCATTGTTGCAAGTAATATTAGAACTGGCTGACTCCGCATTCATTACTAGGGCAAGGATTTTGATGCATTTGCATTTTTTTTTCTATGAGAACTATACAATGCTGGGTTAGTTGTCAATGAGTTTTGACGGCAAAGGATCTTAAATAGACAACTTTGTGGTTGCATTTATTTGCATTTTTTTATCAATTTTTTGAGTTATCCGTAAGAGATAAACATATGCTGTCGCGGACTTTTTTGTAGAGCTTTTTGAGATATTCAATTCTGTGTACATTAATTTTGTCTATTTCTTATGGTTTAGGCAGCGTAAGCCATTTAAGCGTCCAAAGAACTACCTTTTTCACGTTTTCCACTACAAAGGGCGATTTTTAAGGGTGTAGGGAGTTGAGTATCAAACTCTCTTATATCCTATGTACATCCCAGGAATCTCCCGAACATTTTGCAAAAAACCCCATCACAATCGGATCAACGGTATGGCAAGTACGGACAAACAAACAAATATACAAACAAATAAACATTAATTTATATTTTTATTATTGATTTCGTACATCTCAATGATGGATAAATCATATTTGAAGAGAAAAATTATACGCTCAGACCGGGACTTGAACCCGGGACCCTTGGTTCTCTAGACCAAGTGTTCTACCAACTGAGCTAATAAATAATAAATACATAACTACATAATTATGTATAATTCCCAAATATGTCTTCTTAATAAAGGAGCCGCCATTTGCAAGATAGAAGCATGGCTTCATAGCATTTGGTGGACGGGAATTACAATGTACATAGAGAAGGATTTGCGTTCAGATTGGTACTTGCTCAGGTAGCTCAGTTGGTAGAGCACTTGGTCTAGAGAACCAAGGGTCCCGGGTTCAAGTCCCGGTCTGAGGGTATAATTTTTCTCTTCAAATATTAATTTATATATTTAAGATAAAAATATTTGCCCTATTCATTACTTAACGTTTTCGAAATTGTCATATTAATATTTTACTAATGCATATTTGGTATAGCCTCTTACTTTTATTCTTTCGTATTTTATTTTGATATAGTCGTAATAACTTCAATATTATCCCACATACGAGTCCTGTACATTCTGAGCATATTTTAAGAGTTCTTGTACAATTATTGAATTCATATGAAGGAACATATTTATGTACTGGAGTTTATTAAATTTGATCGGCCTCATGGACCAGTGGTCAGCGTTTCTGATTACTGTTCATGTGGTCTCGGATTCGATTCCCGGTCAACCCACAGGCATTTTTTTAAAGGAATTATTCCTGTGGTTGCCCATGGTCGGGAATTTAGGATAAGTTTAGGTTAAGAACTCTCCTGGCGCTTCATTATCATTTATCACCCATCGTATCAACAGAGTAACGTAATTCCGCCTTCCAGGTCCGTCAAATTCAGAAGTGGATTACAAATACGCCAATGCCAGAAGAGAAACCAGAAATGTCGAAATGACAACCTGGGGTATTGAATGAAAAAAAAATTAAATTAAATTTGTCTTAATATAAATCAAATTATATACATAGCAACAATTAAATATGTTTTACGAGTTCATTTCGATATTCATCTAAAAATATTATATTTCATAAGTAATGCCACGAGTGATTTCCAAATTTCACGACTCACGAAGTGAGGAGTGAATTTATCCAGAGAATTTGGAAATCAAGAGTGGCATTTTTAGGACTATTTAACGAATAAAATTAAGCTGTTTACTCACAAATCATTATTTAAATATAGTTATTTAAAAATATTTATTATATTTAATGTAAACGGCGATGTTTGAAAACAAATGAGAAACGATTGGTACGCTTCATTTGCTTATTTTGTTCGTCATTGCAACCAGATCATATTATTTATTGCCAAAGGAACCCAATATTGTAAGAAGGCACTCTAGTAGAGAATAAATGAAACACATCAAACTGTATATTAATTCATTTCTGATGTCGTATGATGTAAATATGACAATTATATTTTTCTGGATTGTTACCTGGGAAAAAGTACATTTAAGAAAGTGCAAACAGTGGTTTCTTTTTGGTGGTATAATCAATTGCTACAGTTTGTTTTTATATTAACTCCCGCATGCGTTATGTGTTGACATTCATGCACTATATATACACCCCTCTGGTAGCCTTATTTCTTAGAGAGTCAGTCACTGCAAAAGAATGCTATGACCTATTCAGAATGTTAAAAAGGAGGTGCTTTCTTTATTATGATAAACTTTAGTTGGTAAATTCTAGGCGAAACACGACTGTGATTAGTTGTAAATAAAAAAAATCATTGAAACGTGATTGGTCATTGACTCCCATTTGGGGCTGAGTTAAATAGTCACATTAAATAACCATTAAAATTTTCGAAGAGTAGCCAATTTATGCTGATTGGTTTATTCTTACAACCAAAATAAATTAGTATTTCACAAAGAAGCCAGTACGTTTGGTAACAGAATGAGTGTGACGGCCGCGGTGATCCTAGTGATTTGTCTCTAGTCCCGAGGGTCGCGGTTTCAATCCCGGCCTGGGTCATTGGATTTTTAGAATGGAAAAATCCAAGGGACAAATCCTCCGGTAAGGACTTTAAGCCTAGGGTCACAAATCTGAAGATTTTCAGGCTCGTAAAACAACCTCAATCTTGAATGCAAATGCGCTGAGCAAAGTTTAGCTGATCTTCCTCCAGCCAAGCAATACCCTTGTTTACTACTAGATGTCTCCATGTTTCTCGCTGACATCTATAGGGAAATAAACGTAACTAAATTTGTCTGATTGCTATACTTCCTACTAGTGTGCACTCATGTCTCCTGCGGGACGAACGGGGATCTATCAAGTGAAATAATTTAGCTTTTGTTATTGATAAATTTATCTGATTTTTCAACTCATGCCCAAAATGGTAGTCAATGACTAATCACGTTTCAATGAATTTTGTTTTACAACCAATAACAGCCGTGTTTGACCTCGCTCTTTATCGATTTCTCTTTATCAGCTCCTGCTTTAATGATAAAGAAAGCTTCTCCTTTTTAATATTCTGAACAGGTCAGAACATTATTTTTCTCCAACAAATACATTGAAAATAGCAATTAATGAACAGATTCCTTGATTTTATTGAGTTTTTACTGATAAAATAAATGAATAACGTACAATGTTGATAATAATATACCGTTTGATGTGTTTCATTATTTCTCCACCAGGATGCATTCTTACAATATTGCGATCCTATTTGACAATAAATAATATGATTAAGTTGCAG
This sequence comes from Diploptera punctata, assembly GCA_030220185.1. Taxonomy (NCBI): domain Eukaryota; kingdom Metazoa; phylum Arthropoda; class Insecta; order Blattodea; family Blaberidae; genus Diploptera; species Diploptera punctata. Next base: position 1,023,825 of record JASPKZ010000458.1, on the reverse strand, counting down.
TGAATATACATAACCTCACATTTCTGATTTGTTTTTAAAGATCGCCGTTTACATTAAAATTTAAAATACCGTTAAATATATCTAAATACTGACTTTTGAGTAAACAGCTTAGTTTTATTCGTTAATTGGACCTAACAAATGCCACTCTTGATTTCCAAATCCTCTATATAAATTGGACACCAGTTGTGTCATTATTTATGATAAAATATTCTACCTATTATTAATATGAGAATTCTATGTAATTTGTTATTATGTATATACCAGATCATCTAACTATATAATGGGAGATCCACAATGTTTTTTTTATTTTCTGCTAAAAATACACGAGTTCTTTTTATAGGTTCGTACAGAATAATTTCCTCCTCTATCTATAATAATGCGATAATTTTCATTCTTCAATTTTTGTTATCTCTTTTCATTATCTAACTTACAAGGTACAAACAAAACACTATCAATTTTTTTTCCATATCCACACTGTATTAATTAATATATTAATTATCTTTCACGGCAAAATTGGAAATATTTCATTAGCACAGAGTGCTTAATTGTCGGTCGGAACTTTTGAAAGTTATTTCCAGGTATATGTATAAATTACAAACCAGTATATTGCGTATTAGTTCAGAAATTCTATGTTTAGTTCGACCTTCTATTGTAACCTGTAATTAACTTTTTATGTGTATTTTTTTAAACCACCTGACGAACTAGCTGTGAAATTAATGGGACATTAAAGAGAATGGAGCATCTTGCAGACGGATAAAAATTATCTTTTATCGTACTTACAGGGTGTCCGAATAAGTTTGTAACAAACATTCTGGAGTGATGGGTGACGTCAAATGGAAAGACAACACACAACAATATAAACACAATGGCGTTACCTAATGTTGAGCTTTAGCCTCTCTTTTGTTAGGAATTACTTCACTAAGTTAATTTAGCTACGCTTATAATAAGTGCTTAAGATTTGTTGATGATATGGCTTTGCTAGCAGAAGATGCAATGACACTGAGGAACATGCTGATGGAACTAAATTACAAGTGCGTTGATTATGGGACAAAGATAAATGTAAATAAGACGAAGGGCATGATTATAGGAAGAAAATCAAGGAAGATAAACATGAGGATTAAAGACGAACCATTGAGAGGTTCAAATACTTTGGGTTGTACTATCAGTAGTAACGTGGACTGCGGTTAGAAGAAGTAAAACAGAGGATAGCAATGGTAAAATAAGATTTTACCAGGAAGAGAAGCATTTTACCTTTGGGAAAAGAATTACAGAAGTGCTTTTTGTGGAGTGTAATATTGATGGTGCAGAGGCTTGGATATTACGACGGAATGAGGAAAAAGCGACTGGAAAGTTTTGAGATGTGGATATAGAGAAGGATGGAACGTATAAAATGGACAGACAAAATAAACAAAAATAAAGATGTGCTAGACAGAGTGGGCGAAGGAAGAAGAATAATGCTGAACTCATAAAGAAGAGGAAAATAAATTGGATTGGCCACTGGCTAAGAAGAAACTGCCTGCTGACGGATGCGGAATGTTTCACGGAAAGGGGAAAGAAGAAAGTAGAGGCCAAAAAAAATACATCAGATGATAGAAATTAGTAAAATAAAGGGATTTGTTGATGCGATTACAAAACGGAAAGGTGAGATAGGGAAAGAGTGGAGAATGCTGAGTTTTGCAGTGGAAGACCTGCTCTTGGCAAAAGAACGATGCATAGATGCCCATAAATGCTTTGCGGGTCAACATACTGATACAATGAGACATCTAGCAGGCAACTAAGGTATTACTATGACTGGTTAACTCATGCCCCCAAAGGGAGTCAAAGACCAATCACATTTCAAGGATTTTTTTTTTAAAACCAATCACAGTCGTGTTTCGCTTACAATTTACCAACTAACGTTTATCATAATAAAGAAGCACCTCCTTTTTAACATTCTGAGTAGGTAATAGACCTGACACTCTCCAAGAAATACGGCGACCAGATTGTAATTATTGTGCATGTAATGTCAAAACATAGCGCAATCGGGAGTTAATATCAAAACATTTGTAGCAATTGATTATACCACCAAAAAAGATACCACTGTTTGTACTTTCTTAAATTATTTTTTCCCAGGTAATAACATTCCAGAAAAATATAATTGCCATATTTACATGATAGGACATCAAAAATGAATTAATATACAGTTTGATGTGTTTCATTTTTTTCTCCACTGGAGTGCATTCTTACAATATTGCGTTCCTTTGGCAATAAATAATATGATCTGGTTGCAGTGATGAACAAAAGAAGCAAATTAAGCCAACCAATCGTTTCTATTTTGTTTTCAAACATCGCCGTTTACGTTAAATATATACATATTTTAAAATAACTATATTTAAATAATGATTTGTGAGTAAACAGCTTAATTTTATTCGTTAAATAATCCTAACAAATGCCACTCTTGATTTCCAAATTCTCCAGATAAATTAGAAATCACTCATGGCATTACTTATAATAATGAGGTCGGTAAATTTGCTTAGAAGCCTTTTTTATTCAGGCTTAAGGATCTTTTACGAGCCTGAAAACCTTCAGACTTGGGACCTTCAGACTTGGTCAAAGGCCAACCTTGAATCAATGACGCGGAAAATCCAAGAAATCTTTCTTAATCACACTTAGCTATATCCGCGAAAATCTCCAATATATATTTCTCTCTATTTTATTTGAAATTATCTTTAGTTTATTATCGGTTCTGTATGCGAACCCTATATAGGGTTCTTCATTTATAACCTACCGGTCACATGCAAAGCGCCGAGTGCACGGTAGGTTATAAATGAAGAACACTGTATTTTTATCGTGTATTTTTAATGGTTTCTGCAAGTTTTCGTGTTTTGAATCCTGTGCACGTTAAAGTTTACCACTTGCTATTATTTTCGTCAATTTCCCTATTTAGTTTGGTTTATTATTGGTTGTTATTTCTTCTTTACTTTTTTTTTGCTTTGAGTAGTTATTAATAATTTTTTCGTCATTGGCTTATCAGTTTTGATTGTTTGCTGTTTTGTGTAGTTTAGTTGTTTATTGTAATTTTTGCTATTTACATTTTTTGTTCGGTATTGTTAGAGATGATTTATTGAATTATTTGTTTCTTTTTTTTCTGTAAAATGTATTTTTTCATGCGTTTTGTTCAGTTCGATGAAAGTGTGTCATTTTTCTTGGATTTTCATAGATTATAAAGAGGTCGTCGACATATCTTGCTATTAGTCTACCTCTATGGTATCGAGGTAGCATGCTGCCTTGTCACGTAGCGGGCCTGGGTTCGATCTACGTTCGGGACAAGTTTTCTGGGTGTTTTTTTTTCGGGGTTTTTCCTCACCACTAAGACAAATGCGAGGGAACATTAAGACCCAAACTGTCCCACAACATCATACTTACTTACTTAGTTACTCACTGGCACTATCGAACCCGTATGTTCATGGCCGCGCGGACATAAACTCTCCATACATCCCTATCCTGAGCTAATGCTTTCCAGTCATTCCCTGTATAATCTACTTCCCTCAAATCATAGTTAATGCTATTCTCCCACCTCATTCTTGGTCTTCCAACTGGGCGTTTTCCCTCTGGCTTTCCTACAAGAAGCTTCCATGCAAGTCTTTCATTCCCTATACGTGCAACATGTCCTTCCCATCGCAGTCTACGAGACTTAATTGTTCTTATTATATCTGGCTTCCTATAAAGACCATGTAGTTCATTGTTATGAAGACTTCTCCATTCACCTGTCTGTTCATCTCTCTTTGGTCCCCTGAACATCATATAAACCATTATTTATATTCGCCGTAGATTAAGTTTAGAATTAAGGACTTTCCTGACGCACCACTATCATCATCGTCGCTACATCATTGGGGCAGCATTATATCTCTTCCATGCGCCCTAACCTCAGAAGTGTGTTACAATTACGCCAATGCCAGGAGAGAATACCAGAAATGGAAAAGTTTAATATTGAACTGTCTTTTCATTTTTCAAGGTATTTTTCTTCCAAGTTTTGTAGGAATATTTCAGATATGATTCCTGAAGTAGGGCAGCCCACTTTAAATGCATTATATAGCAGTATTGGTGTCTGATATTGGTTTAACAACAGTTGTTTCACCTCATATCAACTACCACACTTGAAAGTTTGTCACAAGCTCATGTAGACAGCCTGCAAACATGAATATACTTGTGCTAAAAAAATAAAGAGGACGTCAATGGAAATTTTACACCTTGAAGCTCAAATAGAAGTGATAAATTCTCAGGTGTGTATGATTACGTAATAAGATTTTTTACAGAAGACACATTATTTATTGACATCTCTTGAATGACACATGACATTAAATCATATAAATGTCACGTATGCTGCAATCAAGTGTGAAATTGTCAAAGTCAGCCTTTCTTCTCTTTGAACATCCGCTGTTAATACTCTCACTTGTAGGTGTATTTGATGAATCATTATGATGTGACCAGCCTCACTCTTATATTACCTGATACCTATGCCAGGCTGCGATTTTACATAGAGGCCGGAAAATGATGCACTGTGCCTACTGCGTCTCATTTTGCCAATAATATTGAGCAAGAAAAAAAAATTGTCTCTGAAAGAAAAAATATGTGATTCTGATAGTATATTTTCTCCTGAATTCAAATATGATAATGGTATTTTTCCATCACGCAAGTTTCTGAGAGACAGGAATTTATAATTTCAAACACTTTAAAATGTTCTACATTCGTAACTACACAATATTCGAACATTCGGACTCGCCTAGAAAGTAAGAAATGACGATTTTTGCTATATTTCGTCTGTGGAGAATCCCTCTTGATGGTCCAACAATAATCGGCCAGCATATTAGGGTTCCATTGCCTTGATATCATTTTCTATAGCTGAAATCTCCTGAGTTAGCTCACTTGGTTTTTATTTTACAGCCGCGGTGGACTAGTGGTTATGCTCCATGCCTCTGGTCCCAAGGGTCGCGAGTTAAAACCCGGCCGGGGTCGATGGATTTTTTAGGACGGAAAAATCCAAGGAGCAAGTCCTCCGGGAGGGATTTTAAGCCGTGGGTCCCGAGTTTGAAGATTTTCAGGCTCGTAAAAAATCCTTAAGCCTGAATGAAAAGGCCTCTAAGCAAAATTTACCTAATTTTCCCGTCCTAGTACTACCTTGGTTTCCTAGATGTCAGTATGAGGCGGAACGCTGACCACGGACCACTCAAAATGACATCTATACGAAAACAAGTGTAACTGAAATAGGTATGGTTCAAATTCTCCCCCGTAGGGGGAGAGCGCCTAAATCTCTGTAAAGGGAAAACATAGGCTTACAATACAACACAATACAGCGGACAAATGGACGAGAAAACGTTTATTAAAAAATAATTATTTAAATCCATTAATCGAAATTGAAATAAAAAATACTGTGGGTGATGGAGAAATTCCGAATACATATATGAAAACACGATAAAAAACTGCATTAAGTACAAATATTCGTACTCATGAGACAAAAATCATGTTTACCAGTGTAAGCGGTTTTGAGATATATTACTTTAATTTGATTCTTGGTTTCAAGTAATGATGCAAATATGCATTAATAACTTTAAGTTTATGCATTTATTTATTTTTTGTATATATTTTAGATAATATATTACTTTTATTAGTATTTTATCCTCAGTTCTAATACATTTCCCAACATTCCGTACGAACAATTCTAATGCAAGCTTATTTAGAGGTTTCGTTTTATACTTAGGTTACCAAATAAAATCTTACATTATTTTCCGAGAGGAAGAAGAGATGTCGGACGTTCTCGGTAGAGATGGTCTAAGATCTATTAGTGAAGACGGAACAGGCAACTAATGCCTAAACCAGGAAGTGAAGAAGAAGAAGATGAAGAAGACTTAGGTTGTAACTTTAATAGTGGCAACTATTTATTTATTACAAGTGTCATGCCTGTGAAAATTCTACTGATCTTCAGTGTAGTATCCAGCATTGTCTACAACTCTTTTACAACGATGTGGAAGTCGTAATATCCCTGTAGCAGCTCTTGTTATGTTGATGTTTCTGACGCACCGCCTTAATGCCAGCAGAATCTCCGGAATAGTCAGGAATCGAATGTCACGAAGGGCCCCTTCATCTTAGGGATCAAATTATAATCACAGGAGTTTAAGTCAGGTGAACGCCGTGTGTGCCCGAGTATTATCCTGCATAATTATTGGAGAGTTTTGCAAAAAATGTGGGCGCTACCTTCGCAACGCTGGTCTCAGGTTTTTCAACCAAGATCGCTGTCCCTTCTTTGTAAATATGGCGAAAAACAACAACTTAGAACGGCAATTCAATGGAGACTAAGTTCGTCTCTCCAAAAGCGCTTGCGCTGTGGAACGTACGGACGAGTAAATTTACTGTACGATAGGTCAGACATCTATTAACATGTGATAGAAGTTACAACAATTGACCACATCTGGTTTCACATCTACAGCAGTGTTGCCACTATTTTTGTTACAACCCATGTATCAGTTGTTAAATATGTAGCCTACATTTTAATAATTTATTTATTAAAATTATGAAATTCGACATAGTGGGAAATAAAATTGTATACGTTTCAAAAATTGAAAATGTTTTACTAATTCGTTTCATCCTCATTTCCAACCCTTGTAAATAACTATTTCCATCTATAACCATGAGTCAAAGACAGGATATGGGAATACTTCATATCAGTGGAAGTGAAATATAGAGCCATCATTATAAACCTTTAAAACATTTAACTAAACTCACTGGCACTATCGAACCTGTAGGTTCATGGCCGTGCAGACATAAGCTCTCCACACATCCCTATCCTGAGCTAATGATTTTCCAATCCTCTGAATAATCTACTTCCTTCAAATCTTGGATAATGTTATTCTCCCACCTCATCCTTCCTCTACCAACTGGGCGTTTTCCCTCTGGTTTCCTACAAGAAGCTTCCCCCTCTTAACCTAACTAAATAAATTACACCCATAATATTTAATAAATGTCCACCGGTGTGGTATCGTGCTAGCATGCTGCCTTGTCACGCAGCGGGCACGGGTACGATCCTCGGTCAGTAGAAGTTCCGTGGTTGAGTTTTTTTGGGGAGTTTTCCTCACCTGTAAGAAAAATGTCAGGAAACTTTAAGGCCCAAACGGTCCCCGAACATCATCTAACCATCATTATCATTATCAACATATTCATTAAGTTAGGATTAAGACCTCTACTGGCGCATCGTCATTATCACTTATCATATATCATGCCGGACATTGGCATCTTTTAAAAAAATCTAAATTTATATTTGCTCTAACCTCGACTTCATCATTACCCAGTGTACGATACATATATTAATTGGTGTTTATCCTATAATTTATTATATATAGACTATTATTATTTTATTATTATTATTGTTATTATTATTATTATTGTTATTATTGAAATAAAGAAATAAGGGAAGTTAGTTATGGGTGTACAAGAGGAGCCGGACATAATAGACATCATAGAAAAGAAAACATTGCAGTGGTATGGTCATGTCAAACGAATGCCAGAGCAAAGATTGCCAAAAATTGTTATGGAATGGATCCCAATGGAAAAGAGGAAGAGAGGAAGACCGAAGAAAACTTGGATAGAAGGGGTACAAGCAGCTATGAATATCAGAGGAATGGAGGAAGATCAATGGATGGATAGAGAGGAATGGCGTTTGGTTTCCGGAAGACGGCGGCAGCTGCCGTGATACCGGATTATTATAATTATAATTATAATTATTATTATTATTATCGTAAGTGTTATTATTGTTATTATCGTATAAAATGTTGTTTGTGCATGAAATTTACATTGCAACATTTAATGTATTTTTAACTCTTTATAGCAGTATAGTCTATAATCTTCTTCTTTTCTTCTTCCTTCCAAGTATTAAACGAAGGCCTGTTACGATCCTATAGAAAATTTTCCCCCCAGCGTTTCATAGACGGCCCAGTGATCTTCGTCCTCTTGGTATATAATTATAAACAGCTTTGGGGATCCGATTTGAACTCATTCTTTCAAGATGGTGTTTCCAATTTAGTTGGTACTGTTTAATATATTCCAAAATTGGCGTAGTCTTCAATTCTTGTGTATAATTTACATTTGGCAAATACTTATTTGTATTTGTGCTGGTTGAGTGGAAGAGAAGGCCTTATGACCTTAACTCTGCCAGAATAAATAAAACATTAATTATTATTATTATTATTACATCATCGTAACTTCACCTTCCAGGCGCCCCAACTTCAGGAGTGGGTTACAATAACGCCATGTCAGGAGATAGTACCAGAATGTCGAAAGTGATAATATGGTGGCATTGAAGAAAAAACAAATGTAATAATATAAGGGAGGAAATATGAACTTAGCAGTACCGGATGATTTGCCCCCCCCCCGAGTGTGAGCGAGATGAGGCAATAAAGTCCGAGACTGGTTAAGACACCTTATATAACGAATTGCACATAGGTTCACTCTATTCATTCTATGTAGCATTTTTTTAATCAACGTTATAAAAATTACATTTTAAAGAAAATTAACTTGGATTTGCATTTGTTAATATCTGTGAACTTGTTTAGTTCTTTTATTATTTGCTTCATACTGTAACTTTTTATTATTATTTTTCTAGGGAAATATAAAACTTTAGCTATAGAAACCAACGTATGTGACTATAGAATAGACTTCCTTTCCTATAATCTATGTAATAAAATACATTTACTGCAGTACGAGTGGAAATTTGATATAATTTCCTCACCAGATGTTATAAAAAATATATATTTCTAATTAAGAATATTCCACAATATAGTGTTTCTCCTTCAACCCAAAGTGATTTGTCGCCAGAGGTTCCTGTCTAAAGCATCTTCTTCCCTCAGGTCTCTAGCTTCCATACTTCTCCTCACTCCATTCATCCAACGTTCTCTAGGTCTGCCTCTTCCACTTCTTCCATTAGCTTTCCAATTAAGGATCTTCTTTGATATTCTCTCTTCTTCCATTCTTATGAGTTGGACCATACCATTTCAAACTTTTCTTCTTATTTTTCAAATGTGTTTAAATTTTCAACTTCCGTAATTTCCCTTGTTGTGCTGTTTCTGACCTTATCACTTCTTGAAATTCTTGTCGATCGCCTCCAAAAATCCATTTCTACTGCTAACAGCTTATTGGCTTGTTTTCTACTACTATCCAGGTTTCGGACCCATGTGATAAAATGTTTTGTATATGAACTTGAAATATAGCTTTCTTCGTTTTGTATATTTTATTTCTATTCCAAAGCACTGAGTTCATCATACCAATGATTCTTCTTCCATCAGTTATTCTTCTTTTAATTTCTGTAGTTGAATTCTCACTTTTATCTAAAATATATCCTAAATATTTAAACATTTTAACATTACGTATTCTTCCTGAATTGCATTTTATCTCATCTGTTATATCCAATGAGAGATATTCTGTTTTATTAAAATGTATCTGCAATCCCCATTTATTGTATTCCATAAAAATATATAACGTATAGAAATTGAATAAAAACAAACAACATTTTTATATAATTCAGCTTAGGTAACTTTTCTCTTTTTACACCAATATATTTTAATTGACGACATTACCTTCTAAGAAACGTTTTGTATCAGCTTTGATTTTATTCAACACGTCATAATTTATGTTGGCCATTCAAAATTTGAAATTATTTGATTTCAGAGAGATAGATTCTCTCGTTGACTGCAGATTTGTGTCATAATGAAAAATATATTTTTAGAGGTGCACACATATCTGATAGGATGAACGAAAATTCCAACAATTTACTAATAAAAGGTGTTGGGAGAAAACGAGGAATATTGACTGTTTGTAATATAAAAAAAAATCCCGAGAGACTTTGCGCCCATGTTGTTGAGAAAAGCAAATGAATTATCGCCTCACTATGTTGGTTGTCCGTTCATATAAAAGCGGGTGTCGCACTACAATGTTTGACAATGGTTACTTACTTACTTACTCACTGGCACTATCGAACCCGTAGGTTCATGGCCGCACGGACATAAGCTCTCCATACATCCCTATCCTGAGCTAATGCTTTCCAATCATTCCCTGTATAATCTACTTCCCTCAAATCATAGTTAATGTTGTTCTCCCATCTCATTCTTGGTCTACCAACTGGGCGTTTTCCTTCTGGCTTTCCTACAAGAAGTTTCCATGCACGTCTTTCATTCCCCATACGCGCAACATGTCCTGCCCATCGCAGTCTACGGGACTTAACTGTTATTATATCTGGCTTCCTATAAAGACCATGTAGTTCATTGTTATGTAGTCTTCTCCATTCACCTGTCTGTTCATCTCTCTTTGGTCCAAAAATTTTCCTAAGAACTTTATTCTCAAATACTTGTAATCTCCTTTCCTCCCTTAAAGTAAGAGTCCATGTTTCGTACCCATATAATATAACTGGTAGAATAATAGTTTTATATATTTTCAGCTTAACGTTTTTTGAAAGGAGTTGGGACATCAAAAGTCTCTGCAATGCATAATAGCACGCATTTTCCAGAATTGAGCCTATGTTTAATTTCTTTGTGCATCTCATTACTATTTGTGATTATTGTTCCTAGGTATTTGAATTCAGCCACTTCCTCAAAATTTCCCTCATTTGTCATTAGCTGTCCATTTCCATTATATAATGTATTTCTACGTGTGACCATATATTTAGTTTTACTGATATTTACTTCCAGTCCTAATTTCTTAGTGTTACTCAATAGTGTGTGCGTGTTGGCCTTTAGTATCTCCTCGCTATCGGCCAGTAGTACTACATCATCAGCATAAACTAACAGCTTATTAATACCATTCAGTTGCAAGCCTTCCTCATTCTCTAAAGATATAATGGCATGCTCTAGTTTGACAATGGTTAACATGCGGAATTATAATTTGGCGGTAGTCGGCATTCTTGTATTTAATTATATATACTAGCTGCTGGGAAACAAAGCGAGCCACTGGCCAACGATCATAGTGAGCCCTATAGTACTGTTATAATTATTTTTATAAACACAGATTGGGCGAAAACCTAAAATGTCCACTTATAGGAATGAGAGAATGGAGAATCTCTAATAAGAAAATGTGTGCCAACAAAAATTTTCATTTGTATATCATCATTTAAAAATAATAATCTTATAATATTACAAGAAGCATCCATGCACGTCTTTCAATCATTCCCCACTCGTGCCACATGTCCTGCCCATCGCAGTCTACGAGACTTAACTGTACTTATTATATCTGGGTTCTTATAAAGACCATGTAGTGCACTGTTATGTAGTCTTCTCTATTCACTTGTCTGTTCATCTCTCTTTTGTACAAAAAAATTGCTAAGAACTTTATTCTCAAATACTAATAATCTCCTTTCCTCCTTAAAGTAGGAGTCTATGTTTCACATTCATATAATATAACTGGTAGAATAATCGATTTATATTTTTTCAGTTTAACATTTTTTGACAGAGTTGGGACGTCAAGAGTCCCTTAATAATAATAATAATAATAATAATAATAATAATAATAATAATAATAATAATAATAATAATAATAATAATAATGATAATGATAATGATAATGATAATGATGATAATGATGATGATAATGATAATAATGATGATGATGATGATAATAATGATGATAATAATGATAATAATAATAATAATAAGTTATAAATAATAATAATATAAATAAATATAATAAATATATATAATAATAATCGTAATCGTAATCATAATAATAATAATAATAATAATAACAATAATAAATAATAATAAAAATCTTATTTTTGTATCTTTTAAGCCCATGTTCCCTTAACAGAGATTTAGGCTCTCTCCCCTATAGGGAAGAATTTGAACCATACTAATTTAGTTACACTTGTTTTCGTATAGATGTCATTTGAGTGGTCCGTAGTCAGCGTTCCGCCTCATACTGACATCTAGGAAACCAAGATAGTACTAGGACGGGAAAATTCGGTAAATATTGCTTAGATGCCTTTTCATTCAGGCTTAAGGATCTTTTACGAGCCTGAAAATCTTCAGACTCGGGACCCAAGGCTTAAAGTCCCTTCCCTGAGGACTTGCTTCTTGGATTTTTCCATCCTAAAAAAGTCCTTCGACCCCGGCCGGGTTTGAACCCGCGACCCTCGGGACCAGAGACAAAGAGCATGACCACTAGACCACCGCGGCCGATAATAATAAAAAAATAATAAATAATAATAAAAGAATAATAAAATAAAAACAATAATAATAAATAACAATAAATAATAATAATAAAATTAATAATAATATAATAATAATAATAATAAATAACAATAATAAATAATAATAAAAAAAATAATAATAATAAAAAATAATAATAAAAAAAACAAAAACGACGACGACGAACAACAACAAGCAAAAACAAACAAAAACAATGTTTTACTTAATCTGGCTGAGTTAAGACCATAAGATTTTTTTTCCACTTAATCAGCGAATAATAAAAAAAATAAAATTCCATATTATTTAAAATTATTAAAATATAGTCTCAAAATCCACAATGAGAATGAGTCTAATATTATTACTAAAAAGGAATGAAATTAAATTAATTAACAATAGATATTTTAAACATTAAGGACATGTAAATTGTGATTTACATTGGAGATGAACATGATTTGCATAAGAACTTTATAATATTATCATAAAATTATAGGAATATTTAGGACTGTCGCGGTCCAAATGGGACATACAGTAACACAAAGTAATATTGTGGATGGGTAAACTTTGATAGCAGGAAGTAAAGTGGCAGCACGGACTTACTAATGTAACTAAATTTCATGTATGATCAATATGATTTTTTTATATGCCTCTATGTTTTTATCTCCATTTATTTGTACCTAAGTTTTGATTAAATTCACTGTCTTGGTCATCAGACTTAACATTGTCAATGAAATAGCATGTATACCCCTGGTATGTGTGTAATATGAACAAACGTTTATCTTTCTCTCTGACCTCTTGTCCTTTTCTCATGATCCTACATTTTTTGGACTAACATATACACAATACGTATTGCATAATTCACATAACTGATTTCCGGGCACTTACTTTCGTAATGCAAACAATTACCACCTGGTATTTATACCCAGTACTTGTTCTATAAAAAACATTCCCTGTGTAATTACATACTTTTAGTACATCCACTGTTTCTTTGTTACTTTTCACAATTACTTCATTCTTATTTATAAACATTTTAACATCTAGGTCATATCTCGTTTAGATTCTTTAACCCTTAAATTGGCAAAACACAAATTTCTTCTGTTAGTTATTTGAATGTTGCGGACCGCAGTGAAAACGGAATCTTGTATAACTGTTATTATTATGTATATTGTATGATTTGACACACATTTAAGTGGTTTCTTTTTGTTCGTTTTCTTCTGATTTATTGAAAATATTAAATTAATTAAATCAACTGATGTATCCAAAAGGATACATTACGAATTTAAGGGTTAAGATGCCTGTGGTCAGTTTCACTATGTGTTCCTATTGTAATGATTCCAATTTTTATAACATTACTAAACCGGGTCGATGGATTTTTTATAATACAAAAATCCAAGGAGCGAGTCCTCTGGGAAGGACTTTAAGCCGTGGGTCCCGAGTCTGAAGACTTTTAGGCTCGTAAAAGATCCTTAAGCCTGAATCAAAAGGCCTCTAAGCAAAATTTACCGAATTTTCCAGTCCTAGTACTACCGTGGTTTCCAAGATGTCAGTATGAGGCGGAACGCTGACCACGGACCACTCAAATTACATCTATACGAAAACAAGTGTAACTAAATTAGTATGGTTCAAATTATTCCCTGTAGGGGGAGAGCGCTTAAATCTCTGTTAAGGGAAACATGGGCTTACAAGAAGAAGATAACATTACTAGCTAATACCCGGCGTGCACTGCTACGCCTAAATAAATTATAATGTGTTTTTGCGTTTAGTTGAATAAGTATAAGGAAAAATTAATTATAAATTTATATCAATATTTTTAGATACCCCGTGCTAATTACCCGGCATTGCCCAAGAATCTACTTATCCCGATCTTCCTGGCATAAATTAGCTGAAAGACGAAAATTGTGTTTTTATGTTTAGTTAATAAGTGAAAGGAAAAATAATTATACATTTGCTCTCTTCGTTATTGCAGCTAAAACAACGAATAAACTAATTAATTCTATTTCCAAACTACCTTTCCTACAATCCAAATAGTAAATTAAATTTCGTCTTTCAAAATTTAATATTCGAACAATAACTACAAGTAAAGCCATATCATAATTATTTTTAGATACCCCGTGCTGATTACCCGGCGTTGCTCGGGAATCTACGTATCCCGATGTACTTGGCATAAATGAAGTCAAAGACATAATTAGTTATTTTGAGTTATCCCTAAAAGAATACCCGCCGTGCTCTGCTATTTTTGCTCGGGAATCTATTTATCGCAATCTTCTTGGCATCGAAGGAAGACAAAAATGGTAATTGTGAGTTATCCGTAAAAGATAAACATATGTTGTCACTGATCATTTTTGTAGAGTTTTTCTTTGAGATATTCAATTCTGTGTACATTAATTTGTGTATTTGTTATGGTTTAGGCAGCTTAAGCCATTTAAGTGTCATACCCACCATACGTTGTTATACCCTTGCCCGGGAATCTATTCATCCCGATCTTCTTGGCATAATTGAGCTGAAAGACAAACATTGTTATTGTGAGTTATCCATAAAAGATAGACGTGTACTGTCTCGGAATTTTTGTAGATTTTTTTTAGATATTCAATTCTGAGTGCATTAATTTGATGTATTTGTTATGGTTTAGGCAGCGTAAACCATTTAAGCATCATAACCGCCGTACGCTGTTACACTCTTTCCCGGGAATCTACTCATCCATATCTTCTTGGCATCAGTGAGCTGAAATACAAAAAATGGTTATTGTGAATTATCATAAGCAATGCCACGAGTGATTTCCAATTTATCTAGAGAATTTGGAAATCAAGAGTGGCATTTGTTAGGACTATTTAACGAATAAAATTAAGCTGTTTACTCACAAATCATTATTTAACTATAGTTATTTTAAAATATTTATATATTTAATGTAAACGGCGATGTTTGAAAACAAATTAGATACGATAGGTACGCTTCATCTGCTTCTTTCGTTTATCACTGTAATCAGATCATATTATTTATTGCCAAAGGAACGCGATATTGTAAGAATGCACTCTAGTGGAGAAAAAATGAAACACATCAAACTGTATATTAATTCATTTCTGATGTCGTATGATGTAAACATGACAATTATATTTTTCTGATTATTACCTGGAAAAAAATACATTTAAGAAAGTGCAAACAGTGGTTTCTTTTTTTTTTTTGGTGGTATAATAATTTGCTACAAATGTTTTTATATTAACTCCTGCAAGCGCTATGTGTTGACATCTATGTACTATATATACAATCTGGTAGCCGTATTTCTTATAGGCTCAGTCATTGCAAAATAATGGTCAGACCTGTTCAGAATATTAAAAAGTAGGAGCTTTCTTTAATATGGTAAATATAACACTGATAAATATTTCGTGAAACACGACTCTGATTGGTTATAAAACAGAAATCATTGAAACGTGATTGGTCATTGACTCCCATTTGGGGCATGAGTTAAATAGTCCGTAAAAGATAGACATATGCTGTCGCTGACTTTTTTGTATATTTTTTAGATATTCAATTCTGTGTACATTACTTTGGTATGTTTGTTTTGGTTTATGCAGTGTAAGCCATTTAAGCGTCCAAAAAGCGCCTTTTAGTTCACCGATAACTTTTTTTTTAGCTCCGGCCCTTTAGTACGTATTTGTTATTTACATTATAATGTATAACGTATATGTTATATAGGCCCTACGTTAATTCTTCCAGAAAAATTCTCTAAATGATGGAAAAAACCCTATTCCAATCGGGCAAGTATTTTTTTACTCCATAAACAGACTCGCTCTCGTTTTTATATATGTATAAGGATGTGTCCTGATAAATAAATTCCAGCTTTGGTGCAAAGGAAAACAAATAAAGAGAAGATCAATCAGATTTTTAGCACCGGGATTTGAACCTTGGTCCTCCCGAATAAAAGTCTCAAACGCTACAGCCTGACCCTACTCTCCGAGCACTTTTGGATACCCTAGAACGAAATATGCAGTGGATCACACATTATCAGATAGTATTTTTCACCATCAGAGGTCGAATTACAATATTCAGTATATGGGCTAATTTTAACAAAATAGCCATAAAACATAACATGAAAATCAATACAGAGATAACAAAAGTAATGACTTTTCGAGGAAAATACCCTGTACGTAGCAGTATTTATATAGATTCAAAAATACTGGAAAGAATAAATTCATTTACCTACCTTGGATGTACATTAATATATTTGGATGAAGTAGACACAGCAAATAAAATTATTAAGTTTAATAAAACCATGGGAATAATAAATTCAGTAATGAAACCTTCGCCAGTCAAGAGAGATATCAGAATACGGTTATACAAAAACCTTAGCAAGACCTGCACTTTGCTACGGCAGTGAGGCATGGACTTTGAGGAAAGGAGAAGAGAGCAGGATAACTTCTAATGAAATGAGATTCATGACATATACAGCAGAATATACTAAATGGTATCACAAACGCAATGAAGATATCTTGAAGGAACTACGTTTAGAACCGATCATTGAATACGTACATAGATACCAGAACAACTGGATGAATCATTTGCGACGAATGAGTTCAGGTGGAGTTCTCAAGGCCATGCTTCGTTATTGTCCAGCAGGTAAGAGATCTCTGGGCCGTCCAAGAAAACGCTGGATACAAAATTCATCAGTGAGTTCGTAACAGGTCTGTAGGCCTAAGACTTGATTGGATAAAGAAGAAGATATATATATATATATATATATATAAGTAAAGTGATCCCACAACAGGCCCGGAGGCCCTTGGGGTAGTAGGAGGTTAAGGCTCCAACCTTTTCTAGACAATCGGCACTTTATGTCAGCCAGGTTGTCAGCCCTGCGTGACGGCCGCCGTTACCCCAGAACCGGCATCTGGTACTCATTTCCGTTAGAGGCTGAGTCGACCCCAGGGCCATAGTGCCGCCAGAGGGTTTGGGTCAGTTTAAAAATCCTGACCCCAACGGGACTTGAACCCTCGACCCTCCGGCTTGTAGTTCAGTGCCTAAACCACTACGCTACGGCGTGCCCCCTATATATATATATATATATATATATATGTGTGTGTGTGTGTGTGTGTGTGTGTGTCTGTGTGTGTGTCTGTGTCTGTGTGTGTGTTTGTGCAAATTAGTATTGAAAATAACTTTTCGGCAAGTCTTGGGCTCTTAGGGATGATCTCGGAACTTAAGAGAATAAGAAATTCATTTAAAAAAATCGGCGTAAAAGATAGTTATTAGTATTATTTACTTTAGCAAAATCTAAAAGGGGTTGGATTAGTTTTAGTTAAACAAGAAGTAAATCACACCAAAGCTAAAGAAATAGTTTAAACAATAAATCATATATATTTCTGTATATTTAAGAGAGACGAGATATCCATTTTCCATATATTTGACGGATTATGTTGTAGTGCACTTGTCAAATTTGTGTTCAAATTTGCTATTTCAGTGACAGTTGGATATTTTGCCACCCTACAAATGAAGAGTACTTGTGGTTCATCGCCCCACATGGCGTGTGAGATAATTAACTATTGTACGGAGGAAGTGACCACTTTCACTGCGTCCAGGCGCCGCCGACAAGTCATTGCATGTTTCTAATTGCGTTCGTAATAACTGGAGTAATGAGATTTATAATAATAATTATTGTTATTATTGTCTGTCATTAGAATCATATAAATTCTGACACAAATGCTTTTTATTCGCCATTTATAATCGCTTTAACTGTAATAGTGATAGATATCATAATTGTAATATATAGACAGATAATTGTAATAATGATAATAAAAATAATGTAATGACGATAATAAGAATAAAAAATATCTGTAAGTGCGCAAAGGACTATTACCAAGTAGCTCCGTCATTGTTTGTATGAGCGAGCGATCTCCACTCACGCGAAAGGTATTGCGGGCAGTCTACACATAGGAGATTTTAGGAAAAATAATTATTTTTGGTAGTTTCCTTTCAAGACTCCACTTTAATACTAACTACAAAAAATTAACTGGTGTTAGGTAATAATGTGGCACTTTTTGATTTTATAAAACTTTTGGTGAGAATGGTCAATTGCATATTAATTGCATTTACGCCCTTCAGAAAAACGTAAATATTAACATACTAATTTTCAAGCGATAGAGCATAAAATCATCTGTAATGTGACTATCTTTTCAAGTTGAGGGAATAGCCATACTTCGAGAAATGTATTTTATAAAAGAGACTATTTAAAACAATACGATAAATTGACAGCTCTATTACTCTTTAATTACACCAAGCGAAGACTTGAAATTCGGTTCAGATATTCAGTATATCATAAAGTTTCACTGTAAAATAAATGGTAAACTTTTAAAGATGTGAGTTCAATTTTCACAATTTTTTTGCCGATTTCGTATGGAATGTCCCTGTCGTGAATTTTTTTAGGTTATGGGTATTTTCTGTTTGATCTCTTAATTATGACCTTTTATCTCGCGCTTAAAATATTTGGTGTTCCGACCGAAGTGCTCACTCGGTTCTACGGTATCACAGGTCAACAAGTTTCTTTCATTAGAAAACTGAATAGTGACTCTAGTTCAACTTTTATACGAATTCTTCTATCAGAAATAACTTCATTTTTAAGTAATATACAGAGTGATTCAGAAATATGGCTATACGTTTGATCGCATTTTGTGACGAAAAATATTATTATTGAAGGAAATATGATGTTATCATTGGAAAGGGAAGCCTTTAAGTTACAACAATAGAACAAAACAAAACAAATCACTGCTCACGTGTAGCTTGGCGGGTTGATTTTTGTGAGCTAGCATCGAACGCCTCCACAATTCTCTTCGTTGTTTCTGCATCCATGCTAATGCGAGGCCTTTCAGGTGGTTTGATTTTCTACATCCTTCCCGTTTCAACTGTCGTTTTCTCCGCTTCCCCACAGTCGACGGCTGCAATGCTACGTTAAAACTCACGTCTTGCCCGTCTTGCGGCCTCACGATCATTAGCATACGTTATTGCCCATGCAGCAATAGTAATTTGCTGTTGCATATTGATCGCAATTTGGCTAATGACGTAAGTTCTACACTGTTTTGTTTTATTCCATTGTTGTAATTTGAATAATTGCCTTTTTTAACGGTAATTTCATATTTCCTGTAATGGTAATATTTTCATCACACAACGCGATCAAACATATAGCCATATTTATGATTCACCCCGTACTTCTATAGACTAGTTTCTAGGTTATAATTCTTGTACATTATTATTTTTTTAAATTCAATGCCCCCATATTGTCATTCGACATTCTGGTGTTCTCTCCTGGCATGACGTTATTGTATCCCACTTCTGAGGTTGGGGCGCCTGAAAGGCGGAGTTACCCTGCCCCGATGATATATGATAGCTGATGATGATGGTTTCGATGGTGCCAGTGAGTTAGTTAGTTACGAAATTAGATCTAAACGGCATCAATTCTTCTTTCGGTAAGAACTTGCAATGTTACACAAGACACTGTCTGCAGAGAACAGAGATGATAATGTGATGATTATGATGATGATAGTGATGAACTCACACTTGAATTTTTTTGAAGAGCTACATGAACACAAATTGATGGTTTTCTTTTTCTCCCAAAGCCACCACGTCATTTCGATATTCTGGTATTCTCTCCTGGCATGGCGTTACTGTAATCCATTTCTTGAGGGGGGGGCGCCTGGTAGGCGGGGTTACGCTGTCCCGATGATATATAATAGCTCATAATGATGGTAATGATGCGCCAGGAGAGGCTTTAATCCTAAACGTAATGAAATGTTAATGATGGCCAGATGATGTTCGGGAACAATTTGGGCCTTAAAGTTTCCTGACATTTGTCTTACAGGTGAGGAAAAATCCCGAAAAGTACCATCACCCAGGAAACTTGTCCCGACAGGGGATAGAACCCGGGTTCTCTGCGTGACAAGGGAGCATGGCAACTCGAGACCACAGCGGGAGACGGGTCTTCAGGATATAAATATCATGAAATTATGTCCATCGCTGTGGTCTCGAGGTAGCGTGCTGCCTTGTCACGCAGCGGGCCCGGGTTCGATCCCGGTCGGGACAGTTTTTCTGGGTGAGGTTTTTATCGGGGTTTTTCCTCATCTGTAAGACAAATGTCAGGAAAACTTTAAGGCCCAAACGGTCCACGAAATCATCATCATTCAGATTCATCTTAGGTTAAACTTAGGTTTAGGGACTCTCCTGGCGCACCATTATCATCATCATCATCATCATTACCCATATCATCGGGACAACGTAACCCCGCCTTCCAGGCGCCCCAAGCTCAAAAGTGGGTTACAAGTACGGCATGCCAGGAGAGAAACCAAGAATGTCGAAAGACAAACCTAGGGCATTTGAAAAAAAAAAAAATGAGCCCTTGAGTTTTAAAATGGGCTATGTCCACTTTTGCTTTCATTTACACGTGAGCATGTACTTTTCTAATCTTTCCAAGTGTTTATTAAAACAAAACGTTTGCTCTTTGTATTACTATTTATAGTACGTTATTTGGACCCATATTTAGAAGAAAATTATTTGTTCTCTAAATATGACATAATGTACATGGCCCATTTAATATTCAAGGGCTTACTTTGCCTAATACCTACCGCGGGTTTGAGTTTATCTAAATTCATTCGACACTATCAGTGCTTACATTTATTCAGTAAAACTAAATATATAGTCACACTTAGAATTACATTATATAATGGATGTGGACAGCTAATAAGAAATGAGGGAAATTTTGAGGAAGAGGCAGAATTCAATACCTAGGAACAATAATCACAAATAGGAATGAGATGAAGAAACAAATTAAAACACATAAAAAAAAGTTAAACTAAATACGTATAAAACTATTATTCTACCAGTTATATTATATGGATGCGAAACATGGACTCTTACTTTAAGAGAGGAAAGGAGATTGCGAGTATTTGAGAATAAATTTCTTAGAAAGTGATTGAACCATTTGGGGAAAAAGGTGAAAAAATGACAATGGGGATAGAATGATAAGTTTATGTAAACAACATAGCTATATGATAATGAATAGTTTCTTCCAACATCGGGAACTACATAAATACACATGGGAACAGCCAACAAATACTCGTAGTCTCAAATCAATATTTGATTATATAATTGTGAAATAAAAACGTGATATGATTGTGAAAGATGTTAGTGTGTATAGAAAACCAGATTGCGGAAGTAATCATTATATGCTTTTGGGAAAATTTATATTAACAAGTAGGAAAAAACAAAATATTGAATTAACGAATACCGAATAAATACAACCCTTTTGAAGGAACAAAGATATAAAGTAACTTTACTTTATGATGAGAGTATAAAATATTTTTTTCAGAGAAGATTAAAACAAAAATTTAATTTAAATTTAAATAAATCTGCAGTAGAAATGTATGATAAATGAAAAGGAAGTATACATTCAGCAGCTTTAGAAGCACTTGGGACAAGAAATTAAGAATTAATAAGAAATAATGAATGGTTTAATCACGATATTTGAAAAAATAGTAGAAGAGAAAAAGAAAGCACGAAGAAATGGATATCAGATCCCTCGACAATATTTAGAAATTGATATATCAGCTTAAAAAAAATAAAACAAAAGTAGAAGTGAGAAGAGTAAAAAATTAATACTGGAATAGAGATCATTCGATTGGATATGCTAGATCCAAAGAAGCTTGGAAAACATTACAAAATGTCAGGAAATTAGAGTCGGGTAGCATAAAATCTGTTTATTGTAGTAAAATACATACTGATTTATATGGGTATAAAAAGGAGAACAGTGAAGTGAAAATTATTTGTTAAGCCGGCCATGATGTCCTGATGGATAATGATAATAAGGATAATCTGCATTGATTGCTATATAAATTCCATCTCTTCTGTAAACAAATTGATATGAAAATAAATAGATAGATAAGATAGATCATGTAAAATATCAATAAATAAGTCAAAAGTAATGGCATTTATTGGTAAATATGGAATTAGATCAAAAATTGTACTGGATAACAAAATAATAGAACAAATATCACATTTCCAATATTTAGGATGTGATATAACTTATAGAGAAAATAAAGATATAGAAAATAAAGTAAATAAATTCCAGGCTATTTGTGGAACCATAAAAAGAACCTTAGGTCGGAAAACAAGGAAAGATACGAAACTTAAATTATATAAAACAATGACTGTTCCTTTGTTGTTGTATGGAAGTGAAAAATTGGATAATGAAATCAAGGGATAGAAGCAGGATACAGACTGCGGAAATGCTGTTTTTACGTAATGTGAAAGGATGCACAAGAGCGGATAGAATAAGGAATGAAACTATACGAGAAGAATTAAATATATATAAAATTGAAGATAAAATCAGTGAAAATAATAAGAAATGGACAGAACACTTAATGAGAATGAACAACGAAAGAATACCAAAAAGAACCTTCCTGTATAATCCCAGAGGAACAAAGAGATGTTGGCCGACCACGTAGAAGATGGAGTCCACTTTTAACTTCGCCGAAACAGGCTGCATAGCCTAAACCTTGTAGTAGAAGAAGAAGAAGATAGATCATCGGTTGATTAATGTCTTTGACATCGACCGATTCCTAATAGTCAATTTTGTCGGTCCATCCAATCTCCTGGATGAAGACGTTTCTCCTTCATATATAAACATATTCCCTGACTCCAGGAGGTTTTAGGTCTTCCTCTGCCTCGTCTTCCCTCAGGTTTCCATTCCAAAAGACATTTTGGTAGCCGATCTTCTTCCATTCGCTGGACATGTCTATACCATCTTAATTGCTTAGTTATAATAGAATCTAAAATAGTGTCTTCAATCTTCATTTTCTGCCTTATAACTGAGGTCCTAATTTTTTCTATTCTTGAAATTCTTGCTGCCCTTCGTATACAATTGATTTCCGTTGCCAAAAGATAATATTAGTTTTTGTTGTTAATGACCAACGTTATGCTCCATAAGTAATGTTGCTTTTAACAATTGTATGGTATATATTCATTTTATGTTTATTACTTATATTTTTATCCCACAATATCCCATTGAGGCAAGCAATTGCAAATTTTCCTCTATTATTTCTATTTCTTATTTCCTCTTCATAACTTCCATTTTTATTTATTTTTATTCCTAAACATGTTATCTCACTATAAGATTTTATTTTTTCTCCAGTCTCCAAAATTAAATTTTGTTCTGGTTCACCAATTGATAAATATTTTGTTTTCTTCATGTACAAAATTAATCCCCATTTATTATATTATTATAACGGGCTTCCAATATAAAAACCGGACCGGCCTCACGGAGTTTCACCCGGCACGCAGTGATGTCTCTTCCTCCCGCAATTCACCCTGCCTGCCACCCGTCCTTGAATTGTTTCTTACCTTATAGAAAATGCTGGAAATGTTGTCCTCCCGCAGTTAAACAGGCATTATACCGAGTAAACACATTTAGATTGACACGCTGTAGTTCGGGCACTGTCAAGTTTCTGATTTCATTTCTATGTTGTTCTTCAGTTCTTCCAATGTGTGCGGATTTGTTTTGTACACTTTGTCTTTCAGGCTACCCCACAAATAAAAATTACACACTGTTAGATCTGAGGAGCGAGGGGACCATACACCAGCACTAATCACTCTATCTTCAAACATTTCCCTAATTTTATTCATGGACTCCTCTGCTGTATGAGCAGTAGCAGATCTTGTTGAAACCACCCATATGATTTCTCTTCAAATTTAGTCACAAGATCGTGGATTGTCGATCTGGAAGGAGGTAATTGTCCAGGGAAGTTCCGAATAAATTCCTCGCGAACGCGACGAGCTGATTCGTATTTATAACAACATTTACACGCATAAATGCGCTGCTCTAATGTCAGCTGACGTCTCATCTTGTCGAACGATAGTAAACTGACTAGTTCAAGGACGAGCGGCTGGCAGAGTGAAATGCGGACGAGGAGAGAGCGCTGCCTGACGGGTGAAACCCCGTGAGGCCGGTCCGGGTTTATATTGGAAGCCCAGTATTAATTTTATGGTCATATAATCTAAATCTTCATAATCTCGTACAAATAACAATTGATCATCTGCAAAATATAAGTTCTATAAAGTTTTATTGTTTGAAATAGGAATTCCCAGGCTTGAACATTCTCACCTGCAATTCTTTAATATTTCACGTAGGGCCTACGTATATTTTGAAACAGAGTCAGTTATAAGACAACCACCTTGACGTAGACCTTTATGTATTTATCGTAAAACAATGTGACAATTTACTGCCAAATTAAATTTTAGATTTGCAATTGTCATATAATTTTGTATAGCTTTAATTATTATAGTCTTAATTCCATGAAAATACCACGTGCTAAAACAAAATTTATGACTGTAAGTACATTTTCTTTGAGATGCAAGTTGGAACTCGAAGGAAGGTTGACGAGCAGGGCATGGTTTGTAAGTATCTAGAAATCG
Source organism: Diploptera punctata (assembly GCA_030220185.1). Lineage (NCBI taxonomy): Eukaryota > Metazoa > Arthropoda > Insecta > Blattodea > Blaberidae > Diploptera > Diploptera punctata. Next base: position 999,184 of record JASPKZ010000458.1, on the reverse strand, counting down.
AGAGAACTAATTAGGGGTTACTACAAAAGCAAGTAGACATATGTCAAATTAATAATCCTGTCATAATAGCAGGTTACATTAATTACACAATCTAGAAGAATGTATATTTCATAATGGAAATTAATGTTTTTGTCCAATGCCACCAGGTTGTGTTTTATAACATTTCTGACTTTCTCCCCCTGGCATTGACGGAATTATAATATATTTGTTAGGTTGGGGCACCTGGAAGGCGGAGTTATATTACCCCGATGATATGATGGGTGATAAATGATAATGAAACTCCAGAAGAGTGCTTAAATATAAATTTAACCTAAATTAATAAATTACTTGGGCAACCACAGGAAACATTCCTATAGTCTAACCGGGAATCGAATTCGTGATCTCATGAACTATAGTCAGAAACGCTGACCACTAGCTCATGATTCAGCAGTGATACCGCGAAAACTGACTTATACCTTGGAGGCTAGGGCTGATACTACAAGAAATGAACAGATCTTAGAAATAGCAACTCACTGGCGCTATCGAACTCGTAGTTCATGGCCGCGCGGACATAATAAGCTCTCCATAATCCCTATCCTGAGCTAATGTTTTCTAATCATCCCCTGTATAATCTACTTCCCTAATATCATGGTTAATTTTATTCTCCCACCTCATTCTTGGTCTACCAACTGGATGTTTCCCTCTGGTTTTTCTACAAGAAGCTTCCATGCACGTCTTTCATTCCCCATTCGTGCCACATGTCCTACCCATTACAGTCTATGAGATTTAACTGTTCTTATTATATTTGGCTTCCTATAAAGACCGGGTAGTTCACGTATGTAGTCTTCTCCATTCATCTGTCTGTTCATCTCTCTTTGGCACAAATTTGTTCCTAAGAACTTTATTCTCAAGAACTTATCTCATTTCTTCCATTAAAGTAAGAGTCCATGTTTCGCATCCATATAACTGGGAGAATAACTGTTTTATATAATTTCAGTTTAACGTTTTTTGGAAGTTGGGAAGACAAGAGTCCCTGTAATGCATAATTAGCACGCATTTCCAGAATAGAGCCTATGTTTAATTTATTTGTGCATTTCTTTCCTATTTGTGATTATGGTTCCTAGGTATTTGAATTCAGTCACTTCCTCGAAATTTCCCTCATTTCCATTTTATAATGTATTTCTGTGTGTGACCATATATATATATATATATATATATATATATAGTTTTATCGATATTTACTTCCAGTTCTAATTTCTTAGTGTTACTCAATAGTGTGTGCGTGTTGTCCTTTAGTATCTCCTCGCTATCGGCCAATAGTATTACATCATCATTAGCATAAACTAACAGCATATTGATACCATTGAATTGTAGGCCTTCTTCATCCTCTAAAGATTTGATGGCATGCTCTAGAACAAAATTAAATAGTAGAGGAGATACTGCATCTCCTTGCTTCAACCCATCTTGGATTTCAAAAGTAACCGATAACTGTTTGCCTAGACGCACCCTACTCTTTGTGCCATTTAGACTCATTTGTATAAGTCTAGCTAACTTTTTAGGAATTCCGAACACCAGCAGGATACTATATAACTTCTCCCTCTTAATTGGAACGTATGCCTTTTTGAAGTCTACGTATAGTTTATGCGCAGTACCATTATATTCCCATTTATTTTCTGACATTTGTCATGCACTGATAATAATATCAATAATAATAATAATAATAATAATAATAATAATAATAATAATAATAATAATAATAATAATAATAATAATAATAATAATAATAATAATAATAATAATAATAATAATAATAATAATAATAATAGTAATAATAATAATAATAATAGTAATAATAATAGTAATAATAATAATCTTATGACATTTCATGGGAAGGATCCCTTACAAAGTAAAATCTATCTCCAGAATAAACTTTTAGAGAGATCTAATCAATTTAAATATCTTGGATATTATATCTCTACCTGACATGAAAAGGATATCCATGAAAAAATTACTAGTTATAATAAAAGTTTGGGAATTATTAATCCAGTTATGAAACACCCCTTGTACAAAAAAAAAAAAAAAAAAAAAACAGATTACGTTTATATAACACTTTCGCTAAACCAGTGTTGACCTATGGTAGTGAAGCATGGACACTAAAAAGACAACATGAAAGCAGAATAACGGCTTTTGAAATGAGATTCATGCGCAGAACAGCGGGTTACACCAGATGGGATCGGAAAAGGAACACCGATATCTTAAAAGAATTGAAGACTACGCCAATTTTGGAAATATTAAACAGTACCAGCTAAATTGGAAACACCATCTTGAAAGAATGAGTTCAAATCGGATCTCGAAAACTGTTTATAATTATATACCAAGAGGACCAAGATCTCTGGGCCGTCCTATGAAACGCTGGAGGGAAAATTTTCTATAGGATCGTAACAGGCCTTGGCCTAATACTTGGAAGGAAGAAGAAGAAGATATTAATCTTCTTAGGCGAGAATCTGATATCTTTGTACATCTTTCTGACTTATAATTATGGTATAGTTTTTTGAAAGTTACATTCCTTGACTTAAACTGTAAGGCGAACCACTACTTTCTCGCACAGTAATTTATCGGGAATGCTTGAGGATTAATTAATCAGGGAGATAATAAAAACCGCGTTTGAACACTTAGTGATGGTCTTTGTTAACGTTTTGCCTCAGCGAACTATGATTGAAAACAAGTTTTTTCATCTTTTTTTTTCTACTTTGGAAAGCGTCCTTTGATTATGTCCACTTCTTTACGTTTAAAAAAAGAGCCGCGCGTGGCGGTAAAAACTGGTGACCTTGAGAGTGTAATGGTTGTTATTGTAGATGGGGTGTGAAGTGTGACCATTTTCCATACACCACACTGTGTACAAACCCAGGATCTTTTTCATCGCGATTCGTGCAAAAGCGAATCATATCCAACTTTCGTATTGAATTATTTGAAGATCGACCGCAAAACTAACTAACTAACTAACTAACTAACTTTACTGGCACTATCGAACCCAGACTGAGTCAGTATTCATTTTGCTAATGAAAGCGTTGCTATTGAAACGCGTTGACTGTTTTTGCTTTTTAATTTGGTATTTAAGTTTTTATTGACTATGTGTAATTTTATCACCAAAAAGATCCTATGTTATTAATATAGGCTACAGATATAGGCCTATGTAAAACTTACTATTTAACTCATGCCTCAAATGATAGTCAATGACCAATCGCGTTTCAATGAATTTTGTTTTACAACCAATGACAGTCGTGTTTCACTTCGCTCTTTATCGATTTATTTTTATGAACCTCTGCTTTTGTGAAAAAGAAAGCTCCTTTTTAATATTTTGAACAGGTGAGAGCATTATTTTTTTTTCCAACAAATACATTGAATATAGTAAATAATGAACATATTCCTTGATTTTACTGAGTTGTTTACTAAAAAATAAATGAATAACCTATAATGTTGATTATAATATACAGTTTGATGCGTTCATTATTTCTCCACTAGGATGCAATTCTTATAATATTACGATCCTGTTTGGCAGTAAATAATGTGATCATGTTGCAGTGAATATTTCTAATTTGTTTACATTAAATATATACATATTCTAAAATACCGGTAACTGTAGTTAAATTATGATTTTATTCGTTAAATAGTCCTAACAAATGTCACTCTTGATTTCTAAATCCTCTAGATAAATTGGAAATCACTCGTGGCATTACTTATGACTATGAAACTCATGCCCCAAATGGGAGTTAATGTCCAATCACATTTCAATTATATTCATTTACAACCAATCACAGTTATGTTTCGCCTAGAATTTACCAACCAAAGTTTCTCATAATAAAGAAAGCACCTCCTTTTTAACATGCTGAATAGGTCATAGCATTATTTTGCAGTGACTGACTCTGTAAGAAAGACGGCTACCAGATCGTATATATAGTGTATGAATTTCAACATATAGCGCATGCGGGAGTTAATATAAAAATATTTGTAGCAATTTATTATACCACCAAAAAAAAAAAAACACTGTTTGCACTTTCTTATATTTATTTTTTCCCAGGTAATAACATTCCACAAAAATATAATTGTCATATTTACATAATAGGACATCAGAAATGAATTAATATACAGTTTGATGTGTTTCATTTTTTCTCCATTAGAGTGCATTCTTACAATATTGCGTTCCTTTGGCAATAAATGATAAGATCTGGTTGCAGTGATGAACAAAAGAAGCAAATGAAGCGTACCAATTGTTTCTCATTTGTTTTCAAACATCGCAATTTACATTAAATATATAAATATTTTAAAATAACTATATTTAAATAATGATTTGTGAGTAAACAACTTAATTTTATTCGTTAAATAATCCTAACAAATGCCACTCTTGAGTTCCAAATTCTCTAGATAAATTCACTCCTCGCCTCGTGAATCGTGAATTTATCGATAATTTGGAAGTCGCTCGTGGCATTACTTATGATAATTAATTTATCGGCAATAACTTAAAACGCGTGCTTACACTTTGATTGAAGTTAGTCTAAACTCCTGAATACTTTAAATTCGTGACTCCCTTATTGTAGGATCATATTACATCAAAGTACTGTATTTGTTTATTATTTATGGAACAATTTTCTTGTAAGCCCTTGTGTCTCTGAACGTGACTTAGGCGTTCGTCCCCTACAGGGAAGAAACTCAACTATACTAATTTAGTTACACTTGTTTTAATAGAGAGGAAAAAGAGCACATGTCACCTGTCTAGTGATTTGTATTTGGTACAGGGAGATGGCTATTAGAGCCTTCTGATACCATAACTAGTAAAACTTGGAAGGAAATAATCTATAGTGGCACTTGCATCTTTTCCTCTGGACACATCAATTAAAATAAGGGTTCGTTTAGTACATCGGTTCCCAAGGGGTTCGCAAAATACAAAATATTCCTGGGGGTTCGCCAAAACTTTTCCGTAATGACAGGTTTCGAGGTTACGCCTATTATTGTTTCCTTAATTTCTGCGGCATTGGCGTAATAATAATAATTGTATTGTATTGTAGGTCTATGTTTCCCTTTAAAGAGATTTAGGCGCTCTCCCCCTACAGGGAAGAAATTGAACCACACTAATTAAGTTACACTTGTTTTCGTATAGATGTCATTTTGAGTGGTCCGTGGTCAGCGCACCGCCTCACACTGACATCTAGGAAACCATTGGAATTACTAGGACGGGAAAATTCGGTAAAATTTGCTTAGAGGCCTTTTCATTCAGGCTTTTTTACGAGCCTGAAAATCTTCAGACTCGGGACCCACGGCTTAAAGTCCCTCTCGGAGGACTTGCTCCTTCGATTTTTCCGTCCTAAAAAATTTATCGACCCCGGCCGGGTTTGAACCCGCTACCCTCGGGACCAGAGGCAAGGAGCATAACCACTAGTCCACCGCGGCCGACTTTAATAATAATAATAATAATAATAATAATAATTAATAATAATAATAACAACAATAAAAATATATATATATATATTATATACAATGTTATACATTTTTCCGGCACGAATGATTTGTTAAATCTTTGGTTTTTTTAACATTTCATTTTTTCCCCCAATGAATAGGGAGTTAGCCCGTGGCATCAACCCCCAACCTGGAGGATCAGGAAATTTTCTGTTTGGTTTTTCTTCCCATAGCCTTTGAAGATCCCTCTTCACCATATGGCAGCGTTTCTCAATTTTCCCTCTCTTCTGCCAGATCCGCCGTCTTGAAGGATTCCTTCTGCGCCGACTCTGCTGTTGAGCCTGTTGAGATTTTCACCGTAACCCTGACTAGGGGCCCTTACAGGGTACTATCAGTCGGAGCCAACTGAACCCTTGTTTTTTAATGAGGTTATTACTCCTCCCCCTCCTCCTTTGTCATCCGGGCTTGCCGGAGTTATTATAATAAATAATAATAATAATAATAATAATAATAATAATAATAATAATAATAATAATAATAATAATAATAATAATAATTATTATTATTATTATTTTAAAATTAAATTAGTCATATAATGTCCCTTGTTACATATGTGTAAGATCGGGAATTTATCAAATTATTTCATCAATAAATTAATATTTACCGTGTATGTCTGATTTACAATTATGTAACAACGTTAGGAATACATTTAATTTCGCTACAATTAGGCCTACACGTTGTGTAACTTTTAAGCTGTAACTAGAGTAACTTTAGGTTTTAACCGTTAATCGTTAAGTTAATTTAAAGTTATTATTAAACATTTTGCTTAGAATTAAATTTTATGCATGTCTACTGTGTGTATATTTGAAAGTCAGTGGTTCACCCAACTCAGATCGTTGTAGAAGGGGTTCACGAGTCTAAAAAGGTTGAGAACCGCTGCCTTAACCAATTATGCTAAGTAAAGTGATCCCACTACAGGCCTCAGGAGGCCCTTGGGGTAGTAGGAGGTTAAGGCTCCCACTTTTTCTTGACAATCGGCACTTGATGTCAGCCCTGCGTGACGGCCGCCTTTACCCCAGAACAAGCGTCTGGTACTCATTTCCGTTAGAGGTTGAGTCGACCCCAGGGCCATAGTTCCGCCAGAAGGTTTTGGTCAGTTTAAAAATCCTGACCCCCACCGGGACTTGAACCCTCGACCTTCCGACTTGTAGCGCAGTGCCTTAACCACTACGGCGTGCCCCCCACCAATTATGTTATGGCGTGTTAAACTCATTCTTGTATATCGATAAGTTACGTAGAACTGAGCCTTGTTTTGTTAGTAACCCGAGACGGAAAAATATGTCAATAGGACCCTTGCTCGATATTGTTTCATTCGCGTTATGTCCTCATGGGCTAGTGGCCAGAGATTCTGACTACAGTTCATGGGGGTCCCGGGTTAGATTCCTAGTCAGTCCACAAGATTTAATTCTTAAAGAGAGTTATTCAGGTGGTCGCCCATGGTCAAGATTTAGGTTAAGCTTACGTTTAAGAGCTCTCCTCTCGCTTCATTATCGTTCATCTCATATCATCGGCGTAACGTAACTTCGCCTTCCAGACGTCCCAACTTAAGAAGTGGATCACAATCCCGTCCATTCCACGAAAGAATATCAGAAATGTCATAGAGAACCTGGTGATTTTATTTTATTTATTTATTTATTTATTTATTTATTTATATTTTACTTGATGAAGTTAAGACCGTAAGGTCTTCTCTTCCACTTCACCAATTATACATATAATAACAATTATGAGTTATCTTTATGATTCCACCCATCCATCCAAAGTAATTCTCACGAGGGCAGGTATTTCACTGCAATAATAGCATTTTCAAGCTATGCTTTGCAGCTTTACTAGGGAATTATATATGTGGTAGCTTCCCGTTGCTTTACATACCGATGAAGGATGATGATGATAATCATAAGAATGATGATGATGGCCGGATGATTTTCGGGGACCGTTGGGCCCTAAGCTTCCTGACATTTGCCTTACAGGTGAGGAAAACCCCGATAAAATCCTCACCCAGGACCCTGTCCCGACCGGGAATCGAACACGGGCCCGCTGCGTGACAAGGCAACACGCTACCTCGAGACCACAGCGGTGGACATCTTTATGATTAATGATACATAATAGATATAGGCACAATATAAAACTGACAATGGAAAGAAATAAAATTTGTAATTATAATGGAATGATAATAATAATAATAATAATAATAATAATAATAATCTATCTATCTATCTTCGGGTTTTTACAGCTGCTGCCGTCTTCCCGTGCCAAACCTCCAAAGCCTACGGTCTTGGGCATCTTCGATGCTTAGCCCTCTAGCTTGCATTACTGTCTTCATGTTTTCCTTCCATGTTAACCTTGGTCTTCCTCTTTTCTTCTTTCTGTTAGGATGCCATTCATATAGTTGCTTCGGCCATCGCTCATCTTCCATTCTTAAAACATGTCCTAACCACTTTAATTCCTTTTCCTCAATTCTTTCAATTATGTTTTCTTCTGCTTCCATTTTGTTTCTAATTTCCTTATTTGTGACACGTTCTAATTTAGACTTTCTGGCACTTCTTCGTAAATAATCCATTTCTAGAGCTATTAGTCTATTCTTGTAGTACTTATTGATTGTCCATATCTCACTTCCGTACATTGCAACAGATTCCACCAATGTTTTACCAATATATTTTTTTGTGTCTTTCCAAATATGCTTATCCCACCATATGGAATTTAATGATGATATTATTTTGTGCTACTCAATTCAATTCTATGTTTTATGTTCTCTTTGCCTATACCTTCGATGTTATCCATAATCATTCCCAAATATTTAGTTTGTTTCACTTGCTTTATTTGGATTCCATCTTCCAATACTAAGTTTTCTCTTTCATTGCTATTTATTGCCAGATATTCTGTTTTTTGTAAATTTACTGTGAGACCCCATGATTCATATGTGCTTTTCAACCTTTTTATCATGAATTCCATATCAAATTGTCTTGCGCTAAAACCAGTTGATCATCGGCAAATTGTAATGTCAGCAAAAATCTATTGCCTATTGGGATCCCCATACCTTTGCAGCTTTGTTTCCATTTCGTTAATATAAATTCTACATAAATATTAAATAAAATTGGTGATAGACTGCACCCTTGTTTCAATCCCTTTGAGGTGTTTATAGGATTAGACATTATATTTCCCATTTTAACATAAGCGGAGTTATCTTTATAGGTTTGTTTAATAATTTCTATTAGGTTTCTGTCAATATTGTATTTCTCCAATACTTCCCATATTTTTTTCCTCGGAATTGAGTCATAAGCTTTCTCTAAATCTATCATTGTCAAATGGGTTTCTTCTCCAACTGCAGTCCGTTTTTCAATTAACTGTTGTATTGCAAATATATTTTCAACACATGACCTTCCTGGTCTGAATCCATTTTGATCTTCTCCTAATTTGTCTTTAACATCTTTTTGTAACTTTGTTTTTAATAACTTCGTAAATATTCTATATAATGTGTTATTTATACTTAGTCCTCTGTAGTTTTTTTGCGTCTCTTCTATCGCCCTTCTTGTATATTGGTACTATGTAGCTTATTTTCCATTCATCAGGAATCTTCTGTATTGCAATGCACTTATTATACAAGTCCCTCAATCTACCTATTAAATTTTTGGGCCATATTTAATTAACTCATTTGGTATGTTTCCCGGCCCTGGTGCCTTTTTATTCTTTAGGATTTGAATTTCTAATTCTATATCTATTGTATCAAATTCCAGGGCGTTCATTTCTATGGATGGATTTTCTTGTTGTTTCCATAAACTCATTTCTAGTTTCTGACAGTAAAGCTTTGTAATGTTTTTCTGCGTCTGATTTTGCTAACAAATTTATCTTGCTGGGTCCTTGGTTGGTTTTCAGTGTTTTTAGAAATCTCCATACTTCTGATGATTGTGATCCTCCTATATAACTTTCTATTTCTTGGCATTTGCTTTTCCATAATTTGTTTTTTTCTTCTATCACTTTCCTTTTAACTTTGGCGTTTGTTCTCTTGTATTCTATCCAATTTTCTGTTGTTTTATTTGCCAACCATTCTAAGTAGCATTTTTCTTCTTTTTGGTTAATTCTTCAATATCATCATTCCACCAATCTTGGGTATTTTGTTTTTTATTTATTGTGCCTAATGCTTCTTTTGCTGCCGAATGTATTATTTCCTTTAATTGATTATATTCTTCTTCTATGTCTTCCTTGTAATCCAAATTCTCAATTTTAATCCTCAGTCTTTCTTTATATAAGTTTTTGATACTATCCTGATTAAATAAATACAGTTTAAATTTTTCTTCCTGCTTCGGTTGCATTGTTGATTTCCTTGCTTCATCATGCACTTTTTTCCCTGTAGGGAATTTGGGGATGATCTGTGCTGTGAGTAGATAGTGGTCAGAACCACAATTTGCTCCTCTTTTAACCCTTGAGTCCTTAATAAATAAGGAAGTATTTTGCTTTACAATTATGTAGTCTATTATTGATTTCTGATTGAGACTAGGTCGTTCCCAAGTAAATTTATGAATATCCTTATGGTCGAAAAATGTGGTTTACTATCTTTAATTTATGTTGTTTGCACATCTCTATGATTCTATTTCCATTATCGTTGACTTCTTGTTCCCCATATTTTCCTACTGCTTCGTCATTGTTTCTTCTACCCACTTTCCCATTTAAATCTCCCATTAGTATTAATTCTTCATTACTTCGTATTTTCTCTATTTGTTCCACTAATACTGAATAGTACTTTTCTTTCTGACTGTGCAGCATCGTCTGTTGGTGAGTAGACTGCTAAGAACACCATTGTTCTTCCCATAAGCTTCATTTTAATCTTTAGGCATCTTTCATTAATATGTTCATATTCTGTTATGTTTTTACTGTATTTCTTTTTTACAAACATTGATACTCCTGCTTTAGCTCTTTTTGATTTATTTACACCTGACCAAAAATGTATGTAGTTTCCTAAATATGAATTTCCCGATCCTTTCTTTTTTGTTTCCGTCACTGCTGCAATATCTATGTTGTTCTGGAATAATTCTCCTGCTACTTCATTAATTTTGTTTCTAATTCCTCGTACATTCCACGTGCCTATATTCCATGTCCGTTTTCGTTGCTTTTGTCTTTCATACTTTTTTCCGTCCGGCTTTGATTGATTTGGTCTTTTAGCATTTTGTTTTTTTTTTTTAAAAAACCAGGGTTCAGTTGGCTCCGACTGATAGTACTCTGTAAGGGCCCCTAGCCAGGGTTACGGTGAAGACCTCAACGGCAGAGTCGGCGCAGGAGGAGTCCTTCATCACGGCGGATCTGGCGGAAGAGGCAACCCTATCTCTAAGGGAAATAGAGAAACGCTGCCTTGCGGTGAAGAGGGATCTTCAAAGGCTATGGGAGGAAAACCCAGACAGAAATTTTCCTGGTCCTCCAGGTTGGGGGTTTATGCTGTGGGCCAGCTCCCCACACATTAAAAAAAAAACATAATAATAATAATAATAATAATAATAATAATAATAATAATAATAATAATAATAATAATAATAATAATAATAATAATAATAATACACTGCTCAAAACAATTACTTATTCAATTTATTACAAGTGTTCCTCTAATTGTTTTGAGCAGTGTAATAATAATAATAATAATAATAATAATAATAATAATAATAATAATAATAATAATAATAATAATAATATAGTAACAATAATAACCTATAATTTGACTTTTGAAATAAAAAGTATTTAGAGTTATGTCATTGTTACATTTAAACAGGAAATTGTTTTGAATGTGGCCTTCGTCGTCATGTGCGATCTTCCGTATCATTGGTTACTCCTTCATTTAACAATTAAAAACATGAGAATCGCTTTCTTTGTGACATGATGTAGGCATTATTGTTGTTGTTAAATTGTCAGTATGATGCAATAAACACCCATCTCCTCTCTTACTTAATTAAAAATAATGTACATATTATTACTACTACGGGCTATTCTCTCTCTTTCTTTCTTAGTTTAACTTCTTCCTCTGTAAGGTGCACCTCCAGGCCCTTACAGGTAACGACCTGTCTAGAAAAGATTTGTAACCCTGGTTCGCATATAGTTTATTTTGACCGCACAACGACATAACTTATTGGCTCCATCGAACCCTTACGTTCATGGCTACCCGACATAAACTCTCCATACAACCCTATCCTGTGTCAAAGCTTTCCAGCCATCCCTGTAAAATATCTTCTTGTATTTTGTAAGCCCATGTTTCCCTTAACAGAGATTTAGGCGCTCTCCCCCTACAGGGAAGAATTTGAACCATACTAATTTAGTACACTTGTTTTCGTATAGATGTCATTTCAATGGTCCGTGGTCAGCGTTCCGCCTCATACTGACATCTAGGAAACCAATGTAGTACTAGGACGGGAAACTTCGGAAAATTTTGCTTAGAGGCCTTTTCATTCAGGCTTATTATTCTTTACCACTTCCATCATCACTGTCTTCGCTATGTAGGCTACCTGAACTTTCGGATCTGATGTAGCCCATCTTTGCAACTTGGAATAGAAGTCATAACCAATAACGTAAGGAGTAAAGGGTTGCTGGGTCATATATCTTACTTCCATTGATCGGAACTCATCCTGATGGGTAAGCTCTTATGGTTGATAAAAGTGGAATTGTCAAACCGAATGTATAGGATGTTGAACCATTCTTAAACACTTTTACAGTAACATTTCCTGGGAGACTGTTTTGGTATTCAAATGCTTTATATCCTGCGATTTTGAAATGACCTGACGATTTTGATGAGCCAGGTGTAAGTATAGACTTTTCGCTTTGGATGTTCTCTTGTAATTCTTTGGCCACTAGGTTTTAAATAAAAGGATATCTTCTGTCTGAATATATTTCACATTAAATCGATTTTTGTGGTTGATTTGAGTATCGGCTCTTTATATTATTCCATTGTGTAAATTGTGTCACATTTTAATGGTCTTTTAGATACATCCAAATCCCTATCACATGGTAGATATGAATGTCCGCGTACTAGGTTTATAACTTCTGTTCTTTTTAATAAAGTTTCTGCAGGAAAAGGGATGACTTAACAGGTCTTCAATAACTCAAGAACATTCCTCTCCCATGATAATGTTTATTTAGTGGTTTAATTACTGTATTTGATACGCTCGGAAAACCCCGCCATAGCATGTCCCAAGCCAGGTTGAAGAAGGGTGAGAAGGAGTAACACCTCGTAAAAAAACCTTGGTTCAGCTTGCCCAGCTGATAGTACCTTGTGAGGATCCCTTGCCAGGGTTACGGCGAAGACATCAACGGCAGATACAGCGGAGAAGGAGTCCTTCGGTACGGTGTACCTGACGGAAGAGGCAACTCTACACCTACTGCCTTGTAGATTGACAAACGGGCGGATGGGGTTAGTTAGTCCTGCAAGACAACCCTTCTAGTAGAGGCAACTCCGAAATAAAACTGGGCAGGCTGGGCTCTGGAGCTGGGTGAAGACAATCGGTCTAGGGAGGAAACCCCGAATAATAAATACGCCATGAAAACGGGCTAGCAACCCACTTTAAGGTGTATCTTATACATTGCTCGCAGTTCCAAAGATCAAGCCCCAATAGACGGGAGAAGAACAAGAGAAAGACCAGCCAAGAGATGGATAGACAGTGAATGCTCATCCAATACGTCTTCTTCCGAGGAGTGATTTTGAAAATAAACAGGATGAAAATCCTGCAAATTAAGTTTAAGAAGAAGAATATACGCTCAGAAGCACTACATGTACACAGGATTTACTCGGAGCAACTGAAACCTCGCTGTTAGCCGTTTCCAGAGTGATAACATGGCAGCTACAGAGTAGCATTAGGCAGCCTGCTACTCGGCTTGAAATGCAGCACGATGTACTACCGATCAACTTAAATACACCTGCGCAACTAACTCTTATGGTATCTTCCATTTAACCCAGGAAGTCGGCTAACAGTGTGGGGATTTAAAAACGTTGAAGCACACTGTATTGTGTTGAAATTCTACAGTATATAATCAACGCATACAATATATACTATTAAGTTACTATTGATTACAACATTTAGACTGTTATCAATGCATTGTTGTATCTCGCTCCGGTATTATTTTTCATAAGTAATGCCACGAGTGATTTCCAATTTATCTAAATAATTTGGAAATCAAGAGTGGCATTTGTCAGGACTATTTAACGAATAAAATGAAGCTGTTTACTCACAAATCATTTAAATATAGTTATTTTAAAATATTTATATATTTAATGTAAACGGCGATGTTTGAAAACAAATGAACGATTGGTACACTTCATTTGCTTCTTTTGTTCATCACTGCAACCAGATCATATTATTTATTGCCAAAGAAACACAATATTGTAAGAATGTACTCTAGTGCAGAAAAAATGAAACACATCAAACTGTATATTAATTCATTTCTGATGTCCTATGATGTAAATATGACAATTATATTTTTCTGGATTGTTATTACCTGGAAAAAAATACATTTGAGAAAGTGCAAACAGTGGTTTCTTTTTTTGGTGGTATAATCAATTGCTACAAATGTTTTTATATTAACTCCCGCATGCGCTATGTGTTGACGTTCATCCACTATATATACCATCTGGTAGCCGTATTTCTTAGAGAGTCAGTCACTGCAAAATTATGCTATGACCTATTCAGAATGTTAAAATGAAGTGTTTTCTTTATTATGATAAACTTTAGTTGGTAAATTCTAGGCGAAACACGACTGTGATTGGTTGTAAATAAAAAAATCATTGGTATGTGATTGGTCATTGACTCCCATTTGGGGCATCAGTTAAATAGTCCTTTTAATTAAATATCAGAGAGTTTAATTCTAACATTTGAATGTGTTAGCCGAGCTAACAGTGCCAACATGGGTCTCCGCCTCCGTAGTTCAAACGAATATATGTTTGTATGTCTGTCTGTTTGTTCTTTATAGACTTCTAAACTATTCACCCGATCTTCGTGAAAATTTGTACAATCAGAGCTTCAGATGTGGCGAGTGTTTAGCCGTTATCTATTGCGTTCTAAAATCATTAGTTGTAAGGGTTCACCTGAAACGAAAATTTAAAAGTCGCTCTTGCGATCGCAATTTTCGATATTTCACAACAAAACTCGGAATATCGTATTAAAATAAACCGAGGTATGTAGTAGCCAAAAATCATCAGCAGCGAAATCAGACAGTTAGAAGTGACGGTTTACCTGTAATTTAAAATTACAAATTTTATCTAGCAACCGTCATGTTTGGGTTCGTCGCAATGTAAACCATATAATTAATTCCATCCATCCATAGTAATTCTGCCCGAGGTCAAGGTCTTTCACTGCAATCATAGCATTTTCATGCTATGCGTGCAGCTTTACTAGGGAATTGTGGGTGTGGTAATGCTTTCCTGTTTGCTTTCCACACCGGGGGGGGGGGGATGAAGGATGGTGATGATGATGATGATGATGACGACGATGATGGCCATAATGATTTCGGGGACCGTTTGGACCTTAAATTTTTTCCTGGCAGTTGTCTTACAGGTGAAACCCGAAAACCCCGATAAAAATCTCACCCAGAAAAACATCCGCGACCGTGTATCGAACCCGGGCCCCGCTGCCGTGACAAGGCAGCATGCTACCTCGAGACCACAGCGGTGGATATATAATTAATTAACCCTGAATATTAATTTATTTAGGCCTAATATGGCACGCCGGATGTTAGCTAGTATAGAATAAATGTGTTATAATTATTGTAGAGTTCAGGGATAAATATCATATATGTTTGAGATAAAGTTAACAATATTTTGTGTAAATTATTTTTCCTGCATTTCTTCGCATAGTTGTTGTAGTTTATATGGTTATAATGAAGCTTAACTTATAAATAATTGATATGAGGAAACTGACATTTATCTTCACGTGTTAAAAGGAAACTAACCGGTCTGCTCTAGCGCTGTGGCTCGTGTCAATGAACGCAGTGAGAGGCTGATTGTGGATCTAGGTTAAGGATATCGGATGCTTTAGGGGAGGACTTCGCTTTTATACCGTATCAACATCATATGGCCAGTCCATTTACATGATGTTCATGGCGATAGAGAGATTTGAGGAAGATAGAATATATATATATATATATGACAGAATGGACAATACAAAATTACCCAAAAAGATCAACACTTACAAACCACATGGAAAAAAGATATTTGGGACGGCCAAGGAAACGATGGACTTCAGACCGGAACAGCTCACATTGACCTAATCCTGGAAAGGAAGAAGAAGAAGAAGAAGCTATATATATATTATTGTCCACCACTGTGGTCTCGAGGTAGCGTGCTGTCTTGTCATGCAGCGGGCCCGGGTTCGATTTCCGGTCGGGACAGGCTCCTGGAGAGTTTTTTTTTTAGTTTTTTCTTCACCTGTAGACAAATGTCAGGAAGATTTGGGCCCAACGGTCCCCGAAACTCATCCGGCCATCATTATCATCCTTATCATTATCATCATCATCCTTCACCGGTGTGGAACGCAGCGGGAAGCTACCACACCTATAATTCCCTAGTAAAGCTGCAAAGTAAGCATGAAAATTCTATGATTGCAGTGAAAGTCCTGGCCTTGGGCAGAATTACAGTGGATGGATATATTAGTCTACCAGTTATATTATATGGATGCGAAACATGGACTCTTACTTTAGGGGGGGAAAGGAGATTACGGGTATTTGAGAATAAAGTTCTTAGGAACATTTTTGCATGAACAGACAGGTGAATGGAGAAGACTTACATAACAGTGAGATACATGTCTTTATAGGAAGCCAGATATAATAAGAACTGTTAAGTCTCATAGATTGCGATGGGCAGGACATGTGGCACGAATGGGGAATGAAAGACGTGCATGGAAGCTTCTTGTAGGAAAACCAGAGGGAAAACGCCAAGTTGGTAGACCAAGAATGAGGTGGGAGAATAACATTAACCGTGATTTGAGGGAAGTAAATTCAGGGAATGATTGGAAATCATTAGCTCAGGACAAGGATGTTTGGAGAGTTTATGTCCAGGCGGCCATGATCGTACGTGTTCGATAGTGATAGTGAGTTATTATTGTTATTATTATTATTATTATTATTATTATTATTATTATTATTATTATTATAAAATATGTTGAGACTGTTTGAATGAGTAGATGGATTCATGTATGAATGGATATACTTATTTATGTAGGTAACTGAGTAGATGGATGGTTGATTAGTTGAATAGTTGGATGGAATGATTAATGAATAATATATGGATGGATTAGTAGATAGATCGAAGTATATATTCCTTAGTATGCCTAAAAACATTCAAACTAAATAATGCAATGCAACTCTCACATTTAATTATCATTTCTCTTAAATACCTTTAAAATGTTTTGTGCAATACAAATGGTGAAGATTATTTATAGTGGAAGAGAAAGAAAGATCCAAGAGGAAGAATACAGCATCTGATACATTCTTACAAATCCGCATCGAATTGACCGGGAATTGAACCTAAGCTGTCGAGATTGATGTGGCACAAGCTAACTTCTTGTATTGATTCGTATCCTATCAGCAAATAATCTAGCAAGTAATTATAAAGTGTTCCAACGTATTTAATTAAGTTTCCTGCAGACATAATAATAATAATAATAATAATAATATAATAATAATAATAATAATAATAATAATAATAATAATAATAATAATAATAATAATAATAATGATAATAATAATAATGATAATAATAATGATAATGATAATAAATAATAGTAATAATAATAATGATAATAATGATAATAATAATAATAATAATAATAATAATAATAATAATAATAATAATAATAATAATAATAATAATAATAATAATAATAATAATAATAATAAATAATAGTAATAATAGTAATAATAATAATGATAATAATAATAATAATAATAATGATAATAATAATAGTAATAATAATAGATGATAATAATAATAAATATTAATAATAATAAATAATAATAATAATGATAATAATAATAATAAGAATAATAATAATGATAATAATAATAATGATAATAATAGTAATAATAATAATAATGATAATAATGACAATAATAATAATAATGATAATAATAAAATAATAATAATAATAATAATAAAATAATAATAATAATAATAATAATAATAATAATAATAATAATAATAATACTTTTTTTTGCATTTTGAGAATTTTCCTCATTATTAAGGTATTTTTCTCCAAACAATCTTAATAATATAACATGAGTTTAAAAAAATACATAAATAACTATGGACTTACAGACTATCAGTTTGTAACACACATTCACAAATTCCTCTTAATTAAAGTTCTCCATCGTTCTCTGTCCTCTGTGTCTTCATCCGTTACACCAAATTTCATAATTGAATTCTGAATGTTATTCTTCCAGGTTGTTCTTGGTCTTCCTTTTCTGCTCCTTCTTTCAAATTTTACATGCAAAGACGACGTTTAGTAATCTTCCATTCTGCTTTCTTCTTACGTATCCATACCATTTTAGTTCTGTGTTCAATTTCATTCATTATACTTCTTTCTGCATTCATCCATTTTCTAATTTCTATATTTCTAATTCTTTCCAGTCTAGATTTTCTGGCAGCTCTTCTCCAAAAATCCATTTCAACTGCAGTTATGCTCTGTTATAAATTCAATAATAATAATAATAATAATAATAATAAATAATAATAATAATAATAATATAATAATAATAATAATAATAATAATAATAATAATAATAATAATAATAACAATAATAATAATGATAATGATAATAAATAATAATAAAAATAAAATAAATACAACAATAATAAATTAAATACAATAATAATTAATAATAATAAAATAAATACAATAATAATATTAATAATAAAATAAATAATCAATAATAATAATAATAATAATACTAATAAAAGAAATACAATAATAATAATAATACTAATTTGAAATACAGATTTTCAAAACATCTTTGAGTGGGTAAAGTTTTATTATTCTTATGTTCATCTCCGTACATTCTGTATCAAGTTCTCTACCTCTTATTTCTGTTCTGATCTCTGTCTATGAATTTTGAGATCTTTCTTCCTTTTTCCTTTATTTATTTATTCATTCATTCATTCTTCTGCTAGATAGCCATTCTTCCAAAATCCTTTGTTCTGGCATTTAAGAATTATTTATAATAATCATTAATTAATAATAATAAAATAATACTTTATGTCCAATATTTAATTATGCAATACATTTCAAATGGTTAGAAGAGATTGTGGCAAGACCAACGAATTGATATCTACTCTAAGTGTATGTTTGAATCATGTTACGGGGCAAAGGAATTTATTTGACCTGCAACTGAAAGGTAATATGTGATGATTAAAAGTATATAATTTTAATCTGACATTTCATCAATTATTTCTAACATTATACGAGGGCTGTTAAAATAAAAGATTATAATATGAATTTTACACACCTTAAGGGAATGTGCAAAAATTTGGTTTTACCACATTTGTTAGCTTAGTCCTTCATGTATATGTGGCACAAGTATCACAAGGTCTTCTCTCCCGGTTCTCCTCCTGTGAGCGTTAAGGTCGATGTATTTCAGTACCGCCGACAACTATAATTTTTATGAACATTAAGCTGCTTTGAACTGTTGCTTTCGTCTCAACTAATCTTCAGCTTATGCGTATCCAATTATATACCCGTTCAAGGATTAATCGCATTGTGGTTGACGGAGTGCACTGCAGTCGGGCGTAGGTAGGAATAGAACACGTACACCCTTCTAATCTATGAGCTGCTGAGGGGGACGGGACGTTTGACGCTGAACGTGAACCCTGCCTTATATGACGTCACGTGTAGCCACAAAGAGAGCTTCTCAATTCTTCCGCCTGCAGAGATATTTTGAACGACTAATAATAGGAGGCCTATGGACAGTTTGTTTTTCCCTACAGGACGTCTCGAAGATGGTATAAATTCATGTATTTTATGTCTTTCGGGCTAAATTGTCGTGGTCTGGTTTTATTAACACTCAATGTTTCGTCTACTACTGCGGTAGACATCCCCAGGAAATTCTGCGTTCTCTTTGACCTCCTAACTCTTCAAATGTCGGCTTAACACTCAACGTTTCGTCTACTACTGCGATTGACATCCGCACGAACTTCTGCTGCAGCCGACATTTGAAGAGTTAGGAGGTCAAAGAGAACGCAGATTTCCTGGGGATGTCTACCGCAGTAGTAGACGAAACGTTGAGTGTTAAGAAAACCAAACCACGGCCATGTAGCCCGAAATACAAAAATACATGAATCAAGACACCTGCCGTGAAGTCTACCGTTTTACATGGTATACATTGTTTATGGAATCGATATCAAAATACGGTAGACCGGGTGCACTTTACAATAAATGAGCATTTTTTGACGCCAAAAATAAAATGTTGTGTATTGGATAATACACATTTTGTATTGGAATTTGTTTTCACAAAACCGGACTATATAAGATGACTATGGAAAACGTCGTTTCTCTCACTTGTCTTTATGAGAGGCAAAGACAATCTAAGGAATGTTTTGTATGTGTCGCGGACGGCTCGGTTATCTCTAAAACGCGATTCTTGTTTGTAGTGGCAAATATTCGCGTGTTGATAGATTTAAATCACTCACGAATGGAAATTAAAGACATGCAATTTAATTTTTTAAAATTATATTTAAAAAGATTGCATTCCTTGATTACAAAATACATGCAACCTTTGTATTAAAAAAATACCAAAATCTCCGAAATGCTTAAAACTTTAAGTTGAGTTATAAAAGAAAGTATTGAGTTTACGAATTGGAAGTAATATGTTTCCTATAGCTCACTCATTCATATAATTAACTATATAGCCCAGCTGGTGTGGGCTCAACCTATGATCGGCAAAGTTTCCTGATTTTTGTTTTGTTTCCTCGCCGGTAAGCAAATGTCAGGAAACTTTATGACCCAAGTAGTCTCAGTCCGAAAGCTATATTGCCATCATATACACTCATGTAATGTTTAGCATGAATGTATGAGCTATCGATGTGATATGTTCATGTTGTATTAGAGATTACCTCGACATTTATCTGATAATTAATTTGGGAGACTTTTCTTGTTACTTACTTACTTACTCATTGGCACTATCGAACCCATAGGTTCATGGCCGCACGGACATAAGCTCTCCATACATCCCTATCCTGAGCTAATGCTTTCCAATCATTCCCTGTATAATCTACTTCCCTCAAATCGTAGTTAATGTTATTCTCCCACCTTATTCTTGGTGGTACCAACTGGGCGTTTTCCCTCTGGCTTTCCTACAAGAAGCTTCCATGAAAGTCTTTCATTCCCCATATGTGCAACATGTCCTGCCCATCGCAGTCTACGTGACTTAGCTGTTCTTATTATATCTGGTTTCCTATAAAGACCATGTAGTTCATTGTTATGTAGTCTTCTCCATTCACCTGTCTGTTCATCTCTCTTTGGTCCAAACATTTTCCTAAGTACTTTATTCTCAAATACTTGTAATCTCCTTTCCTCCCTTAAAGTAAGAGTCCATGTTTGGACCCATATAATATAACTGGTAGAATAATAGTTTTATATATTTTCAGTTTAACGTTTTTTTTAAAGGAGTTGGGACATCAAGAGTCTCTGCAATGCATAATAGCACGCATTTCTAGAAATGAGCCTATGTTTAATTTCTTTGTGCATTTCATTCCTATTTGTGATTATTGTTCCTAGGTATTTGAATTCAGCCACTTCCTCAAAATTTCTCTCATATGTCATTAGCTGTCCATTTCCATTATACAATGTATTTCTACGTGTGATCATATATTTAGTTTTATTGATATTTACTTCCAGTCCTAGTTTCTTAGTTATACTCAATAGTCTTGTACGGCAGAAATTATATATGTGTTTCAGAATTAAAATGTCTCTCCCGTCAGGATACGTACGGCTTGGAGAAGCATGGGACATCCAAATGTCTGCCTATATACAGGGTGTAAATGAATTATACCGCATAAATTTAACTACGTATGGAGGGGTATTATATAAGCATTTAGAGATAATGATCTGATGGTCTACAAATAAAAATGTCCAAGTTATGATTCAATTTGTAAAATAGTTGGCACGCCACTGATTATTTCAAATTAAAATAGAAATAATATGATACAGAGACTGTAACTTGTAATAAGCATGCGCCTTTAGCTCAGTGGTTATAGCAGTCTAATACCGACGCAAATGTAAGATTTATGTATCACGTTCGAAACTACCTACAGAACGTGTACACTTGTTTCTTTCTTGCTTAATTAAGTACGTACTGTAAATTAGTTATGTGCGTAGATTTACTTCTGGTTTAATGTTTATTCATTATTTTACAGAATACGGTAATGGAATGTTGGCGCAGTACATGAGTTACAAAACTATCTATGTACACATTGTACAGACAATTGTTTGAAAGATTGTAATAATAATAATACGCATACTGTAGAGTGCAATGGTTTTTCGCAAAAAAAAAAAATGTGTACTTGTACTTAATAATGCAGTGATTAATAACATGAAGAGGTATAGTGTATGTACTCATAATGTTATTGGGAAATAAAAAGCAATGCATTCGAGTAAACCAGAAAAAAAGTAAAGCACCTGGGACTCATTAAAGAAATTGTTCAAATTGACGACCTCTATGCTCACAACATAGACAACATCGGCGACGAAAGAATTCTCGTACCCCGTTCAAAATACCAGGTGTCTCATGGATCACATCACATGCTGCGATTATGCGTGTATACAGTTCATCTGTATCAACAGGGGTCGTATACACTAGTGTTTTCAGATGTCCCCACAAAAAATAACCAAGTGGACTGAGATTTGGAAATCGAGGTGGTCACACTACAGTTGGACTACCTCTTCCTATCCAACGGCCACGATACACTCCATTCAAATGATTTCGCACATTCCGGCAGAAATGGGGAGGAGCTCCATCATGCTGAAACCACATGTTAATCCTGATGTGTAGAGGAACTTCTTATAGTAATGTAAGTGGGACATGCTCTAAAAATGTCTTATAAATGACACCATTTAATCTCTGGGGAAGAAGGTAGGGGCCAATGATGTGGTCAGAAATTATGCCTACCCATACGTTCACCGAAAATCTCTGCTGGTGACTTCTCTGGAAGATGGCATGAGAATTTTCATAATCCCACACGTGACTGTTCTTCGAGTTCAGAACCAGCCCATCCGTATTAAATACTGCCTCAGCAGTGAATAATACCGAGGAATAGAAGTGCGGTGGCTGCAGCAAAACCCAATTACAAAATTGGGCCCATTGAGCGAAGTCCAGTGGTTGTAAGGCTTGTACTTTTTGCAGATGAAAGGACTTCATGCAGGACTTCCCATACACTTTGATGGTTCGTACCCATTACACGTCCGAAGGCACGAGTATAGTAGAAGGTTCCTCTTTCACCCTATGAAGAATATTTTCTTCAAAATCTGCAGTGGGGCGCGTACGTATTGCACCGGCGTCTACTCTGTTTACCTTCAACGTCGCATGCTCCCGCAAACGCCTATCAACAGACCCGAAGATTGTTCGATGAGGATGGCGTCTATCCGGATACCGGTCCGCGTACATGGCAGCAGCTCTTATACCATTACGTTGTGCTGCACCATAAATCAGATGCATATCGGCAAGTTCAGCGTAACGGTGAAGATGTTCCATGATGCTTTCGTGTAATGCAACTGAACTGATACTGAAGTAACTTCTAATCAGATGTTAATGTAATCACCAATAGGAATTTTGTGCGTGCCCATATTAAACAAATTTCAGTGCAACATATCACAGTGAAGAAAAAACGAAAGAAACAGAAATAAAAAAGAAAGTCGCCTGCCGTGATTTGAACCATCAGCGTTCGAATCTTAAATCCATAACTTTGACCATTAAGCCACAAGTTAACTACACAGATTCTGCGTGTTTCACTCTGAGCTAAGGCTTACATTGTACCGATTCTACTGTAGCCAGAGCAGTGGCGTGCAATCATCTGCTCAGATCGACATTTTAAGGACTTTGATAATCCAGTATTTGATAAACGTTGTTGATGAATTATTAGCAATCAGGATCTCGGAATTAATACTAAGATATGAAGTTATTCTAGTATAATTTTCTCTCCTGGTGTGCTCTCCTGTTGATTTATCTGTATCAAATGTCGTTTAGTTTGATTCCCTATAACTCGCCCATTTTCTCTCGTAGACTATTGGTTCCGTATCTCAAATTATTTGTTTAACACCCTTCTCTAAGCAGTTAAATTTATGTGGTATAATTAATGTACACCCTGTATAATCTATCCCTGTATATCGGTCGCGGTGGACTAGTGGTTATGCTCCTTGCCTCTGGTCCCGAGGGTCGCGGGTTCAAACCCGGCCGGGGTCGATGGATTTCTTTAGGATGGAAAAATCCATGGAGCAAGTCCTCCGTGAGGGACTTTAAGCCATGGGTCCCAGGTCTGAAGATTTTCAGACTCGTAATAGATCCTTAAGCCTGAATGAAAAGGCCTCTAAACAAAATTTACCGAATTTTCCCGTCCTAGTACTATCTTGGTTTCCTAGATGTCAGTATGAGGCGGAACGCTGACCACGGACCACTCAAATGACATCTATACGAAAACAAGTGTAACTAAATTAGTATGGTTCAAATTCTTCCCTGTAGAGGGGAAAGCGCCTTAATCTCTGTTAAGGGAAAACATGGGCTTAAAAAATCTATTTACGGGAGGAAAAAGTGATGTAAAAGAGTAAAATTCGTCACACCCTTTGGAAATTTGATTGATGTTGGAATAACTTGTAGTAGGCCCTAACTAACTAACTCACTGGCACTATCGAACCCGTAAGTTCATGAACGCGCGGACATAAGCTCTCCATACATCCGTATAATGAGCTACAATTTTCCAATCATCCTGTGTATAATCTACTTCCCTCAAATCATAGTTAATGTTATTCTCCCACCTCATTCTTGGTCTACCAACTGGGCGTTTTCCCTCTGGTTTTCCTACAAGAAGCTTTCATGCGCCCCTTTCATTCCCCATTCGTGCCACATGTCCTGCACATCGCAGTCTACGAGACTTAACTATTCTTATTATATCTGGCTTCCTATAAATACCCTGTAGTTCACTGTTATAAAGTCTTCTCCATTCAGCTGTCTGTTCATCTCTCTTTGGTCCAAAAAATTTTCCTAAGAACTTTATTTTCAAATACCCGTAATCTCTTTTCCTCCCTTAAAGTAAGAGTCCATGTTTCGCACCCATATAATACAACTGGTAGAAAAATAGTTTTATATATGTTCTGTTTAACATTTTTTTGAAAGGAGTTGGGACGTTAAGAGTCTCTGTAATGCATAATAGCCCGCATTCCCAGAATTGAGCCTATGTTTAATTTCTTTGTGCATCTCATTCTTGTTTGTGATTATTGTAGTAGGCCCTACCAAACATTTTTAAAACTTCCTAAGTAATCAATGACGATTGTTACACTGGTTTATGTTTTCTCTATCTCCAAATAGCTTTTTGAAATTACGTGGTTAAACTAAGGGATAAATAGGGATTGTTCCACTTATAATTTAATTAAAATACATCCACTCATTTTAATAATTTTGTAATACTTACCAAAGTTGATTATGTTTTTATGACTAGAGCATAGTTCATTGACATACCATACCTTACCTGGATAGCTTTAGCCTTTATTTCTAAATGGCTACACTTTCATTTAATTATACAAAATAATCTGTGAAAATTAATCTTAGAAAGCCTTAAATGGAGAGCAATAACTTCAATCCTTTCGAACGAAAGGGCAATAACAGTAAACAACCTCAAATATTTTTTTCTATATTTGATTCAATGGATACTTTAAATCTTTTGTATTCAACCGACATAAGTTTCTGCAATATTACGTAAGAATTGATTGCATTCTCCTCACATACAGTAGTTTGTTTAGAAGTAGAATCTGCTTGATATATACCTTCAGCCTGGATTAGAATGACTGTACTTTACAGTGCCTTGAATTCTTAAGAATTCTAATCTATTAGTTTGAGTTACTCATTCATTTGAAGTCATCAATTTTTATTACCTTGTAGTGAAAGCCAGTTTTTATTCTGTACTAGCTAATACCCGGCGTGCGCTCCTACGTTTAAATAAATGAAAATTAATGTGCTTTTATGTTTAGTTGAATAAGTAAAGGAAAAATAATTATAAATTTATATTTTTTATATACCCCGTGCTGATTACCGGCCGTTGCCCAGGAATCTTCTTGACATAAATGAGCTGAAATACGACAATTAATGTGTTTTATGTTATCTTCTTGTATCTTGTAAGCCAATGTTTCCCTTAACAGAGATGTAGGCGCTCTCCCCCTACAGGGAAGAATTTGTACTATACTAATTTAGTTACACTTGTTTTCGTATAGATGTCATTTGAGTACTCCGTGGTCAGCGTTCCGCCTCATACTGACATCTAGGAAAACAAGGAAGAACTAGGAGGGAAAATTCGGTAAATTTTACTTAGAGGCCTTTTCATTCAGGCTTAAGGATCTTTTACGAGCCTAAAAATATTCAGACTCGGGACCCACGGCTTAAAGTCCCTCCCGGAGGACTTGCTCCTTGCATTTTTCCATCCTAAAAAATCCATCGACCCCGGTCGGGTTTGGACCCGCGACCCTAGGAACCAGAGACAAGGAGCATAACCACTAGTCCACCGCGGCCGAATAATATAATAATTAAATAAATATTGGGAAACATTTATATCCTAATTATTTTTAGATATCCCGTGCTGTTTACCCGGTATTGTCCAGGAATCTACTCATCCCGATCTTCTTTGTATAAATGAGCTGAAAGAAAAAAATTAATGTACTTCTTATGATTATTTGAATAAGTAAAATGAAAAATAATTATATATATCGTAATTACTTTAAGATTCTCCGTACTGATTACCCAGTGTTGCCCGGGAATCTACTTATCTCGATCTTCTTGGCATAAATGAGCTAAAAGACAACATTCGTTATTGTGAGTTATCCGTAAAAGAATACGCCCATGTGCTGCTATGCTTGCACAGGAATCTACGTACTTGTCTCGATCTTCTTGGCATCAATGAAAGACAAAAATGGTTATTGTGAGTTATCCGTAAGAGATAAACATATACTTCGAGGACTTTTTTGTAGATCTTTTTGAGATATTCAATTTTGTGTATATTGATTTTGTATATTTGTTATGGTTTAGGCAGCGTAAGCCATTTAAGCTTCCAAAGATCTACTTTTTTAACGTTTTCCACTACAAAGGGTGATTTTTGAGGATGTAGGAGTTGAGTATCACAACTCTCTTATAGCCTATGTTCATCCCGGGAATCTCCTGAACATTTTGCAAAAAGCCCTATCACAACCGGATCAACGGTATGGCCGCGCATAAAGTAAATATAATAATAATAATAATAATAATAATAATAATAATAATAATAATAATAATAATAATTATTATTATTATTATTATTATAGTAACATCCAGATAAATGTTGAAATTTTGTTAAAATTTGAGAAATTATGTTAGAATTTTACGATTTTGAATTCAATATATTTATCAATTTATTTAAAAAGTAAGCATTTTATTAATGTTTATGATTATTATTATATCTGATTTTAGCGCATGCGTGTTGTTAAGGATGCCAGCTCGCGGAATGAATGACCTAGAAACAGGTTGTAGAACTTGGAGGCAATCTCTCTTTCTCTCTTGAAACTACGTGCAGTCCGTTTATTCATCAATTTATTCTTTATTGTTTTCTCATTTTAAAGCTAACTCCAACTTCCTCTTAGAACACATCCTATGCACTACTGCGGTTGTTATATCCCTATTTTACAAGAGACTATAGATCGCAAGACGGTCATTCCTGCCACATCTGGGTGGCTCTCTAATTACAACTTCCCTAACTCCCTAAGCTGCTGCGCGTACCGAGAGTAAATTAATTAAATATTAATTAAATTAAATTAATTAAATTAAACTAGATATCAGTTAAATAAAGTAATGGCATTCCATGGAAAGTGCCCAGTGAGAACAAACAATAGTAATAGAAGATAAAGTGTTGAACCAGGTTTCACACTTCCAGTATTTGGGTTGCGATATAACTTAAGAAGAAGAACAAGATAAAAATAAGAAAATACAGAAATTTCAACATATTTGTGGATCAATCAGACGAACACTGAGTCATGTCATATACCATCTCCACTTCTCGCAACTGGAATTCCCTACCACAAGAAATAAGGGGCTGCCGGACATTGGCATCTTTTAAAAGAAATCTAAATTTATATTTGCTCTAAACTCGACTTCATTATTATCCAGTGTAAGATATATATATTAATTGGTGTTTCCCGTATAATATCATATTTATATTATTATTATTATTATTATTATCGTATCATTATCGTTATTACCCTATAAAATGTCGTTTGTACATGACATTTACATTGCTACATTTATTGTATCTTTAACTGTTTATAATTAGTATAGTGTATATCTATATTTGTCAAATATTTACTTGTATTTGTGCTGGTTGAGTGGAAGAGAGGGCCTTATGGCCATAACTCTGCCAGAATAAATAAAGTATTAAACAATCAATTGAGTTGGTGTTTACTTGATGAAAATCCATATTTATTAATTAAATAAAGTATTATTATTATTATTATTTATTATAAACAAAGTAAGAAAGGGTACGCAGCTAAGATTTTACTCAACGATGGCACTACCAGTGGCGATGTATCGAATTGAGGCCTGGGTCCTGAAGGGGGAAAAAAAAAAGTAAAATTCAGGCATGGGAAATTAGATTCATGCGAGCTGTGAAAGATTATACAAGAGAAGAACATATTAGAAATGAGAATATTAGAGACGACTAAAAGCACATCCACTTCTTCAACAAATAGAAGAACACAGGAACAATTGGATTGAAATCTGCAAAGAATGACGGAGGATAGGATACCAAAGATGACACTGATGTATAATCCTGGAGGACGAAGATCGGTGGGAAGATCAAGAGAGCGCTGGGTTGAACAGATGAGAGAACGGATCAGGCAAAGACCTAACCTGTGAAGAATGATGACGATTATTTTTTTCCCCCGATTATAGAGGTATTGCTAACACCCAATAAGAGAGAGGGAAATAAGGTTACAGACAAAAAAAAGGTAATAGGCCTATATCAATTGTTTGAGCCTTTGGCATGGGTTCCCTGAAGTAGTCCCCGCCCGGAGAACCGAATGGGGGACTATTTGACCTCCGGAAAATTTTACCCAGTTGAACCCATGTCCGCATTTCTTGACGGTTCTATTTTTACGGTGAAAGATCGTCACTCTTTCGACCAAGGTACTTTTTTGGTCTGGCTTATCACCTTCGACCAGTCCGGCATGGGTAACCCTATCGGCAGCAATGCTACCGCCGGCATAGCTCTCAGGATCATTTAAGCACGCAAGCCACTCCACCACGACAAGGTAAAGATACCATGGAGGGCTATATCAATTGTTGCTCGCAAATTTGTTTATAATTAATTTCTATAATCCAGAATTAAAATTAAACAGATGTATAGGATGGAGTACGACAGGTTCAGATTTTAATTGAGAATTACACGAAATCCAATTATTAAATTATTACCAACCGTTTTTTTCCAGAATTTGGCTTGTGTTACAGAAAAAAATATGAGTAATTCTTGTTGTCTCGTGGACCTAGCTTCTCAGGCTATTTTCGAGAGGTCTCAGCTCCAAATATTGTTGCATTGACATAGATTAGTCTGATACTGGAGACAATGTTTTACTTATAAAAAAACAGTACAATATGTGAATAATTTCTAAAAGTTATATCTTAAGTTTATTTAAATATTAAGTTATGTAGGTAGGAAATGACACTATGAGGTTTATTTTAATATTGTTTAATAACACATACTTCTCAACTCCGACGCAGACTCGAGTTTCTTCACTTCATTTGTGACATTCTCAATGCTGTATTACATTCACAACTGATGTCCAACGGCCTCCTCTCCTGGTGGAAATGAAGTATGAGGTGAGTCAAGAAACAACTAAACAATACTATCTGAATATATCATTATTATAAAATGGGTGTCAGTCTTTCTGTTTCTTTGTCTGTATGTCTGTCGTTTATGATCTCAAAAACTACTTGGCCGTTTTGAATAGAGTTTTAACATCATTTAGAGATTTTTTTTGGGACAGTTAACGTATATAACATATTCCCCTAAATACTAAAGGGCCGAAGCTAAAAATAAAATGGTGGCATCGGTGAACTAAAATAGTAGCTTTTCGGACGTTTAAATGGCTGCCTAAAATATAACAAATACATCGAATTAATGTTCACATAATTGAATATCTCAAACACGTCTACAAAAAAATTCCGCGATAGCACATGTCTATCTTATACGGATAAATCACAATAACCATTTTTGTCTTTCAGATCATTGATGCCAAGAAGATCGGGTTAAAAACTCATAGATTCCCGGTCACCTCCAGGTAATTAGGACGGGGTGTATAAAAAAATTACGATATAAATCCACTTATTCCTGGGAAAAACCTGATAAGTCAAAATTTGGTACAAACAACATATCTGTTTATTACACTGGTCTACAAAAATTGACTTTTTTTTCACAAGAATGAAAGTAATATATTCTGTAAGTATTGTTCATGCTGAATTCAAATATCATTTTAGTTTTTCCCGATCAGACAGGAGTTTTGTATGATATTTATTTGAATTTTTTCTGACTTACCTAGAAAGTGGTAGATAGTGATGTTCGGGCATATTTTGCATCTGGAACATCTCTCTTCTTGGTCCAACAGTAGTCAGCCAGCATATTAGAACTCCACTTGCCTTGGTACCTGTTTTCCATTGTAGAAATTTGCTGAATATATTGCTCACCGTGCTCATCGCTGACAGCCACAAGAATTTCTGGAATGAAGTCTAAGTGAGTGTCCAAGAAGTGAATTTTTAAATACCGGTACATGTTGCTTTGTTAGAATCCAGAAGATAAGCCACTAGGCCACGATAGTTTTCTGCTTTATGGTTTCCAAGGAAATTGTAACATATATTTTTAAAAGACTGCCAGGCTGATTTTTCAAGTGGATTTAACAGTCATCAGAATGTTCATCAGCCATTAATGATCATATTTGTGGTCCTATAAAAATTCCTTCTTTCAGTTTAGCCTCATTGATGTTGGCAAAATTTTCGATTTCAAATACAAGAATCCTTCTGAAAGTTTAATTTAACATGCAATTGAGATAAATATATTTTTTCAGGATTCACTAAAGGGACATGTGGCACATTTTTCTGGCCAGGGATAGGATATTCACGTTTAGGCCATTATTTTTTAATGTAGTGAGACTGACACGTCACAATGCCAGATTAACAGGTCTGAGCATGTGAAAACAGGAATGAATCTGAGCAGTCTTGTCTTTTGATGCTTCAGCATGACATCATTATATATAAATTCCTTGAATACAACTTGAGTCCCGCGCCGTAGCCGAGCGGTTAAGGTAGGAAGCCTTGGCGAAGAGCTACGGGACTTGCGCTGGTTCGAGTCTCCAGGGGGGAAGAAATTTTCTCATGGTATTTCGGCCAGTATGGGATCGGTGCCCACCCAGCATCGTGAGGCAATTGGGTAGCTACAATAAGTAGCGGCTCCAAGTTGAGGAACCAGCAATAACGGCTGGGGGACTCGACATGCTAACCACATGTCACCCCTACACTGGCTGTTGAGCATCTACCTCTGTGATTGACACATGTGGATGTGAAGGGCCAACAGCCGGCTGGTAAAAAGGGCAACCGCTGAAAAGTGGAAAGACCCTCAATCGAATCGGAATACAACTTGAATAAAATAGCTAAAGAGAGAGTAAAGGTAAAAGAGAATGCTAAAATAAGATTTTAAAAAGTAGCTGTCACAGAAAAAAAAAAATGTGCTGATGGAAAAATTCTGACTACATTTCTGATTTCTGCATGAAAAATGCACTAGATACACTAATCAGATTTCTTGTGAAGAAAATCTTGTCGACCAGTGTTATCAGTGAACTTCACCATTCTTATACTTTTCTAAAACAAAAATTGTCTACTATAGCTAATACTTACTTACTTACTCTCACTGGCACTATCGAACCCGTAGGTTCATGGCCGCGCGGACATAAGCTCTTCATACATCCCTATCCTGAGCTAATGTTCTCCAATCATTCCCTGTATAATCTACTTCCCTCAAATCATAGTTAATGTTATTCTCCCACCTCATTCTTGGTCTACCAACTGGGCGTTTTCCCTCTTTCCTACAAGAAGCTTCCATGCAAGTCTTTCATTCCCCATACGTGCAACATGTCCTGCCCAACGCAGTCTATGAGACTTAACTGTTCTTATTATTAATATAAAATTATAGAATATTCGCCTCAAAGGTCCGTCTCCTCAACTTAATTATCATTTAACTGTAGCGCTTTCGGGACTTGTCCCATCATCGGCAGGATTCAAATCTGGTGTTTCACTGAAGATCTGGTAGAGGGGGTTGCATGTATTGGGTTCGTTTTCGTTTATCAGGCTGTCGTTGTGAGCTGCTTTCATGATTTCCATCTCTTCGAGTACGTTTATCTTCGCTGGATTATTTTTTCTGTGCATTACTGTTAGGGTGTTTTCAATATTTAACATGCGATGTCCTTCATGGATAACGTGTTTTGCATAGCTTGATTTACCTTCTGCGTGAATGAAGTCTCGAAAATGTTCTTTGAATCTGATGTTAAAACTCCTGTTTGTCCTTCCTATATAAAATTTGTTGCAGTCCTTACATGCCAGTTTATAAACTCCTTTGCTGTTGAAAATGTCATTTTCTATAATTTTATATTAATTTTGAATAAACCTCAACGGAACACATCATGAATCTTATAAAAGTTGTTCTTATTATGTCTGGCTTCCTATAAAGACCATGTAGTTCATTGTTATGTAGTCTTCTCCATTCACGTGTATGTTCATCTCTCTTTGGTCCAAAAAATTTCCTAAGTACTTTATTCTCAAATACTCGTAATCTCCTTTCCTCCCTTAAAGTAAGAGTTCATGTTTCGCACCCATATAATATAACTGGTAGAATAATAGTTTTATATATTTTCAGTTTAACGTTTTTTGAAAGGAGTTGGGGCATCAAGAGTCTCTGCAATGCATAATAGCACGCATTTCCAGAATTGAGCCTATGTTTAATTTCTTTGTGCATCTCATTCCTCTTTGTGATTATTGTTCCTAGGTATTTGAATTCAGCCACTTCCTCAAAATTTCCCTCATTTGTCATTAGCTGTCCATTTCCATTATAAGATGTATTTCTACGTGTGACCATATATTTAGTTTTATTGATATTTACTTCCAGTCCTAAGTTCTTAGTGTTACTCAATAGTGTGTGCGTATTGTCCTTTAGTATCTCCTCACTATCGGCCAACAATACTACATCATCAGCATAAACTAACAGTTTAATAATACCATTCAGTTCTAAGCCTTCCTCATTCTCTAAAGATTTAATGGCATGCTCTAGTACAAAATTAAATAGTAGAGGAGATAGTGCATCTCCTTTCTTCAACCCATTCTGAATTTCAAAAGTGTCCGAAAATTGTTTGCCTACACGCACCCTACTCTTTGTGCCATTTAGACACATTCGTATAAGTCTAACTAACTTTTTAGGAATTCCGAACTCCAGCAGGATACTATATAACTTCTCCCTCTTAATTGAATCATATGCTTTTTTGAAGTCTACATATAGTTGATGTACAGTACCATTATATTCCCATTTCTTTTCTAAAATCCTATTATAGCTAATATAATGAAGAATTGGTTTTCCTTGTTATTACCGTATGAAGCGAGTATAAAGAAGAGTATTCATTGATAAAATAAAAGCAAATTAAAAAAAATGACTTATCTGTTCTTTTTTTCGGGGATGAGTGAATTTATAATTATTTTTATATTTACTTATTTAACTACAAATAGTCCACCGCTGTGGTCTCGAGATAGCGTGCTGCCTTGTCACGCAGCGGGCCCGGGTTCGATCCCCGGTCGGGGCAGTTTTTCTGGGTGAGGTTTTTATCGGGGTTTTTCCTCACCTGTAAGATAAATGTCAGGAAAACTTTAAGATCCAAACGGTCCCCGAAATCAAATGATCATCATCATCATCATCATCATCATCATCATCCTTCACCGGTGTGGAAAGCAACGGGAAACTACCACACCTATAATTCCGTAGTAAAGCTGCAAGCATAACATGAAAATGCTATGATTGCAGTGAAGGACCTGCCTTTGGGCAGAATTACTTTGGATGGATGGAACTAAACATAAAACACTTTTAATTTATTTAAGCGTAGCAGCGCTTGCGCGTATCATCTAGTTGACTATAAATATAATTTTTTTGCGCGATAATTCGTTCTGCCTAAATTACAGCAATGGGTACCATGATTGAAAGTTGGACTCCCTAAATTTCGGGGTTGCCAACCTAAATAACTGTACCGTTATATTACATATTACCTATCTCGTGCGGGAAGTAAAATCACTGCCCTTTATGTATACTACGTAATCTATGTACAAAAATATATCCAAAAGGCAGTATTAATATACATTATACTAAACAAATCACTGTAATTTAAATGAACTGAACTTTATTTAAAACAATATAAAACAATAAATTCGTACTTGCCGCCATTTTATATCTGATTGGTGTCACAGACTGCTGTAGTCTCAACTAAATTATTTTCGGCATTTACCCTATAGGCTAAACATTGCCCACACTGTTAACGTTAAAGGTAAAGTGATCCCACTACAGGTCTCAGGACACCCTTGGGGTAGTAGGAGGTTAAGGCTCCCACTTTTTCTAGACAATCGGCACTTGATGTCAGCCGGGTTGTCAGCCCTGCGTGACAGCCGCCTTTACCCCAGAAAAAGCGTATGGTACTCATTTCCGTTAGATGCTGAGTCTACCCCAGGGCCATAGTGCCGCCCGAGTGTTTGGATCAGTTTAAAAATCCTGACCCTACCAGGACTCGAACCCTCGACCTTCCGGTTTGTGGACACTGTTAACGTTAGTCAATTGATTTATAATGAACGCAAATATGTCCAACAAAGATATTATTTTACTATTATTTATTATTTTGAAAACACCATCATGCAAAATTTAATGTACAACGCAAGTTTGTGAATTATTTTACAGAATCTGGGAAATTAAAAGCCTCGCTGTCGCTCGGTTTTTAATTATGTCCTCACTTCTGTAAAAACCACTTGCCAACCTCGCATTATAATATACCATTGGTTAAATTAAATGCTATCTGATATGTTGTGTTTATAGCCATATGTTTAATAAAAAAAGGTTGAGATTGCAAAGTTGGTACGTGCGTCGAGTAAATTAATGTAATGAAGTAATTCCCGGTGTAATTGGGCCGCATGTTGACACTCTGCAGGTTTCATTTCGAAATATCCGTCACAGTTGTGCGGTTGATTGAGTCTCTTACGAAATTATCGCTGGTCGATTTTTCTTCCCGCCAATCACAATTCTATTTACCTTCACCTTTCTTTTTTTTTCTTATTCTGCTCTTCCTTCTTTTGAAGGACCTTTCAATTCTTGTTATATACTTATGCCTCAATTATAGAAAACAATGGCAGTTCTTATTATTATCTACGGATCCGAAACATGAACAGTGACAACACAACAATCTGTCAGAATACAAGCTGCTGAAATTAAATTCCTCAGACCAATAGTAGGGTATCAAAGTACACACAAAAATAAGTAATAGTTTAAAAAAACTAAAACAACACGCTTTGTTAGAAAACCGAACAAAAAATGAAAAATAATTTTAATTTCCAACACGCTTGGGATAAAATTAAAGTGGTCAACAAAAAAATCATCTTCAACACATCTAGAATAAATCTAGAGTTATCTACAAAAAAAATAATTTTTCCATCAAAAGCGTGGGCTGCTTTTTATAGTTTTTACGTTTTCTTCTTAGATACTTTACTTTTACCAACATCTGTTTATTATCAAATATATTAATTTATATAGAGCAGGGGGAGAAAAATTGATGGACAAGATACGCTGGTTGCTTAGTATGATTTGGGAAAAAGAAGCTCTTCCAGATGAATGGAAGGAATCAATTATCGTACCAATGTATAAGAAAGGAGATAAAACTGATTGCAACAACTACAGGGGCATCTCATTACTTTCAACTTCGTACAAAATTCTAACAAATATATTAGTAAGCAGACTTACTCCCTATATTGATGATATTCTAGGAGATCATCAACGTGGATTTAGAAGAAACAGGTCTACAACAGATCAGATGTTTAGTATAAGACAAATTTTAGAAAAGAAATGGGAATATAATGGTACGTAGACTTCAAAAAAGCATATGATTCAATTAAGAGGGAGAAGTTATATAGCATCCTGCTGGAGTTCGGAATTCCTAAATAGTTATAATGTTGAGTGATTCCGGGTTATGTGGCCGTGGTCCATAGTTGGTGTTGATACCAGACGTTTCGCCCTCAACTGCGGAGGGCATCTTCAGTGGCGAGTGCTTCTATGCGTGTTTCCTGGTCTGAAGATCTACTTAGAATGAGCGCTGTGGACGTAGAGGACGTTGTATTACGTGGTGGGGCCGGGGGGAGTGGGCGTGGCTCTTGCTGATTGGCTAATAGTCGTCTACTTGTTGTCACTGGTTGTAATGCATTTTATGTTCTAGTGTATGAAAACCAGGCCTTAGACAGTTTGATACCTTCTTCTTTTCTGTTAATATTTCCCTTATGCTTGTGTATTTCTATAGCCTCTCGGTATAATTCTCGGGAAATAGTAGGAAGTTGTGGCTAAAACCTGTGTATCGTAGAATCGAATTCGGGGGTCCATTCGTAATGGCAGGTGCTGCTACAGCTGATTTATCACATTTCTTCCTGTCTGAAGTTCTTTTTATGTTCTGATAAACGGGTGGCTATACTTCTTTTCGTGGTCCCTATATATGATTTACCACACGAACAAGGAAGTCGATATACGCCGCAAGTGGAGAGAGGTGGCCGAGGATCCTTAGCTGAGCGAAGGCAGTCTTCTATTTTTCTTGTAGGTCTGTAACTGTTTTTATGTTGTATTTTCGTAGGAGTTTTCCGATACGATCTGTGACTCTTTGTACATATGGTAAGTAGGCTATGCTGGTTGAGGGTGTGTTATCCATTCTGACGTGCTGTCTTCGTGGATGTATGGTTTGTCTTATTTCCTTGGATGTGTAGCCATTTTTCTGGAAACAATTGAACAGATGGTGTTGTTCTTGTTTAAGGTGTTGTGGTTGGCATAACTTAGTCGCTCTGTCGAACAGTGTCTTAATGACACCTCGCTTTTGTCTTGGATGGTGGTTAGAGTCTTTCTGCAGATATCGGTCTGTGTGTGTAGGTTTTCTGTAAACTGTATGTTGAATTTCCCCATTGCCAGTCCTTATTATTTGAACATCCAGGAAAGGAAGTCTTCCATTATCTTCTTTTTCCATTGTGAACTGTATTTTGTTGTGTCTGCTGTTAAGGTGTTGAAGGAAACGTTCCAATTCTTCACTGCCATGTCTCCATACTACGAATGTGTCATCAGCATAGCGAAACCAATGTTCTGGAGACTTGGGAGCTGTTTTTAGTGCTTCTTCTTCGAATTTCTCCATGAAAAAATTCGCTACTACTGGGCTTAGAGGACTGTCCATGGCTACTCTCCGTCGGTCTGTTCATAGTGGCTGTTGTTCCATTGGAAGTAAGTAGTAGTTAGTACATGCCTGAATAAATTGGATATTTCTTCTGTGAAAATCTGTCTAATGTAGTCCATGGTCTCATTTACCGGCACCATGGTGAAAAGGGAGACCGCATCGAAGCTAACCAGTATATCTTGAGATGTTACGTTTATATTCCGTAGTCTCTCAATGAAATGTGTCGAGTCTCTGATGTAGCTGTCCGTTTTTCCAAGGAGTGGTTTCAGAAGTCCTGTAAGATGCTTTGCCAGTAAGTAGGTCGGGGAACCGATGGCACTGACAATTGGCCGGAGTGGAATGTTGTTCTTGTGTATTTTTGGAAGACCATAGAGTCTTGGAGGTTGAGCTTCGGATACGCGTAATTTCTTCTTAATTTCTTCTGGCAAGGACGATTGCTTGATAAGATTGTTGGTTTTTCGAAGAATGCCGGATGTAGGGTCTCGCTTGATAGGTTTGTATGTTTCTGGTGTCAGAATCTCTATTATTTTCTCTTTGTATTCGTGTGTATTCATAACAACTGTAGAGTTTCCTTTATCGGCTGGTAAAATGGTGATATTATTATCATTATTTAATACCACCATTTTACCAGCCGATAAAGGAAACTCTACAGTTGTTATGAATACACACGAATACAAAGAGAAAATAATAGAGATTCTGACACCAGAAACATACAAACCTATCAAGCGAGACCCTACATCCGGCATTCTTCGAAAAACCAACAATCTTATCAAGCAATCGTCCTTGCCAGAAGAAATTAAGAAGAAATTACGCGTATCCGAAGCTCAACCTCCAAGACTCTATGGTCTTCCAAAAATACACAAGAACAACATTCCACTCCGGCCAATTGTCAGTGCCATCGGTTCCCCGACCTACTTACTGGCAAAGCATCTTACAGGACTTCTGAAACCACTCCTTGGAAAAACGGACAGCTACATCAGAGACTCGACACATTTCATTGAGAGACTACGGAATATAAACGTAACATCTCAAGATATACTGGTTAGCTTCGATGTGGTCTCCCTTTTCACCATGGTGCCGGTAAATGAGACCATGGACTACATTAGACAGATTTTCACAGAAGAAATATCCAATTTATTCAGGCATGTACTAACTACTACTTACTTCCAATGGAACAACAGCCACTATGAACAGACCGACGGAGTAGCCATGGACAGTCCTCTAAGCCCAGTAGTAGCGAATTTTTTCATGGAGAAATTCGAAGAAGAAGCACTAAAAACAGCTCCCAAGTCTCCAGAACATTGGTTTCGCTATGCTGATGACACATTCGTAGTATGGAGACATGGCAGTGAAGAATTGGAACGTTTCCTTCAACACCTTAACAGCAGACACAACAAAATACAGTTCACAATGGAAAAAGAAGATAATGGAAGACTTCCTTTCCTGGATGTTCAAATAATAAGGACTGGCAATGGGGAAATTCAACATACAGTTTACAGAAAACCTACACACACAGACCGATATCTGCAGAAAGACTCTAACCACCATCCAAGACAAAAGCGAGGTGTCATTAAGACACTGTTCGACAGAGCGACTAAGTTATGCCAACCACAACACCTTAAACAAGAACAACACCATCTGTTCAATTGTTTCCAGAAAAATGGCTACACATCCAAGGAAATAAGACAAACCATACATCCACGAAGACAGCACGTCAGAATGGATAACACACCCTCAACCAGCATAGCCTACTTACCATATGTACAAAGAGTCACAGATCGTATCGGAAAACTCCTACGAAAATACAACATAAAAACAGTTTACAGACCTACAAGAAAAATAGAAGACTGCCTTCGCTCAGCTAAGGATCCTCGGCCACCTCTCTCCACTTGCGGCGTATATCGACTTCCTTGTTCGTGTGGTAAATCATATATAGGGACCACGAAAAGAAGTATAGCCACCCGTTTATCAGAACATAAAAGAAACTGCAGACAAGGAGAAATGGATAAATCAGCTGTAGCAGAACATGCCATTACGAATGGACACCAGATTCTATTCGACGATACACAAGTTTTAGCCACAACTTCCTACTATTTCCCTAGATTATACGAGAGGCTATAGAAATACACAAGCATAAGGGAAATATTAACAGAAAAGAAGAAGGTATCAAACTGTCTAAGGCCTGGTTTCATACACTAGAAAATAAATGCATTAACACCAGTGACAACAAGGAGACGACTATTAGCCAATCAGCAAGAGCCACGCCCACTCACCCTGCACCCACCACTAATACAACGTCCTCTACGTCCACAGCGCTCATTCTAAGTAGATCTTCCGACCAGGAAACACGCATAGAAGCACTCGCCACTGAAGATGCCCTCCGCAGTTGAGGGCGAAACGTCTGGTATCAACACCAACTATGGACCACGGCCACATAACCCGGAATCACTCAACATTACGATTACCGGCCATGAAAGCCTGCATTCAACTCCTAAATAGTTAGTTAGACTTATACGAATGTGTCTAAATGGCACAAAGAGTAGGGTGCGTGTAGGCAAACATTTATCGGACACTTTTGAAATCCAGAATGGGTTGAAGCAAGGAGATGCACCCATCTCCTCTACTATTTAATTTTGTACTGGAGCATGCCTTTAAATCTTTAGAGAATGAGGAAGGCTTACAACTGAATGGTATTAATAAGCTGTTAGTTTATGCTGATGATGTAGTAATGTTGGCCGATAGCGAGGAGATACTAAAGGGCAATACGCACACACTATTGAGTAACACTAAGAACTTAGGACTGGAAGTAAATATCAGTAAAACTAAATATATGGTCACACGTAGAAATACATCTTATAATGGAAATGGACAGCTAATGACAAATGAGGGAAATTTGAGGAAGTGGCTGAATTCAAATACCTAGGAACAATAATCACAAATAGGAATGAGATGCACAAAGAAATTAAACATAGGCTCAATTCTGGAAATGCTTGCTATTATGCATTGCAGAGACTCTTGATGTCCCAACTCCTTTCAAAAAACGTTAAACTGAAAATATATAAAACTATTATTCTACCAGTTATATTATATGAGTGCAAAACATGGACTCTTACTTTAAGGGAGGAAAGGAGATTAAAAGTATTTGAGAATAAAGTACTTAGGAAAAGTTTTGGACCAAAGAGAGATGAACAGACGGGTGAATGGAGAAGACTACATAACAATGAACTACATGGTCTTTATAGGAAGCCAGATGTAATAAGAATAGTTAAGTCTCGTAGACTGCGATGGGCAGGACATGTTGCACGCATGGAGAATGAAAGATTTGCATGGAAGCTTCTTGTAGGAAAGCCAGAGGGAAAACGCCTAGTTGGTAGACCAAGAATGAGGTGAGAGAATAACATTAACTATGATTTGTGGGAAGTATATTATAGAAGAAGAATCTAATGAAACCCCCTGTTGATTCTATTAGAAAAAGTTATTATTATCATAAAGGTGCATGATCCCTTCTTCGGAGCCTGAGCAGGGACAGTAGGAACTTCATTAAGAATACTAATTCGAGGGAATGATTGGAAAGCATTAGCTCAGGATAGGGATGTATGGAGAGCTTATATCCGCACGGCCATGAACCTATGGGTTCGATAGTACCAGTGAGTAAGTAAGTAAGTACTACTACTAATACTAATACTAATACTAATAATAATAATAATAATAATAATAATAATAATAACAATAAAGTCATGATTCAGAACGGAACACCACCAAGCCCTCTTACTTCCTATTTTTCAAGAAATGTTGGAATATTACAAATTCATACTAAGGAAATAGATTTTAATTCTAAAAAAAGACAGTAAGTATGGGAAATTTAATGACAATTGAACATCGCCGCTTCCTTCAACTGATAATAAAGCAGGTACTTCCGTAAATATCAGTAAAACACGGACATTCAGTTGCGCAATCATGAGCTTTCTCCATCGTGATCCAAGTTTCGTGATGAGAATAAACTACCCGATAACCCCTTAACGAACCACTGAACGTTGCGTTGTAGTAATAGTAGCAGTTATACCAACTCACTGGCACTATCGAACCCGTAGGTTCGTAGGTATCAGTCAACCGGTGGATCGGGCCCTTCACGCCTAGATTTTAACTGCGATATACTAATGACCTAAACTGTTAAACAGCGTCATCAAATAAAATGTACTACCTACACCCATAGTTTATTTTAGATAGGCTACTTGATTTTCAGTATTAAGTAACCAATTCACTGGCACTATCGAACCCGTAGGTCATACCGCGCGGACATAAGCTCTCCATACATCCCTATCTTGAGCTAATGTTTTCTAATCATTCCCTGTACAATCTACTTCCTTAAAATCATAGTTAATGTTATTCTCCCATCTCATTCTCGGTCTACCAACTGAGCGTTTTCCCTCTAGTTCTTCTACAAGAAGCTTCCATGTAAGTCTTCCATTCCGCATTCGTGCCACATGTCCTGCCCATCTCAGTCTACGAGACTTAACTATTCTTATACTATCTGGCTTCCTATAAAGAACGGGTAGTTCACTGTTATTTAGTCTTCTCCATTCACATGTCTGTTTATCTCTCTTTGGTCCAATAATTTTCCTAAGAACTAGGAAAGAACTAAGAAGTAGCAGTTATAATTTTTTATTTAACGACGCTCTTTAACAAATAACTTCATTATTGTCGCAATTCAAAGCTGGTCGTGAAAGAGCTCACGACTTTTACACAGAGACCTCTTGTTCCATTCTAGCGATTCTCTTATCCCAAGGAGCGATATGCCTAGAAGACCTTGGATTATAGTCCACTGCAAATTTATTCACGTGTCAATTGCAGATGTGGACTATCATCTTACCAGTATAAAGTTAACATTTGCTCAGAATTCGGATCCACCAACAGTTGTAGTTGGTTTTCTAATATTGACATATAGTTATTTTATTTAACGACGCTCTTTAACAGATCAGCTTATTAGCGTCGTAATTCAAATCCAGGCGTAAAAAGGTAGATAAATTTTGCCCAGAAGCCTCTTATTTCAAGCTTGATATTCTTTCACGTACTGTAAATCTACGACAGAAGATCCATGGCTTTATTTCCCATCCAAATGTCATTTTAAGATGACACTACCAGTGGCGATATATGGAAGTGAGGCCTGGACCCTGAAGAAAAAAGGAAAAAAAGTAAAACTCGGGCAGCGGAAATGAGATTCCTTCAGGCTGTGAAAGGTTGTACAAGAGAAGAACATATTAGAAATGAGAATATTAGAGAGGAACTAAAAGTACAACCACTTCTTCAACAAATAGAAGAACACAGGAACAATATTGCATATAACATCTGCAAAGAATGACAGAGGATAGATACCAAATATGAACAGAAAATATGGGTATTTTTACCAAAAATGCTAGAATTATTTTTACAAAAATTCTAATCAAATAACTTGCTGATTCCACCAAAAAAAGTTAAATTTGCATAATCCTGGAGGATGAGTATCGGTAGGAAGATCAAGAAAGCGCTGGGCTGAACAGATGTGAGATCGGAACAGGAAAAGACCTAATCCGTAGAGAACGATTATCCATCCATAGTAATTCTGCCCGAAGGCAGGTCCTTCACTGCAATCATAGCATTTTCATGCTATGCTTGCAGCATTACTAGGCAATTGTAGGTGTGGTAGCTTCCCGTTACTTTCCACACCGGTGAAGGATGATGATGATGATAATGGTGATATGGATGATGATGATGACCATATGATTTCGGGGATCGTTTTGGCCTTAACGTTTTCCTGACATTTGTCTTACAGGTGAGGAAAAACCCCGATAAAAACCTCACCCAGAAAAACTGCCCCGATCGGGGATCGAACCCGGGCTCGCTACGTGACAAGGCAGCACGCTACCTCGAGAACACAGCGGTGGACAAGATAAAGATAAAGGACAGAATTGACGGGGTCAGTGGAATAAGGGCCCATCCCAACTGCACTAAGTTTGGAGAAAAATTGCATTTTATTAAATTCTATATTGAGTAAAATATATAGAGCACACATTGATAATATTTGGTACATGTCTTGTACATAAATAAGCTTTCTACCTGCAAATGTATACATCACTATATTGTTTCATATGTCTAATCAAAGAAAAAGAAAATTGAGAATATAAAAAATACATCATACATAAACAAATTAAATAACACTTTTTAACTTGAATATTGCATTAATCTACGTACTCAACGTTTGCAGCATTTGTATCATCATCATCATCATCATCATCTGATTTAAGGCTACTGTTAAAATGTCTGGTGTACAGGTGGTACAAATGTCATGAGAGTCATGATGTCTTCTTTATCATCCTACCATTAGGGTATTTTGTTATCAATATTATATCTCGTAATACAGGACACTTTCCTTTCCTTTTTTAAAAGGCTTATTACTTCCTCTAAAGCTAAATCACCGAAACTGGATTTTACGTACATTACATGTCTGTTTTCCACAAAACGAAACTGAGATGCTTTTCTGATGTCTACC
Organism: Diploptera punctata; assembly: GCA_030220185.1. Classification (NCBI taxonomy): domain Eukaryota; kingdom Metazoa; phylum Arthropoda; class Insecta; order Blattodea; family Blaberidae; genus Diploptera; species Diploptera punctata. Next base: position 955,456 of record JASPKZ010000458.1, on the reverse strand, counting down.
TAATGCTTGTCCAGCGTCACATTTCTCTTTGTGAACATTTAAGTTATCCAAATCTTTAAAATCTTCTGCATTTATCTCAATTACTGTAAATGGTTTCTTTGTTCAACTATTTCGTATAAGGTGAGCCAACTGTCCAGGTGTATAAACCACTTGTGTTTTTCTTTTAACTTTTTCAATCACACCTAAGTCAGTATCACAGGGAAGGAAAGTGTGACCTGGTACAAGAAATTTATGTTCAATTTCTTCAAACCAACCACAATCAATCATGTACAGCCAAAGTCCCAATATTGTATAATTCTTGTTTTGGACAACACATGAATCACTATATACATTATAAGTTTATTTTTATTAGCACCTTTTCAATCAGTGGCACAGCTTTTAATATACAACTAGCAATTTCTTCCGCACCTATTGAAGCAACTGATTCAGGCCGATATATATTCCTTTCCACTGTTGCGTAAAATGTTCTGATTCGTTCTATTCCACTCTTCCAGTTTATTTTTCTTTTCTTATATTTTATTACACTCTTTCCATTTGCACAAGAACCTGCCGCATCAGCCATTCTGCATTTACTGATATTTGCCGGCAATGCTAGTCAGTATTGCAGCGGACCACAGAGTAGCGGACAGTATACGGTCACGTGCCAGCAGTTGGGATGGGCCTTTATTTCCCGCGCGCGTGAAGAAGTTAGAAATTTTTCTTAGACATAAAGTCTCATTTACCCTCTTTTGAGCAAAGTTATAATTATGAACTTCTAAAGATTAACAGAAGATGGCCATAGGATACATAATCTGCAAATAACTAAAAACCAACCATTGGTTGGGATGGGCCCTTATTCCACCGAGCCCCTCAATTGTCTAGGATCCGTCTTTACACGGAAGTGGCAGAAGTTCTTCTTTCGGTAATCTTATGTTGGGACGCATTGCCGCGAAATTCTCAAGAAACAATTACAATGGTGGAGGCCATGATTATTTTTCAGAGAGGAATCCAAAGTACTGTTCAGGTTTCGATTATGCGTTATAGATAGATATTCAGAACAATACAGCAAATGTTCGGAATGTTAGAACTGATTACATTAGTCAACATGATTTTTGTCTCATGAGTACCAATAGTTGAACTTAATCCAGTTTTATATCGTGTTTTCAAATATGTATTCGGAATTTCTACATCACCCACAGTTTTTTTATTTTAATTTCAATTAATGTATTTTAAAAAAATATTTTTTTAAATAAACGTTTTTTCGTCCATTTGTCCATTGTAAAATAAAACCAAATGAGCTAACTCAGGAGATTTCATCTATGGAAAAGAGATATCAAGCCAAATGGAATCCTAATATGCTGGCTGATTATTGTTGGACCATCAAGAGGGATGCTCCACAGGCGAAATATAGCAGAAAATCGTCATTTTTTACTTTCTAGGTGAGTAAGATTGTTCGAATATTGTGTAGTTACGAATGTAGAAAATATTAAAATGTTTGAAATTATAAATTCCTCTCTCTCGGAAACTTTGCATGCTGGAAAGAAATCGATATCATATTTGAATTCAGGAGAAAAAATACTATTAGAATCACATATTTTTCTTTCTGAGACAAAAAAAAAAAGTTTCTTTTTTGTTGCTTGGTGTTATCAGATGACTGAAAATTCATATATTGGGCTGTGTAGAGCGCCAAATTATAACAAAGCTTGGGATATTATAAGGTTTATCCACTCCATGTGTAAACATGAAACTGTCCTCCACTCCAACAAAATATAATATATTTAATAAATAAAACTGTCAAAGTTTTATATGATTTTCATAAATAATTGTTTTATTTAAATAATGGGGAATGCAAGACGTGCATGGAAGCTTCTTGTAGGAAGACCAGAGGGAAAACGCCCTGTTGGTAGACCAAGAATGAGGTGGGAGAATAACATTAATTATGATTTGAGGGAAGTAGATTATACAGGGAATGATTGGAAAACATTATCTCAGGATATGGATGTATGGAGAGCTTATGTACGCGCGGCCATGGACCTACGGGTTCGATAGTGCCAGTGAGTTAGTTATTTAACGTTTAATATTTATAAAAATCGTATAAAACATTCCGATTGAGGGTCTTTCCACTTTTCAGCGGTTGACCTTTTACCAGCCGGCTGCTGGCCCTTCACATCCACATGTGTCAATCACAGAGGTAGATGATCAACAGCCAGTGTAGGGGTGACATGTGGTTAGCATGTCGAGTCCCCCAGCCGTTATAGCTGGTTCCTCAACCTGGAGCCGCTACTTATTGTAGCTACCCAATTGCCTCACGATGCTGGGTGGGCACCGGTCCCATACTGGCCGAAATACCATGAGAAAATTTCTTCCCCCATTGAGACTCTAACCAGCGCAAGTCCCATAGCTCTGCGCCAAGGCTTCCTACCTTAACCGCTCGGCTACGGCGCGGGACGTATAAAACTATGATCATTTTATTTATTAAATACATAATGGATTTTCGTCAAGCAAGCATCAACTATTATTCTACCAGTTATATTATATGGGTGCGAAACATGGACTCTTACTTTAAGGGAGGAAAGGAGATTACGAGTATTTGAGAATAAAGTTCTTAGGAAAATTTTTGGACCAAAGAGAGATGAACAGACAGGTGAATGGAGAAGACTACATAACAATGAACTACATGGTCTTTATAGGAAGCCAGATATAATAAGAACAGTTAAGTCCCGTAGACTGCGTTGGGCAGGACATGTTGCGCGTATGGGGAATGAAAGACGTGCATGGAAACTTCTTGTAGGAAAGCCAGAAGGAAAACGCCCAGTTGGTAGACCAAGAATGAGGTGGGAGAACAACATTAACTATGATTTGAGGGAATTAGATTATACATGGAATGATTGGAAAGCATTAGCTCAGGATAGGGATGTATGGAGAGCTTATGTCCGCGCGGCCATGAACCTGCGGGTTCGATGGTGCCAGTGAGTAAGTAAGTAAGCATTAAATTGGCAGCTCCGTGGCGCAAGCGGTTAAGCACTTGCCTCTCACCGCTGGCGTCCCGGTCACTCCATGTGGGTTTCGTGTGCAGAGCTTTGGTAGTTTTTTTTTCAGGGTTCTTCCCGTTTTCCCCTGCCACAATTTCATTCCACTATTTCTCCATATTGATCTCACCCATTTCGTTTCATGTCATTGATCTGTCCCCGATTTGGTGCGTTAGGCGTGGTCGGCCTGCACCCTTGTCATTTACCGACATATATAGTCAGCCGCGGTGGACTAGTGGTTATGCTCCTAGCCTCTGGTCCCAAGGGTAGCGGGTTCAAACCCGGCCGGGGTCGATGGATTTTTTAGGACGGAAAAATCCAAGGAGCAAGTCCTCCGGGAGGGACTTTAAGCCGTGGGTCCCGAGTCTGAAAATTGTCAGGCTCGTAAAAGATTCTTAAGCCTGAATGAAAAGGCCTCTAAGCAAAATTTACCGAATTTTCCCGTCCTAGTACTACCTTGGTTTCCTAGATGTCAGTGTGAGGCGGAACGCTGACCACGTACCACTCAAAATGACATCTATACGAAAACAAGTGTAACTAAATTAGTATGGTTCAAATTCTTCCCTATATGGGAGAGCGCCTAAATCTCTGTAAAGGGAAAACATAGGCTTACAATACAATATATATATATATATAGGGGCGCATTCCTCGACTCGACCCTGAGTTGGACACCAGTTGAGGATATTTATTTATTATTTTAAACACCAAATTTATTGGATAGATAGATCATTGGTTGATTAATGTCTTTGACATCGTCCGATTCCTAATAGCCAATTTTGTCGGTCCATCCAATCTCCTGGTTGTAGATGTTTCTCCTTGATGTATAAACATATTCCCTGACTTCAGGAGGTTTTAGGTCTTCCTCTGCCTCATCTTCCCTCACCAAATTAATTGATTACTTAAAAATATAACATTCGGATATATTTTTATAAGGAAACAATTTTATTAAAACATTACTATAATATTTACAAGTACCTATCTACCTATCCATTCACCCTTTCATCCATCTATTAATCCAATTATCCATCCACCCATTCACCCCCACCCATACATTAACCCAACCATCTATCCACCTATTCACGAATCCATCCATCTCACTGTGTCTGACCTATAGTCCGTTCTTCCACCCATACCTCTCCCTGATCGTCCTCCATCCAGTCATCGATCCATCCATCCACTCACGCATTGGTCCATCAATCCACCCACCCATTCATTCACCCAATCATCCATATATCCATCCAGCAATCTACTCATTTATCCACCCATCCATTCTCCCAACCACCCATCTATCCATCAAGCAGTCTATCTCTCTACCTATCCCATCTGTCTGCGTTACAGGGTAAATATCTGTTCTGTCTTGATTAAAAGTCAATAAACTTGTGATCGGCAAGTGATGGAAAGTGATGAGTAGTAAATAAATTGAGATTAATTGGCAAGTTTAAATGGAAATGAGTTGATTACCGACTTAACGGATTTCTGTCAGAAATATTAAGTAATACAATAAGATATAAGCTGGAATCGAGCCAGCAATCTCATCGTGTCCAAGCGACCAGAACGTGCGGCAGGAAAAAAAAAAGTATTTTGCAATACGCGGAACACTTCTTTGTGGGAATTCTTTCTCCTCTCACTGCTCATCACTAATATTTATTACTGTCATTTTTATTGCCCCCTTATAGGGTGTTCTTACATGTAAAAAATGTCCCTAAAGAATTAAATTGTGTCTGGGCAAGGAATTGAACCATAGGTATCCAAACTTATGTGCTGGATCTGCTATTACCAAGATGAAGTAAATTTATTTACGTACCATTTGTTGGTACTTAGGTATAGTGTTTATCACTTTCGCCTTTAGATTTTCAAGAAATTTGAGGCCAACCATAACCTTTATAGATATTATAATAATTACACATATATTATAGGAACATTTTACGTTACCTTCCCCACAGCTCCGCGGGTTCAAACCCGACCGGAATGGATGGATTTATTGAGCGCATTAAAATCCTGAATGTGGATTTATTTTGAATAGAAATGTCGGGGTCTCGAGTTGTAGATTCAGGGTTTACGAGAAAAATTTGTTCCCATATTCTGACCAAATATTTGAATTTTACACCCATGATCCGAGATTTAAACACCGTTGTTGAATAATCCACTAATTAAGGGGAGATCAAAAGGTGATTTCAGTAAAAAATTCTTAAATTTGGTTTTTCGTAGTTTTCAATACTTTGAAATATTCTGCACAAATTTATATAAATATCAATTATTGATATATGCTCATTTAAAGTATGTTTAATAAATATAAACGAGAGAATACACAGAAATAAACGTAATTGGTTTGAACATATACAAAGAATGCCAGATAATCGTTTATCAGAACAACTGCTTCATTATAGGCATCTAGGACGAAGAAATGTAAGAATACCAAACGTCGTTGGAAAGACAACCTGCACCGGGGAGCGGAACGGGCCAACAGGCCCATACCTTAAAGATGATGATGATGATGATGATTAATACATTTTTAAATGCAAGGCTGCATCACTAATTTGACACAAATAACGTTTTATTTAAACTGGTTTTTTCAACAAACTAAAATTTTCATATAAAATACCTTTTCTTTTTTTCAGAAACTATAAGTGGTAAATGTATGAACATTTTTGAGCATGTATAATACTTACATCTGTTGATGGGGATCCACTTTGATGCTCTTACAAATATTAGTTATTTCTTTAAAAAAATGAAAACTTGCAAACATTAAAAAAAAATTAAGTTAAAATATTTTCAAAAGTAAGAAGAGATGTAACTCAAAAGTACTTAAGTAAACTTATTAAATACGTATGTATGTGAACAGTGTAAACAAGTCACATTTATACCTCAAATAGTTTCTGAGAAAATGGGTCTCAAAGTTTTACATTTTAACATTGTCGGGATAGAACTTTTAATCTCCCCTTAAGATTTTTTTTACTACGATCCGATTGAGGGTCTTTCCACTTTTCAGCGGTTGCCCTTTTACCAGCCGGCTGCTGGCCCTTCACATCCACATGTGTCAATCACAGAGGTAGATTTTTTTTACTACAAATATGTTATTTGTCCACGTCATGCCTTGTCACGCAGCGGGTCCTGGTTCGATTCCCGGTCGGGACAGGCTCCTGGGTAAGGATTTTTTTCGGGGTTTTTGCTCACCTTTAAGACAAATGTCAGGTAGCTTAGGGTCCAACGGTCCCCGAAAATCATCCGACCATCATCATCATCCTTATCAATATCATCACCATCCTTCACCGGTGTGGAAAACAACGGGAAGCTACCGCACCTATAATTCCCTAGTAAAGCTGCAAAGCATAGCATGAAAATGCTATGATAGCAGTGAAATATCTGCCCTCGGGCAGAATTAATACGGATGGATATGTTATTTTCATATTTTTTATTATTTTTTTTTGTAATTAATCGGTTGAATTAATTACTAACAACTTTAACATGTCTCCCCTTTTAATGTTAATGTGGGGAAATTAACTAGTTTTATGTAGTTCAGGTTGGTAACTATCACAAGTCATAAGCATAAGTAATTAAGTAAATAACAAAGTAATTCGTCTACCGCTGTGGTTTCGGGGTAATGACGTTGTCTCATACGCAGTGGATCCGGGTACGATCCCTGCCCGGGTCATGTTTCCCGGTGAGGTTTCTTCGGGCATTTTTCTCATTTGTAAGACAAACGTCTAAAACCTTTTAAGGCTCAAATTGTCTCCCAACATTGTTTGGCAATCATAATCATCAATATTATATCATCTCATTTGGTGTGAATGAAGGAATGGTCCGTCTTGTGTTAAATATTCGCGTGTCTCAGAAGTGGCTTTGTCATTGAGCTGATCATTCATCCAGGGATGTTTTTCTAGTTTGTGTGTGTTCAAGAGACATGTGTATGATCCAAAGTTAAAAATCCTCTCCAGACAGGGTGAGTCCCTCTAAGGCCCGAGTGGCGTGGGGCTCGTAAAACTATCACCACTTTTCTTTTAATATTCATAAGTAATGCCACGAGTGATTTCGAAATTATCGATAAATTCACGACTCACGAAGTGAGGAGTGAATTTATCTACAGAATTTGGAAATCAAGAGTGGCATTTGTTAGGACTCTTTAACGAATAAAATGAAGTTGTTTACTCACAAATCATTATTTAACTATAGTTATTTTAAAATATTTATGTATTTAATGTAAACGGCGATGTTTGAAAACAAATCAGAAATGTGAGGTTATGTTCATTCACTGCAACTAGATCATATTATTTGTTGCCAAATAAGATCGCAATATTGTAAGAATGTACCCAAGTTGAGAAATAATGAAACACATCAAACTATATATCATAATCAACATTACGGGTTATTCATTTATTTTTTTAGTAAACAACTCAGTAAAATCAAGGAATCTGTTCATTATTTGCTATATTCAATGTATTTATTGGAGAAAAATAATGTTCTGTCCTGTTCAGAACATTAAAAAGGAGGAGCTTTCTTTATCACAAAAGCAGGAGCTAATAAAGAGAAATCGATAAAGAGCGAGGTGAAACACGACTGTCATTGGTTGTAAAACAACATTCATTGAAACGTGATTGGCCATTGACTAGCATTTGTGGCATGAGTTAAATAGTCATCGAAAAGCACTGTTGAGGTTATGTAGTAAAATGTTAAAATATTAATTTAGTTGAGGACGACTGATATATCAATTACTTGTCTTAATATTTTAATATTTTTCAAAAGTGCTTACATAGAGAAAGGTTAATGGTAAAGAGACAGACAGGCAGACAGAGAGAAAACTAATCATTTGACTTGAGGAACCGTAGGTTCAATGAATTCACTAAAGCTCTCTAATGGGCCCCATCCTCACCAACTGAATTTATATATTTTTTTTATATCTAATTCTCAATATTCGTCCGAATGTTATCTCCCAATTACGCCGAAACCTCCCTCCTTGCCTCTGGTCTCGAAGGTCCCGGGTTCAAACCCGGCCGAGGTCGATGGATTTTTTAGGATGGAAAAATCCAAGGAGCAAGTCCTCCGGGAGGAACTTTAAGCCGTGGGTCCCGAGTCTGAAGATTTTCAGGCTCGTAAAAGATCCTTAAGCCTGAATGAAAGGCCTCTAAGCAAAATTTACCGAATTTTCCCGTCCTAGTACTACCTTCGTTTCCTAATGTCAGTATAAGGCGGAACGCTGACCACGGACCACTCAAATGGCATCTGCACGAAAACAAGTGTAACTAAGTTAGTATGGTTCAAACTCTTCTCTGTAGGGCGAGAGCGCCTAAATCTCTGTTAAGGGAAACGTGGGCTTACAAGATACAAGACAAGAATTCTCCAATATTCGTCCGAATGTTATCTCCCAATTACGCCAAGGCGTCCATAATGGTCTTTCCATAAAGGCTTTTTTCCAATAAAAAATATGTATTGTCACCCATTTGAGCTACGTGACTGTCAATCTCAATCGCCTAGACTTAATACTGATAATATTACAATGTCGATTTATTATTATGAAGTTCCTAGTTATGAAGTTTCTTCCATTCTCCTTTATCACGTGTTATGGGATCGAATGTTAATCATAGAATCTTATTTTTCAATACTTTTAGCTTGTTTTCTTTCTTTAATGACAAGATGAAATGTTTCTCGCCTAATTGAAAGTTTACAGATTATAACTAATTCAACTTTAAATTAATTAAATAAAAATAAAACGCAGTTTTATTTGATTTTCATATTTATTATATAATTCAGTGACAGCTGTTTCGGTACCTTCAGCGTACCTTCTTCAGACATGTTAACAAATTATGTCTGAAGAAGGTACAGTGTACCGAAACAGCTGTCACTGAATTATATAATAAATATGAAAATAAAAAAACTACGTTTTATTTTTATTTAATTAATAAATATGGATTTTCATCAAGTAAACACCTACTCAATTGATTATTCAACTTTAAATTAATGATTATTGATTGGATCGGATAAAGAATAAAGATGTAAGAAGAGAGTTAAATATACATCCACTGAATGTTAAAATCAAGGAATATAGAGATAAACGGTTTAGACATGTAGAAAGAATGAATGTAACAAGATTACCAAACGCAGCATTTGACTACAAGACAAGAAGTTCAAGGGATATAATGAAATGATGGACAGAACAACTGTGAGGCGGAACAGGCAATTTGCCTAGCCTGTGAAGTGAAGAAGAAGAATATTAATGATTATTTTAGTTGCCACGTCAGTCTCTTACATTAAATGTCATGTGTCATTCTTCTGGATATCACTAAAATGTACTTATTTCTTTTGAGTTTTATTGTGATTGCTTTCAATTTAAGTATGTTTCTTTTATCATATATATTCTATTTACATTCTAATAGTTCATGGATGTCTGATTTTTAAAAATTATTTTCACTTTTAAGTTGTAATTGGATTATTTTTTGTGAGAAAGAAAAACAGTATTGTAGCATTGTAACAGAAGACGTCAATCAAAGATGACACGCATCTAGAAAACGAAGGTTTGAGGAGTTAATATTCGAAACTCGATAATGTATGGACATTAAAACGTAAAAACAAAATTAAAAATGTAATTATATATTGAAAACTATTTGAAGATGGCTTATTTTTTATTCTCTTTAAAGTGAAACTTCACAATTAGCTTGAAAATAATAGTACAGGAAAATTAGATCCTGATAGAAATAATAAGAATAATTAATGTGAAACTCACTTTCACGAAAATCGGATATGTCTAGTTTTGAATATTAGCTTCTTACATACATTAGTTATCACTAGCCCCCAGATTTTATGTAATTACATATTCTTTCAGAAACTCAAAAAACAAAAATCAATGAAATAACCGAAATGAAAGTTTTAAGGAAAATCGTAGGAAAATCACTGAGTGAGAAAATTCGCAGCTCTGTTATTAGAGAAGAATGTGAAATTGAACATATAAACCTCTGGATATATGATAGAAGACTAAACTGGAACGATCACATAGATAGAATGCAGAACAGTGGATTAGTGAAGAAAGTACGTGACTGGACAGAAAAGGCCTTTAGGAAGACCACAACTACGATGGAAGGACGTCACCATACCCCGGACCTGTAGTGAATGAACAAGCAACAAGCTGCCAGCTTTCATACGTAGAGGAAGAAGATGATGAAGAAGAAGACATTCTGTTTCTGTATATGTAGTTATTATAAAGCTGAAAATGTCAACGAATTTTCAATTATTGGCTAATACACACCTGTGCATATTGAACTTTTAGGGCAATAAAATGCCAAGCAACAATTATTATTTAAGTAATAATTTAGATTATATGAGATAATGAAATAAACATTACATTGGACATTAATGGTTAGCGTCATGACTTATAATAGAAAATGAAAAAGTGATCAGAAACATGTTACATAAGAATAAATTCATAATTCTTCTAAACAAGAAATCTACATGAAATCATATAAGGGCAATATAATGCCAAGCATCACATGCTTGTATTTCAGTTTTCTGAAATTAATTCTACAGAGAACATTCAAAAATAAAATTAGAAAATAAACAAAGATAAAAATGTATAATGTTATGGCGGTTCCCACAATATTGTATGGATGTGAAACTTGGGCTCCAGAAGGATAGAATACAGACGGCGGAGATGAGGTTCCTAAGACAGGTTAAAGGATGTACAAGACTTGACAGAATAAGAAATGAGGATATAAGAGAAGAATTGAAAGTATATCCTTTATTGTATTAGGTCACGAATTACAGACAGAAATGGATTGATCACATGGATGGAATGAGTAAGGAGAGATATCCATTGTTAGCTAGAAATTATCAAGCAAGAGGAAGACGTCATGTTGGAAGACCTAGAAGACGTTGGGCTGATGCATTATGAAGTCGGAACGGGCAATTACCTAATCCCTGGAGTGATGATGATGATGATGAAATTAATTCTTATTCAGAGCATGGCACATATTCAGAAACAGAACTGTTATCACTATCTTCATCATTTATTTTGCCAGAAAACTTCAATTTATTTCTGCAAGCAATTTTCCACAAATTTCCTTTGTTGTTTGACACTGGCATGGAGTTATGGAAGATGCATGAAATATTAGGGGCAAGAAAAAAAATAATATCATGTGTTGAGTTTTCTGTAGACACACTTAACATCAGACTATTCAAAATAGTATTACCTACAAGATGGCATACTAGTTAAATTTGGCCAAAAATGTAGCTTGGCAGTTTTCTTGCCGATACCCCTTCAATTACACCGAAAGGACCCTTATTTAAAGTTTCAAATTACATTTTTATTAATGAACTACTGTCCAAATGGGAAACGATCACTTGGTCGACCTATGAAAAGATGGCACGAAAACCGCTATCTCAGGCCGTAACAGTTCTTCAGGACTAATACCTGACAGGATGATGATGATGGTGAATTACATTTTTGAGTTATAATATATATTCATACAGTATTACATAATTTTTACATTCTCCTTCTTCTACTACAAGGTTTAGGCTATGCAGCTTGTTCCGGCGAAGTTAAAAGTGAAGTCCATCTTCTACGTGGTCGGCCAACATCTCTTGTTCCTCTGGGATTATACAGGAAGGTTCTTTTTGGTATTCTTTCGTTGTTCATTCTCATTAAGTGTTTTGTCCATTTCTTATTATTTTCGCTGATTTTATCTTCAATTTTATATATATTTAATTCTTCTCGTATAGTTTCATTCCTTATTCTATCCGCTCTTGTGCATCCTTTCACATTACGTAAAAACAGCATTTCCGCAGTCTGTATCCTGCTTTTATCCCTTGATTTCATTATCCAATTTTCACTTCCATACAACAACAAAGGAACAGCCATTGTTTTATATAATTTAAGTTTCGTATCTTTCCTTGTTTTCCGACCTAAGGTTCTTTTTATGGTTCCACAAATAGCCTGAAATTTATTTACTTTATTTTCTATATCTTTATTTTCTCTATAAGTTATATCACATCCTAAATATTGGAAATGTGATATTTGTTCTATTATTTTGTTATCCAGTACAATTTTTGATCTAATTCCATATTTACCAATAAATGCCATTACTTTTGACTTATTTATTGATATTTTACAATTATATATATTGGCTATTAATTTAAATTTATATGCTAACATTTGGAGCTCATTTTCAGATTCTGCTAAAAGTACAACATCGTCAGCGAATAATAAAGCATTTATTTTATCTTTATTATCAATTAATATTCCTTCATTAGTTAAAACCTTCTTCCATTCTTTTAGGATATCGTCCATATAAATATTAAATAATATAGGTGAGAGTGAACACCCTTGTCGTATTCCTTGGTTTAATTGAAACATTTTTACATTATTGTGCTTTTCATAAATTGTCATCAATCCCATACATTTAAGTTACATTCAAAGCCAAATTGCACGAGTTCGATGCGGAAAAACAATGACTAGTTTTGAACGTTTTCCTCTCTTGTTCACAAACGCTTCAGAATTTGTAACACGCAGTTGGGTTAATGTTAACCATGACACCGGTTGTATCTTTGTTGTTATCAAAGCTGAAAATATAGATTTCTATTGACAGTTATTTAACCAATAATGGTAAAACATTCCTCTGCCAAACTTGTGATAAATGTATAGGGTATACTTTGAAATCTCAAAAGGAACAATATTTACGAAGCGATCTGCATATTAGGAATAAACAACGGGTTTCTTCATAGAAACAAGTACTATTTATACAGTTGCAGGGGCAGGCTACATAATCTAACAGCGAATTTTACAAAGAACTGTGCAAGACATTGGTTGCAGGGAACATACCCTGGAACAAACTTTAGGTACCTGAATTTAAACATTTCTTTAAAATATACTGCCGCAACATTCCCGGCGAGTCCACTCCCAGGAAGGATTACTTTGGGTTCTTGTTAAGTTACACATTAGAAAAAAATCGGGGCTCACATAAACAAATAATCTAATAGATTTTTACTGATGAGACGATGGATGCTGCTGGACGTTTCGTCACTAATCTAATTAGACTCTGAAGCTGCATAAAAACCCTATTTAATTTATTGTAAACCTTTTGAGGTGACAAATAGTTCAGCAATTGCTAGATTAATTAAGCAAGCCCTGATCTCTCTTTAAATCCTAGGTTGAGTATATCAGATTCTATTCCCCAACCGTGTTTTAGGTCTCTTTGTAAAAACAACTAGCGTTTTCCCATACATTCGGCGAAAATGTCTTGTTGGTTTATATCTAAGTACCTCCTCCTTATTTTTCTCCACACATTCTTGCGATTTTCAGTCCCTTTTCCCATATCTAAACCCATCTCAATCTTTTGAAGTTCTCTCCTAACCTCGTCTGCTCAGAATTTCACATCTACGTTTCTAATTTGGTGGTCATAACAAATTGCTCTGAGCATTATTTGTTCACCTTGGATTACCCGCAACCAGTACTTGAGTACACGAATTTTGCAGTTTATGTCGTCCTGAAATGACCCAAGTTCATATAAAATTCCACAGTTAGAGACGGCCTTACTAAGTCCTGTAATATATTTTAGAAAATGCGTATATACCTTATTTAGCATTTCCGTTCTTTGGAAACCCCAAATCTCACTACCATAGTGCATTACTGGCCTGACCATAATTTTTTTCTAATGTATTGACTGGAATATCAGGCACTCAACCCAGAATACGAGTACGCTGTTAAGTTGTCCCCTACTAAAAATATTAATTAATGAAGGACTTAAGGTACTAAGGCTACATACATGACGTAAAATAAGAGAGGTCATATTGATGTATATAGATGCAACTTAATACATTTTGAAAGCGGGGCAATCGCTTATTGTATTTTGTTTAAATTTAGTGCATTTTACATGGATGTCCCATGCATTGGAACGAGTGGCAGAGACAGACATAAATTCCCAGAAGTAAATACACTAATATCAGCAATGAATAAGGTTCTCTTAAAAATATTGTGTACAACGCTACTAGCAGCAGTTACCCGATGTACATCTATCTCTGTATTCCTTACCCTTCCTTGTTTCAGCCATTCTACTCTGAATTCCCTCCCCTCTTAGGCCTATCTCAAGAACTGATTGACTCAAAAACAGTTGTAAAAAACTCAGTAAATATTTCCTTAGATAATGCAGTAAATAACAATATTCTAAGTAACTAATTCACTGGCACTATCGAACCTGGAGTTTCATGGCGTGCGTACATAAGCTCTCCATACATCTCAATCTTGACCTAATGTTTTCCAATCATCCTCTGTTAATCTGCTTCCTCAAAATCATGGTTAATGTTATTCTCCCCCTCATTCTACGTCTACCAACTGGAAATAACCTTGTTCTAGGAATATTTTTATTATTCTTTTGTATTTTGAACCCTTTTTACCAACATTTTTATCTAACAGGTTTTAAAGGTACGCAACATCTTCCTTTGCTTAATATTAAGTTTTGATTCTCTTCTTCCATTCATCTCTATCCTTACAATCACCATCCTGCAATCCCCTGTCCTTCATAAAATTCCTAATTCCCTCTAACCTTGTCTTCTTAGGCCTCCCTCTTCTTTTCCTTCGATTTGAAATCCACTCCAAACTCCTAACTGGCAATCTATCTTCATTTATTCTCTCCACGTGTCCAAATCATTGTAATTGTTAATTTCCCACAAATTGTATAATTGTTCGTTAAAGTTGATTTATTCTTGGATAATACTGTTTCTGAGCCTGTCTAATTTAGAGCATCTAATTTAGGGCAATGTTTAATAATTGTAAAGGAATGTTTTAAGTGTCATTCTAAAATGTTAGTAAGGACGAAATGTTAGTAAGGACGAAAAAATTACGAAGAGCAACAGTATCAAAAATGTGTAAGAAATCATAGAGCAAATTATTCTACAGTTCAGACGAAGTTTCCATTACGTCACTGAATTTTTAAATTACCCCAAGTACTTTTGTCAAATTACTGTGTGCAAATCTTCTGATAAAATCTATTTTTATAGATTACAATTTTGACTTTTTTACCAACAGAATATGTAATTATTTAATAAAATTTTAGGTTATTATTATTATTATTATTATTATTATTATTATTATTATTATGTTTATTAAAATAATCAAATTTGACAAAATAAGAAATATATGTTTCCTTGGAACAATTGAAAAAAATTCCCAAATTTTTTTCTCGAAATCCCTGCCTCAGCTACGTTTCCCCCGCAACATCTCAATTTACAATAAGTAACGTCACGAGTGATTTCCAAATTATCGACAAATTCACGAGTCACGAACTGACGAGGAAATTTATACGGACAATTTGGAAATCAAGAGTGGCATTTGTTAGGACTATTTAATGAATAACATTGAGCTGTTTACTCACAAATCATTGTTTAAATATAGTTATTTGATGATATTTATATATTTAATGTAAACGGCTATGTTTGAAACAAATCAAAAGTGTTTGGTTGTTTCATTTCTTTATTCACTGCAAGTAGATAATATTACTTATTGCTAAATAAGATCACAATATTGTAAGTATGTTCCCAGTGGGGAAAAAAATTAAGCTGTATATTATAACCAAACATTATAAGTTATTAATTATTTTTTTAGAAAAAAACTCCATAAAATCATTATTTAAAAACACAATTATTGAACACACAATTTTCAAATGTGTAGTTCGAAGAAATCTGTTCATTATTTGCTATGTTCAACATATTTGTTGGAGAGTCAGTCACTGCAAAATAATTCTCTGACGAGTTCAGAATATTAAAAAAGGAGGAGCTTTCTTTATTTTGGTAAAAATAATTAAATAAATATCGAGGTAAAACACGACTATCATTGTTTGTAAAACAAAATTCATTGAAATGTGATTGGACATTGACTCGCATTTGCGGCATGAGTTAAATAGTCAATAAAAACCATATAATTCTTATAAAATAACAATGAATTGAATGTTACAATACCGACAAGCGAAATAGCAGAAAAAAAGTTAAAAAATGCAGTAAATGTGTATTTTAAATAATATTTTCTATGAAGTTACTTCTCGATGAAGCTGTTTAATAAGATTTCTTAATACCTATGTAAATATTTTAGGTAAATCTTAAAAGTTGGGACATAAGTTGTATAAATTATTTTACAGTGACTGACTCTCTAACAAATACGTTGAACATAGCAAATAATGAACAGATTCCTTCCAACTACACATTTGATAATTGTGTGTTCAATAATTGCGTTTTTAAATAATGATTTTACAGAGTTTTTCCTAAAAAAATAATTAATAACCTATAATGTTTGGTTATAATTTACAGTTTGATTTTTTCCCCACTGGGGAGCATTCTTACAATATTGTGATCCTATTTAGCAATACATAATATGACCAACTCGCAGTGAATAAAAATGAAACATAACCAAACATTTTTAATTTATCAAACATAGCCGTTTACATGAAGTATATAAATATTATCAAATAACTATATTTAAATAATGATTTGTGAGTAAACACCTCAGAAAATAATAATATTTTCTATGAAGTTACTTCTCGATGAAGCTGTATAATAAGATTTCTAATACCTATGTAAATATTTTTAGGTAAATCTTGAAGTTGGGAAATAAGTTGTATAATATTGAGCAAATAATGTAATTCAGCACGAGAGGTCCTTCACCTCTGGCTTCCAGATGATCACTCCATTCATTTTTCAAGGTTCGTAAAGAGAACGGCGGCCTCGATTCCAAGCCGGTATGTATGTTAAGCACCTGTGTAGTATGAAAAGAAAGTTACCACCTTTAAACTCTTCCTCGCCGAGGAATTCTCATCTCGTTGATGCAGAGGACCACTTGTCTCAATTCATTCTATGTTTAATATATATGTATATTTAATATATATATATATATATATATATATATATATATTACGCTTAAACTATGTTTTCAATAAATATATCAATAAAATAAAATAAGTTAAAATATACCTTCTTAGGTAAGATCCATCGTCCTCAGCTTATAAAATATGTATTCTTTATGCCTGTAAGCATTTCAGAACATCCGTTCCATCACCAGTAGATCTTTGTTCGCTACAACATCTACCATCATACTAGATATTGTAGCGAACAAAGATCTGCTGATGATGGAACGGATGTTCTGAAATGCTTACAGGCATAAATAATACATATTTTATAAGCTGAGGACGATGGATCTTACCTAAGAAGGTATATTTTAACTTACTTTATTTTATGGCTCTCCACCTCAACGGTTTTAATAATGAATGTTATTAGTATTGAAAATATATCAATGTCATGGCATGGGAAAGAACCCCTAGCCTGAAAATGAGAGGACAATGGTGGACTAGTGTAGTGAGTGCCATGCTCGCTTCTTGTTCTTACGTTCGCGGGTTCATATCCGGCCGATGTCAATGGATTTTTAAATATGTAATAATTTGAGCATGGAGAAGTACATCTGTACGTACTATGTCGCAGATTTATGACACGTAAAAGAACCTGTAAAAAATGTAACAATCTTTTCACGCCAAGTTTTGAATTACGATGTTAATTACTTACTTTCTCACTGGCACTATCGAACCCTTAGGTTCATGTCCGCGCAGATGTAAGCTTTCCATACATCCCTAACCTGAACTAATGTTTTTCAATCATCCCCTGTATAGTCTACTTCCCTCAAATCATAGTTAATATTATTTTCCCACCTCATTGTTGGTCTATCAACTGGGCGTTTTGTCCTCTGGTTTTCCTACAAGAAGCTTCCATGCACATCTTTCATCCCCCATTCGTGCCACATGTTCTGCCCATCGCAGTCTATGAGACTTAAATATTCTTATTATATCTGGCTTCCTATGCATATCATGTAACTCACTATTATGTAGTTTTCTCCATTCACCTGTCTGTTCATCTCTCTTTGGTCCAAAAATGTTCGTAAGAACTATATTCTCAAATACTCGTAATCTCCTTTCCTTCCTTAAAATAAGAGTCTATGTTTCCCATCCATATAATATAACTGGTAGAATAATAGTTTTATATAATTTCAGTTTAACCTTTTTTTTTTAAAGGAGTTGAGATGACAAGAGTCCCTGTAATGCTTTAATAGCACGAATTTCCAGAATTGAGCCTATGTTTAATTTCTTTGTGCATCTAATTCCTATTTGTAATTATTGTTCCTAGGTATTTGAATTCAGCCACTTCTTCAAAGTTTCCCTCATTTTTTATTAGCTGTCCATTTCCACTATGTAATGTATTTCTGCGATACTAATTTTTTACCTAAGGTATTATTGAGCGTCGTTAAGTTCAAATGCCAACTAAATGAAATAAGAAACATCCAATCACATATAGCACTGAGCAACAAAAAAATAAACTTTTTTTTTTTGTCTCAGAAAGAAAAATATGTGATTCTGATAGTAATTTTTCTCCTGAATTCAAATATGATATAGGGTTTTCTCCATCATGCAAGGTTTCCGACAGACAGGAATTTATAATTTCAAACACTTTAATATTTTCTACATTCGTAACTACACAATATTCGAACATTCGGACTCACCTAGAAAGTAAGAATTGACGATTTTCTGCTATATTTTGCCTGTGGAGCATCCCTCTTGATGGTCCAACAATAATCGGCCAGCATATTAGGATTCCATTTGCCTTGATATATCTCTTCCATGGCTGAAACCCCCTGAGTTAGCTCATTTGGTTTTATTTTACAATGGACAAATGGACGAAAAATCGTTTATTAAAAAAAAATAATTCCGATTCGATTTCGATTGAGGGTCTTTCCACTTTTCAGCGGTTGCCCTTTTACCAACCGGCTGCTGGCCCTTCACATCCACATGTGTCAATCACAGAGGTAGATGATCAACAGCCAATGTAGGGGTGACATGTGGTTAGCGTGTCGAGTCCCCCAGCCGTTATAGCTGGTTCCTCAACCTGGAGCCGCTACTTATTGTAGCTACCCAATTGCCTCACGATGCTGGGTGGGCACCGGTTCCATACTGGCCGAAATACCATGAAAAAATTTCTTCCCTCATGGAGACTCGAACCAGCGCAAGTCCCGTAGCTCTGCGCCAAGGCTTCCTACCACTCGGCTACGGCGCGGGTTAAGAAAAAAAAAATAATTACCGTATTTAAATCCATTAATTGAAATTGAAATAAAAAAAACTGTGGGTGATGGAGAAATTCCGAATGCATGTTTGAAAACACGATAACAAACTGCATTTAGTACAACTGTTTGTACTCATGAGACAAAAATCGTGTTGACCAGTGTAGTTGGCCCTTTCATATCTAGCTCTGCATTGCGACGCTAATGACTGTATGGAGCGCCAGGCTTACAACAACCAGCCGACTGTTTAATCATCAATTAGTATAGGAGTGGCATATAGTCAGCATTCGGGTCCCCCGGCCATTATAACTGGTTTTCTCAACTTATTGGAGCAATCCAAATTGCTCACGTTTCTGGATGGGCGCCGAGGGCGGGTACCGTACTGGTTGAAATTCTTTGATAAAATGTCTTCCCCCATGAGGACACGAACCACTGTAAGTCCCGTAGTTCTGCACCAAGGAAAGATGGCTTCAATCGCTTGCCCAATGACTATAGTTGTTAAATTATATAATATTATTAACATATTTTTACTTTTTGTTGCAGGTAAGGCTAGTATTCATTATCCAATTCGTTTTAAAAATCGAAATTCGATAAGTATATATTACTTATTTAATCATTATTTACATAATCGTTTTCTATTACTTAAAATTTATTGTCGGTAATTTATTATTGATATTAAAGTCAATACTAATAACATTCATATCAAATTCCTTTGAGGTGAATAATCATAAGATAAAAGTTAAAAATTAAAATTTACCTGTTGGCAGGTGCCGTCGTCCTCAACTTTCTTAAAATAATGTATGTAAAATATGAACTGGAGGCCTTTCGGAAGTTGACTTCCATCATCAGCAGGATGAGCTTCTGCTACTAGTTGCTGTTTACGACGATGTAGACTCCAAGTGTCTGTAGCAGTAACTGACTTGTTTTTTATGATCTCGTACAATGGGTTGTTTGACTGGGGCGCGTTCTCATTAAGAAGTAAGGTGTGGTTTATTTCTTTTATAATTTAGAGGTCTTCATATATATTAAAGTGCTCAAAGTTAATAACGTTTGAACAGATTATCCATTTCTTACTTCTGACAATTATATCATTTTGTAGAGAGAGAGAACTACTTAGATTACAGTTGCTACTGGAGAGATTTCTCAGGTCGGATCGTGGGAGAGTGGAGTGTTGGGGTCTTTTAGGAGGGGTTGAGAGTGAAGTGAAAACATGCAAATTTCTGGGCACAGTAAGGAAATTGGGGGATAGCAAAATTGGAGATCAATGCTGAAATACGTATTTTATTTTTTCGGAACTTCGATATGGTATTTGCTTCCCGATCTTCAATTGTATTATATAAGTAGTCTTAGTCGAGTAGCCTGCTAGTGCGGCTGCTGTCTGTTGGGAGTGGGGGTGTGTGAGTGTGTACATGTTTTATTTTTCTTGTAATCTGTTCTGATACTAATGGAATTCATATCAAATTTCGTTGAGGTGAATAGTCATAAGATAAAAAATTAAAAATTAAAATGTACCTGTTGGTAGGTGCCGTCGTCCTCAACTTTGCTAAAATAATGTATGTAAAATATTATTAACTGATTTTAAGTATCTCATATAAGGGATTGAACATACATTCCCTTATATGAGATACTTAAAAATCAGTCAGTTCCTACTGGAAACACATCAGGACCAACAACGTCTACAGCGTCTTAACTACTAGTAGTGCATACTCATCCTGCTGATGATGGAAGTTAACTTCCGAAAGACCTCCAGTTAATATTTATATACATTATTTTAACAAAGTTGAGGATGACGGTACCTGCCAACAGGTACATTTTAATTTTTAAATTGTTATCTTATATTTTTTTATTATTTTACAAAATAGAGTTTCTTAATATCTGTTCACATGGTATTTGTATGTATGAGTATCCATCCATCCATAGTAATTCTGCCCGAAGGCAGGTCCTTCACTGCAATCATAGCATTTTCATGCTATGCCTGCAGCTTTAGTAGGGAACTGTGTAGGTGTGGTAGCTTCCCGTTGCTTTCCACACCGGTGAAGGATGATGATGATAATGATAATGGTAAGGATGATAATGATAAGGATGATGACCATATGATTTCGGGGACCGTTTGGGCCTTAAAGTTTTCCTGACATTTGTCTTACAGGTGAGGAAAAACCCCGATAAAAACCTCACCCAGAAAAACTGCCCCGACCTGGGATCGAACCCGGTCCCGCTGCGTGACAAGGCAGCACGCTACCTCGAGACCACAGCGGTAGAAGTGTATTATTGTATATGTACTGTAGTAGTAGACTTACACATATTCATTGTTTTTATGCCATTTTTATGTATGAATGTGGTCCACCGCTGTGGTCTCGAGGTAGCGTGCTGCCTTGTCACGCAGCGGGCCGGGTTCGATCCCCGGTCGGGGCAGTTTCTCTGGGTAAAGTTTTTATCGGGGTTTTTCCACACCTGTAAGACAAATGCCATGAAAACTTTAAGGCCCAAACGGTCCCCGAAATCATATGGCCAACATCATCATCATCCTTATCATTATCATCATCATCCTTCACCGGTGTGGAAAGCAACGGGAAGCGACTACACCTACAATTCCCTAGTAAATCTGCAGAGCATAGCATAAAAATGCTATGATTGCAGTGAAAGACCTGCCCTCTGGCAGAATTACTATGGATGGATGGATGTATGAATGTAGGTGTGTTGTCATGTATTTATTTTTGTATTCGTAAGTTTTTATTCATGTAACAAAATATGCACATACGGCCAAACAGGCCCGTCCATAATGTAATTGAAAAAGTCAATAGACTTGTATATTTATTAGGAATTTAAAGTTTAGGGTAGTAAAAACTAGACATAAAACGTCTTAGATCTTCACAATCTCTGACAATAACCATCCGTATACTCGTAGTTACAATTATCCATCTTATAATGTTTGGTCGTGCTAATTTTCGCAGGCATCTTCAGAGCAGTGGGTTGCATCAGTCACTCCTTTGCATTGACATATTTTCTAATTTTAAATATAAATGTAATTCGGTCAGGGGTTATCTAAAACAATACTTTTTAATATATATTTAGATGATATCATTAGTACATGGCAAAACTTTTTAGATGAACATTTTAGGATAAACGTACGAAAATGAAGTCTTTTATTCGCAGATGACCAGATCATTGTAGCTTCCTCAGAAAATCAACTACCAAAATCAGTTTATAAATTATGGAAACTTATATGCACTGCGCTACAAGCCGGAAGGTCGAGGGTTCGAGCCCCGTGGGGGGTCGGGATTTTTAAACTGACCCAAACCCTCTGGCGGCACTGTGGTCCTGGGGTCGACTCAGCCTCTAACGGAAATGAGTACCAGACGTTTGTTCTGGGGGTAAAGGCGGCCGTCACGCAGGGCTGACAACCCGGCTGACATCAAGTGCCGATTGTCTAGAAAAGTGGGAGCCTTAACCTCCTACTACCCCAAGGGCCTCCTGAGGCCTGTCGTGGGATCACAAACAAAAAAAATATACGATTATAATTTAAATGTATCAACAGAGGAAACAAAATCAATGGCATTTATTGGAGTTCAGCAGAAAACGACAAAAATTGTAATTGGATAAAACATTATTGAACAAGTAACTTGTTTCAATTATCTGGGATGCATGATATCGTACCAGCAAAATTTGGACATGGAGAAGAAATTAGGGAAATTTCAACAGATATGTGGTTCAATAAGAAGATATTTGAGAAATAAGACCACAAGGGAAACTCAATTAAAATTTTACAAAACAGCAGCCGTTCCAACATTAACATACGGGTCTGAGACTTGGCCTTTAACGATCTCTGATAAAAATAAAATTGAGATAATAGAAATGAGATTTTTCAGATCAGTTGCAGGTGTATCTCTAAGAGATCAAAAGAGAAGTCAAGATATCAGAGATGAACTAAAAATATATAATATAAACGAGAGAATACACAGAAATAAACGTAATTGGTTTGAACATATACAAAGAATGCCAAATAATCGTTTATCAAAACAGCTGCTTCATTATATACCTCCAGGCCGAAGAAATGTAGGAAGACCAAAACGTCGTTGGAAAGACGACCTGCACCTGCAACATATAGTGCACCGGGGAGCGGAATGGACCAACAGGCTCATACCTTGAAGATGATTATGTTATCTAAAACATTATTCACTATTTCTATTTTAATGGTTACATTTTTAGTCACTTATGAAATATATATTTTAATACAAGATATCATACATAGCAGTACTTCGCTTGCGTTATTCACAAACGGGAAAGCCACAATATTGTAAAATTGTGAATCCTATATAAAAAATCGAATTACTTATCTGAATACAACAGAAAGTAAAATAGGTTGCACTAGAATGGACCAGATAAGAAACGAGGATATCCGTGAAGAACTGCAGATCTACTCCATAAAAGAAAATATATTTAACAACAAGGTACAGTGCAAAGAACATGTAGAAAGAATGGAAGAAAGTAGATTACCAAATAAAATCTTCCATTATTTTCCAAGAGGAAGAAGAGATGTCGGACGTCCTCGGAAGAGATGGTCTTGGATCTATTAGTGAAGACGGAACAGGCAACTCTTGCTTAAATCAGGAAGTGAAGAAGAAGTAAAATAGGTTTAGATAAAATTATACTTTATTTTGGCTGGTATATGTAAAAGGGACTAAAAGGAATAAGTTAAATTAAGATCGAGGAGGGATATTTTTATTTTTATATTAATGTTGGTAGATGAATAGATTGCTCTAAATGTTCCTTTTTTTTTTTGTTTTTCCTATGTAGTGCTTCTTCGCGATCCACGCCATCCAGACCTGTCCAGCAGGGAGAGTAAATAAGGTGAATACGATTAATATTTTAGGCTCAACTGCACTTCTACTAGCGCTTGATTTTTCACGTATATTGTTGTAAACTATAGCTCTTCTTCTGTATTTACTAACATTATTTAATATTGTAAACTTTTTTCAAACAATTTTATAACATTATTAGACAATTCTGAAGTATTTATTGAAATATGCAAATCACAATATTATGACACTATTAAACAATATTGTGATGCTGATATTTTCTCCACAGAGTATATTACTTAATCTATGATTTTTCTGTCGCTGGTTGGATCAGCATTAGGGAGTGATAAGTAAGTGTACACCCATTTTTAATAAACGTTCGGTAATTTTAATATTATAATAATATTTTTTAACACAGATTTGGGGATTTATTGCAAATATTGGTCATTTAAATTTCATAGCGACGGGTAGTAATCGAGGATGATAATCGATATGTGGTTCGATTGTGGGTTATCGCTCTCTCTACAAACTCTGGCGCATGTGCACTCTTGTTCTATAGGACATTTCACGCTAGTTTAAGTGCAGTTTTTTCCATATTTTCTGTAGAAATATTTTTATAGATATAGCCTCAGTTAATTGCACTGAAATTCTATGTTTAAATTATTAAATTTCGGTAATTGATGTAATACAATATGGTTTACTGTAATGTCCCAAGTTAATGCATCTTAAATGTGGAGGAATTAATATTAAAACACAAATTTACTGAGTGAGTTGGCTTAGGTTGTAATGTTGAGACTTATATTCGAAGAAAACTGTCGAAAATTTGACCAGCCTCACTGGCTAGTGGCCACGTTCCTGACTATTGTTCATGAGGTCCTGGGTTCGATTGCCGGTCAAACCAAATTAATTTTCTTTAAATTGTTCTTTTAAGGGCATTATTCCTGTGGTTGCCCTTGGTCCGGAATTTAGGGTAAGTTTAGATTTAAGAACTCTCCTGACGCTTCATTATCATATATCACTCATCATACCATCGGGGTAACGTAACTCCGCCTTCCAGGTGCTCTAACCTAAGAAATTGATTACAATTCTGCCAATGCTAGGGGAGAAATCCAGAAATGTCATAGAAGACAACCGGTGGCATTAAAAAAACTGATGTGCTGGACAATTTCTCTGAGATTCTTTCCTGATTTCCTCATTCGTCAAAGCATACTCCTGGAAATTCATTACGAGGATATATTTCATCTTTATGACTATTTCAAAAATTAAATCAGCGATATGAACAGAACGTACGGCCAGCGCAAGAATAGAGATTCATAGGTGCTGGATATAAAATAAAGTTTCTATACAGGGTTTTACCTTAGCCATTTAATCGTTTATAAAATAAGAGTTATATCAAGTAAATACAAATGTATTTACTATATTGTTAATAGTTAAAATGGCAAGTGAGTTGGCTCAGCGTTTCAGATGCACGTTAGGTAATTCCCGGATTCAAATCCTTGACTGATGTTTTTACTTTATTTGCTTAATCGGTGAAAGAAAATGCTAGAATGGAATTACATAACTAGGACATTATTTATCTAACAAACATCTCATATCATTACATTAAATGGATTCTTTTTGCAGAAAAAACACAAAAAAAGCTTAACGATACAAACACGCAGTCTACATGATACAATTGAAGAATTATATGTGATATGACCTTGATACTTAAGCCGTTATAAATTAGATTATGGTAGAAAAGAGTTAAAATATTATTTAGGCTCAACTGCACTTCTACTAGCGCTTGATTTTTCAGTTATATTGTTGTAAACTATAGCTCTTCTTCTGTATTTACTAACATTATTTAATATTTTAAACTTTTTCAAACAATTTTTATAACATTATTAGACAATTTTGAAGTATTTATTTAAGTATGCAAATCACAATATTATGACACTGTTAGACAATATAGTGATGCTAACTGCTATTTTCTCCACAGAGTATATTACTTAGTCTATGATTTTTCTATCGCTGTTTTGGGTTATCGCTGGTTGGATCAGCGTTAGGGAGTGATAAGTAAGTGTACACCCATTTTTAATAAACGTTTGGTAATTTTAATATTATTAATATATTTTTAACATAGATTTGGGGATTTATTGCAAATATTGGTCATTTAAATTTCATAGCGACGGATAGTAATCGAGGATGATAATCGATAAATGGTTCGTTTGTGTGTTATCACTGGCTCTATAAACTCTGGCGCATGCGCACTGTTGATGTATAGGACTTTGAAAATATTTCACGCTAGTTTAAGTACAGTTTTTCCAAATATTTATTCAACAAAGAACTGGAGAGAAAATTGATAATAGAAATTCTTCTAACTTTGATCTCTTTTAATTTAGGGATTAAAAATAAAAAAAACAATTTGTAATTCAATACATTTTTATAATCACTCAGAAACATAGTATAACAATGGCAAAAATTACATTTAAATGACTATACGATACATTCATTTATATTGTAAAATGTGTAGACATTTTTGTGATATGGTGTATTATTTTGGACACTTCTGTATTTTCATAAATTCCTATGAACACAGTTGGCTATGAGATTTGCTGTCTTTTGATATATTTTTAAAAATAATTTTTGTGTTTTGTCCAAATGAAAAATGTTATGCATATTTTTTTTTAGTAAGTGAAATACCGTCCGTCCCGCTCCCAGCCAAGCCGGCTACTCGTGAATCAGCATACGGTTACGAAGTGTGCATGTCGGTCCGGATGTGAGTGGGACGCACGATAGTTTTATTACTCTTACATTACACATGCAATTATTTCTAATATTACTTTATATATATTCATGTGTTCCTATTATTAATCAGTAATAACTAGGGCTAGGATATTTATGCGCTAAAAGTTAAGATTGCAACATAGTATAATGAGAAGTTAGACTTATGATTGTCTTTCGTTTTTTGTTTCACACACAAACGGTTGAATAGTATAATGAGAAGTTAGACTTCTGACTGTCTTTTGTTTTGGTTTCACACATAAACAGTTGAAGAACTGCACTTCTAATTACCTTTGATTTTTCAGTTTGTTGTTGTAAATTATAGCTCTTCTTCTGTATTTACTAACATTTTTTAATATTTTAAACTTTTCAAACAATTTTTATAACATTATTAAACAACTTTCAATTATTTATTTAAATACTCAAATCACAATATTATGACACTGTTAGACAATATTGTGATGCTAACTGCTATTTTCTCCACAGTGTATATTAGTTAGTCTATGATTTTTCTATCGCTGGTTATAACGGCGTTAGGAAGTGATAAATAAGTGTACATCCATTTTTGATAATAGTTTTGTAACTTTAATGTTATTAATATATTTTTTAACATAGATTTGGGGATTTATTGCAAATATTAGTCATTTAAATTCCGTAGCGACGTGCTGCCATCTAGCATAAGCTGTATGAACGTTAGTATGATATCGATAATAATCGATATGTGGCAAGGACAATAATCGATATGTGGTTCGATGATGGGTTATCTTAGGCTCTATAAAACTCTAGCGCATACGCATTGTTGGTCTTGAAAAATATATCAGATAAGTTTAAGTGCAGTTTTTCCACTGCAATCTTATCTTTCATTACATAAAACTCCTAGCCCCAAGTAATAACACACATAAGCCTATATAATACCAGACAATTTTTTCGCCCATTTGTTGACAACTTCCATGGATTAAATATTTACAAAATATTCATAAAATTAATTTTAATAAAATCAAGTTATATTGAACCTCCAAACGTTACGAATATAACATGAGCGATGATCATATGTATATCATTTCCAAATACACTGCCATTATTTTATATGAATACTGAATAAAATGGCATAAATCCATTTATATACTTTTTCGTAAAAATATACCAAAATTTGCTAGAAAGTTGCCTCGTGCCATTTGAACTTTACGAAAATTGCCAAAAGCAGTAATCGTCTTTTTAAAATCTGTGGGTTCTACTGTGCTTCTATGCTAATTTCAACTTTCAAAAATAAAACATGAAATTAACTCAATGAAAATATACAGTGATACAATATTGATTTTATATAATTCAGGAAATTATAGAAGATATTTACTGTGGTATTTTCAGCTGAAAGATCTCAGGTTTAGGGGTGGAGACGGCGGCGGAAAATTATTTATCATCACATCATATTGACAGATGCTAATCTTAATAATAAGACGTCTTTTTAGCTTTCCTTGTTCTAGTTATGTGGTTGAAGTAAAACTAATGTTTTAGGAATGGATAATAGAGCAATATCACAATAAACGTGCAAATCTGTCAGGGCCTTTCAGCTTGATCTTCATCTGTACTAGATGATGGAGTTTTGATGAAGAACACATGTCCGGTAATGCACTAATTTGATTCTGTCAAGCGGGGCCGACAATAAACATTCTTGAACAAATGTGTTAATAGCAAACCTCAATTTTTCCCATAAGAAACAATGTCGCCTGCATATTAGAGGTATAATGGTTGAGTATTTACCTTGCCGGATTTTGTATTTTCGTTGTGGGGCAAGAATAAAATATGTAACAAAAATCAAAATATAATATTAATAGCATATTGATTAGTACAATACGATGCGAGGTTGGTAAGGGGTTTTTACAGATGAGAGGAAATGTTTAAAAACCGAGCGATTGCGAGGTTTTTAATTTCCGAGATTCTGTAAAATACTTCACAAACGTGCGTTGTACATTATTTTTAGGTGATGGTGTTTTCAAAATAATACATAATAGTAAAATAATAACATCTTTGTTAGAAATATTTGCGTTCATTATAAAGAACTGACTGACGTTAACAGTGTGGGCAATGTTTATTAGTTGAGACTGCAACAGGCCGTGACACTAATAAGTCGTAAAATGGCGGCAAGTACCTATTTTTTGTTTTATATTGTTTCAAATAAAGTTCAGTTCATTTAAGATGCAGTGATTTGTTTCGTATAGTGCATATTAACACTACCTTTTTGATGTATTTTTGTATATACATTGTACGTAGTAAATATAAAGGGCAGTGGTTTTACTTTCCGCACGTGGTTTTTTAATATGTAATATTACATTATCGTTATTTAGGTTGCCATTCCTGAAATGTAGGAGGTTGAAATTTGAATCATGGTCACCATTGCTGCACGACAAAACGCACTATCTCAGAAAAAAATACTAATATTTAATATGAGTCATGCCTCAATTGTTAAATTAATATTGAATACGGTTCTTCTTCCTGCAATGTATTTGGTGCCTATGGACCTGGGAGATATTTTCACCGTCGCAGCAATTAAATTATCTAATAAGTGCTTTCAAAGCAAATTTTCAAAAGATGTGACTTATTTAAATATATCTAAAATATTATTAATTATTGAATTCATAATAATAGGAACACCATCTTCTTTTAGTCATGTGTTAAACAATAATTATGACCAGGGAAAGTACCTTGGGTTGGTAAATGAGGTATACTACACGCAGAACCATTGCGTCTGTATTCTGTTCACTCTCGTATGCACCGCAGCTGCGCACTAGGCTGCGTTGCTGTCTTGCGCCGTCACATCGCATGCAAACTCTGGTTTCAGTTAACTTGTGTTCACTATAGAGCACTACAATGCCAACCAAGGTACTTTCCCTGATTAAGATCGCTTACATACTGAAACAAAATTTTATTTGGGCGTCCAATTATTCTTTGATAAGAACGTACAATTGTTAATATCTTTTCCGCAATACATTTCCGGGCATAGAGTTTTCATGAAAACCTTATATACCGTATTAACTATCAGCTGTATCCCACGAAAATGTTTAATGGGAAATTTGCGAGCCTATATGTTTAATCAGATAATGACTAAATAAAAGAGAATTAAGCGGGCATTTGATGGTTTTCAACTGTTCTGTTGTGTATTTTTTATAATATGCTATGATAATAGAAAATGACTGTGAATATTTACGTCTTAAATTTTTTTGCATATACATTTTATAAAGAAAGTTTCTTAGTAAAAATTTTACTGTGTTTTAATATACTTGTTCAGTCTTAATTATTAGTTTTGATGTCCATACAAATAAATTTTCTTAATCATATTTTAACTTAATATTTTTCCTTCAAATCTTCTCGATATTGAAATATTTCTATCAAATCTAAATAAACTTAAAAGTGTGAATATTTATAGTTATATATTATCTATAATATATTTCATAATACTAATACATTTTATTTTTCTTCTATCTCCGTTGTGATTCTTTGATATTCTCTTCTATTTTTCACAATATTATTTGGTGTTAAATATTTTTTTCTTTAAACACTCACTTTTTATGCACTGACACTGAATAAACTGAAAACTCTCTCAATTCACTTTTAAAAGTCCAATTTTATTATTTCTTTATTATTCACTCATCTGATAATTGTTTCCATTACATGTACTAATATGTTCTCATAAAATATTTTAAAAAATCTATTAATTTTAGAATAAACCATTGGAAAATATAAAAACTATTAATTTTAAAAGAACTAACCCAATAAATTCGCCTATAAAACTATATTTTGAAGTATGAGAGTCGTATTTAATTTTTTATGTGGAATCCAACTTCGATTTTTTTTTAAATTTTAAATATCTGATCGTCTTATGTTAAACCGTGAAAGTTAATATATTGAATGTACGTAGACTGATGGCATTTCTTTGTAAGGAAATTTTTTCACACCCCGAAATGATTTAAACTTATTACAAGTATATAACGTTAAATTGGGAAAAACATGACCAGACTCAAGGGCTAGTGGTCAGCGTTTCTGGCTACAGTTCATGAGGTCCCGGGTTCGATTCCTCGTCAAACCATAGGAATTTTTCCTTAAAGGGAATTATTTCTGTGGTTACCCATGGTCTGGAATTTACGTTAATTTTAGGTTAAGAACTGTCCTGGCGCTTTATTATCATTTATCACCCATCATATCACTGGGATACCATAACTCCGCCTTCCAGGTGCCCCAACCTAAGAAATGGATTACAATTCCGCCAATGCCAGGAGAGGAAGCCAGAAATGTCATAAAATACAACCTTGTGGCATTAGACAAGGAAATGGCAAAGCATAATTTCTTGCGACAGTTATTCAAATGTTCCGGATTGCAATGAAAACCGAATCTTGTAAAACAGTATGTTGTTATTGTACATTTTTCCGTAATTTGACACAAAATTTAAATAATGCCTAGTCCAACGATCGGCTACTGGCGGACGGCTGTCCAGGCCCGGACCGCGGAAGGTAAAAAAGGTGCCAAAAATGACATATTCCGGACCGCAATGAAAACCAGATCTTGTAAAACAGTAATTATGTTATTGTACTTTTTGCGTAATTTGACGACACACATTTGAGTAATGTCTAGTCCAACGGTCTGCTACTGGCGGAGGGTTGCCCAGGTCCGGACCGCGGAAGGTCAAAAACTGGTGCCAAAAATGACAAGTTCCGGACCGCTATGTAAACCAAATCTTGTAAAACAGTATGTTATTACTGTACTTTTTGCGTAATTTGACAAAAAGTTAAGTAATGTCTAGTCCAACGGTCTGCTACTGGCGGAGGGTTGCTCCGGTCCGGACCGCGGAAAGTAAAAAACTGGTTCCAAAATGACCATATACTCATCTCACAAAATTATATACAATGAACTAAAACATAACAAGAAAATTTCCAATTACCTTAATACAAAATATTTGTTTAAATAGTTATATTCATTCAACATTTCAAAACATGAGAACAATTTTGTTAAACATTGTAGTTGCTTAACTGCATAGCGCAGGAGAGTGACTGCTCCCCGCGTGAACCTCTTTTTAAAAACTGGCTCAAGACCGGAAATACAATTTTAATATAAATATACCTTTTTATTGTATATCATATCATTTTATGGGTAAATATGAAAATAAAAAATTAGGACCTCGATAATTTTTTCAAAAGTATCTGGACCTCACATAAAATTACTTGCCGACCCTTGGTCTAGTCATTAGTTTTTATATTACATTGAAATCACTATAGTATTGAACAGCAGACGCGGGGTTTGTGCTGTGCGATAACGAAAGGCTTACACGTGCAGACATGGGACTTGAAGTGTGCGCTGACTCAGCAGTATACGAGTACATTCCACGCATTCACGGTCACAGTCAGATAGTGTGCTTCGAGTAGATAAGGTGCTCGGTCGCTCTTCCTTGTGAACTGAATGACTTATGTATAAGTTATTTCAATTTTAAAATTTGTATCTTATAAAACAGGTGTGTATAAATGTAAACTGAATGACTTGTGTATAAGTGTAAATGTATAATAATGTATCTACTGAACAACGTGTATTTATTTATGATCAATATTTGTTAACTCAGTCTGCCAAGACAAGTACGAGGACTTCTTGAAGCACGATTTCCGGATGTAAAAATTCCGTCACGTTCAACAGTCCATAATCTGTGCAACAAATTTTATAAAGAGGTGTCAAAAATGTATGGAAGGTGTACAGTTACAGCACCTGCTTCAAAAAAGTTGGTAAATACGACAATTTGTAAAATAGTTACGAAAATGTGTGTGGTTGTATCACCGCGATCCTACGCCACTAGTGCGTCAGCCTTGTGTAGTGAAATCCCCGCGTTTGCTGTCCAGTGCTATGCTGAACGCACTGTATTTTATAGACTATATTAAGTGAATGAAATCAATGTATCTTATAGGATACTTTGCCAATTTAAGGGTTAAACATAAAACACTCTGTATTTAGTTGGGTATTTACAGATAAAATTTTAATTCTATTTGTTTCTTACGTTGGACTTAAATTAGAACATAGAATTTAGGTTGTGACGGAGCCTCAATCCAACATGATCCTCATTTACGTTACATGTAATGAACAATAGGGAACACACATTATACATTTTAGATATTTTTTACATTCATACGCCTACATATAATAGTTCATTTTGAAACATGTCAACACAATAAAATTCAACTCACAAAACACTACACACATATTACATAGGCTAATAAAAGACAATGTGAGCAAGTTATTAGCAAACTATGATAATTATACAAGTACTAGGCCTACCTGTACAGAAAATATGTTCTTGCCTATACATAATTAAAGAATATAGTCCAAGATCCGGCTGCAAGATTACTACGTTAATCGAATGTATGAACAAAATAAATTTGTTCATAAAATTGTGAATTACTGAATACATTTTTGCCGAGTTTGCTATTAAAATTCGGCCGCCAGTATGTTTAATTAAAATATAATTAATTTATTTTAAGTAATTTTATTCACTTGTTATTAACATAAATTATAATCCACTTCGCTGAAATCGATGTACAGAGCTTGAAAAGTTTTGGTTGCCATTGCACATTTGGCCATAAACCTCCTCGCGTCTACAGCAGACTGTGACACCAATCAGTAATAAAATGGCGTTAAGTACGTATTTATTGTTTTATATTGTTTCAAATAAAGTTCGGTTCATTTAAAATGCTGTGATTTGTTTTGTATAATGTATATTAACACTACCTTCTGGATATATTTTTGTATATACATTGTACGTAGTATACATAAAGAGCAGTGGTTTTACTACCCGCTGAGAGGGAACAATATAAAACAATAAATACGTACTTACCGCCATTTTATTTCTGATTGGTGTCACAGCCTGCTGTAGCCGCGAGAAGGTTTACGGCCAAGTGTGCAATGGCAACAAAAACTTTTCAAACTCTACACGTAAATTTCTGCGAATTGGATTATAATTCTTCTTCTTCGGCTTTCCCCCACTTATAGGTTTGCCGTCTTCAGTTTCCATTTATCTCTATCATTCTAATCCCCCTCTTCCAAATTCCTATCATCCATTATTGTTCTGACATAGGTTTTCCATTTCCATCTAGGTCTGCCACGTTTATTTCTTCCAGGGGGTGACCATTGGTATATATTTTCGGGCCATCTTTCATTTTCCATTCTTTGTACATGGCCATACCATTTAAGCGATTATAATTTATTTTAATTACAAGTGAATCAAAATATTTCGAATAAATAAATAAACAAATAAATTATATTTTAATTAACCCCTCAGGGGTCCTCATCTAGGGGATATGTGGATGGCGACCACAAGGTACCCAAGCTGTGCAAAACATTTCTTCCACTTACTTGCGTTTTGCACTCTTGTAACTTTACTATCTAACCTCTCTTGGTTAACTCTTGTTTTTTCGATCCCAACGCTATTAGGGCATCCGAGGGCTAGGGAGTCCTTCCTTTTTTCCATTT
The DNA here is from genome assembly GCA_030220185.1 of Diploptera punctata. Taxonomy (NCBI): domain Eukaryota; kingdom Metazoa; phylum Arthropoda; class Insecta; order Blattodea; family Blaberidae; genus Diploptera; species Diploptera punctata. The sequence goes on along the minus strand of JASPKZ010000458.1, from coordinate 921,326 downwards.
TGTCTTTCCTTTATTTTCTTTTCTTCTCCAGAAAAGCCTGACCAGAGGCTATAAGATGGCAGCCCCATCACTGGTCGTGCCTTCCTTTGGCCAGCAACCAATCGAAGGGACTATTATTATGCTTTCAAGTCTTATACGAGAATTTCCCATAAGGGAAAATTTTCTATAGGATCGTAACAGGCCTTGGCCTAATACTTGGAAGGAAGAAGAAGATATTTTAATTAAACAAACTGGCGGTCGAATTTTAATAGGCAACTCGGCAAAAATGTATTCAGTCATTCACAACTTTATGAAAAAAAATATTCTGTTCACACACTCGATGAACGTAGTAATGTTGCAGCCGGATCTCGGACTAATAAAATTATGGAATATTTTCCTGAAAGGTCCGTCTCCTCAACTTTATTAGTTATTCAACTGTAGCGCTAGTTGAGACTAGTTGAGGAGACGGACCTTTCAGGTAAATATTCCATAATTTTATACTTTAATTTTGAATAATAACTCAACGGAACATATCGTGAATCTTATAAGAAGTTGTCTATACATTAATCACAAAAAGTCTTAGTTGAAGAAGCGATTAAGAGTATTACTGATTTTATCTACCTGCACAATTGAGGAGTTGAATGTAATACGGGCACAATTAAAAAAATATACGTTTTGAGACATTAGCAATTGATATATAACTAAATGTATAACATTGTTGTTTATTTTAATTGATACAGTCAACTGCTGAACCTGCTGTAATCGAGATTTCGAAACGAAACTTTCAGGCTGACCAACTACAAAATGGCGAGTCCAAAAATGCATTGAATGGAAAAAGGACAAAACAAGAGTTATGTCCATATTCCATTCAACTCCTCAATTACATTGAGCTTTGCTACAACAAAAAATAATTGAAATGTGCTAGCATTGTTACGTAAAAAGAGTAAAAAATACTATAAACTTTAATACATGTTGTTCGACTAATATGCTTTCAACAGCCGTTCATTAAATGTTTTTCACTGCTTATCTTGTTTTGATTGCTTGGAGAATAACTGTAGCAACTGAAAGTAGTTTTGGAAATATTTATAGTCATATACATAATGTGATTGGATTATATTTATGTTTATGTATAGAAATACATATTTTTCTTCGGCAATTGTTTTTAATGTGTAGAATCATTTAAATCTAGGAATATAAAAATGTGTGCTTCCATAATTTTTTTTTAAGTTGGAGGTACAATTATTTTATCAAATTACAATTTCGAATAAAAATTTGAATCGATATTATTATTATTATTATTATTATTATTATTATTATTATTAGTATTAGGTTTATAACATATTTAAACTTATTTTAATAACGATTTAATCTTTTAGCATATATTTAATCAGAACAAATTCGAGGAAGAATAAAAGAAAAAAAAATGACTAAAAAATATGCAAACGCATAGTAAGGAGTATGCTAACATTTTGCATAAAACATGGTTACTGAATTGAAATTTTAAGGGGGAAAAATATTAGCATCCGAAGATGAGCTGCTAGGATTTCAGGAAGGCACGGAGTAAAAATTTGACATCAGAGAAAAATAAGAATAATTACAGGGAAATACGAATATTTAAAAAAAATTCAACTCAGTTGGTATGGCTATGTGAGAAGGATAGCAGATAGATAAATTATGGAGAACATATTTAACTGGGAGTCAGAAGGGAGATATAACAAATTAAGATTGAACATATTTGAAGCCTGGGAAGATAAATTTGGAAGGATATTGGAGGAGAAAGGTAACAGGGTTCGTTAGAGGAAAACCAGGTAAAATGGAAAAATTCATATAATATTTTTTTTCCTTTAGAAAAAGTAATAGGCTTTAATATAGTACAAGGCGAAGTTGGCAAGTGGGTTTTATAGAAGGGAGTAAATTATTAAAAACCGAGCGACAGAGAGGTTTTTAATTTCCGAGATTCTGTAAAACGCTTCACAAACATGCGTTCTACATTTTTTTTGCAAGATGGTGTTTTAATAATAATAATAATAATAATAATAATAATAATAATAATAATAATAGTCAAATAATATCTTTGTTGGTAATATTTGCGTTTATAAACAACTGACTGACGTCAACAGTCTGCCATAAATAATTTAGTTGAGATAAGAGCAGGCCGTGACACCAATCAGACATAAAATGACGGGAAGTACGAATTCATTGTTTTATATTGTTTCAAATAATGTTCAGTTGATTTAAAATGCAGTGATTTGTTTAGTATAATGTATATTAACACTACCTTTTGGATATATTTTTATATATACTATACATAAGGGGCAGTGGTCTTACTTCCCGCACTAGGTATGTGATTTGTAATATTACAGTATAATAATTTAGTTATTTATAGGTTGGCAACCCCGAAATTATGGAAATTGAACTTACAATCATGGTCGCCATTGCTGAAAGTACGCAAGAACGCACTATCATGCAAAAAATATTGTTATTTACTCAACCAGTTTATTTGTGAAAACAAAGTTGAAAAATAATGTTTTTAAGACCTTAGGTTATGCGAAAGACGTAACCAATTGAGAAACAATATCCGAATCAACACCCCCCGGTGTTTATAATTTTGAACTGTTTTGGTGACAAATTCTGTATAAAGTACATAAACTCCATGGGTATCAAACAATCGAAAAAAAATTGTACTATACCGACCGTGTTTGTCTCCAGCGCAGCGGTAGAATTTTAGACTCGTATTCGGAAGGTCCCGAGCTCAAACTGTGGTCCGCATCAACCTCAATGTGGACTGGAATTTTATTGCCAAGACTCATTTCATCTAATTAACCATGTTGTAGCATCATTAGAAAATAATAATAAAAAATAATGTAATTTGAATGTTAATGCTTCTACAACATGTCTGAAGTACGGAATATATTTTTGTAATTTTTACTGTTTTGCGTTATAAAATGGAAATCATCGGTATTAATTTCAAAATAAGAAATCTTAACTATGACGAGGCCTTTTTAATTTCTATTGTTTCCGTGACGATTAACAGTAAAAAACTGAAAATCAAGGTCAACAATAAAAAAAACAAAATATTAACTATAACAAGGGATTCATAATCGTTTTCTTTCTTTTCATGAAAGTAATGGTAATTATTAAATCCTTGTCTGTGCTTCAGACTATATTTCTAAACGAAAATTCAAACTCTATACTATGGAGTAAAAACATCATTAACAGATCATTTTCATTCCAGTATTGTTTCTGTTATGTACACAGGTATCCTCAACCAAAATATACAATTTTTTCTTCCACACTTAACGGTCTTGCATGTCTACTTCTGTCATATTTTTCTTCTTCTTGTTGTCTTGAATTCCCTTTATCCACGTTGATTTGGTCTACCACGTTTCCCTTTTCCAGGAGGTATCCATTTCAATACTTCTTTGTTTCTGCGTCCCTTCTTCTCATTGTATGTCCATAACATCTTAGTTGGATTTCTTCAGTCTCTTGTACAATATCCTTTTCTACATTCATAATTGTGGAAAGCAACGGGAAGCTACCACACCTATAATTCCCTAGTAAAGCTGCATAGCCTGGCATGAAAATGCTATGATTGCAGTGAAAGACCTGCCCTAGGGCAGAACACTATAGAAACATTCATTATTTCTCTTATTGTATTTTTTTTTGGTTTAACAATAATTCATTATAATAAAACAATATATGAGAACAGATCTTTCAGAGGAATTAGAAATAAATGGAACAAAAATTAAAATTCTGAAGAGTATTTTATTATTTGGTGCGGATGTTGAAGCAAAAGCACAGAAATAGATTATTAGTCACAGAGATGGACTTTTTAAGAAGATCGACAAGAATATCAAAATTAGATAAAGTAAAAAAATAATAAAAAAATAACAGAACAAAACTAATTTATAAGTCCCTACTAGAAAGTATATGGATCGGAAGTTTGGACAATGACACAACAACATGCCAACACAATAACTGCAGTTGAAATGGACTTTTGGAGAAGAGCTGCCAGAAAAATTTCGACTGGAAAGAATTAGAAATACAGAAATTAGAAAATGGATGAATGCAGAAATAAGTATAATGGATGAGATTGTACACCCAATTCAGCCCCCAATAATTCTAACAAAAATTACTAACAATTTTAAATATAAAGGTAAAATTAATATAAAATTATAGAATATTCACCTAAAAGGTCCGTCTCCTCAACTTAATTATCATTTAACTGTAGCGCTTTCGGGACTTGTCCCATCATCGGCAGGATTCAAAACTGGCGTTTCACTGAAAATCTGGTAGAGGAGGTTGCATGTATTGGGTTCGTTTTCGTTTATCAGGCTGTCGTGAGCTGCTTTCATGATTTCCATCTCTTCGAGTACGTTTATCTTCGCTGGATTATTTTCTCTGTGCATTACTGTTAGGGTGTTTTCAATATTTAACATGCGATGTCCTTCATGGATAACGTGTTTTGCATAGCTTGATTTACCTTCTGCGTGAATGAAGAAGGTAAATCAAGCTATGCAAAACACGTTATCCATGAAGGACATCGCATGTTAAATATTGAAAACACCCTAACAGTAATGCACAGAGAAAATAATCCAGCGAAGATAAACGTACTCGAAGAGATGGAAATCATGAAAGCAGCTCACAACGACAGCCTGATAAACGAAAACGAACCCAATACATGCAACCCCCTCTCCCAGATCTTCAGTGAAACACCAGTTTTGAATCCTGCCGATGATGGGACAAATCCCGAAAGCGCTACAGTTAAATGATAATTAAGTTGAGGAGACGGACCTTTTAGGTGAATATTCTATAATTTTATATTAATTTTGAATAAACCTCAACGGAACACATCATGAATCTTATAAAAGTTGATTATAAAGGTAAACAAATAAATGAAGGAGTGGGGAAAATTAATCATCTTAATATGGAACCCCCAGAAGACTAAACTGAACGGGCACGTAAGAAGAATGCACGATGGAAGACTACCAAAGACTGTCTATGCATGGAAAATTGAAATAAGGGGCAGAAAAGGAAAAACAAGAACAGCCTGGAAGAATAACATTCAGAATTCAATGAGGAAATTTGGTGTAACGGATGAAGAGACAGATGATAGAGAACGATGGAGAACTTTAATTAAGGTAAATTTGTGAATGTTTGTTACAAACTGATAGTCTGTAAGTCGTAGTTAGTATTTTTTTACACTCATGCCAATTATTAAGATTGGTCGGAGAAAACCTTTAATCATGAAGAAAATTTTCAAAATGAATGAAACATTTCTATTATTAAGGTGAAATTAAAATTCTGCTAATCTAAATTCATTAATTATCTAAAATTGCACTGACATGACAAGTAGTGAAATGTCAATGTTTAATTATTACAGAAAGTGTCTACCAGTTAATGAGGCCAGTGAGTTAAGAATTGTCATGCCATATGTTACGCCTCATGTTATGATTTGTGTATTTGCAACTGGAATTACAGAGAAAGTTTTTGCGTATGTAAAATTTAAGTGGGTGTTCATCTGATATACAATATATTTTTATAACCTACTTTGTACTTTCTTATGGTTTCATTCATTTTGATAATAATAATAATAATAATAATAATAATAATAATAATAATTATTATTATTATTATATGGCCAGATAATAAGTACTCAAGAATATGAAAACATGGGGTTTATGTTCAGAAAATTATTGGACGAATGCGATAACTGGGGTTTGAAAATACATTTAGAAAAAAAAATTATATGGGATGTGGAGAAGATAAAAAGGGGTATATTAGAGGATGTGAAGAATATGTAGCATATGTGAGTTGAGTAAAAGTAGATAAGGAGGATAAACAAGAAAGTGATATTAAACACAGAATAAAAAAAGGTAGAGCAATAACAGCAACGATGAATGGAGTCTTATGGAACAGACATATAACCACAAAAATAAGTTACATATATATATATATATATATAATTCAGTAGTGAGAAGTACTGTCACACATGGAGCTGAAGTTTGGAAATACAACAAAAACTTTGAACGAAAACTTATGTCGATGGAAATTTATTTCTCGAGGAGAGCCGCAAGATGCTAGAAATTAGAAAAACTAAGAAATACTGTCATATGAGAAAAAAATGAATATTAGATATTCAATAGTAGATTATATACGATATAGGCAATTCAATTTGTATGGGCACGTACGACGAATGCAAGAAGAAAGGTTACCCTGGAAAACATTGGATTGGTGTCCACCTGGAAGAAGAAGAAAAGGAAGACCTTGAAGCTCGTGGATGCAAGAAATAAGAAATGGAATGAGAACAAGAGGACTGGAGGACATGGAGTGGATGGATAGAGACGAGTGGAGAAGAAAAATAAAACATCAGGCACAGAAAGGTGTGTAAACATTAAATATCTGTATATAAATAAAATTATTTTAATAATCAAATGTAAAAAGACAACATTTCAAACTAATATGGCTAAACATTTAGCCTAAATGCTGTTGAAGCTTCCTTTGAATACAGTTATTTCTGAATTAATTACTATTTTAATTTTTTTTATTAAGACATGTTTCTATCCTCAACCAAAATATACAATTTTTTTCTTCCACACTTCCCGTTCTTGCGTGTGTGCTTGTCATATTTCTCTTCTTCATGGTGTCTTTAATTCCCTTTATCCACGTTGGCTTTGGTCTACTATGTTTCTCTTTTCCAGGACGTATCCATTTCAATCCTTCTTTGTTTGTTTCTGTGTCCCTTCTTCTCATTATATGTCCATACCATCTTGGTTGGATTTCTTCATTCTCTTGTACAATATCCTTTGGTTTTAAATTCTATCATCAACGATGTTTTTAAATCATTTATTTAAAAACCGTATAATTAGCCTAACCTAAATTGTTAACGACATTAATCGAGATTTATGTATTTTTTTATTCATACTTATAGTGGGATAAGGACCGGGTAGAGTTAAATATAGGTTACATATGTTAGTGTGATTATATTTCTTTTGGATTTTTTTATGTTTATGGATTTTTGTTTTAATAATGTTACCTACGCATGCGCTGAATAGTTTTAAGCTCAATTTGAGAACAGACTTCAAATATAAATAAAGCAGTGCTTGGACACAACAGTCTGCTTACCATGAAAATTGAAACAGATTGTGCGTACTTACATTCCAAACATCTATAGTAATTCTGCCCGAGGGCAGGTCTTTCACTGCAATCATAGCATTTTCATGCTATGCTTTGCAGCTTTACTAGGAAATTGTAGGTGTGGTAGCTTGCCGTTGCTTTCCACACCAGTGAAGGATGATGATGATGGCCATATGATTTCGGGGACCGTTTGGGCCTTAATTTTTTCCTGACATTTGTCTTACAGGTGACGAAAAAACCCCGATAAATTGTCCCGACCGGGGATCGAACCCGGGCCCGCTGCGTGACATGGCAGCACGCTACCTCGAGACCACAGCGGTGGACTGCACTTACATTACAGGTCCTTTAATTAATTCACTGCAATGCTTTCTGCATAGTTCTTATTGATTATCTGCCTGTTTATACTGAAAGCATTTGGGGTTCACTTGAATGCATTGACGCCACATATAGTCAAACCAAACCTTACCACGCTCTTTACTCATTCGCTACTTAACCCATTCGCTCAAAGACGAGGTAGATGCGCCGACAGTTAAACGGCCTTAAACTAAGGATACGAGGTACACTCGCTTAACTCTGCTGTTATATATTTAGCAATATTTTGTACATCCGTTGGTGGGGTAATATGTTGTCAACATTTATAAATAATAATGAATGTGTTTTTGCCTTCATCCTTTTTGTGATCTCAAGTACCGTTATATTTGTTTGTTTTTAAATGTCTAAAAACAGACAATATAATTCACCGTAACTTAAATCCGGTTTCTGGGAAAATGCATTGAGCATTTGAAACTGAAGGGAATGGGTTAACCATACTTATAACTAACTCACTGGTACTATCGAACCGGTAGGTTCATAGCCATGCAGACGTACTCTCCATATATTCCTATCTTGAAATAATGTTTTACAATCATCTCCTGTTTGATCTATTACTCTAAAATCATGATAAATGTTATCCTCTCACCTCATTCTTGGCCTACCAACTGGGCGTTTTCCCTCAGGCTTTCCTACAACAAGTTTCCATGTCACTTGTACATTCCCCATTGGTGCCACATGTCCTGCCCATCACAGGGTAACTGTTCTTATTAGGCCTACAAGAGTATTTATGTAATATTTTAACAGTATACAGAGCATACATGAATTTCACCAGACAATTGTAACAGCTCACAGAATTGGCCTTACACAATTAGCATGAGATAGGGAATTTTTGAAACTTGTAAATACCTTTCCTGCTGATAATATATCCGAACTAATGCAGAGATGATAGGTCGACTAAGTATATGAAATAAATGCGTGGGTTGTAACAAAAATAGTGGCAACACTGCTGTAGAAGCGAAACCAGACGGAGTTATTTGCAACTTCTGTCACATGTTAATATATGTCTGTCCTATCTTAGAGTGCATGGACTCATCCGTACTCTCAAATCGCAAGCACTTTGGAGAGAGGAAGTTTGTCTCCTCTGAATTGCCGCTCTATGCTGTTGTGTTTCGCTATGTTTATAAAGAAGGAACAGCGATCTTGGTTGAAAATGTAATGTGCCCAGCGTTGCGAATGAAGCTCCTACATTGTTTGCAGAACCCTCCAATAATTTTGGAGGATAATGCTCGGACGCACACGACACACCTGTAGCTTGTCTGAGGGTGGGAAATGCTTTTCCATCCACCAAATTCTCGGGACTTAAGCCCCTGCGATTATGATTTAATCCCTAAGATGAAGAAACCACTTCGTGACATTCGATTCCAGACTGTTCCCCAGATTCTGCTTGCATTGAGGCGGTCAAGCAGAAACATCAACAGAACAGGAGCTGCTACAGGGATACTACGACTTCTACATTGCTGACAACGAGTTGTAGACAATGCTGGATACTACATTGACGGACTGTAGAAGTTTGACAGGCCTGTCACTTGTATACTAGTAGTAAATAAATAGTTGCCACTATTAAAGTTACAACAAAAGTATAATCCCGTATAGATTCTCTTATTAAGCGCATTCGGATGTTGACAATATATGATTTATAATCACAGAGTATTCACTTGGATACAATCTTAATATTTGGTGGCTCTATTGGGAATAGTGAGAACCATAGAGTTAAGGAACCAGTGGGTTGGATAGTAAACTGGCCAAGTTTTGAACTCTTCAGTGTCTTTGATACATGAGAGGTTAAATATTGAATATTTTTCTCACTCTATAAACAACTCAAGAACGCTGTGATTGGTTTTATAATGGTGGTACATAATTCTGCTTCATGCTCATATTTTCACTTTAGACTCAACTGTTAGATTAGATGGCAGCACTCTATATATCGTAAAACTTAAATATATACCTGTTATATAATAAATAAAGACTCTAACCACAATAAAATATCTCTTAAAGTGAATCGTTTCACTACTTGGCAATTCACGTAAACAAAAGGAATATATATATATATATATATATATATATATATATATTTAGTTATAATTTTTTTGACTTTTGTGAAAAAAATATTTCCTGTGCAATATATGGGTGAACTTGTGCTTAAAACCATCGAAAAAGGCGTTCATTTCACTGAGCTTCAAGAAAAGGTCATCCCCAAATCAATTTTAAATATTGTTATATAAGTATATTTGGGGTGAATTTTTTTGAAGCTAAGTGAAATTAAGGCTTTTTTTCAATGGTTTTAAGTAAAAGTGTACCCATTCATTGTATAGCAATTTTTTTAGAGAAGTCCAAAAAGTTATAACCCTAATATATATATATATATGTATAGAAATAGATTTTGTGTCCCAGGCCTTAGTCGAGCGATTTAAGATATGAAGCCTTGGTGCAGAGGTACGGGACTTACATTGGTCGAATACTCATGGAGGATGACGTTTCTCATGGAATTTTGACCACTATGGGACAAGTACCCAACCAGCATAGTGAGGATTTTGGGTAGCTACAATAAGTAGCTGCTCCAGGTTGAGAAAACAAGCTATAACAGCTAGGACCAGACATGCTGACCACATATCACCCCCTACTGGCAATATGGTCGTTCATCTCTATGATTAAAACATGGATGAGGCTAGAAACCGAATGGTAGACCAAGAGCCTTGTAGGGCTTTAAAGTACACTGAGTTAGTTAAATCAGTTTTTGTACACACATAAATACCCACAAATTTGGAGCCCAAGAACATTTTTTTTCTTGAGGATTGATGTTATTTTAATTTTTCATAATTCCACTTCAGGACTGAACGGACGTAAGTGGATAAAGTGTGATACTGATACAATTATTAAGACAATAAAGTAGCAGTTTTATTTTAATATATTAATTTTAACTGATTTAAAACATCGGTAAGACTAATATAATATATTAGTTAATATATTCTAGATTTGACATCTTCATTGTGTCCCTAACATTGAGAAAAAATTATCATAAGTAATGCCACGAGTGATATCCAAACTATTGATAAATTCCTAGAGGATTTGAAAATGAAAAGTGGCATTTGTTAGGACTATTTAATGAATAAAATTAAGCTGTTTAATCAGAAATCATTATTTAAATATAGTTATTTCAAAATATTTATATATTTAATATAAACGGCCATGTTTGAAAACATTGAGAAATGTTTGGTTATGTTTTATTTGTTCATCACTGCAACTTGATAATAATATGTATTACCAATTAGGATCGCAATATTGTAGGAATGCACCTCTATGGGGAAGAAATGAAACACATCAAAATATATATTATAACCAACATTGTAGGTTATTAATTAATTATTTAGGAAACATCCCAGTAAAATCGTTATTTAAAAAACGCAATTATTGAACACACAGTTATCAATTGAAATCAGATTTATAGTTGGAAGGAATCTATTCATTATTTGCTGTATTTAACATATTTATTGGAGAGCCAGTCACTGCAAAATAAAGCTCTGACCTGTTCAGAATATTAAAAAGGAGGAAATTTGTTTATTTTGGTAAACAGAACTCGATAAATATCGTGATAAAACACGACTGTGATTGGTTGTAAAATAAAATTCAATGAAACGTAATTAGTCATTGACTCCCATTGGAGTATGAGTTAAAATATAAAATAGTCTTGGAATATGGATGAGAATAATATTACATAATGAAGTACGCCTGGCTGATTTTAATGACCTACCACGAAAAACTGGAAGTCTTGAAGAATGACCTCATGACTCCAGCAATAGGTCACCAGGTCTGACAACTTGACCAAGCGATGTAGGAAGAAGCTGCCATTAAAAAGTATGCAGAGAAATTAACTATCGAATTGCATTGAAAAATAACCTGATTTTTCACTCTTTTTTTATCCTATTTCATATCCCCAAGAATAAACTGAAAATATATGTTTATGTTAATGTGAAAGAAAGTTAATTACATATGTATTTTGATATTTTAAAAATTGCATTTCAGCTGTCAGTTTTACGTAACTTGTGGTCCACGATACATTATGTAAGAAAGGCTAGCGGACAATATAGGAGCGCTATATCCTGAAGTAATTGTTCGGTTATGCAATAACATGTCACTGGCATATTCATTCATAATCTTGTTACTGCATTTGGTTTTGTTTACAACACTTTCTAGTTCTTTAAAAGGAAACATATATTCCGGGCAGAACGTATTACTTCAAGAAATGTGGTAATTATAATGTATAACTTAATTTTTAGAGTTGGTCCTTGCTGAGGCGTGGTTGTTACATTCCAATTGAAATTCGATCCCCTAAAATAAAACTTAATGAAAGTTGAACTTAATGAAAATAACCTCTCGGATATATATTAAAAAAAAAAATTGAAGAAACTGTGGGTTTAATTAGAAAATGCTTTAATGGTGTTTCGGTTGTGGTCCCTATAATTAACTATGGAACCTTGAAATTATCGTCCGTGGATTTTCAGTTTTTTTGTCGTCGTCATGAAAATGACAAAAATTATAAAACGGTTGAATATGGCTCAGAGTTTGTTTTTACAAGTGACTTGTCTTTTCTCTGTGTACCTGTCTAAAACATGGTTAGGAGTTTTTGCTTCCTGCCTCTGGCAACCCTCCACCAGAGTAATGGGTTATAAGTATCATATGATACAAATAATGGAAAAGAAGAAGAAAAGAGATAATAGATTTGTCTATGAGAACTTAAGATAAGAGTGGATTATCGGATTCAATATTTAAAAATTATAAATTTCTAAATTTTAGGTAGGAAGTATTTTGGGAGATATTATTTATGAATTCTATAATACAGGTTGATTCTCTCCCAGATCTAATAGAATAATTAAGGAAATAGTGAAAAGGGTAGGAATAAAGAATGACAATATTGGGTGCAGGGAAATGCGTAAATATATATTTATAATAATATTCATAACAACATAATTAACTCCAAATGTATGGCTTTTATTTTTCTATTATTCATGATTGCCTCCTAGAAGGATAATAGACTGATACATTCATATGTATATAAAGCAGACTCTTTTCAGAATTAAAATTAAATTTATTATAATATATTTAATTTGAATTATAAACTGGCCATTTATTTAAGAACAATTTTGTATTTTGTTGAACTGAGAATTGATTGCCGATTTGATAAGAAAAAATAATACCTCCAACAAATAAAGAAAAAAAGTATCTGGGAACTGCATGTCCTTTTAATCTACCACTTGTACAGTAGCATAAGCGCTAAAAGTAACCTTCTTAGGTTCAGTATACTCTCCAAGCCTTCTATTCTTTTTAATTACAGATTTTAAATTCCCATTTTTACCTTCAGAACAACTTCCTCCACAATTTTCACCAAAATATTCGAATCTGGCAGGAAGTTCTCCAATACTATTCCTCCTTCTAGCAGTTTCTATATACGGTTGATTAGAATTAGAATTAACGACTGATCCTCCTATTTCTCTAAGTTTCTGGGACAATCCAAAAACCTGTTGGACAAAGTGCTAGCATTATTGGAAACAGCACAGTATCAATGTATCTGTAAGCCATGGGTCTTCTTGCTGGAGGACTTTTGCTTCTTCGATTAGCGTTGATATTATTCCTGCTACGACTTCTGTTCTTCTGATAATGCTGCGTTTGAAACTGTTGAGCCGATGAAGTCGTGAACATTTCTTCGCACTCTTTCTTTGGGTTAGTCTTATTTTTTGTTTGATTTTTGTTGGTCGCTGACTTTAAGGTAGTTGTCAAAGGCATCCCCCAGTTCGCTGGGGCTGGAGAATATGCTATTAAGTTCCCAGATCCATTTCCATTATTACCGTACATCCAACCGCCTTGCTGAATGACAGGTAGCACCATTGCAGGCTGAGATTGTTGCTGATCGACAGATACTCTTATAAACTGACCTCTCACTACCATCTGTTGGTTGGAGTTACTCGTCACCTTCTTGTGAGGAACAATACTGGTATTTAAGTCAACTTGTGTTTTTTGACAAATTAGACATTTTATTGGATGATTCTGACTGGATTAGGGACTTGATTAGGTGAGGATTTGATGAAGGAGGCTGAGGTGCAGGTGGCTTTTGTCTTCTGACGAATTTTTTCCTCTCTGGCCTTTGAGGTGGATCGATGGAATTGTCATCCAGATCATCAGTCGTATCTTGAGGGGGAGTTGCTGTGGGCTGGTGGCGACCAAACTTTCCTTAACTCACCAGAATCATCCTCGCCATTTCCAGAATGAATCACCAGAATCGCTGGTTGTCTTTGCCTTTGCATTGCTTCTTTCCTAGGTCCCAAACCAATGTCCACATCGGATCGAATTACACCTTCGATTTCTTTACAGAATTTAGATTTACTGTTATTTGGGGTTAAGAGATTTCCGACGTCTGGTGTGCTTATACTTATAATACTAGAAGGCCCACATGTTTCTTGGTCTTCCTCCAAGGATATTAAATTCTCGACTGGATTTTCCATAGGAAGACCCCTCGAGACTTCTATGTGGGTTACTCCATCTCCATCCGTCCTCTGCACTAGGTTAAATCTGGTTCCCGCAACTGTTGATAATACTTCAACTTCACTGCCAGGACCAGATGTAGTACTATTCGTTGAAGACGTCCTTGAAGTCGGCAAGTGTGTTGGTTTTATTATCGGCTTAACTGTTGTATTTTTAAGCGTACTTGTTTAAAGTCTTTTCAGAAGCATCTTTCAAGGCTCTTATGATTGATTCTGGTGTTATGCTACTGGACTGAGTCCTATTTGGTGCTGGAGATGTATCTTTTCTCCTATGGGGGTGCCTGTATTGATCAAGCTTTGCCCTCCTACTAGTTTCTTGGAAACTCTCGCAGAGTTTCTTCGTGTTTTCTTCGCTCGAACACTCAAATACCACAGCTTCCAACCCGGAAGATGTATCAGTGCCCGATGGTGATAATCTTTGGGACCTTTTCTTTTGACTACCCAGACTACAACTCTTGGGAAGGAGGAATCTGTGTGACAAAACGCTATTTCGCTGACTGGATACGTTTCTTTCCCATCTTCGTGTTCATCTTTTCTTATCGCTGTCGCTGCTGTTGCATTCACAGGCGGTTTTGAAAGTTCTGTTGTTGAATTTCTTTGTTGAAACAGCGATAACGACTTGACGAGCGCTGAAACTGAAGTTGTGCCGACTACTGTTGGAGTAGGCGTTGGAGGTGCCGATGTATCTTCAGTGTCTGAAGCTCCACTACTATTAGCACTGTCCGTGGCCACTGAAGAAACACATGATGATGTGGAAGATGAAGGTACCCGGGCCGCGGATGTCGTTCTTGCACTTTGAGTGCTAGTGGTAGTCGGATGGCACTTAAAAACATGATCGTCAACAAAGCAACATGACGAAGAATTGCTTATAGTATCATCGGCTGACGATCCCAATGATCTTGTGGAGGCAGAATCATCGTCTGACTCGAAGCCTTCGTCATCGTGACGTTTCGACTGTTTATGATGTGGGGACCTCTTAATGAATTCCAAACCGTCACTGCAACGAAGAGTGTAGCGGTGTTCCGAACTTGACCATGGTCTTCGTCCAGTTGTGGGCAGCAATGAGCGGATGAGGGATGCGAGGCTACTTGTGTCCACCGCTCCATCAACCTGTTCCCGTCCAAGCAAGATGGCTTCGCACTGCATGGTGTTCTTCTGAGATATTCAAACTTTTATTTCAAAGATCTCTTACTTCTGCTATGGATCTTGCATTTTTGTGGCCATCTCTTTAAATATCTCAAATTAAATTTTGTCGCCATCCTTACAATTTTCTTTTGAAGAGAGCGTGGTTTAGGGTTGTCCAGACCTGTAATACAAAAATTAATTTTTATTAGTGTAATGCAACTTGAATTCTCAATTATATTTGACCTGTGAATTAAAAAACAAATTATTTATTCTAACAATAATGAGATAAAAGTACATTTCTTATAGAATATTCTTTACTTATACAGTAACCATATATTAAGGTATTTTCTATTTAATTTTGAAAGTTAAGATTTCCATCCAGGAATTTATACGGGGTGAATCATAAATATGGCTATAAGTTTGATCGCGTTGTGTGATGAAAATATTACCATTACAGGAAATATGAAATTACCGTTGGAAATACAATTATTCAAATTACAACAATGGAATAAAACAAAACAGTGTAGAACTTACGTCATGTCAAAATTGCGTTGAATATGCAACAGCAAATTACAATTGCTGCATGGGCAATAACGTATGCTAATGAACGTGAGGCCGCAAGACGGGCAAGACGTGAGTTTAATGTAGCATTGCAGCCGTCGGCTGTGGGGAAGTGGAGAAAATGACTGCTGGAAACGGGAAGGATGCAGATAATCAAACCTCCTGGAAGGCCTCGCATTAGCATGGATGCAGAAACGAAGAGAATTGTGGAGGCTTTCGACGCTAGCCCACAAAAATCAACCCGCCAAGCTGCACGTGAACAGTGATTTGTTTTGTTTTGTTCTATTGTTGTAATTAGAAGGATTCCCTTTCCAATGATAACATCATATTACCTTTAATAATAATATTTTCGTCACAAAATGCGATCAAACGTATAGCCATATTTCTGAATCACTCTGTACGGAAACTTAAGAAAATCAAAGGGTCAATAGCTACAATGTATGTATTTCATTCTGATGAATCGCATGTCAAATTTTATGGATAAAGGGCGGAGAAATGTGCATTTACACACGTTGGGAGTAGGTTGTTATGGCGTATGCATACATCACAGGTACATCCAACATAATGAAATGCGCTACGAAAGGAGGTTATACATGTAAGGAACCAACAAACGACACACAGGGCCAATTTGCAGTCTTATGAGAAACGATGTCAGGTCCTCAAATTAGTTATTGTCGTCCTTTTTTAAGTTGGCAGTGTTGTGTTAAAGTGACTTAAAATGGCTTAATTCGAGGATTTAGTATTAATTAATCTAAAATTAAATATGGAAGAGGTATTTTGAATCTGCTAGAAGAAAATAGTTTTTGTTCCGTGCAAAAATGTGAAATTAAAATGCATTACATCGAGCTGCATTATAACAGAAAGAAAAAAATGCATGCCATTAAATCAGTTTAATCCCACCCGTTCATACGTACTTCTAAATGTCACATGTCTTACAGTGCCACCAACTGTCAGGACAGATACTTTAAACTATGGATCACGTACATACTTTTTTTATTACTACACAGTACATGGAGGAACTCCCCGAATAAATAATCAGCTCGATGTCAAGGCCTCCTCCGAGACAACACAACATCCCATTCACACTCACATTCATGTTAACATGACGAATATTATAATGATGATTTTGATGGTCAGAAGATGCTTGGAGATCGTAGAATCCTAAAGTTTTCTAATATTTGTCATAGGGTTGAGGGAAAGCCATCATTCAGGAAACTTGTCCCGACCGGGATTGAACCAGAGCCTACTGTGTACGAGGCAACGATGCTATCCCATTACCGCAGCGGCGAAAAAAAGATAATTAAATGATAAAGTTCTTCGATAATAAATAGTGAAACATACATAGAATCAAATAATGAAACTCATAACCTGAATTTTAGTAAGAATTTTTGCACACTATAATGTTGCTGTAAATATTTCTTGAAGAAAGTGGGAAATCCAGTTTTATAGGTTTTCTGGAGAAATGAACGAAGCAATATATTCCGCATGAGTCTGCAACTCGATGCGAGGTTGGGAAGTGTTTTTTTTTTTTTCAGAAGCGAGGATATGATTCAAAACCGAGCGATAGCGAGGTTTTTAATTTCCGAGATTCTGTAAAACACTTCACAAACGTGCATTGTTCAATTTTTTGCGCAATGGTGTTTTCAAAATAATAAATAATAGGAAAATAATAGCATCTTTGCTGGAAATATTTACGTTCATTATAAACAATTGACTAACATTAACAATGTGGCCAATATTTATACGGTAAATGCCGAAAATAATGTAGTTGAGACTACCAATGTGATACCAATCAGGGATAAAATGGCGGCAAGTACGAATTTAATGTTGTATATTGTTTCAAATAAAGATCAGTTTATTTAAAATGCAGCAGGAGACGCATCAGAACCTGCAATGTCTACTGCGTTTTAACTAATAGTAGCGCATACTCATCCTGCTGATGATGGAAGTTAACTTTCGAAAGGTTTGCAGTTAATATTTTATATACATCATTTTAACAAAGTTGAGGACAACGGCACCTGCCAACAGGTACATTTTAATTGTTAACTTTTACCTTATAAAATTTAAGCGTACCGACAGTGTGTGTGATGAGGCACGTCATGGATGACCGCGTATGAGCAAAAACTGTGCAGCAGGTTCAAATTGCCAGTGATAGTCTGAGCGCATCAATTCAACGCCTCGGTTGGGAGT
Organism: Diploptera punctata; assembly: GCA_030220185.1. Classification (NCBI taxonomy): domain Eukaryota; kingdom Metazoa; phylum Arthropoda; class Insecta; order Blattodea; family Blaberidae; genus Diploptera; species Diploptera punctata. The sequence continues at coordinate 903,429 of JASPKZ010000458.1, read as the reverse complement.
TAAATGCCCCTCGCAACACAGTGTGGAAAATTCTACGTTTCTCTTAACGAAAAGTCTTCATCGCATCTACTTGATTTTCGGAATTGTATCACAGGAGAAGCAGGTTTTTTCTTTTTTTAATGTAAGGTAAATTTTGTTTTACAGCTGAAAGATGGAGTATGTGTTTTTGTGTTTTCATCTAGATGTCGGTCATTTAGAAACACAGTAGAATATGTATTTAACTTCACAATAACATTGATTTTTGAATCATTGCATTCCTTCATTGAAATTGTTAGTCACTCTAGATACCCCCTGTATAAAGATATAAGTGTGTGAGATCTTAATATATGATTGACTTTTTGCTCCCAACTCGTGCGAAGATCACAGCGTTGTCAAAAATCGTCTCAGCCGCTGTCGATTTCCAATCCCTTTACAGCTCATTTTCTTTTTCACTAGTCAATCGGATATAGACCACGCGAAAAGTATTTTGATACAGGTAACATAGTACGGTGTACTGCAGGTAATACCCAGGAACTTAATGAACTACTTGCAGGTGGACAACCGTTGGAATGCATCGACAATGTTGCGCAAAAGCGACAAATCAGGTCTGCATAAAAATCAAGAAATATTAGGTGAGTCAAAACAACTAACTCTAAATAATTAAAACTGAACTCACTAGCACGATTTCCATATTTTATTACATTACATTTAAAAAAAATATATATATATATATATATGACATCACATTTTTAATTTTACTAATCCGTATTTAGCCTTGTTATCATTTTTATACAGAATGATACAAATATCTTCTACAGTTTCAGCGATGGAAGAGGAAACCAAGATGAGTAATTTTTTCAGTATCAAATTACATTTACATGTTTTCTGCCTCTAGGGGTGCAAATTAAATGTATCAGTTACCACTCTGGAATCGCGTATACTCCATAATACCGTGTTGCTGATCTGACTCCAGTGAATTTTTTTATGTGGAGGGAAGTATAAGTTTTGTGAGACTCCTGTAGATACCGAAGAAGAATTGGTTGCCTATGTTGTTGCAGCTAGGATGGTTACTTCCCAAATTCCTGGATTTTTTAAACGTACAATCATTATTGCCATATACGCTTTTTTAATCAAAAGCTACTGTTTTCAACAATGTATTTATGTATATCCTGGCAGCTTTTTGCGAAAAGGCAGAACTGCTTAGTATGCAGAGCTAGGAGATTCCCTAGCGGAAAACGGTCGATATAGTACGTGCATTTTGGTACATGAAAATGTTGTTGAACTTGGCCTCTTCTTTCATCCTTCAAATACAGTAAAAGCTTCATATTCGTGGGGAATATGTTCCGCAAATATGATGAGAATACAGAAACCGCGAATATGGAATGGTAATTTGTATGGGTATAGAGGGGATATGTTCCAAGATTCCAAAAAATTTAAAAATATCAAAATCAAATCATTTAATGAACGATTTTGAATAATTTATATTAATTGTTACTGTCAGGCATAGGCAACGGCTTAAAGAAATTGGTCTTTTTTTCCCTGTTTTGCCGCTTTTAAAAGGTCTTTCAATTCAGATTGGAATTCAGCTGTAAATTCAGCGATAGAATTCCTTATTTTGTCTTCGGATTTATCGATGAATTGTACAGTTGATTTATTAACATTGAAACAGCGTGATATAGACGCAAACGACTCGCCAATGCATAAACGGTCAAGCATTTATATTTTTACTTTAAGCGGTAACACTACTTTTTTCAGCTTAATAACTAATTTTCTTTCCTTTTACTCGACATTATAAATTGGCAACTAAGCAGAAGAGACACATGTTATTCAATCAAAATTATTGCAACGAATGACAAGTTGAAACAATAAAACACCGATCGTGGCGAGGGCGGCCTTTATAACGGACATAGCTGCACGTGAAATACGATGGCGGTGGCTTTTAACAACGAACTTTAGTCTTAGTGACAATAGGGTTTGTTTTTGTTTGATATTTATGTCCATTTGGTTTGAATTTTCCTTTGTAAAAGTCACCTTGGCATCTGCTGCAGTAAAAAAGTTGCTGATGCGTTAATAGAGGATACTAATAATTTTAATATACCGACTGGATCTGCGAATAAAGACTTTTTAGACGCGAATACAGGAGGCTTGTCGCAATTTTTTAATCCGCGAATAAGGAGATTTTACTGTATTGTAAAGGACATTTTAAACCGTTCTGTATAAATTATAATTTATCTTGAGTAAATTTTCTTCCTTGTATAATTTACATATTTATTTATTGTTTAAATATGGGTCATGTATCCTATTTATAAAAAAGGAGATCGTCGTGATTGTGAAAATTACAGAGGCATAAATATCTTGGGTACCTGTTATAAAATGTATGCAACTATATTGAAAAATCGTTTAAATGTAATTATGGAAAGTATTATTCTAGAAGCCTAGAATGGATTCAGGAAAGGCAGATCCTGTCCAGATTGCATTTTCACTATCAATCAAATAATTGAGAAACATAGAGAATATAATCTACCAAATTTTATGGCATTTATAGATCTTGAAAAGGCATTTGACAAAGTTAACAGAAATAAATTGTGGAATATAATGAAAGGGAAAGGAGTACCTCAGCAAGTCTATATGTAGAAAATAAAATAACAATAGAAACTGGAGGCACAAATAAAAACAATATAACAGCAACAATAAATAGAGGTGTAAGACAGGGATGTCCACTTTCATCCTCCCGTTTTAATATTTATATTGACATCATCATATATAATTGGCAGATAAATTTGGACTCACACTTCAAAATAAGAAATAAGATGTTAGATACCTTACTTTTTGCAGACGACCAAGTTCTAATATCTAGTTCAGAAGATGGTCTACAGAAATCGCTCTTCCAGTTAAATAACATTATTCAGAAATATAATTTCAAAATATCAATAAGTAAAACTAAAATCCTAGCTTTTAAGGGATCAGATACCGTAAGAGCTAAAATAATGCTGGAGGGGAAACCCATTGAACAAGTGAACCATTTTAAATATCTGGGTTATGAAATCTCTTATTTTAAAAATGAAGATATATTTAACAAACTTAATAAATTTAATTATATATGTTGAACAATCAAAAGGACATTTAAAAGCACAAGAAAAGAAACAAAATTAAAATTTTATAAAGTAGTGGCAGTCCCCTTACTATTGTATGGTAGTGAATTTTGGGTTTTAACTAAAAGAGAAGAGAAGATTATAGAAGCAGCTGAAATGAGATTTCTGAGAAGTGTGGCTGGTTGCAAACTTCTAGATAAGAGAAGAAGTGAAGATATTAGAAATGAGCTAAATATCTTTAAACTCTTAGATATAATAAAATAATCTAGAAAAAACTGAAAGAATATCTTAAAAGAATGGAAGGTGATCGCATTCCCAAAATTATACTTAAACACAAACAAAAGGACGCAGGAATGTTGGTAGACCGAAGAAGAGATGGATCCAACTTTTTGAATGAAAATCTATGAGACCGGAACAAGCCACATGGGCTTAATCCGTGATTGTTCATGATGGTGTATCCTATTTGCCGACCTACTCTTGTTTCGTATGATTTTGGACAACAAACCGTAGTTTGCGCAGTTTGAGTATCGATGTCGACCTTGTGATACACAGAATAGATACATGTAACTGGAGATGTTTACAATGTAACTGTAGTCGGTCTGCTAGTATTGGATTACAACGCGGATCAATTTGCGTCTCATGAGTAAAACCACACCTTGACACGTCCTTTATTACAACCAAATAATCAATCATGCAAATTAATTATATAATGCAGAAGGAACTTCAGTGTTTCTTTCCATTCCTCGTGTTAATCTGTTTTCTACCTGATATTTACGCATAATGGAAATGTTTGATTAAATATCCATACCTTCTCCGCTCTTAGAGGGATCCTAACATAAACAAATGCCAATTGCATCCGTCCGCAATTCGCGCCACAATTACTGTCACATTGACAGAGAGCATACGTGTGAAGTATATAAGACACGTGATCGTTGAATGGGGTACATTACAAGAAAGCTGGTGAGATTTTTCACTGGACTTGTGAAATACATTTAAAATAACTGTTTTTTGACCACTAGTCAAAGGTTTTCCAGTCTTGTGTTTTAAAAATTTAGATGACGATGCAGCAACAGAAGACCAGAAGACTCAACATCTTCAGCCATTTTGTTGCATCATAATCGACTGAAGCATGAGTAAAATGCATGACCCGTATGCAATAAACCATTTTAAGCTGTAATTATTGATTAGGTATATTTTATAATATTTTTTATGGATGGAACAGTATTATTTTCATTCACAAAGAATAACAAGTATTTTCATAAGACATATTTTTAATTTTATAATTACAAAGAAATAAACGTTATCTCAGTCAAAACATATATTTATTGTGTCGACGTTTCAATCTCCATATGTGAGATCATTTTCAAGACGCAGTTGTTTATAAATTTATTGTACATAGTTACCATCACCAAGACAATTACAATTTTTTTTTTTACAAAAATATTTTTAATTTAATGACGGGAACTACTTTCTCACGTACTTCGTACATTGGTGTCCATAACAAATGAAAAGCGAGCAGGTCACGTGGTTTTGTTTTGATGAGGAACATTTTAAGAGCGGACAGTCTTTAAAGAGAGATAGTTTTTGTTGTTTTATATGGCGATTTTTTATCATTTCAGCGCGGTTATCTCAGGTAATACCATTGCTCGGACGCAGCGGGTTAGATTCACGCCCGGGACAAGTTTCCAGGACAAGAATTTTTTAAAGACGTGTCGAAAACCTTCTTGGAGAAAATAGTTTTCCATCACAATTTGGCCATCAACATATTCGTCTGTTCAGTATGAATTTATCAGTGAATCGTGTGTCTCGTTTCATATGTTCTTGTTCTCTCGGAGGTGGCCCTGGGATTGAGCTGATCACTTATTCAGAAAAATTATGTATGTATGTGATCCAAAGTTAAAACTTCTCTTTTGACAGGTAGTATCCCTATAATCCACGGAAGGAGTGGGGCACGCCTATGAAGGGAGAGATTGAACTAAGGAAAATAAATAAAGGGGAAAAAAAGTTTAATAACTTAGGATAACAAATCGTACTTTAAATCTGGAGATGCAAAAACTGACAAATTTTGCCCAGAAGTCTCTTATTTCATAGATAGGTTCTTTCGTGTGTCTAAATCTATGATACAGGACCCAAGGCTTTTATTCCCTTCGCAAGGAACCATGCTGATTATTTTACGCTCTGGTTAGAAACGCGAATCTGCTATTCAAACGGGAGCATAGTAGGCCTTTGTTTTGACCTTGGGGACCGACAAAATAGATAAAATGATGGTCTAGAACCATATTGTTCTAAGTCTATCTCGTAGAATAATTATTCTTGTTATGAAACGGATGTTTTATGTCCCATGTCCATGTGCATTGTGAGAATCAAGAAGGTATTGTTAATATATATAATACAAAACAAATCACTGCATTTTAAATGAACTGAATTTGATTTGAAAAAATAAAACAATCAATTCGTACTTGCCGCTATTTTATAACTGATTGGTGTCATGGCCTGATGTAGTCTCAACTAAATTATTTTCGGCTTTTACCGTATAAACATTGGCCACCCTGATAATGTTAGTCAGTTGTTTATAATTAACGCAAATATGTCCACTTGAAAATTCGAAAAAAATGCACAAAATTTTCGAAAAATGGTTTAAAAAATCTAAAATTTTTCACAATAAGTAGAAAAGAACCCAACAAGCTGTTAGCAGTAGAAATGGATTTTTGGAGGCGATCGACAAGAATTTCAAGAATGGATAAAGTCAAAAACAGCACAATGAGGGAAATTATGCAAGTTGAAAAAAAAAAAAAAAGGAAAATAGAACAAAAACATTTGAAATGTTATGGACACCTCATAAGAATGGAAGAAGGGAGAATATCAAATAAGATCCTTAATTGGAAAGCTAATGGAAGAAGTGGAGAAGACAGGCCTAGAGAACTGTGGATGGATGGAGTGAAGAGAAGTATGGAAGCTAGATGTTTGAGGGAAGAAGATGCTTTAGACAGGAACCTCTGGCGACACATCACTTTGGGTTCAAGGAGGAACACTATATTGTGGAATATTCTTAAATAAAAAATACATATTTGCATCAAAGATGTTATTATTTTACTATTTATTATTTTGAAAACACTATCGCGCAAAAAATAATGTACAACGCACGTTTGTGAAGTGTTTTACAGAATATCGGAAATTAAAAACCTCGCTATCGCTCGGATTTAATCATATCCTAGCTTCTGTAAAAACACACTTCTCAACCTTGCATTGTAATATACAAATATACCGTATTTAGTATTTTGAAATACAGTTGCTCTTAAATTGATAAATAAACTACTTAATTTTACATCGCGTTTTTATAAAAGATTTTCATGCCTTACGGTTTGAATATAATGCATTGTAAAGCATCAAACTCAAATATAATGTGGGGAATACATTTTTTAAAGTAGGGAAGTGGGATAATTTTTTGTTAATGAAGCATCATTTTCCCATGTAACCTTGATGCCCGTGCGAATCCAAGAAATGACATTAACTTCCATTGTTATTTTGGGAAATTCGGTGACACAGTTCCCTATGTCGTTTCCATGACAACTCATTCATGAGCTTCATATGTTTGTTTATGAATAGTAACGATGTTCTTTTTTTTTAATTGTAAGTAAAACTCTTTCTAACGATAGTCATTATAAGAAAAATGTTCATAACTTTTTTTGTCTATAAATACATGCATTCTATAAATGTTCAGGTGTTTAAATCAGTTATTCAAGATCCTATATGACCTTACCATGATTACAGGAAGGAAACCAAGGGAGATAAACATGAGGATTAAAGACGAGGCCATTGAGCTTCAAATACTTGGGTTGTACTATCAGATAGTAACATGAACTGCGGTCAGTAAGTAAAGCAGAGGATATCAATGGCAAAATAAGCTTTTAACAAGAAGATAAGCATTTCCTGTAGACCTTTGGCAAAAGAATTACGGAAGAGGCTAGTGAAGTGCTTTGTGTGGAGTGTAGCATTGTATGGTGCAGAGACTTGGACATTACGACGGAATGAGGAAAAGCGACTGGAAGCTTTTGAGATGTGGATATGGAGAAGGATGGAACATATAAAATGGACAGACAACATACAAAATGAAGATGTGCTAGACAGAGTGGGTGAAGGAAGAACAATGCTGAAACTCATAAAGAAGAGGAAAATAAATTGGATTTACCACTGGCTAAGAAGAAACTGCCTGCTGAAGGCTGCTCTAGAAGGAATGGTCAATGGAAAGAGTTAGAGACAGAAAAAGACATCAGATGATAGACAATATTAAAATAAATGGTTTGTATACAGATGCAAAAAGGAAGGCTGGGTTAAGGAAAGAGTGGAGAATGTTGAGTTTGCAGTGGAAGACCTGCTCTTGGGCAGAACACTATGAATGAATATGACCTTAGAAGTTACAGCGTCTATTTACAAGAATGAAATCAAACTGTTTTTCATCATTTGTCATTTAAAATCACATCTACTTGTGACAAAATGCACTATTATACTTTTCCTCGAATCTCTCTATATTTTCAGACCTGGGATGTAATTCGTTTTCATTCATCACTTTCTTTATGCCATGTTTGATCTATCTCTACCTCTCCTTCCAACTGGAATACAATATATTGTATTGACATGTAAAACGAATGGACGAAGAAATATTAGCAAGAAGAGTTTTGGATTAGATTCCAGATAGATAGCAATTATTGCTATTGTCTGTATTTTTCAAAATATAAAATTGATTTTACTTTATTCATATGTTACCTTAAAAATAGCTCTAAAGAACTAACTTAAAACCACTATCGAACCAGGAGATTCATGGTAGCGCACTCGTATGCTCTCCATACATCCTTATCCTGATATAAAGCTACCTAATGTTTTCTTAACCTGCCTACTGGACGATTTTTCTCTAGTTTTCTTATACGAGGTCTCACATGTCCCGCCCTCATAATCTTCGAAAAAAAACTGTAATAGCTCTACGTATTTTTAGTAAAGGAAAATAATTTAATTTAACGGGGAAAAAGAACTGAACTCTTTGGCGCTACAAGCCAGGAACCCCTTTGGCTTACCAGTTAGCTGCCGGCGTCACATCCACACATATATCAATCACAGAGGTGGATAATCATCCTACCATTATTGGGATGACATATTGTCCGCATTTCAGATTCTCCAGCCGTTACAATTTTATAAATCTGGAACCCATACTTATCGTAGCTACCGAAATTCCTCGCGATGCTGAGCAATTGCAGGTTTCACACTTGTCAAAATTTCATGAGAAAAAAAAATCGCCCTCGGGGACAACGCACCAAGCATGATGCCTTAAACCGCTCAGCTAAGGCGCGAGACGAAAACAATCAATTTTTTTTTCGAAAACATGATCATGAGACGAATATTCGATGACATAAGTAATGAGAAATAAGAACTGTCGATGTTTTGCAAAGATGAACTGTTTAATTTGGGCCTATATAGGACTCCTTAATTTAATTCACATCGTTTTATTAACCCATTCGCCTCAAAAATCGAAGTAGATTCGCCAGCAGTTAAATGGCCTTCAACTCAGGAGACGAGGTACACTCGCTTAACTCTGCTGTTTTATATTTTACTCTATTTTCTACATCCCCTGGTAAGGTAATGTTTTGTTAACATTTATGAATAGTAGAGGGATGTGTTTTTGCCTTCACCCTTATTGTGATTTGAAGTACCGTTATATTTTGTTTGTTTTGAATAACTGAAAACAGACAATATAATTTACGGTAACTTAAATCAGGTTTCTGGGGAAATGCGCTGAGCATTTAAACCTGAAGAGAATGTGTTAATATTGCCAGGGTTGTTAAGTCGAGCACGAATGATGAGATGTAGCTGGAATTATTTAAATATTTTTTTATTGGTAAATCCGAAAAAAAAAGAAACTTTAGGAAAATGTAGCCGTAAATAGGAGGATAATATTCGAATTGATTTTAGGGCACTGAATATCGCATACAGTACATAAACTGGATTCAGTTGAATGAGGATAAGAACCAATGGATAGCTGTAATGAATGCGACTCTTTCTTTCTTCGTTTCTTCATTCTTCATGGCATGTTTCCAGCTGTTGCTGATGACATGATTCCATTGCATACACTACTTGAAGATGACTCCATACCATGTGTTTATTGCAACGGAGGTGCATTGGTGTATTTTCAGCTTATATGGACATTTCTTAAAATTTTGATAACTTAAATCACCTCATCCCATCAAGGTGAGTGCCCACGATGTTGCTATGAGTAGTTTTTAAAGAAAATATAGATATCCATCCATCCATAGTAATTCTGCCCGAGGGCAAGTCTCACTGCAATCACAGCATATTCATGCTATGTTTTGCAGGGAATTATAGGCGTGGTAGCTTCCCGTTACTTTTCACACCGGTGAAGGATGATGATGATGATAATGATGATGGCCGGATGATTTTCGGGGACTGTTGAGCCCTAAGCTTCCTGACATTTGTCTTACAGGTGAGGAAAACCCCCGAAAAAACCTCACCCAGGTGCCTATCCCGACCGGGAATCGAAACCGGGCCCGGTGCGTGACATGGTAGCACGCTACCTTGAGACCACAGCGGTGGACATATATTATATTACGATCTGTAATATAGCCATATTAATCATAGTTCAGATTAAGACTAAAACTAGTAATAAAATGTATACAATGAATTAAATTGTTTGGTAGATTGTCCCTTTCAAATGTACATAAAATCAAAGAAAAATAATGAGATATAGAAACCTAATTTTAAAATTATGCAATATTTAAAACAAAGAAATGAAAATATTAGTTAATCTTAATATTATTTTCATACATAATCTAATTTATTAATTGTTAAAAGAATACTATCAGTGAGGTGTATAAGTTAATTTCTTATTACATATTTCTTTAGTTTGTTTTTGAACGATGTTATACAGCGTGCCCACAAATATAGTATCATACTTTAAACTACTACTACGTCGCTTTAGATAATCGTATCTAAATGAAATTAGTGAAAATCAAAAGAGAAACTCAAAACGTTTTTGCTATACCTCATAGACATTGAATGTGGCCCCCACGAGTGACAGCTGCAGACTTCTAATTATTTAAATATCCAACAATGAACCCATATCGACCACAAAAAAACATGATTAAATTTAGTTTAGTTTCTGTATTGTTGTCCATTATTCTCCATTGCTGACATTGTTAACATGCACAAAACTTTTTGAGTTTCTCTTTTGATTGTCACCAATTTTATTACGATTATCCAAAGCGACGTAATAGTAATTTAAAGTATGATACTGTATTTGTGGACACGGTGTATTTATTTGGGGGGGATATAAACTGTGTGAGAAGGAAAAAATATAATTCTAGAACATGGGAATTTTAATTTAATTGTGATATACGCGTAGATGTTCCTTTCTTGATTTGGTAAACACACACTATTAGTAATCAGCTGTCAGTCTCAAGAATATCACATGTTTTGTGGACGATAGCGGGTTACAATCTGTTTTTTTCCTTTTTTAGTAATTTACATTAAATAATAAATTATAACCGTCTGTTCTTCTCACGAATATCATATTTGTTGTGAAACTTGCTATAGTTTGAATCTGAATGTAAATACAATACAAAAAAGAAGGTGGCTTAGCCATTAAGGCAATTAAGTGTTGTAATACTAGAAATATAAAATTAATTCTCGACACCTGTTCTTTCTGAATTATGAAAGCTCTTAAGTATCTGTCAATCAACCATGACAAGTGAATAATGACAACATCCACAGCTGTAGTTTCAAATTTCAATACAGTTTATAAAAATACAAGAACAAACAGTATTCGGAATGTAATTCCATGCATTAATGTTAATGTAATGAAGAAAAAGATTTGAAAGAGCAGAAATGCCATTAGACTAGCGGGCAAAGCTCTTTGGCACCAAAACAAGTGATTTTTTTAGATAAAAATAGTTCATGCATTTTAGAATAAAATGTACTAACTTATTAATTAAATGTGATGAAAAAAAAGTAAACAGTTTTCTAAGAAAAATTGTGAATATGATAACCATCCATAGTAATTCTGCCCGAGGGCAGATCTTTCACTGCAATGATAGCATTTTCATGCTACACTTTGCAGCTTTACTAGGGAATATAGGTGTTGTAGCTTCCTGTTGCTTTCCACACCGGTGAAGGATGATGATGATGATTGTCGGATGATTTACGGGGACCGTTGGGCCCTAAGCTCTCCATACATTCCTATCTTTAGCTAATGTTTTTCAAACATCAGCTGATCTACTTTCTTCAAATCATGGATAATGTTATTCTCCCACCTCATTCTTGATCTAGGAACTGGGCTTTTCCCTCTGGTTTTCCTACAAGAAGCTTCCATGTAACATTTTCATCCCCCATTCGTGCCACATATCCTGTCCATCGCAATCTACGAGACTTAACTGTTCTTATTATATCTGGCTTCCTATTATATATATCATGTAGCTCACTATTAGTTAGTCTTCTCCATTCACCTGTCTGTACATCTCTTTTTTGATCCAAACATTTTCCTAAGAACTGTATTCTCAAATACTCATATCATCATATCCTCCCTTAAAGTAAGAGTCCATGTTTCGCATAACTGGGAGAATATATATTTTCAGTTTAACATTTTTTTGAAAGGAGCTAGGACGACAAGAATCCCTGTGATGCATAATAGCATGCATTTCCAGAATTGAACCTATGTTTAATTTCTTTGGGCATCTCATTCCTATTTGTAATTATTGTTCCTAGATACTTGAAATCAGCCATTTCATTTATTTGTTGTTCATTCCCATTACATAACGCATTTCTATGTGTGAACATATATTTAGTTTTATTCTTGTTTACTTCCAGTTCCAATTTCTTTGTATTACTCAGTAGAGTGTGCGTGTTGTCCTTAGTATCTCCTCTCTATCGCTCAATAATACATCATCAACATAAAATAACAGCCTATTAATACCATTGAGTTGTAGGCCTTCTTCATTCTCTTAAGTTTTGATGGTATGCCCTAATACAAAATTGAATAGTAGAGGAGATAGTTCTTCTCCTTGCTTTAAGCCATTGTACAATCGTACAACTACAAACTAAACAGCTATAAATATTGGAAAAGGAACGCATAAAGAGTAGTCAAATTCATAGGCTTATGATGATGGTCATTCAAACAAGTGAAATTTCTACTTTAGGGAAAATAAGTGTAATTTTGTATCGTGCACCACATCGAAATGTGTCCAGACCAGTCGATAAAGTCGTTCGAATGTGGGGGTTACCCTCTAATATTTAATATTTTGTTCAGGGTGTCGTTAATAAGGTAGCATTTTATTTAATGACGCTAAGGGCATTAGCTAAGGACATCAGCGTTGCTACTGAAATCTGGGAGTGAAAGGCCTGACTAATATTACACAGAGACCTCTTATTAAAAGCTTGAGTTTCTTGCACCTGCCATAAATCTATGACATGGGACCTTCGGTTTTATTTTCCTTCCTCAGAATTTTTAGGTTCTGGGTCTGAAACTGCGAATTTCAGAACCGGATGCGAGAATGTTCCACTGAAACCGACTTAATGAGAAAGGGGAGAGAGAGAGAGGAGAAAGAGAGAGAGAGAGAGAGAGAGAGAGAGAGAGAGAGAGAGAGGTATACAGAGAGAGAGAAATATTTATATATATATATATAATATATATATATATAGAGAGAGAGCGAGAGAGAGATATATAGAGTATATATAGAGAGATGTATATAGAGAGATGTAGATATATATATATATATGTGTTATAATTAAATGTTTAACATTATATATATATATATATATATATATATATAGAGAAATAGGCGCGAGGAGAGAGAGAGAGATGAGAGACATATAGAGAGAGATATAGAGAAGGAGATATATAGAGAGGAGATATATGTAGAGAGAGATATAGAGAGGAGAGATTATGAGAGAGAGATTGTAGAGAGAGATGTAGAGATAGATGGAGGTAGAGGAGAGATGTAGGGAGAGATGTAGGGAGAGATGTAGGGAGAGATGTAGGGAGAGATGTAGGGGGAGATGTAGGGAGAGATGTAGGGAGAGTATAGGGAGATATATAGAGAGAGATATAGGTTAGATATATAGAGAGAGATATAGGAAGAGAGAGAGAGAGAGAGAAATATATATAGAAAGAGGAGAGAGAGAGAAAAAAAAAATATATATATATATTTAGAGAGAGAGAGAGAGAGAGTGAGATGTATTAGAGAGAGATGTATATATATATATAATATAGAGAGAGAGAGAGAGAGAGAGAGAGAGGAGAGATAGAGAGACATATAGATAGAGATATATAGAAAGAGATATATAGAGAGAGAGATATAGTGAGAGATTTGTAGGGAGAGATATAGGGGGATATATAGAGAGAGAATATAGGGAGATAGAGAGAGAGAGAGAGGGAGAGAGAGAGATTCATTTTCAATTCTTTGAACTTGCACTAGGTTATGTATTTTATAATTGCGTACTGTGAGTTGCTGTTAAAGACAGGAGTGTTATTAAGTCAAATCAGAATGAAGATATATTAACGTATATTGCGCTGATGTTCAATAATTACAATAATTATTATCTTATTCATTTTTAAAAGTATAGAAATGGTTGAATTCAAATACCTAGGAACGATAATCACAAATAGAAATGAGATGCACAAACAAATTGAACAAAGGCTCAATTCTGGAATTGCGTGCTATTATGCATTACAGGGACTCTTGACGTCCCAACTCGTTTCAAAAAACGTTAAACTGAAAATATATAAAACTGTTATTCTACCAGTTATATTACATGGATGCGAAACATGGACTCTTAGATTAAGGGTGAAAAGGAGATTACAGGTATTTGAAAATAAAGTTCTTAGGAAACATTTTGGATCAAAGAGAGATGAACAGACAGGCGACGGAAACGATGTTAAGAAAGACAAACAAGTTCAATGGAGCTTTAGTATGGAGAGATGAAGATGATGATGATGGGAATGCTAATGCTTATACTCTATGCTTAACTGTGTAAAGTATTTGCTTACCAGTGAATGAAATAAGCATTTTACTTTCTATTCTTTTGTATATAATACCGAAGGTGTTAAGAAGACTTAAGTATACTTGTTATAAATACCTCAATGACAACGAGGTGTGAGAATTGGATTGCGTTTTCAACTATACGTTGTTAAGGAGAAATTTCCAAGCTTTCTTTCTCCCTTGTATTTGATATAATAAGATGCGAATCCCTTTGTATTGGGGGAAAGTGGAGAAAGTGCACACTTCTTACATATAATGATACAAGATGATCCGAAAATCTGTCTTCACTTTTGTCGCTTTTCTTTTTCATTCATTAATCATGATACTCTATTTCATCTTAATTAAATTAACTGCAATAGTTGGTAATACTCGTATTTCGCTCATATTCATGAACGTCATAATCCAACGCATGTAGTATGCCTTGTGGTCTGCTACTACCTCCTTCAACCTCTTTAAGGGCCCATCCAAATATATTTTCCCTCCAGGTTACCCGATAGATGTCTAAGTATTTTTCGAGACTGTAACCGTAAGTTCTTTTTCTACTTTTACTACTTCATGAAATTAAGCCTTCTGACCTGCTTTCACATCAAATGGGATTTAAAGAATCTTCCCATCTAGTAAATGGGCTTCCAACACTTCCATGTCCTATTGGTTTGTGCTTTAATAAAAGCTAGGGGATTCTATCTGTAGGCATTCTTTTATCACGTTCATACCAGTTGTTAACATATTGTCAATTCGATTTGTTGAATTAAAAATATTTAAGTCTTTTCTAATGTATTCATTTCTTTTTCTGTCCAAAAGTGTCACACCTGCTGCTGAACGCAAGAACTTCATTTCCGCAGTTTCTATTTTTCTTCTGTCTGAAAGGTTGAGATTCCAATTCATATAATTTCTTCTTAAAAATTTAATTTCTGCAGTTGTCAGATGTTTTAGGTCTTCAATTCGTCAAGTCGTAACTACATAACATGGGGGTGGATCTTGCTCACTTTTTGTAGGGGGCCTGTACTTTTAACCTGGCGTTTTTTCTGTAATATATTTGTTATTAGAACTTTATTAAAGACTCTATGGATATTTTTAAAATTTTAATTATCTTTGGTATGTCTTTTCGGTATGATATGTAAAGTGGTTAACATAAATATAAAAAAAATGTTGTTCGCTTATGTTAGAGAGATAAACAAGTAGCCTATTA
Source organism: Diploptera punctata (assembly GCA_030220185.1). Lineage (NCBI taxonomy): Eukaryota > Metazoa > Arthropoda > Insecta > Blattodea > Blaberidae > Diploptera > Diploptera punctata. The sequence goes on along the minus strand of JASPKZ010000458.1, from coordinate 888,130 downwards.
TATACATTAAATATCGGCAACTATTGTGGAATAAAGTCAACCGATAGGTGGGGCTAGCAATTTCCTATTCTACTCGTGCCGTTGATTGAGTAGATTCTTGCATCGAAGCTCCTGTGGGATATTAATGGCAAGATTACTATACATCCATCCATAGTAATTCTGCCCGAAGGCAGGTCTTTCACTGCAATCATAGCATTTTGATCCTATGCTTTGTAGCTTTACTAGGGAATTACAGGTGTGGTAGCGTCCCGTTGCTTTCTAACACCGGTGAAGGCTGATGATGGTAATGATAAGGATGATGGTCGGATGAATTTCGAGGACCATTTGTCCCTAAACTTCCTGACATGTCTTACAGGTGAAGAAAAACCCCGAAAAAAAAATCTCACCTAGGAGCCTGTCCCGACCGGGAATCGAACCCAGGCCCGCTCCGTGACAAGGCAGCACGCTACCTCGAGACCACATCAGTGGACATACTATACACACATATATATATATATATATATATATATACATATATATATGATGCAGAACCAAACTAACAAACCCAGTAACATTTAGGCCTATTATCAAATAGGCCGTTTATGAGTTCTGCTTAATGCTCGAGGACTGCGCCAAGCCTCGTAACCAAGTCGAAGTCATTTCTCTGGGAGCATGTTAAAAGTGCGTATAGTGTATAGAACTTAGGTTGTCGTAAGAGCTCAACTGATTGCTCTAATAAATTATCCATATCGCCAAATAAAAAAAATATCCTGCCTGCCATTTTCTACAGTGTTGGACGGACGTTCCTACCTAGGAATAACACATACTGTATGTTGAGTCACAAGGCAAACTTTTTCAACACACCATTGTGAGCTATCACAATAAACCTTTCAATGAAATGTATTTCCTGTACAATTGTTTTCTCGCCAATGTCCGAATCTTACTGGTGAGCCCCTTGACAATGCGCAGAACTCATGAACGACGTGTCTGGTAGTATAAATTCTCTCTGTACAATGTATCATTCTTAAAAGTTGTGGTTGAGGCCCTCTATACATCTCTCTCTCTCTCTCTCACAAACTCACACACACACATACACACACACACATATATATATGACATAAGAAAAATAAATGCTCGGACGGAACTTGAACCCGGATCTCTGGATTTATATCCCAGTGCGCTGCCGAGCAAGTCTAGTACAAACATTCATTTTTCTTATATATATATATATATATATATATATATATATATATATATATATATATATATATATATTCTCATTGTTACTAGATGTAGTGGGAACTCGGTCTCCACTGCCACCTGGTAGCTCCTATCACAAGTAAGCAAATTAAAGAGAATATTTTTACTTTATAGCAGTGACGCTTTACCGATGTTATAATTAAATTTTTGACATTGAGCAATGCAAGCTTAATATGACATGATAACTGCCAGGTGGCAGTGGAGACCGAGTTCCCACTACACCTAGTAACAATGAGAATATATATAAGAAAAATTAATGTTTGTACTAGACTTTCTAGGTAAGCGCACTGGGATATAAATCCAGAGGTCCGGGCTCAAGTCCCGTCCGAGCATTTATTTTTCTTATCATGTCATATTAAGCTTGCATTGCCCAATGTCAAAATGTTATTACAATATATATATATATATATATATATATATATATATATATATACAGTCTCCTGGAATATATATATATATATATATATTTATATATTCCAGGAGACTGTAAATTCTTCAACGTTTAAGCATTATATACCAAAGAGAGACGAACAGAGAAGCGAATGGAGAAGACTGTCCTTTATAAGAAACCAGATATAATAAGAACAGTTAAGTCTCGTAGACTGCGATGGGCACATATGGCACGAATGGGGAATAAAAGACGTACATGGAAGCTTCTTGTAGGAAAACCAGAGGGAAAACGCCCAGTTGGTAGACCAAGAATGAGGTGGGAGAATAACATTAACCATGATTTGAGGGAAGTAGATTGTACAGGGAATGATTGGAAAACTTTAGTTCAGGATAGGGATGTATGGAGAGCTTACGTCCGCGCGGCCATGAACATACGGGTTCGATAGTGTCAATGAGTTAGTTTAAGCATTATATATATATATATATATATATATATATATATAGGGGGCACGCCGTAGCATAGTGGTTAAGGCACTGCGCTACAAGCCGGAAGGTCGAGGGTTCAAATCCCGTTGGGGTCAGGATTTTTAAACTGACCCAAACCTTCTGGCGGCACTACGACCCTGGGGTCGACTCAGCCTCTAACGAAAATGAGTACCAGACGCTTGTTCTGGGGTAAAGGCGGCCGTCACGCAGGGCTGACAACCCGGCTGACATAAAGTGCCGATTATCTAGAAAAAGTGGGAGCCTTAACCTCCTACTACGCCAAGGGCCTCCTGAGGCCTGTTGTGGGATCACTTTACTTTATATATATATATATATATATATATGCACACACACACACACAATACTATATATATATTTATTATAAAGTAAAAATGCCCTCATTAAAATGCTATAAAACATAGAAGCTGTAGGAATATTAATGTTTGCATTGGGATGCCTGGATAGCGTAACGGATAACGCACTAATATATAGAGTTAGAGGTCCCGGGTGTTTGGTTGGCATTCATTTTTCTTTCCATGACATATCATCATCATCATCATCATCCGGTATCATAGCAGCTGCCGCCGTCTTCCGGAAACCAAACGCCATTCCTCTCTGTCCATCCATTCATCTTCCTCCAATCATCTGATACTCATATCTGATTGTATCCGTTCTATCCAAGTTTTCCTCGATCTTCCTCTCTTCCTCCTTTCCATTGGGATCCATTTCATAAAATATATATTTCAGTCCACCGCTGTGGTCTCGAGGTAACTACTGCCTTATCACGCAGCGGGCCCGGGTTCGATTCTCAGTCGGGGCAGGCTCCAGGGTGAGGTTTTTCGGGGTTTTTCCTCGCCTGTAAGACAAATGTCAGGAAGCTTAGGGCCCAACGGTCCCAGAAAATCATCCGGCCATCACCATCCTTCATCGGTATGGAAAGCAACGGGAAGCTACCATACCTATAATTCGCTAGTGAATCTGCAAAGCATAGCATGAAGATGCTATGATTGCAGTGAAATACTTGCCCTCGAGCAGAATTACTATTAATGAATGAATGAATGAATATATATTTCCATCTATTAGAGTTCTAATAAGGGAGAGGAAATGAAAATGGTGTATACTTGAGAAAAATTAAAATATTCTTAACCGAAAACTTCAGTCAATGGTAATCTTGGTGTAAACTGTATGTATAAGTTACTAGGTGAGAATGTGGAGATTTTTATGTTTTAGGGAAGCATTAGTAAAAATAGTTGCAGTTAAACTCAGTAAGTAAACACCGAATTGATACAGAGAAAAGTGTAAGGTGAACATAAATATAATGGATTATCGTTTGTAATTCGAAGAGAAAAGTAATGATCTGATTATTGTGGTGAGAAAGTGAACCCAGCGGGTGCCAGAGCGTCATTAGCAGTTCTATACAGACACCAGGCGCCAGACTTTTAACTTCAACATAGACACAAGTAACATCAAATGAAATGAGAGGATTCCCGTTTACAGTCTTGTAAAACAATCCTATGGGAGAATTAACTTCAGAGCTGCACATATTACATCATCAGTCGACGCGTCGACGTTGCGACGTCACAAGTATTTAATGGAACCCATAGGTTTTATACTGTTTGTAATAATGTCTACCACTAGTTCCTTTCCAATATAACTTTTTAAAAACTTACAATGGGTTAGAAAAGTATACCTAGAAAAGATTGTACTAAATTATGTCCCTCATGTACTTGAGAAAACCAAATCACTATTCCCCCATAATCCGCTCCACAAACATACTTTATTTTTCTGCTGTAAAGAAATAGCTAATTTGTTGCTATCCAAAACTTACGAGATTTTCATTATGTTCAGTCCAATGAGTTCCTGTTTAAAATATGAAAATTTATAATACTTGCACTCTGTATTTTTATTTTATTATTTATTGTTTTAAGAAAAAACGTTTGCAGATTTTTCTCATCTTTACATGAACAATGTTATCTTGTCCCGAAAATTCATGTAAATATAGTTTTCTAAAAAGTTGCATACCTTTGTAAACATATGTCTGAGGCGTATTTTAAATATAAGATGGCCGGAAATAATATCAAATGAAGAACTGTGGAGAAAAACCCACCAATCTCCAATATGTCGCCAAATAAAACACAGAAAGTGGAATTTGATAGGCCACACATTGAGAAAACCAGACGGAGCCATAGAGAAGACTGCACTAGATTGGAATCCGCAAGAGTAAGACAGAGGGGAAGACCTAGGAAAACTTGGGAGCGATCAGTAGAGGAGGAAGCAAAGGAAAGAGGGAAAAGCTGGAAACAAATGAAATGGCTGGCTGGAAGCAGAGTACGCTAGAGGAACTTTACTGCTGCCCTATGTTCCATTTAGGAATTACAGGAAATAAATAAAGAAATAATAATATTTTTATAGAGTTGGTATTGGGGATTTATAGGCCTGCTATTTATAGTTACTACTCGATTTTGGAAAGCATTGCCAACAAAGATCAAGGTCTGGAAAATTAAATGTAATTATGTAAGTATTACTGTAGAATCTACAGGTTATACAGGGAGGATCTCCCGACCTACGGCCGTGCTAGCGGGAAAAGCGCATGCGGCTCTTCGTCGCTCGGCAGAGCAACTGCACGGCTCTTCTCCTACTTATTTCACTTGCTCGTGTATGGCCACGAAAGTAGCGATAATAAGTTATGTATCTTATGACAGGAGATGTTGAAAATGTTCTCCTTCTACTTCACATTTTCGGCACCTTGCTGCGTAACCCTCATTCACAAGCATTAGTTGTTGTGCTGTCATTGAGTTTATTTCTGTCCTAAATATGTATTTCAGATCATCCAATGTGTGGGGGTTTCTTGCATACACTTTCTTTTTTAAGTACCGCCACACATTAAAATCGCAAACAATTAAATCTGGAGACCGTGATGGCCACAAGCCCGCACTAATAACCCGGCCTTCAAAGATTTCACTAATTAATTCTAACGAGTCGAGACATAATAATAACAAAGAACCACTAATACGATAATACATATCGCGTGTTTCACCTTACAAGCATGCAACTCGCTAAGCGGTTAAGTTTCAATATCTCGACGGCGCGAGTTTATGACTCACAGTGAGCCGTGCAGTTGATATGCCGCGTGACGCGGAGTGAGGACTCATGCGCTTCTCCCACTAGCCCGGTCATAGGTCGGCAGATCCTTTCTGTATATATATATATATGTCCACCGCTGTGGTCTCGTGCTGCCTTGTCACGCAGCGGGCCCGGGTTCGATCCCCGGTCGGGGTAGTTTTTCTGGGTGAGGTTTTATCGGGGTTTTTCCTCACCTGTAAGACAAATGTCAGGAAAACTTTAAGGCCCAAACGGTCCCCGAAATCATATGGCCATCATCATCATCATCACCATCATCCTTATCATTACCATTATCATCATCATCATCATCATCCTTCACAGGTGTGGAAAGCAACGGGAAGCTACCACACCTACACAATTCCCTAGTAAAGCTGCAAGAATAGCATGAAAGTGCTATGATTGCAGTGAAGGACCTGCCTTCGGGCAGAATTACTATGGATGGATCTAAATATACAAGCGTTACTACTATAAAGTAAATATTCTCTTTAAAAATTTGCTTAACTGTTATGTTGACCACTAGATGTCAGTCGGAACGATTTTCCGCTACCTCTTGTGTGAATTGAGAACTACATAGGCCCTATATAAGAAAAATGTATGTTTGTGTTGGTATACATGGGTAGCTCAGGTCGTTAGTGCGCTAAACGTAAAGAGTTTAGAGACTCGGGTTCAAATCCCGACTCAAGCATTCATTTTTCTTTTCATATCATACATATATCCATCCATAGTAATTCTGTCCGAAGGCAGGTCCTTCACTGCAATCATTTTCATGCTATCCTTGCAGCTTTACTAGGGAATTGTAGGTGTAGTAGCTTCCCGTTGCTTTCCACACCGGTGAAGGATGATTATAAGGTTGATGATGATGATGGCCATATGATTTCGGGGACCGTTTGGGCCTTAAAGTTTTCCTGACATTTGTTATACAGGTGAGGAAAAACCCCGATAAAAACCTCACTCAGAAAAACTGCCCCGACTGGGGATCGAACCCGGCCCGCTGCGTGACAAGGCAGCACGTTACCTCGAGACCACAGCTGTGGACTTCTACATATACACACACATATCTTACTCTTTAAATATAATATTTTTCCATGACATAACCTTTGTTACATTCCTATAATTTTAAAAGATATTTAATTGTTTACATGTTGATCGTTAGATCTTTTATTTAACTTTTATTTGTTAAGATATTCCACCGCTGTGGTCTCGAGGTAGCGTGCTGCCTTGTCACGCAGCGGGCCCGGGTTCGATCCCCGGTCGGGGCAGTTCTTCTGGGTGAGGCTTTTATCGGGGTTTTTCCTCACCTGTAAAACAAATGTCAGGAAAACTTTAAGGCCCAAACGGCCCCCGAAATCATATGGCCATCATCATCATGATCCTTGCCATTATCATCATCATCAACCTTCACCGGTGTGTAAAGCAACGGGAAGCTACCACACCTACACAATTCCCTAGTAAAGCTGCAAGCATAGCATGAAAATGTTATGATTGCAGTGAAGGACCTGCCTTCGGGCAGCATTACTATGGGTGGATTTGTTAAGATAACCAAATTGAATACTTACTTACTTACTCACTGGCACTATCGAACCCGAAGGTTCATGGCCGCGCGGACATAAGCTCTCCATACATCCCTATCCTGAGCTAATGCTTTCCAATCATTCCCTGTATAATCTACTTCCCTCAAATCATAGTTAATGTTGTTCTCCCACCTCATTCTTGGCCTACCAACTGGGCGTTTTCCCTCTGGCTTTCCTACAAGAAGCTTCCATGCACGTCTTTCATTCCCCATACGTGCAACATGTCCTGCCCATCGCAGTCTACGAGACTTAACTGTTCTTATTATATCTGGCTTCCTATAAAGACCATGTAGTTCATTGTTATGTAGTCTTCTCCATTCACCTGTCTGTTCATCTCTCTTTGGTCCAAAAATTTTCCTAAGAACTTTATTCTCAAATACTCGTAATCTCCTTTCCTCCCTTAAAGTAAGAGTCCATGTTTCGCACCCATATAATATTACTGGTAGAATAATAGTTTTATATATTTGAAGTTTAACGTTTTTTGAAAGGAGTTGGGACATCAAGAGTCTCTGCAATGCATAATAGCAAGCATTTCCAGAATTGAGCCTATGTTTAATTTCTTTGTGCATCTCATTCCTATTTGTGATTATTGTTCCTAGGTATCTGAACCAAATTGAATAGCATAGCCTAATTACAGTTATCTTAAAAATATTTTAAGTTTTTAAAAAAATATTGAACACGTAAATTTGCTTACTATTGATATTTAAGTTTATAATTTTATATTTTAATTGTATTTTACAATTTCCTTACTATCAAATAACCCTGTAAGATGAGAAGGGAAGACCCAATGACCTTACTCTAGAGTCAAAGCATTAACGTAAACTAATTTATTCCATATTGTTTTTTTTTTTCGATCAAATTATTCTAGATTAGTATGTGATACTTATGCCGCTCTTGAATTAGTGCGGAGGTGTGTAGTAGAAGTAATAATAAAGAATAGGGATCATTCATTGGGCGTAATGAAAACGAAATTCTACGTGATACACAAAAGAAAGAATGTTGTGGGTTTGTATACAAATAAAACAAACAGAGAGAAAATTATATTTTTACCAGTGACTCCTCTCCACCCTGTGGAGTTCAGTGTCCTACAAATGACCTTCTCTTTATCTCAATGTCCCTGTAAACACACATGCAGTTTGCCACTTTGACGTAATTGTTATTATTAACACTTCGTTGAATTCAAATTAGGGCGGTATCAATGGATTTTTTCTTTAATTTAGCGGATTCTCTTCTTATTTAATTTAATGATAAAAGATCATAACAGACAACAAACCTCTGGAACAAGTAACCAATTTTAATTATTTGGATTGTAATTTTACTATAAACACAAAAACTGAAAGAGACGTAAGTATGAAATTGTCAAGATTCCAAATGATATGTGGAACTATACATAGTACATTAAAGAACAAAACAAGAAGAGATACTAGATTGAAGTTTTATAAAACATTGGCAGTTCCTGGATTAATTTATGGGAGTGAAACTTGGGTAATGACAAAAAAATACAAAGTAGAATACAAAGCGTAGAAATGAACTTCCTTAGAAGAACAAAAGGCTGCACAAGAATGAATCAGATAAAGAATGAAGCTATAAGAACAGAGTTAAAAATATATCCATTGAACGATAAAATCAAAGAATATAGAGAAAAAATGGTTTAGACATGTAGAAAGAATGAATGTAACAAGATTACCAAAAGCAGCATTTAACTACAAGCCAAAAGGTTCAAGGAATGTACGAAGGCCAGTGAAAAGATGGACAGAACAACTGTGAGGGCGGAACAGGCAATTTGCGTAGCCTGTGAAGTGAAGAAGAAGAAGAAGATTTTAACAACTCACATCAGATCATCAGAGCCACAATTCAAATATGTACATTCAAGATCTGACAAATTTTGCTCAGAGACCTCATTTCAAGCTTCAGGTTTTTTTATCTTCCGTAAATCCAGGCAAGGAGACACAGCTTTATATAGGCCTACCTTCCGAAGGAAACCACATTCAGGACCTTTAAGCCATGAAAAAAAACACAGATACCGCCCTAATTTGAATCTGAAAACTTTGAAGCTAGAAACAAGTATTGTTACCACTAGTCCATTCAAATTCGTAAAAAAATAGAGGCATCTGAAAAAAAAAAATCAGCTTTTCATGCCCAGATTTAATTAGAACGCTAAAACCCTGAGTATTAGATTTATATTTATGGAGTTAAGGCCATGTGGCCTTCTCTTCCACTCACCAGGACAAACATATATTACATCAGAATATACTAATCTCAATTAATTCTAATGTTATTACTAAATAAAAATTACTGAATTATATAATAAATATGAAAAATAATAAATATGAAAAACAAATAAAACTACGTTTTATTTTTATTTAATTAATAAATAAAAATTTTATCAAAAAGATAATATCTATTATATTACGATCTATAATACAACCAGTTAATGATAGTTTAAAATTGAGACAAACTAATAATAAAATGTATACAAGCAAGACATATTAAATTGTCCCTGTCTAATGTATACAAAAAACAAAGAAAAATAATGAGATATAGAAAACTAATTTTACGATTATACAATATTTAAAACAAAACAAATAAAAATATTTGTTAATCTTAATATTATTTTCGTAAATATGGCGCTACTTGAAGACTCATTGAAATAAAATGTTGTTGGGTACCCGTTTCTATATAAATCTTGATCTCAAGCTTCTATACTTGAAAAAGAAAGTGCGTATTCATAGTGTGTATTATTTTACACCTGTCAAAACAACGCAAGCATTTAAAAGAGAGTTTCTTGCGTATCTTTTGCTGGCATCTGAGATTTCAAACAGTAAACAATGATTTAATTAATGAATTACTTTGCTCTGTTTATTTTGAATGCTTTTGTGAAGACATTCTATCATTCTACTGTGGAAGCATACAAAAATATCGAATAAATGATTTAATGAAATAAAAAATATCCTCAAATATTTTTAAAAATGATCCTATAATATACCGAATATGCAAAGTTCCATGTCATGACAGGCCTGAAAGGATATTGTCCTAACAGTCGTTTGCTGGCATCACACACATAAATGTATGTGTTATTCACAGATGTGGACGATAATTCAGCCAGTATAGGGGTGACATGTAGTCAGCATATCCGGTACCCCAGTTGTTATAGGTGGGTTTTTCGAGTGGAGCCGCTACGTATTGTAGGCTACCCAAATTCCTAACGACGCTGAGTGGGCACCGGTTCCATACTGGTCCAAAGTCTTTGAGAAACTACTTGAAAAAAAAATAGACTGAAAGAAACGCAAAAAAAAAAGGACAGAGAACCATTGAATATTTTTTTTTTGGAGAACAGCAAGGAAGTCAAGAAGAGAAAAGGCCAAGGATTGAGTTACAAGAAGAATAATGAATCTAGAAAAAAAGTTTAATTAATATATGAAAATTAATGTTCGTTTGTTCATATTTTATGCGCTGCTATACCGATTGTGATGGGGCTTTTTGCAAAATGTTCAAGAGATTCCCGGGATGAACATAGGCTATAAGATAGTTGTGATACTCAAATCACCATTTGTAGTGAAAACGTGAAAAAAAAAAGTTCCTTTTTTGACGCTTAAATGGCTTACGCTGCTTATAACATAACAAATACGCAAAATTAATGTACACAGAATTGAATATCTGAAAAAAAAAACTCTACAAAAAAGTCCTCGAGAGCATATGTTTGTCTTCTATGGATAACTAGCAATAAGCATTTTTGTCTTTCATTGATGCCAAGAAGATCGGGATAAGTAAATTCTCGGGCAAACATAACAGCGCACGGCGGGTATTCTTTTACGGATAACTCAAAATAACGAATTTTGTCTTTCAGTTCATTTATGCCAAGTACATCGGGATACGTAGATTCCTGGGCAATGCAGGGTAAACAGTACGGGATATCTAAAAATAATTACGATATGACTTTACTTATAGGCTAGTGATTGCTTGAATATTAAATTTTGGAAGATGACATTCTATTTGCTATTTGAATTGTATGAAAGGTAGATTGGAAACAGAATTAATTAGTTCATTGGTCGTTTTAGCTACAATAACGAAGAGAGCAAATTTATAATTACTTTTCCTTTTACTTATTCAAATAAACCTAAAAAACACAATTTTCGTTTTTCAGCTAATTTATGCCAAAAAGATCGGGATAAGTAGATTCTTGGGCACCTGCTGGTATTCAGCACAGGATGTCTAAAAATAATAACGATATAAATTTATAATTATTTTTCCTTTTACTTATTCAACTAAACGCAAAAACACATTATCATTTATTTAGGCGTAGCAGCGCACGCCGGATATCAGCTAGTATATAATAATAACTTAGCGTTTTACATGATTTTGTTTTCATTGCGGTCCGGGACATTTAAATAACAGGCAGGAGAAATTACTGTTTAGCCAATTTAAGGTTAAGTTTATTTCTTTCACTGCTCTCTAAACGAAATTGAATAAGACAAGGGTTTGTTGGAATTGACACTTATTTATCAGCGAGTGCCACACAGTAAAATTGACATTACTTCATAACCGTTTAATTTATGGACTCATGTTTAATGGGACTAATGAACATAATAGTATCCAGGAAGAAATAAATAAAAGAATACAAATGCTAAGAAATGTTTCAATAAATAAAGTATTTAAATTCAAAATAGTTGACACGTGAAAAAAAAAATTAGATTGTATGAAACAATAATTAAACCGGTGTTAACTTAGAGGAGTAGAACCTGGGTTCTGACTGAATATGATAAATCTCAACTGGCTGATTTTGAAAGAAAGGTAGGCTACTCAGAAGGATATATGGACCTATTAAGGAAAGTGCGTTATAAAATGAAATTAACACTAAGAAATTGGGACTAAAACTAAATATATGTTCTAATACTAAATATATGTAATAAAAGTAAATATATGTTCACATACAGAAATACATTATACGACTATGATTTAAATGGGCAGTTAATGAACAAATGAAGGGAATTTTGAAGAAGTAGATCCAAGATGTTTCAGTCAAAACATATCCTAAGTTATAAGCTGCTTATTTTTTATAACTCACGCCCCACAATAAAATAGGTGTAGGCCTACTGAATGGTACGAGATGCTTCAGAGTATAATTAGGGATTCGATTAAACTCGATGATTAACAAGAAAAAACTAACTATTTGTACAAAATTTAGCCTCTACAGAATATTTCAGCAAATAACGAACTATACTTTCAAAATGTTGTTGTAAGCCCATGTTTCTCTTAACAGAGATTTAGGCGCTCTCCCCTACAGGGAAGAATTTGAACCATACTAATTTAGTTACTGTTGTTTTCGTATATATGTCATTTGAGTGGTCCGTGGTCAGCGTTCCGCCTCATACTGACATCTAGGAAACCAAGGTAGTACTAGGACGAGAAAATTCGATAAATTTTTCTTAGAGGCCTTTTCATTTAGGCTTAAGGATCTTTTACGAGCCTGAAAATCTTCAGACTCGGGACCCACGGCTTAAAGTCACTCCCGGAGGTCTTTCTCCTTGGATTTTTCTTCAAAATGTACATTTTCAAAATATTATTGGCTAAATTTTATCAGGTGGGTTTCCTGCAATCTCTAAATAAGTTCTAAAGCTACCCCATTCCATTCTATGCATCTAATTAATTTAATGTTGGATTATGTGTATCGCATCTAAACGACTCCAAGAACCAATAGATTATTTCTTCTTCTTCTTCTTCCTTCCAAGTGTTAGGCCAAGGCCTGTTACGATAGATTAATTTCAGCATATTTCGTTTAATGTTAATATTATTCGTTTTTAAACATCTTAATGATGGACAAATTATATTTGAAAAGAAAAAATATGCTCAGATAGAAGAGCATTGACATAGAAAGTCAAAGGTCCTGGGTTCAAACGCCAGTCTAGGCGTATATATAATTTTTTTTTCTTCTTCTTCTTCTTCCGAATGCAGTATTGGGTGATAATGCCCTTTCTGCGACTACAAAAACTGATCATTCCATCGGTTGAAGGGTCTTCCGAGGTCTCTTTTGCCTTTAGGGTTGAGGTGGTAAATCATCTTTGGTAAACGGGAATTTGACATTCTCTGGACGTGTTGGAACCATTTAATCTGATAATTTTGTATATGTTCAACCATTTCCCTACTATTCCACTGCATCCTTATCTCATCACTTTTCATTCTATCCCTTAATGTTACTCCAGTTAGAGATCGGAGGAATCTCATTTGTGAACTATTAATGTGGGATTTATCTTTTGCTCGAAGTGTCCAGCATTCACTTCCGTATAGTAGAGGAGGTTTGGCTATGGCATTATGAAATCTCAATTTCAGATATAATTTGTCCATCATTAAGATGTAAAAACGAATAATATTAACATTGAAACAAGCACTACTGGCTTTATAAGTAATGTTTAAATTCCCAATAAAAAATTTTCTTAATAAAGAAGCCGCCATTTGCAAAAATCGTAGCAATGGCTCGTAGTATTTGGGGTTAGGGAATTAACTATGTGTAAGAGAAAAATAAGCGTTTAGATTGGAGGCCTTGGTGGCTCAGATGGAAGAGCATTGACATAGAAAATCAAAGGTCCTGATTCAAACCCCAGTCTAGGCGTATATTTTTCTTTTCAAATATAATATTTCGTTTAACTAGGTCGCTTATCTAAAATTCCTAAGTTGCAACACATCCATAACCACATAAATGTCTCCGTTTTAATTAATTTAGATTATATATATATATATATATATATATATGGTATGATAAGAAAAATAAATGCCTGGACGGGATTCGAACCCGGATCTGTGAGTCTGTACCTCAGCGTGTTATCCATTATACCACCAGGCGAATCCAATTCAAACACTTATTTTTTATTATATTTTTTCTTATATATATGTATTATATTCTCGCCACATCTAGTAATAATGGAGAATATAATACATATATAAGAAAAAATAAGTGTTTGAATTGGATTCGCCTGGTGGTGTAATGGATATCACGCTGAGGTACAGACTCAGAGATCCGGGTTCGAATCCCGTCCAGGTATTTATTTTTCTTATCATACCATATTAATCCTTCAATTGCGCAAGGTTCAACATTTAATTATACACAATTATATATATATATAGACAATTAACACATACATACATAACATCTTGCACACACAATGGTACCGGAAACCGACTCATACTGGATAGTAATTTGAACGCCGCAATCACACCACCACTGGCCCCGTAAACTTAATGTTAACAGTTTCGTTGACCGAGAATGGAAGTTTTGAAGCCTTGCGGTAGTACGGTAGATTGTGATAACGATTAGATACATACTTTAATAAATAAAACATTGGGAAATCTGTTTCTTTGGAATTGGGTTTTACTTTGCATGAAGATAATTCTTCACCCTGGGCGAAGGATCGCGCTTTCTAACCAAGTCTGATTTGTTTCTTAATGAAATTTTTAATTTCCGATCATTCCGATCATCGGAACTTGCCTTCCCGTCAATTGTGTGTGTGACAGAGATTATAATTCAATTTACATAGTAAGCAGTTCTCTGCATTTACTAGTTCTAACGTTATTTTAGTATTTTGATACTTCAATTAAATATAAATTAATATTTTTTTGTTTAAGCTCCGTAAAAATGCTAAGAAATTGGGACTGGAAGTAAATATCAATAAAATTAAATATATGGTTACTCATAGAAATACATTATATAATGGAAATTGACAGCTAATGAAAAATGAGGGAAATTTTGAGGAAGTGGCTGAATTTAAATACCTAGAAATAATAATCACAAATAGGAATGAGATGCACAAAGAAATTAAACATAGGCTCAATTCTGGAAATGCGTGCTATTATGCATTGCAGAGACTTTTGACTTCCCAAATCCTCTCTAAAAATATAAAAATGAAAATATATAAAACTATTATTCTACCAGTTGATAGAAGAAGCAATAAGGCAGTAATCCCCACAGCTCAGACAAATAGAGGGATTCGTTCTGGTTTTATACTAATAGGCTTTATATTGATAATAGTGGAAATAAAGTTTACGGCTCCTAAAATAGAGGAAACACCTGCTAGGTAAAGAGAGAAGATTGCCAAATCTACTGATGCTCCAGCATGTGCTATTCTTCTTGCTAACATTATAATTCATTATTAATAATTAATATAACTTCAACGAAGTCGTGTATTTTTTTCTCAATGCCACCTGTTTGTCATTCGACATTTCAGGTATTCTCTCCTGGCATTGGCGTATTGTAACCCTCTTCTGTGGTTGGGGCGCCTGGAAGGCGGGGTTACGCTGCCCCAATGATATGATGGGTAATGATGCGCCAGGAGAGGCCTTAAACTTAATCTAATGAGGTGAATATGATATTGATGATAATGATGGCCAGATGATGTTCGGGGACCGTTTGGGCCTTAAAGTATCCTAACATTTGTCTTACAGGTGAGGAAAAACCCCGAAAAACAACCTCACCCAGGATACTTGTCCCGAGCGGGGATCGAACCCGGGCCCGCTGCGTGACAAGGCAGCACGCTACCTCGAGACCACAGCGGTATGGATGCGAAACATGGACTCTTATTTTAAGGGAGGAAAGGAGATTACGAGTATTTGAAAATAAAGTTCTTAGGAACATTTTTGGACCAAAGAAAGATGAACAGACAGGTGATTGGAGAAGACTGCTTAACAATGAACTACATGGTCTTTATAGGAATCCAGATATAATAACAGTCAAGTCTCGTAGACGATGGGCAGGACATGTGGCACGAATGGGGAATGAAAGACGTGCACAGAACCTTCTTGTAGGAAAACCAGAGGTGAAACGCCCAGTTGGTAGGCCAAGAATGAGGTAGGAGAATAACATTAACTATGATTTGAGGAATTAGATTATACAGGGATTAATTGGAAAACATTAGCTCAGGATAGGGATGTATGGAGAGCTTATGTCCGCGCGGCCATGAACATACGTGTTGAGTAGTGCCAGTGAGTTAGAGTTAGTTAAAATCGTCACTTTGTAAAACTGTCCACAAATTGATGATTTATTTGTTAGAATCCTTTAAAGTCGCTATAGTAACTCTTTAAGAGACTGATGAATAAAAACAGGGGATCGAATAACTACTAAGACAACGCAACCAATGAGATCGAATATCAACAAAAACGACTTAATCAAGCAAGAGTTTTGTTTTTATATTTTTTTGAATGGAAGAAGAGAGAATACCAAAGAAGATCCTTAATTGGAAAGATAACTGAAGAAGTGGAAGAGACAGACTTATAGAAGGTTGGATAGATGGAGTGAGGAGAAGTATGGAAGCTAGATATTTGAGGGAAGAAGATGCTTTAGACAGAAACCTCTGGCGACAAATCACTTTTGTTTGAAGGAAAAACACTGTATTGTGGAATATTCCTATTAAAAATGTTTTAACGTTGTTTATATTTTACCTGTCCACCGCTGTGGTCTCGAGGTAGCGTGCTGCCTTGTTACACAGCGGGCCCGGGTTCGATCCCCGGTCGGGGCAGTTTTTCTAGGTGAGGTTTTTATCGGGGTTTTTCCTCACCTGTAAGACAAATGTCAGGAAAATTTAAGGCCCAAACGGTCCCCGAAATCATATGGCCATCATTATCATCATCAACCTTATCACTATCATCATCATCATCCTTCACCGGTGTGGAAAGCAACGGGAAGCTACCACACCTACAATTCCCTAGCATAGCACGAAAATGCTATGATTGCAGTGAAGGACCTGCCTTCGGGCAGAATTACTATGGATGGATATTTTACCTTTTAAATAAAAGCAGTGTTTAGGATTTTACTTTTTTAACAAAACACATACTGGTATATGATGAACAGAAAAATCCGCTTTAGAGGAGGAAACGAACGAAAATACACCAGGTGGAGGATTGATATAACTGTAGGGAAGAAATCGTATACATTGATCCATAAACTTTGATCTTCAAACCGCACCTGCAGATTTACTGTTTTGAATAACGTAAGTAGTATGTTTTGTAACTGTAGAACTTACTACTTCTGTCTGAACACGCTCGCCCGACTCTTGACGTTACTGCAACGACATTATTATTGCCTCACTATGATGGTTGTCCGTATATATAAAAGCGGCTACCGCGCGACAATGCTTGACAATGAATAACATGCGAAATAATTATAGAGTCGGCACCTTTGAATTTAATTATATATAGCAGCTGCGGGGAAACAAAGTGAGCCGCCGGGGAAACCATCATAGTGAGGCTACATTACGTTTACAGCGGGCTGTTCAGCTCGGTATATAACATCACCATTTTACCTTTAAAATAAAGCATATAAATGTATGACTAAAGCATGGAACTCACTTCCCAGTCATGTCAGGGACTGTCAGTCGCTATCATTATTTAAATACAAATTAACTGATAATTTACGTTTGACGCAATGAAAACATTAACTGCATAGCGACTATATACAGCATTCTCTAAATAATCATCTAGGAAGCTACTTACTTTATTTTATATTATTTTAATTTTATGATATCCCATTGTTTTTGCTAGTATTAGCCAGTATTAGATCAAGCAGGAGGCGAGCACATAGTATGGGAGTGAGGGACTCTGATTGTAATATGCTTGAAAATGGTAATACAGAGGGAAAGGGAAGAAGAAGAAGAAGGAGGAGGAGGAGAGGAGGATGGAGGAAGGAGGAGGAGAAGGGGGAGGAGGAGAGGGGAGGAGGAGGAGGGAGGAGAAGGAGGAGGAGAAGGGGGAGGAGGAGGAGGGGAGGGGAGGAGGGAGGAGGGGGAGGAGGAGGAGGGGGAGGAGGAAGAGGAGCAGGGGGAGGAGGATGGAAGAGGAGAAGGGGAGGAGGAGGAAGAGGAGCAGGGGGAGGAGGAGGAAGAGGAGGCCAAGGTGGAGGAGGAGGAGGAGGAGGAGAAGGAGGAAGGAGGAGAAGGAGAAGGAAGGAGGAGGAGAAGGAGGAGTGAGGAAGGAGGAGGGAGGAGGAGGAGAAGGAGGAGAAGGAGGAGGAGGAGAAGGAGAAGGAGGAGAAGGAGGAGGAGGAAAGGAGGAGGAGGAGGAGGCGAGAACAGGAGGGGGAGGAGGAGTGAGGGGGGGGAGGAAGAGGAGGGGGAGAAGAGGAGAGGAGCAGGAGGGGAGGAGGAGGAGAAGAAGGAGGAGAGGAGAAGTAGGAGGAGGTAGGATGAGTAGGAGGGTCTGGGATGGGAGAATAATAAGAATGAGTGGTAGTATTATAATTAGTATGAGGATTGGTGTTATTTGATAAAATAATAATTATGATTATTATGTTATTATTATTATTTATAATAAGTAATTATTAGTATGATTTTATTATTATATTATTTTTAATTATTATCATTATCATTTATTATTATTTACGATTATTATTATTGTTGTAATTATTGTATTAGTAATAATAATTATTATTATAGAGGAAGTTTATTTAACGACATTCTTTAACAATTATTTCTTCGGCGTTACTGTATTAGTCAGGGCGAGAAAAAAAAAATGTTTGTCTAGAAACTTCTTATTTCAGGCTTGATCTTCTTTTATGATCAAAAATCTACTATACAAAACCCGTAGGTTGAGTAGCCTGCAAAGGAAGTTATGCTCAGGATTGTTCACCCTTAAAATATCCATCGTTAAAACTTGAGTGTATATCTATTCACATTTTGTAGTTGCATTGCAGAATGTGAGGAAGAAAAATAATTGAAAAAATAATGGAAATCATACCGTTACACAAAAATCATTGCAATCTGCACATTCGTGACCCACTGTAAAGACCTTGCAAGGTCCTCGTGTAGGATGAAATACGCTAGGACAAGTGCAAGGAATTGAAAAGACAGTTAGAAAGTCAGGAAGGTCAGGGGGTTGTGGGAACTCGAGGCTGTTTTGAATTCACATTCTCTTCCGATGATTGTAGATATATTTATTTGTGATCGTAGGCGTATTCTAATATTTCACTCCAATTAGTTAACTTAAAACTAATTCTGTAAGTGTATTCACCGACCACAACAATAACATTTTTGATTTGTAATGGCAAAATTATTTAATTTAGGGATTTTATCTAACAATTCAGGTCATTATAAAAAGTAATATGACGAGTGATTCCCAAATTATCGATAAATTCACGACTCACGAAGTGAGGGCCAATTTATGTAGAGAAATTGGAAATCAAGAGTGGCATTTGTTAGGACTATTTAACGAATTAAATTAAGCTGTTTACTCACAAATCGTTATTTAAATATAGTTATTATGTATATATATATATATATATATATATATATATATATATATATATATATTAATGTAAACAGCGATGTTTGAAAACAATAAGAAACGTTTGTTATGCTTCATTTGTTCATCACTGCAACCAGATCATATTATTTATTGCCAAAGAATCGCAAAATTATAAGAATGCACCCTAGTGGAGAAAAAGTAAAACACGTCAAACTGTTTATAACCAACATTATAGGTTAATAATTAATTTCTGATGTCCTATGATGTAAATTATATTTTTCTGGAATGTAAATTCCTGGGAAATAATACGTTTAAGAAAGTGCAAACAGTGGTTTTATTTCATTGTGGTATAATCAATTACTACGAATGTTTTTTCTATTATATTCCGCAAGCAGTATCTGTTTACATTCGTGCACTATATATACAATCTGTTAGCCGTATTTCTTGGAGAGTCAGTCACTGCAAAATAATGCTCTGGCCTATTCAGAATGTTAAAAAGCAGGAGCTTTCTTTAATATGATAAACTTATTTAATAAATTCCAGGTGAAACACGACTGTGATTGGCTGTAAATCAAAATTCATTGAAACGCGATTGGCCATTAACTCTCATTTTGGACATGAGTTAAATAGTCATAAGTAATGCCACGAGTGAATTTATCGAGATTATTTGGAAATCAAGAGTGGCATTTGTTAGGACTATTTAATGAATAATATTAAGCTGTTTACTCACAAATCATTATTTAAATATAGTTATTTTAAAATACTTATATATTTAATGTAAACGGCGATGATTGAAAACAAATGACATATTTTGGTTGTTTCTTTTGTTCATCCACTGCAACTAGATTATGTTATTTGTTGCCAAATAGGATCGCAATACTGTAAGAATGCACCCTAATGGAGAAAAAAACGAAACACATCAAACTGTATATTATAACGAACACTATAAGTTATTAATTATTTTTTTAGGAAACAACTCCTTAAAATCATTATTTAAATACACAATTATTGAACACACAATTATCAAATGTGTAGTTCGAAAGAATCTATTCATTATTTGCTATATTCAACGTATTTGTTCGAGAGTCAGTCACTGCAAAATAATACTCTGACCTGTTAAGAATATTACGATAAACAGAAGTAGATAAATATCGACATGAAACACGACTGTGATTGGTTGTAAAACAAAATTCATTGAAACGTGATTGGTTATTGACTCCCATTTGGGACATACAATTGCAATTCAAAGCTGGGAGTCAAAGGATCGACAAAATTTGTTCTCAGGCCACTTATTTAAAGTATTTTAGGCATGGTGCTATTTTGTACTTCATACAATTATAAACGTATGATTCGAAGGAAGCTATAATGAGGATTCTATATCCTGAAATATGTATTGATACCGACCGAGTTTGAAATGCGGACTTTGGATCGTTAAGCAATCATGGTAACCACAATTCCACGGGATAGTCGACCCTAAATAAAAGTTTTTTTTTTATTTTTGTTAAATTTAATATTGACAGGATTTTGTTTTTCCTTGTTTTTACTTTGTACTAATACATTTTACGTTATGCACGACTCCTTTGTCCTACAAGTATACGGTTTATAGCGAGAGGATTTTTAACTCTGCATCACATAGACATGATAGACACTTTTTTGGAGGTTACCCGGATAAATAATCGCTGAGCAACAAAACAGAAACTTTTTTTTCTCTCAGAAAGGAAAATATGTGATTCTGATTGTATTTTTCCTCCTGAATTCAAATATGATATCGGTTTTTCTCCATCACGCAAGGTTTCCGGAATTTATAATTACAAACACTTTAATATTTTATACATTCGTAACTACACAATATTCGAACATTAGGATTCACCTAGAAACTAAGAAATGAAGATTTTCTGCTATATTTTGCCTGTGGAGCATCCCTCTTGATGATCCAACAATAATCGGCCAGCATATTAGGATTCCATTTGCCTTGATACCTCTTTTCCATAGCTGAAATCTCCTGAGTTAGCTCATTTGGTTTTATTTTACAATGGAGAAATCGACGAAAAAACGTTTATTAAAAAAATAATTAATTAAATCCATTAATTGAAATAGAAATAAAAAAACTGTGAGTGATGGAGAAATTCCGAATATATATTTGAAAACACGATAAAACACGTAGCCGAGCGGTTAAGGTAGGAAGCCTTGGCGCAGAGCTACGGGACTTGCGCTGGTTCGAGTCTCCATGGGGGAAGAAATCTTCTCATGGTATTTCGGCCAGTATGGGATCGGTGCCCACCCAGCATCGTGAGGCAATTGGGTAGCTACAATAAGTAGCGGCTCCAGGTTGAGAAACCAGCTATAACGGCTGGGGGACTCGACATGCTAACCACATGTCACCCCTACACTGGCTGTTGATCATCTACCTCTGTGATTGACACATGTGGATGTGAAGGGCCAGCAGCCGGCTAGTAAAAGGGCAACCGCTGAAAAGTGGAAAGAACCTCAATCGGAATCGGATAAAAAATTGCATTAAGTACGGCTATTGGTACTCATTAGACAAAAATCATGTTGATCAGTGTAATGAGTTCAATGTCGAGGTCACTTTGGTGACAAAAAAAAGTAACATTTAAGACAAGACATACTCATTCTAATCAAGGAGAAAATGATATGGGTCATTATGGTGGCTAGATGACGCTTGTGCTATATGAACCTAAAGTTTCCTGATAATTGTCTTGCAGATGAGGAGCTTTCTTGAAATTAACATCATGCAAGAAACCTGTCCCGACCGGAGATTCAAACTGGCTTACTACTTCCATCAACAATGTTGCCCTGGAGGCCTGAGCGATGTACCATTGATTTAATAGTTATGAAAAATTAAGAAACTTATAAAAGACAAGGTTGAATGTATAATAGAAACATGCAGCCCTCTATAACACGCCCTGAGATCCCAGATGCTGTATCATCTGAGATGTTGAAGTATCTGCAAAGAATAATTAAATAGAAAGTTATTAACTGTTCAAAGAACTTTTTTCTGCGGATCCATTATGGGCACATATTAAATTACAGACAAGCGAGCATCTGGCTATGTATTTTAAAGTTAGTTAATTCCAGGAACAATGGAAGTCTGTTGTCTTAAGTAATGGATGGTGAATTTCAGTGATTATCGTTGACAAATGACACGTAAAAAAAGTGAAACATTACGTGAAACAAAAGATAGCAGTACATTTATGAGTGTAGGATCGAGAGCAGGTGTAGAGAAGTCATTGGCCGCCTCTGAATTCTTCTGCAAGTGTTGTCAGTGATAATGAACGCCAGAAAACGTCGTCAGCTGAGACCCTGAAGCTATTTTGTTCCCTTCCTCAATTCTTAAGAACCGCAAATAATAATGAAAGTGTCAGAGATACACTTTATTTTAATTATGAGCAGACAGATATGGAAATTTGATAGTTGTCCTGATTTAGTCACATTTCTTCAGGTTTACTGTTATAATACATGTTTTTAGAACAAAGTAGGTAACATCTTGTACAGTACCTTACGTGATACAGTGGGGAGAAGGACATGACCTCATAGTTAAGATATAATTGGAAATTTCTTGTCAGCTGGAGTAGATTTATTTCTTTTCAGGATGTAAAAATCCTGATTGTGACTTCTTTAGGAAGGGAAGTAAAGCCATGGATCTCATGTCGTAGAATAAATCACTCAGTGATATTAAAAAAAAGTCTGTATTGAAAATTTGTCTTCTGTTTAAAACATTTGTTTAATATAAAGTTATTCCACTTATTTAAAATATTACATTTTCCATGTATAAAATGAGTTTTAAAAAAGTTGCTTTTCTATACCAATTTGTCAACAATTTTCCATTACTCAAAGATATCACTGCGACGTCAACTGGCTACAATTTTCTATTTTACTAGTAAATTTTAAACGTTTATGATACGAAATAAAATGTATTAACTACTCTTTCAATTTCACTTTTTTGAACGCTTGCAAAAATATCAACAAATATTTTATACACGTCCACTGTAAAAGGTGGTTTGTTCAAACAAAAGGTCTCCAAATCTTTCATCACAATATGTGCCAGAATGGGAGACAATGATGATCCCATGGGACTACCATAGGTCTGAGCATAAATTGTTTCAATTTTTTTTCAATTTTAACGTAAAATTAGTATAATTGAGCACTAAATATACCGCATCATTAAATTAATTTAAAGGAATGTTTGTTTTTTTTGTTTCTTAATAAACTGCTACCTATTTTTGAGACCTTCTGCAACAAGTTCATGAGGAATATTTGTAAATAAAGAATTTACATCGAACGATATTAAAATGTTGATTTTTTTACTGAGATAACGATTAAGTCTTTGTATATATATATTGGCAATAGTTTTTTTCTTCTTTAGTGCAAAATAACACAAGATTACGGCTTCATAAGGTTCTCGCAAGACCAGTATTAAGATATGGTATTGAAGCATGGACAGTACGAAAAAGAGATGAAAGCCGAATAGCAGCAAATGAGATGCGATTTATGCGCAGTACAGCAGGCTATACAAAGTGGGACCATAAAATAAATTACAAAATTGTGGAAGAGTTGGATGTAGGACCCATTCACCACCATATACAAAACTACCAGAAGAACTGGAAAGCCTATCTTCAACGAATGTAATTTTATAGAATTCCAAAAGCCATCCTTCGTTACTGTCCGTAAGGCAAAAGATCGCTGGGACGTCCAAAAAAGCGCTGGATGGAAAATTCCTCTTTGAGACCGTAACAGGCCACATGGCCTAATACTTGCATGGATGATGATAACAGGTTTAATTGCATACATCATTTTCTTAATTTTTAAATATTTGACACCGAATTAAAACAAATATATTTTTAAAAATATTAACAATCAGTATTCCAAAAATAGCTAGTTCGATTAGTAAGCAATATAATTTATAATGTTTCTTTTTTTTTGTTCCTTCCTATTGATTATAATTTATAAATATAAAATTATATAATTCATGGAAACAAAACAATTATTGTGACTATTTAACTCATGTCGCAAATGGTAGTCAATGACCAATCACGTTTCAATGAATTCTGTTTTACACCAATGACAGTCGTGTTTCACCTCGCTCTTTATCGATTTCTCTTTATCAGCTCCTGCTTTTGTGATAAAGAAAGCTCCTCCTTTTTTAATATTCTAAACAGGTTAGACCATTATTTTTCTCCAACAAATACATTGAATATAGCAAATAATGAATAGATTCAGTGATTTTACTGAGTTGTTTATTCAAAATATAAATGATTAACCTATAATGTTGATTATAATAGTTTGATGTGTTTCATTATTTCTCCACTAGAGTGCATTATTACAATCCTATTTGGCAATAAATAATATGATCGAGTTGCAGTGAATATACATAACCTCACATTTCTAATTTGTTTTCAAACATCGCCGTTTACATTAACTATATAAATATTTAAAACACTGGTAACTATATTCAAGTAATTATTTTTTAGTAAAGAGCTTAATTTTATTCGTTAAATAGTCCTAACAAATGCCACTCTTGATTTCCAAATTCTCTAGATAAATTCACTCCTCACTTCGTGGGTCGTGAATTTATCCATAATTTGGAAATCACTCGTGGCATTACTTATGATTAATACATGTGAAGAGGATGAACATCCAGTTAAAAGTTTAAATTGGATTCCAAATGGATCGAGAACACGAAGGAATTCTTATAGAAGAAAACAGAAGATTCAGAAAGATGGCTGAATACTTATTTTACTGGAGGAAAGAACTAAAAAGAGGGGATAAAGCATAGGATTACATTTTTAATGCTTATAACCTAATTCATTTATCAGTATCCGACTTTACTTCCTGTATCTTCCTTATAATTGATAGTTGCCCCGAAAAGAAAAAAAAAAGTGTCGGTTCATCACAATTTAGGAACAAGATCACAAGACTCTTCTTTACTTTTGATACCACAGCACAGGACATGTCTTTCTCCGAATCTTACACAATATCTATGACTAGAGCATGGAGCTCACTTCCCAGTCATGTCAGGGACTGTCAATCGCTATCATTATTTAAATCCAAATTAACTGATATCTTAAGTTCGACACAATGAAAACACTAACTGCTTAACAACTATATAGAACATTCAATAAATAATCATGTAGGAAGCTACTTACTTTATTTTATATCATTTTAATTTTATTATATTCCATGTTTTTTTTAGTATTAGCTAGTTATTAGTCCCGCGCCGTAGCCGAGCGGTTAAGGTAGGAAGCCTTGGCGCAGAGCTACGGGACTTGCGCTGGTTCGAGTCTCCATGGGGGAAGAGATTTTCTCATGGTATTTCGGCCAGTATGGGACCGGTGCCCACCCAGCATCGTGAGGTAATTGGGTAGCTACAATAAGTAGCGGCTCCAGGTTGAGGAACCAGCTATAACGGCTGGGGGACTCGACATGCTAACCACATGTCACCCCTACACTGGCTGTTGATCATCTACCTCTGTGGTTGACACATGTGGATGTGAAGGGCCAGCAGCCGGCTGGTAAAAGGGCAACCGCTGAAAAGTGGAAAGACCCTCAATCGGGAAGCTAGTTATTGATCATATCATCATTGTATTTTGTTTAGTCTGTATTTTAATAATATCTTAAATTGTAATAAGTATGTAATTTTTGTATAATTCTATTAATCGCTGGTTGAGTGGAAGAGAAGGTCTTATGGCCTTAACACTGCCAGCTAAAATAAAACTATTATTATTATTATTATTATTATTATTATTATTATTATTATTATAAAATATATCTAACCCATAAACTACATTTTGTTGGGAAAACGAAAAAAAAAAGTTCATTTTGAGGCTAATACCTATATTATATCATATACATTTTAAACTCTCATCTTATTGAAATCATATAGAGTCAATTTGAATGCAAAATAACATGCTATTAACTAAATATCAACAATTTAATACAGAATTGAGTGCAAAAGTGATCTATCTCTATAGAGTGGAAAAATGATCTAACACATAATTAACTAAAAATGCTATAATAAGAAATAGAAAATGCATATCGAACACTGATTCAGTTAGAACAATTTCTCACTTAATCAGTTTTCAGTATTTATTTTCCATTTAATGTTATTTCGTTACATTCTTGTGTCTTTCTAATTTTCACTCAGTTTCTCTAAGATTCCGATTACAATTCACGGAACTGTGGTGAAATGGATTTGAACATGTGCAATAATTGTTTTTCTGCACTTCTATTAATGACTTGACTGTTTCCGCCATTTTGTTACGTATAGATCACTATTCGCTTGATACCCCACTTTTTAAGATAAATAAAACAGTTCTGGAAGAGAGTATGGATAATTTTGCATGCACCATGCCATGATACTCTCCGAATAGATCAGTAATCCAATGAAAACTCAACTTTCGAATTTTTGTGGCTTAGATCTCTTTTCGGGGGCAACTATTCAATTATAACTCATTTATTTCACAGACGAGTTGTTCCCTATCTCATGCTGTGTGTACGGAAGTCTGTAAGCAGTTAAAATTGTGTGGAAGGCCTATAATTTATCTACACTTTGTACCTGGATTTTTCACCATTGGTATACAATATTTAAGGGTATCCACGTCTTTGATACATTCTGTTTATCATCATCATCTTCTTCTTCTTCATGGTAGGCCGTTGGCCTGTTCCGCTCTCAGAATTCATCTACCCATCGCCTTCTAGGACGTCCCACATCTCTATAGCCTTGAGGTTCGTACAACAGTGCTTGTTTTGTTAGCCTAGAAGAGTTCATTCTTAAAATATGTTCATGACATATTTGTTTGCAGTTTTGTATTTTTCATTTAGATTAACAATTATGAGTTCTTGCCTAATTATTTCACTAGGAATGTGGTCTTCCTGCAACGTATCTGAGGAACTTCATCTCTGATGGTTCTAGTAATCTTCTGTCTGATCTATTCATAGCCCATTCTCTGATCCATATGTCACATTTGGAACTGCCATTATCTTATAAAACTTTAGCATTGTTTCTTTTGTTGTTTTTATTTGTAGTGTTATTTTAATAGTCCCACACATACTATGAAGTTTATATTTTTTCCATGTATATAATTTTCCCAGTTGTAAGATATGTGACATCCTAAATATTTAAAACTCTGTACTTGTTCGATAATTTCATCGTTCAAAACTACTTTCGATCGAACTGCATATTTTCCCCGAAAGGCCATTGTTTTTGTTTTCTTCGTTGAAATCTTGAGATTATATTTCTCCATAGTTTTCTTGAGCAGTAGTGTGGCATTTTGTAATTGATTTTGTGATTCTGCACGTATGACCTGATCGTCTGCAAACATAATTATATCTACAATGGTAGTTCCTAGTTTAAAATGTTTACTTAGCTGTGTTTTTTAACATTTTCCAATACTGTTATTTTAACACAGTTCCAATAATTGATCATATTATAATACTATAATGATATTGTGAATATAAAAAATGAATGTCTGAACTAGTGTGCAGCCCACTACACCATTCCAGACCTGGCACAGCCGTTAACAATTCATTCCACATATACAAATCTATAATTCTCGTTTCGTCCGCTGCCAGGTAGGTGTCACTATCATCACCAACGGCCGGCTTCGTTTAGAAGTATCTATATTTGAGAATTTTACACAACCACTTTTATAAGCAGTAAACAATGTTATTTAACATTTTCCAATATTGTTATTTTAACACAGTTCCAATAATGGATCATATTATAATATTATAATGATATTGTGAAAAGAAAAATTAATGTCTGAACCAAGAATCGAACCGTGGACCTCTAGTTCTCCAGACTAGTGTGCAGCCCACTGCACCATTCCAGACCTGAATTATAGATTTGTATATGTGGAAAGAATTGTTAATGGTTGTGCCAGGTCTGGAATGGTATAGTGGGCTGTTCACTAGTCTGGAGAACTAGAGGTCCACGGTTCGATTCTTGGTTCAGACATTAATTTTTCTTTTCACAATATCATTATAATATTATCTGTGTTTGCCATCCGTATATTATACATTTAAAATATAGAGTCTAAATGGATTTCTACCCGGGAATTACAAGTTTGTTCCCAAACTGGCATTTTTTTGTAACCGGAAGAAAGTACTAAACTGCTCAAGGCATGTGATACCAGTTTGCACACACATCTACGTGGTAGGTTGATAACCAGGCTGGATTTTTTTTAAGAAGGAAGAGGTATTCAAAGTATTTATTTTTAAAAACAAGAAATCTTCCAGGAAACGTTTAAGTTTAAATAGTCTGGATTGTTTTTCTCTTTTCTTTTTTTTTTTATCTGTCGGACAACTGGGAGGTCCAGAATTATCTGTGGTCAGAGACAAAACGGTCTCATGGGGCTAGCGGTATTCCACTTGTCTTCATTGAGGTTCGACACCGCTCGTTAAGTATAACTGCAATAAACACACTTCATTGTGTATTATTCTATTCATCTTAAATTTCAATTGTGAAGGAACATCTGTGAGAGATTATCGGACCTAAATGCAGGGGTATTAATCAATTTATTGCGCACTCAGTTAGGTTTACTCCTGTCGATATAATTATAAATTGGATTTTTAATCATTTAGGGTTTATGGAAAGTCCTGTAAATAATGGGTATCATTGAATAAATCCAGCTATAATTGCAAATACCGCTCCTATTTCCTGCTGAAGAAATTGACAAAGGAAAGAAGTTGGATCCTTTTTGAAGTTGTAGAGACTATTTAACTCATGTCGCAAATGGTAGTCAATGACCAATCACGTTTCAATTAATTCTGTTTTACACCAATGACAGTCGTGTTTCACCTCGCTCTTTATCAATTTCTCTTTATCAGCTCCTGCTTTTGTGATAAAGAAAGCTCCTCCTTTTTTTAATATTCTGAACAGGTTAGACCATTATTTTTCTCCAACAAATACATTGAATATAGCAAATAATGAATAGATTCAGTGATTTTACTGAGTAGTTTATTCAAAATATAAATGATTAACCTATAATGTTGATTATAATGTACAGTTTGATGTGTTTCATTATTTCTCCACTAGAGTGCATTCTTACAATATTGCGATCCTATTTGGCAATAAATAATATGATCGAGTTGCAGTGAATATACATAACCTCACATTCCTAATTTGTTTTCAAACATCGCCGTTTACATTAACTATATAAATATTTTAAAACACCGGTAACTATATTCAAATAATTATTTTTAGTAAAGAGCTTAATTTTATTCGTTAAATAGTCCTAACAAATGCCACTCTTGATTTCCAAATTCTCTAGATAAATTCACTCCTCACTTCGTGAGTCGTAATTTGGAAATCACTCGTGGCATTACTTATTATAAATTAATTGAAACGTAGTAATAAGCTGTTAAATTCCCAACTAGATTTGAATGAATCGCCTCTTTTAAATTTATAATAGAGATTGTTATAAAAAATATACAAAAATGTTGCATAGTAATTCTGCCCGAAGGCAGGTCCTTCACTGCAATCATAGCATTTTAATGATATGCTTGCAGCATTACTAGGGAATTGTAGGTGTGGTAGCTTCCCGTTGCTTTCCACACCGGTGAAGGATGATGATGGCCATATGATTTCGGGGACCATTTGGGTCTTAAAGTTTTCCTAACATTGTCTTACAGGTGAGGAAAAACCCCGATAAAAACCTCACCCAGAAAAACTGCCCCGGGCGGGTATCGAACCCGGGTCCGCTGCGTGACAAGGCAGCACGCTACCTCGAGACCACAATGGTGGAAATTAATGTACTATAATAATAATCATGTAAGAAGAAGGTACAAAGTGCTGAAACAGCTGTTATTAATTTATATTTTAATAAGTATGAAAATCAGATAAAACTCTAAGTTTTATTTTCATTTAATTTAATAAAAAAACATATTTTTCCGCGATAGTGCGATTTGTCGTACGTACAGCAGTGGCAACCATGATTCGAAGTTCAGCTTCCTACATTTCGGGGTTACCAACCTAAATAACTATA
The DNA here is from genome assembly GCA_030220185.1 of Diploptera punctata. Lineage (NCBI taxonomy): Eukaryota > Metazoa > Arthropoda > Insecta > Blattodea > Blaberidae > Diploptera > Diploptera punctata. The sequence continues at coordinate 858,096 of JASPKZ010000458.1, read as the reverse complement.
CTGTAATATTACACATTGGAAACCTCGTGCGGGAAGTAAAACCACTGGCCTTTATGTATACAACGTACAAAGTATATACAAAAATAATCCAAAAAGTAGTGTTCATATACATTATACGGAACAAATCACTGCATTTTAAATTAACTAAACGTTATTTGAAACAATATAAAACAATAAATACGTACTTGCCGCCATTTTACGGCTGATTGGTGTCACGGCCTGCTGTAGTCTCAACTAATAAACATTGGCCACAATGTTAACGTTAGTCAGTTCTCTATAATGAACGCACCAATTCAAAATTATCGGTATAAATGGACGTCGTGTCTTGGAATCCGGATGACTGTGCTTGACAACATAGTCCAGCGGCAGGAGAATAGCCGCTCCTGCCGTTCAACACGAGTCGCAGCCAATTGTTTTCTTTATATTATTATTATTATTATTATTATTATTGTTATTGTTGTTATTATTATTATTATTATTATTATTATTATTATTATTATTATTATTTGGCATGGACATGTACGGCGAATGCAAGAATAAAGGTTACCCAGAAAACATTGGATTGGTGTCCACTTGGAAGAAGAAGGAAAGGAAGACCACGAAACTCGTGGATGCAAGAAATAAGAACTGGAATGAGAACAAGAGGACTGCAGTGTATGGGGTGGATGGACAGAGACGAGTGGAGAAAGAAAATAAAACTTTAGGCACAGAAAGATGAGTAAACATTAAAAATGTATATATAAATAAATAAATAACAATATTTATTATTATTATTATTATTATTATTATTATTATTATTAATATAATAATTAGTATTATTAATAATATAATAATAATTATTATAATTATTATTATTAATAATATAATTAATATTATTATTATTAATAATAATATTATTAATAAATAATAATTATTATTATTATTATCTTATTTATTTATTTTTTTTAAATTGCCACTCTCTCATATGCAAATTTTAAATATTGGAATCTTCCTGTTTGGTTTAAGAACTTTTTTAGAGTCCTTGTGATGAGGTTTATTTATTTTTTCAGAAGTATCCGCAAACATATTTGTTAGGAGTGACAGTGGGCGAGGAAGGAAGAATCTTTTAAAAATAACGCACTTGACGGCCCGAAGCCAATAAGCTGACAAGTAAATCTGTTAAGATGATACATTGGTAACTGTACTTGATACCAGATGTCACTTGTGTGGTTAGCGGTTTACGTTCAATATGTTCTAGAGAAAGTTTTAACGGTGCTTAACCACCCATACATCAGTTAACCAATTATAATCGTGACCACCTGAAATCCTGTCCGCTCATATTAACACTTGTAATATATACACATAAGCTCGCCCAATTTAAGCTTGGATGCAGAAAATATGCTAAGAATTCCTAGTTTATGCTGATGATGTAGTACTATTGGCCGATAGTGAGGAGATACTAGAGGACAACACGAACATACTCTTGAGTAACACTAAGAAATTAGGACTGGAAGTAAATATCAATAAAACTAAATATTATGGTCACACGTAGAAATACATTATATAATAGAAATGGACAGCTAATGACAAATGAAGGAAATTTTGAGGAAGTGGCTGAATTCAAATACCTAGGAACAATAATCACAAATAGGAATGAGGTGCACAAAGAAATTAAACATAGGCTCAATTCTGGAAATGCGTGCTATTATGCATTGCAGAGACTTTTGATGTCCCAACTCCTTTCAAAAAACATTAAACTGAAAATATATAAAACTATTATTCTACTAGTTATATTATATGGATGCGAAACATGGACTCTTACTTTAAGGGAGGAAAGGAGATTATGAGTATTTGAGAATAAAGTTCTTAGAAACAATTTCGGACCAAAGAAAGATTAACAGACAGGCGAATGGAGAAGACTACATAACAATGAACTACATGTTTTTTATAGGAAGCCAGTTAATAACAGTTGAGTCTCGTAGACTGCGATGGACAGGACATGTTACGCGTATGGAGAATGAAATACATGCATGGAAGCTTCTTGTAGGAAAACCAGGGAAAACAACCAGTTGGTAGACCAAGAATGAGGTGGGAGAATAACATTAACTATGATTTGAGGGAAGTAGAGTATACAGGGAATGATTGGAAAGCATTAGCTCAGGATTTAACACCTGTTAAATGAGAACGCACCCAGCATTAAAAACCCTATGTACAAAATAATTACCAACAACAGTCAGTACCAAAATTAAAGTAGAAGATGATACATAAGTTATCGAAAGGCCTCCTATAAAACAACACGGCAAATTAAAGAGGACGACTGAGATCTCAGGTACTGTTTTGTATTTCTTAAAACTTTAAATAGGAAATACCATATGATTTGATATCGGTTTAATTTTTTATTGCATACTAGCTAATAACCGGCGTACGCTGTTACCCCTTAATAAATGAAAAATGAATGTGCTTTTAGGTTTAGTTGAATAAGTGGATGAAAAAATAATTATAAATTTATATTTTTTAGATACCCAGTGCTGATTACCCGGCGTTGCTCGGGAATCTACTTATCCCGATCTTCTTGACATAAATGAGCTGAAACACAAAAACTAATGTACTTCTTATGATTAGTTGAATAAGTAAAATGAAACATAATTATAAATGTATATCGTAATTATTTTAAGATTCTCCGTGCTAATTACCCGGCGTTGCCCGGGTATCTATTTATCTCAATCTTCTTGGTATAAATAAGCTAAAAGGCAAAATTCGTTATTGTGAGTTTTCCGTAAAAGAATAACCACCATGTGCTGCTATGATTGCCTAGGAATCTACGTACTCGTCTCGATCTTCTTGGCATCAATGAAAGACAAAAATGGTTATTGTGAGTTATCCGTAAGATATAAACATATGCTGTCGGGGGCTTTTTTGTACAGCGTTTTTTTGAGATATCCAATTCTGTGTACATTAATTTTTGTATTACTTGTTACGGTTTAGGCAGCGTAAGGCATTTAAGCGTCCAAAGAGCTACTTTTTTCACGTTTTCCACTACAAAGGGCGATTTTTAAGGGTGTAGGTGTTGAGTATCACAACTCTCTTATAGCCTATGTTCATCCCGGGAATCTCCTGAACATTTTGCAAAAAGCCACATCACAATCGGATCAACGGTATGGCCGCGCATAAAGTACGAACAAACAAACAAACATTAATTTTTATATATTAGATATCCTAATCAATTAGATCAAAAATTGTGCTGTATAACAAAATAATAGAACAAATATCACATTTCCAATATTTAGGATGTGATATAACTTATAGAGAAAATAAAGATATAGAAAATAAAGTAAATAAATTCCAGGCTATTTGTAGAACCATAAAAAGAACCTTAGGTCGGAAAACAAGGAAAGATACGAAACTTAAATTATATAAAACAATGGCTGTTCCTTTGTTGTTGTATGGAAGTGAAAATTGGATAATGAAATCAAGGGATAAAAGCAGGATACAGACTGCGGAAATGCTGTTTTTACGTAATGTGATAGGATGCACAAGAGCGGATAGAATAAGGAATGAAACTATACGAGAAGAATTAAATATATATAAAATTGAAGATAAAATCAGCGAAAATAATAAGAAATGGACAGAACACTTAATGAGAATGAACAACGAAAGAATACCAAAAAGAACCTTCCTGTATAATCCCAGAGGAACAAGTGATGTTGGCCGACCACGCAGAAGATGGACTCCGCTTTTAACTTCGCCGGAACAGGCTGCATAGCCTAAACCTTGTAGCAGAAGAAGAAGATATCCTAATCATAGCAATATGAATACGAAGTGCGAATACGAAGAAATTAACGGCTGATAAAAGTCTTCGCATGAAGGAAAGACTGGGTACAGTACTTAAATCATAGAATGGATCTCCATAAAAGATTTATATAAAGAATTAACATAAATATATAACATTGCTACTTTACAGGAAATTTATAAACTTTCTCAACGATCTACTTAATGGCTGTTTCCTTTTTTTATAAAATGTCGCTGCTGACTATTAGTTTAGAAAACAAGTCAATAATTATATTAATTGAAGTAAAAGTTGATTATATGCAGGATAGACATCAATAGTTGATCGTCCATGTTGATATGTGTGAAGAGTCCTTTCACATCTCGTTATAGCTCCACCCACTAATCCGCTAGTGAAATCCGCCTGTCGTTAATTATTCACATTAGATATGCGCATTCGAATTTCTGGAGCGTAAATTACTCATGATCACGTTTTGTCTTTGACTATTAAATTTTTGTTTCTAACATCATTTGAATGAAACTGTACTTTCATTCTTTCGTTAAAGATACAGTGAGTCCATATTTAAAAATACAATCAACGTACTGGCTTAAGATTATAAATTTTCACATTACTTTAAAGCATGTTAACCCTTAAAGTGGCAAAACCACCACCACCACCACCACCACTATGTATTGGAAATTGTGTCACTTCTCTAACATTCATTTCCCCTCTATGTCCGTCAGGGAAACATCCATTTTTATGGAAGCGTCCCCGACCAACTATATGGGAATTGTTCGATGGTGAACAGCAACTTCCGGCTATCTCTAGGGATTTCCAACCCTCTTTAGACCTTGTGATTTAAGTATTTCGTCGTTGATATTTGGTGATATATCCCCTGCCGACGGCAACCGGTAGTAGTCTAGTAGCAAAGGCCTAGTGGTCGGACGTTATCAAGCCTTCAGACGCTGACTGTTGATAAAGCTTATTTTGATGTTCTAGTTGATTCACTGAGCCGCCAACAGGAAGACCGCCACAACCACAGAAGCCGCCAACCCTCAAAAGGGCAAGAGCGGGAAGTCGACACTCCAATCAGAAACGGCTCTTTTCGGATTTAGCTGTTCTAATTAAGTATTTTTGAATTTTGAAAATTTATTGGACTCTAATAACTTTACTAGTGGGTACTAGGGGACCACTCCGGCATTTGCCTTATCAAGGGAAACCACTAAAAACCTTAATAGAGTGGCTTGAACACAAATTTCTTCTGTTACATATTTGAATGTGGCGGACCGCAGTGAAAACGGAATCTTGTATATCTGTTATTATTAGGTATAATGTATAATTAGACACACATTGAAGTGTTTTATTTTTGTTCGTTTTCTTCTGATTTATTTAAAATACTAAATTAACTAAACAGCTGACGTATCTAAAAGGATACGTTACGAATTTAAGGGTTAAGCTATAGCTTGATCCTTGGGACTGCGAGCAATGTATAAGATACACCTTGAAGTGGGTTGCTAGCCCGTTTTCATGGCGGGTTTATTATTCGGGGTTTCCTCCCTAGGCCGATTGCCTTCACCCAGCTCCAGAGCTCAGCCTGCCCCGTTTTATTTCGGAGTTGTCTCTCCTAGATGGGTTTTCTTGCAGGACTAACGAACCCCAACCGCCCGTTTGTCAATCTACAAGGCAGTAGATGTAGAGTTGCCTCTTCCGTCAGGTATACCGTACCGAAGGACTCCTTCTCCGCTGTATCTGCCGTTGAGGTCTTCCTCCGAGGAGTGATTTTGGAAATAAACTGGATGAAAATCCTACAAATTAAGTTTAAGAGAAGAAGAAGAAGAAGCTATAGCTGGGTTTTAAAAAACTCGGCTTTTTAAAAACCCAGCCAATATACGGGTTATTTTGGGCTCTTTTAATAAAAAAAAAGCTCTGTTTAAAAAAAAAGAGGGTTTAATGCCACAGATCCCAAATTCTACACGCTGGAATTCCTAGTTTCACTGTTTAAACACGTTTGTTAAAAAATTATCCTAAATATGTAGAAATACATCAAGACAAACATTCTGAAATTCCAGAAAATATTCCCCGAATTTTGGAAAATGTGCTTACTTACAATCGGTGGACTAGTGGTTTTGCTCCTTGCCTCTGGTCCCGAGGATCGCGGGTTCAAACCCGGCCGGGGTCGATGGATTTTTTAGGATGGAAAAATCCAAGGAGCAAGTCCTCCGGGAGGGACTTTAAGCCGTGGGTCCCGAGTCTAAAGATTTTCAGGCCCGTAAAAGATCCTTAAGCCTGAATGAAAGGCTCTAAGCAAAATTTACCGAAACTTCCCGTCCTAGTACTACCTTGGTTTCCTAGATGTCAGTATGAGGCGGAACGCTGACCTCGGACCACTCAAATGACATCTATACGAAAACAAGTGTAACTAATTTAGTATGGTTCAAATACTTCCCTATAGTGGTAGAGCGCCTAAATCTCTGTTAAGGGAAAACATGGGCTTATACACACACACACACACTTACAAAAATGTTTTGCATATGCAGAAACAGCTGATTTTTATTGGAAAAATATGTGATTGTATGCAAGCTGAAAAAATGAATATTTCAGATTCTGTGGAACTTTGGATAGACTTAATAGAATGTGCTGGTCTTCAAACACCTGAAGACAGTATTTAACATAACATTAGTTATTATTTGATTGGACTATTTATTTATCTTTTTAGTATCTTGACTAATATTTTTTGTCGTATTTTATTTCCGTCTTTGATTCGAGGCTTGATCCTTGGGACTGCGAGCAATGTATAAAATTCACCTTGAAGTGGGTTGCTAGTTCGTTTTCATGGCGGGTTTATTATTCGGGGTTTTCTCCCTAGGTCGATTGTTTTCACGCAGTTCCAGAGCTCAGCCCGCCCCGTTTTATTTCGGAGTTGCATCTTCTAGATGGGTTGTCTTGCAGGACTAACGAACCCAATCAGCCCGTTTGTCAATCTACAAGGTAGTAGATGTAGAGTTGCCTCTTCCGTCAGGTACACCGTACCGAATTTATTATAGATAGACGAAAATGCTGGAAGGGTCATATAGAAAGAATGGAAGACAACCGACTGGCAAAATGAGCAAAAGAAGATAAACCAGTGGACGGGAGAAGAACAAGAGGAAGACCAGCCAAGCGATGGATAGACAGTGAATACACCTCCAATATGTCTTCCTCCGAGGAGTGATTTTGGAAATATACAGGATGAAAATCCTACAAATTATGATTATGAAGAAGAAGAAGAAGAAGAAGAAGACTAATAATTGTTTTTTTTACAAACAGTGTTAAAAATAAAGTAAGTTCAGAAGGTTTTTTTTGGGGTAGTTGGGTGGGTTTTTTAAGTGGGCTTTTAAAAACCCCGCTTGGTTTTTTTTTGGGTTGGTGGGTTTTTTAGTACAGTGTTTTATATTGGTATTAATTTAATGTGCAAGAAACAATTTTATTATGTTAATCAAGTGGTTTTCTAATATTAATGATTTTATTTAATTATTTCACATAAGTCAAATGGTTTTTCCAAAAGTAACATACAGCAAGAGTGAAGGCATAATATGTCATAAGAGAAACTGGTGGCATTCTGTTACTTACGCTTCGTCGCATGAAAACATTCTTAATCCAACATCGAGATTGCAATCTCTAATGACGGTTAGAACTGTCAATTAAAGTGACACTGTTATCCCCAAGGTAATAAATTTTAATAAAAATAATTATACCAATTAATTATAAATGCTTTTTTTAAAGCAATCAATCATATTTTTTTCTCAAAAAGAATCAATTAATTCACTAGGATTAAATATAACTCCAAGCGCGATAGGCGTAGAAGGGCCTTTGGCCTACCATCCGGCTGCTGGCCTCATATCCACATGTGTTAATTACAGATCATCTGGCCAGTGTTAGGTGGCATGTGGTCAGCATAGCTGGTCCCCAGTCTTTATAGCTGGTCTTCTCAACCTGGAAACGCTACTTATTGTAGCTACCCAAATGCCTCACGATGCTGGGTGGGCGCCAGTCCCATACTCGCCGAAATTCCATGAGAAAATTTCTTCTTCCATGGGAACTCCAATCAGTGCAAGTCCCGTAGCTCTGCGCCAAGGCTTCTTGCCTTAACCACTCGGCCACGGCGCGGGACAGGATTAAATATAAACATTGATAAAATTCCATTTCACTCATATTTTTCAAAAAATAAAACAAGGAATACCATAAAACTGATAATTGAAAAGAAAGTTAATTTTAATGTTTGAACAATATTTGTTTCCCCACAATAGCAAAACTTGAACCGTAGATTTCACTCGGATGTTTTATTTGTTTCTACTTTTATCAAGCGTAATTTGAAGGTTAAAATATGCAGCAGATATCAGAGCTATCTGCATTTTCTTGATTTCGTGATATTCCTTGTTTTTATCCCGTGGTCTTCATTAGTATTTAATAATAATAATCAAATGACGTTCTGAAAGTAATATTTGTATTTTATTTTAGTCAAATGGTCTTCGGGGAAGAATCATTTTTTTTATGTAGGTGAATTCCACGTAAAATTTTACGCAACACATGAAAGTTTTCCACTGCTGTGGTCTCGAGGTAGCCGGGGTTCGATCCCCGATCGGGACAGTTTTTCTGGGTGAGGTTTTTATCGGGGTTTTTCCTCACCTGTAAGACAAATATCAGGAAAACTTTAAGGCCCAAACGGTCCCCGAAATCATATGGCCATCATCATCACCCTTGTCATTATCATCATCAACATCATCCTTCACCGGTGTGGAAATCAACGGCAAGCTACCACACTTACAATTCCCGAGTAAAGCTGTAAGCATAGCATGGAAATGCTATGATTGGAGTGAAGGACCTGCCTTCGGGCAGAATTACTATGAACGGACATGAAAGTTAAAATATCTTTTCTGCTTCCCAAAGTGGTATATAGACTATTATGCTCGCCATAACTCTTTTTAACCCATTCTGGAGTTAACACATTTAAGTTCAAAATTGTAATGTTATAAAGAACGGATTTTTTTAACATACTCGATATAACTCATTTTAGCCCATTTTTTCTGATTTTTTCCTCTGATAGTAGTGTTCCAGTCTATTAACTCCTAACAATGATCGTAAGAAGCGCATTTGGCTTACTTGAAGTTTATGAGAGTTTCTTTTATGGAGTTAACATATTTAAGTCCAAAATTGTATTTTTATGAAAAATGGGGTTTTGTCAAACATGCTTGGCAAGATAACTCATTTACCCCATTCTGGAATTAACACACTTAAGTCCAAAATAAGTGGAAAACTTACGACAGAACTATAACACAGCTCTACAATTTTTTGTTGCGCTGAATATCTCTGCGAATTTCTATGTTTTCAAGTGCACAGTTTACGAATATATTAATGAAAGTGCTGAATGTGCTCTACAATTATAGAAGGTAATCTTGTAAAAGGCGGGTTTCATTGAAGTATAACATGAGTTTTCGACATTTTCCTTTCTATTTACGTCGATGTATACTAATTTTTCAAAACACAATTGACATTATAAATATATCTGTTATTTGTTTTCATATTTTCCGATTTTTGTAGTGTAAAATGAAAATATAGATTAAAAAAAGAAACAGAGCAAATCTTCCAAAGTCATTGATAGTTTCTTGAATTGTGAGCACAAATATATTCGAAATTAATCTTATATCAAGGGCAACAAAACCACTGTTGACTAGTGTAATGGATGATAGGAACCTGAAAGAAGGAGATTAGAATGACAGAAATAAATGGAAACTGAAGAGACGGAAAACCTGTAAGTGGGAGAAAGCCGAAGAAGTCCAAAATTATATTTTTATGAAAAATGGGATTTTTTATTTTCCAAACCTACTCGACATAATAACTCATTTTGTCCATTTTGGTCTTAACGCCCTTTACACAGAAAACACAGACTTCACATTAGTTTTAAAACTATTTGGAATTGAACTAAATATTAACTATACCTTATCCGATATTAGAGCGATCCTAACATCAACAAACGCCAATTGTATCCTTCCGCAATTCCGCCACAGTTACTGTCACATTGACAGGGAGCACGTGTGAAATATTTAAGACACGTGATCGTTAGATGAAGTAGGTTACAAGAAAGCTGGTGAGATTTTTCACTGAATTTGTGAAATACATTTAAAATAACTGTTATTTGACCACTAGTCAATGGTTTGCCAGACATGCGTTTTAAAAATTTAGATGGCGGCACAGTAACACAAGACTCGACACCTTCAGTCATTTTGTTGCATCAGAATCGATGTATAATAATCTATTTTAAGTTGTAATTATTAATTAGGTATATTTAAAATATTGTCTATGTTTTAATATTAGCCTATTGTTTTTATTGACGATGAATAACAAGTAGATTCAGAGGACATATTTTTAATTTATTGAAGGCAACTACTTTTTTTGCGTAGTTATTGCTTTTACATCGTACGTCGGTGTCAATAACCAATGAAAAAGAGAGCAGGTAACATGGTTTTTAGAAATCCAATAGACTGGAGTTTATTTATATACAGAATTTTAATGTTTACACATATTTCTCTGCCTAAAGTTTTATTTTTCTTCTCCACTCGTCTCTCTCCATCCAGTCCATGTCCTCCAGTCCTTTTGCTCTCATTCCAGTTCTTATTTCCTGCATCCACGAGTTTCGAGGTCTTCCTCTCCTCCTTCTTCCAGGTGGACACCATTCCAATATTTTCCTGGGTAATCTTTCTTCTTGCATTCGTCGTACTTGCCCATACTAATTTAATTGCTTATACCGTATATAATCTACTATTAAATAAACAATATTCATTTTTTCTCTTATGGCAGTATTTCTTATTTTGTCTATTTTTTGAACATCTTGCTGCTCTGCTCAATAAATCCATTTCCATCGACATAAGTTTTTGTTCTAAGTTCCTGTTGAATTTCCAAACTTCAGTTTCATATGTGACAGTACTTCTCAGTATTGAATTATATATTTGTAACTTATTTTTCCTGGTTATATGTCTGTTCCATAAGACTCCATTCATCATTGCTGTTATTGCTCTACCTTTATTTATTCTGTTCTTAATATCACTTTCTTGTTTATCCTCTTTATCTAATTTTACTCCCAGATACTCAAATTCTTCACATCCTCAAATATACCCCTTTTCATCTTCTAATATCAAATCTTCGGTTTCGGCTCCACATCCCATATAAAATGTTTTTTTCTAAATTTATTTTCAAACCCCAGTTATCGTATTCGTCCAATAATTTCCTGAACATAAACTCCATGTCTTCATCCGCAAATAACAGTTTATATATTGTATCTGTTGATCCATCTCCAATTGGTACTCCCATTCCTGAACATTTTTTTGCTCCAGTTTGACAGCGCTTTATGTATAAATATCTTAAATAATGTTGGTGATATGCTACAACCTTGACTAGGGCCTTTTGTTACTTTAATTTCTTCTGATATATATTTTCCAATTTTAATAATGTAATATTGGACGTACGTCGAACTTAAGAAATATTAAAAAAGATATTTACGTATATCGATAAAAAAAGAGGGACTATAGTAAGTGTCGTGATGTTATGTTGTACAGGTAGACAGGCGGATGACAGGGAGTCACACAGACAGACACACGAACGGATGTTACGGCTAGTTGTCATGATGCCAATCAAATTCTGAAATCTTCTGGCAGGACCTTGAATTATGAATGAAGCTTTTGGCTTTTGTTATTAAATTAGCACAATTTGTAATTCTAATCTCGACTTCCCGTCTATGTTGCATAACATAATAATAATAATAATATAATAATAATAATAATAATAATAATAATAATAATAATACTTTATTTATTCTGGCAGAGTTAAGGCCATAAGGCCCTCTCTTCCACTCAACCAGCACAAATACAAACAAATATTCGACAAATATAGATATACACTATACTAATTATAAACAGTTAAAGATACAATAAATGTAGCAATGTAAATGTCATGTACAAACAACATTTTATAGGGTAATAACAATAATGATACAATGATAATAATAATAATAATAATAATAATAATAATAATAATAATAATATAAATATGATACATTATACGGGAAACACCAATTAATATATATATATATTACACTGGATAATAATGAAGTCGAGTTTAGAGCAAATATAAATTTAGATTTCTTTTAAAAGATACCAATGTCCGGCAGCCCCTTATTTCTTGTGGTAGGGAATTCCAGTTGCGAGAAGTGGAGATGATATATGACATGGAGTGATGTGATGTCCTATGTTGCGGTATATTAAGTAAGAGACTATGTTGTGATCTTGTGTTTAGGTTATGGTTTGAGGATAGATACTGGAAACGGGATGATAAATAATTGGGAATCGAGGTATGTAGGATCTTAAATAGGAGAATTAGACAGTGCGATTTTCTTCTCTCTTTTAGATGTAGCCATGACAATTCGTGGAATAATGGAGAAATGTGATCGTATTTTCGAACATTAAATATGAATCTGATACACATATTATGGACACGCTGCAGTTTGTCCGACAATCCGTCACTTATGTCAGTTAGTAGAACGTCACAGTAGTCAAAATGCGGCATCACTAAAGTTTGGATTAAAATTCTTTTAAGAGTTGTAGGAAGAAAATGTTTAAGTCGCTTTAGGGAATTCATTATGGAGAAGATCCTTTTAGATGTTTGTTTTACTTGCTCATGCCATTTTAAATTAGAATCTAAGTGAAATCCCAAGTTTTTAACGACGTCGGTATAAGGAATTTGTTCATTATCTAATTAATATGACAGCCCTTATACACTGAACAATTCTGCGCATCTTTGAAATGTATATCCAATTGAAAGCTAAATGAATTAAACCTAAACGATTTATCAGGTTATGGAGGGGTTGCAGAGAAGCAAGTTTAGACAGTAAACTTCAGTCTCAGATGAAAAAAATATCTAAGTTATCAGTCATCGAATTTTCTACATTTAATACTAAAAATCTTGGACCAAAGAGAGATTGACAGCCAGGTGAATGGAGAAGACTGCTTAACAGTGAACTACATGGTTTTTATAGGAAGCGACCTAATATTCTTGTTCATGAAAAATACAAAACATAACACACAAAGTAATGACGAAAATATGTAATAGTTGCTCCTCAACAACCAATTTACATTTATTTAACTACAAAACTACTTCATTTGAGAAAAAGGAATTTCATTATACTCGTATTTAATGATAGACAAAAGAGACGTAAACCAATGTTAATAATCATCATTGCCTTTGAAAACTTGATTGGCGTTATATAAATGTGATATAAAATATTTCCAAGTTTCCAAAGAAGGTAATGATTGGTTTACGTCGCATTTCTATTTCTCTTAATAGACTGTAGTTCTATCTAAGGAAACACGCAAATCACTCTATTGTTATCTTTTATCGCGACAATTATCATTGAAGACGTCAGTGGCTCTTCGGTGCTGTCCTATCTTCTATACTTTTTAGTGCATCTTTGAACAATAACTAACTCACTAACTCTTTGACTTATGAAGCCAATAGGCAAAACAAGTGAACTTCATGTGTTTGAATTCAAGTTCCCGTGATCCATCTGAATGTTTACCTTCCCATCCAAGTTATTCTTCCTAATTGTATTTTTGTTTAACATTTCTCATCATCATCATCATCATCATCATCATGACCCTGTCAGGTATTAGTCCTAGAAGAACTGTTACGGCCTGAGAAAGCGGATTTCGTGCCATCTTTTCATAGGTCGACCAAGTGACCGTTTCCCATTTGGACAGTAGTTCATTATTGCCTTGGGGATCCTGGATCTAGCCATTCTCGAGACATGTTCCTTCCAGTTTAGCTGATATCTGGAGATGTAGTCCAGTATTGGTAACACATTAAGTTCTTGAAGGATTTCTACATTTTTCTTTCGATCCCATTTGGTGTAGCCAGCTGTTCGGCGCATAAATTTCATCTCACAAGCCGTTAGTCTGTTTCACTCCCATAACATAGAACTGGTCGAGCCATTATTTGGTAAAGACGAGTACGAGTTGATTTTTGCACTAATGGAGGTTTTAAAACTCTATTAATGATTCCCATTGATTTGTTGAATTTCACAATTTTCTCTGATAAATCCAAATTTTCAACGAAGGAGAGTTTATATCCTAAATAAGTAAACTCATTAACTCTCTCTAAAATTTTGTTATTTAAACAAATTTTGCTTAGTATTGGGGATTTTCCACAAAAGGTCATTATTTTAGTTTTATTGGTAGATATTTCCATTGAATATTTCTGGGCTATCAAATTTAAATTATATACTGACCATTGTAATTTAACATTTCTAATGTCACCAATTTAAGTTAAACTACCAGTCCATCTCAATAACTTAGATTTTACAATCCTGACAATATGCCCATGTTTTCCAATGTTACCCACTACACTTTTCATGCATCAGGTTTTGCGATAGGCGGATATATAATGTGTTGTTGTTTTCAAATGCTGGGCCTTGGCAATGAAGCCATTAGCGTTCTTGCTCTCCAATATTTCTCTATGGTGGATCCAACAGGTAATACTTCACAGGTTTGTAGATGTTCTTCGTTCATTTCTTCGTCTTTGTTGCATAGAGGACAATTTGGATTCGTGTAGATTCCTATTTTATATAAATGTTTGGCCAAATAGTCATGTTCTGTAAGCAGTCTAAATTTTGCTACTTGTAGTTTTACGTGGAATTTCTGGAATAATATCTGGCTTCTTTACTAAAATATTCCATTTTTTGTTTTTGGCTTTATTACATACGTCTTGGTTTTGTTTGGTTTTATATTTGTTTTTAATTATTCTTTTTATGGATGTGAAAGGTAAGCTTTTTAGTAGTATTCTGAATTAGATTGGATCCTTTTTTGGCAAGAAAATCAGCAGTGTCATTTCCAGCAATTCCACAATGTGCAGGTATCCATTGCAATTGAATTCTTTTCAGTTGTTTTTGAAGTTGTTGAATCATTTTGTAGCACTCTTTAATTTGTATTGACTTCATTTTGTGTGAATTGGAAAGATAATGTTAACATGGTATATTTTCACTTTTATTACCACTTAAGTAGATCACTTTGCGTAAATGATGTAAACTTGTATTTTACAGAGTCGAATGAAGGATAAGTTTATACATGTTTCTGTAGTTTATGAGAGATGATGATGAAGATATACGATAAGATAAAACCCGGTGGTAGCACATAGTCTACTACTCGTACAATCCCAATGGAATGGCCAGGCTTAATTCTCCATACGATAAATGCATCGCTATCAGAAGTAGAACACAGTAAATAGTTATCGTTGATAAGCTTACCACATGCCTTATCGCCCAATATTTGGTTCAGACTTTTTCTTATAATAATAATAATAATAATAATAATAATAATAATAATAATAATAATAATAATAATAATAATAATAATAATAATAATAATGAAAATAATAATAATAATAATAATGAAAATAATAATAATAATAATAATGATGATGATAATGATAATGATGATGATAATGATGATAATAATAATGATGATAATAATGATGATGATGATGATGATGATGATAATGATGATGATAATGATAATGATGATAATGATAATGATAATAATGATGATGATAACGATAATGATGATAACGATAATGATGATAACGATAATGATGATAACGATAATGATGATAACGATAATGATGATAACGATAATGCTGATAACGATAATAATGATAACGATAATAATGATAATGATAATAATGATAATGATAATAATGATGATAATAATGATAATGATGATGATAATAATATGATGCTGCTCCTATGATGATCTGATGATGATAATAATACTACTAATCATCATCCGGTTATTATGACAGCTGCCGCCGACTTCCGCCGAAACCAAAACGCCATTCCTCTCTGCCCATCCATTGATCATTCCACCCAATCCTCTCGAGTATTGTCATAAGTGCCTTTTTACCCCTTCTATCCATGTTTCCTTCGGTCTTCCTTCTTCTTCTTTCTTCTTCCTTTCTATTGGATCCATCCCATAACAATTTAGGCAATCCTTTTTTCTAGCATTCTTTTGACATGGCCATACCACTGTAATCTTTTCTTTTCAATAATGTCTATGATGCCCCTCATTTCTTTATTTTGTGTTCTATCCAATCTAGATTTTCCAGCTGAACTTCTTAATACAAAGTCCTTTTCCTTAGTTTTAATCGTCCTAGAGTGTTTTTCCGAGGCATGATGATTGGTTTTTTAGCATTTTTTTATTTTATTTTATGATGAACGAGGAGCTAGCCCGTTGCATCAACCCCCAACCTGGAGGACGGGTAATTTTTGTTTAAGGTTTTCTTCCTCTAGCCTTGATAGTCCAGTATCTTACTGCAAGGCAGCAGTGCTAGTATTGGTCCGCCCTGGGTATTTTATTTCACCAGTACCCGCCATATCTGGTGAGCGTTCCCTTACTCGCCACCTGGGGAGGCGCCCGATGAAGACTGGCAACTCCACACGGGAATAATAATAATAATAATAATAATAATAATAATTTATCTTTTTATTAAACAAATATACTGCGGAAAGATTTGTAATATGATCCGGGCATCTAGAGCTCAGTTCAGCGATTATAAATTGTACATCACCTCTTTTGGTCCTGAGATTGAAAATTGTACAATTAAAATTTCCTGCCTGGTATCGAAACTGGAGCCGTTAGTCAATGAAGCTTGGGACAGCAAGAAGTAGGCCTACCATATGTAAATTATGTAGTGATTATAAGCCCGCATTCTTAAATTTATAGCGAGTGCCACAGTCATAGGCATATCAAGGCGGTCTATAAAACACAAACAATAAAATATATACAACAATAACGGGATAAAAAGAAAAGAAAATTAAAATTATCTATTTCTGTAGAGATTAAGAGAGGCGTAAGACAAGGATGTCTCTTCTCACCTACTCTATCAACATATATAGGGTTTTGAGTATAAAACCGGACACTCTGCGGCTGGCAGAGTGAAATGCGGGCGAGGAGAGAGCGCAGCCTGACGGGTGAAACCCCGTGAGGCGTGTCCGGTTTTATATTGGAAGCCCTGTATAAGCTTGCATTGCTGCTCAATGTCAAACATTTAAATATAACACCAATAAAGCGTCACTGCTATAAAGTAAAAATATTCTCCTTAATTTGCTTCCTTGTGATAGAAGCTACCAGGTGGCAGTGGAGACCGAGTTCCCACTACATCTAGTAATAATGAGAATATATATATATGAAAGAAAAATGAATGTTTGTACTAGACTTGCTCTGTGGCGTAATCAGTAGCGCACTGAGATATAAATCCAGAGGTCGGGGTTCAAGTCCCGTCCGAGCATTTATTTTTCTTATCATGTCATCTATATATATATATATATGTTGTATTGTACATTTTCGCTGATATAAGTATGATTAAGAAAGTTTTCTTGGGTTTTCCGCGTCATGGCTTCAAGGTCGGTCTCTAGCCACAGATTCCGATATTTCGGTATGATCCCACATGTCATTATCAAGGAATGATAGGTTAGAGTCACTAGTCCGTTCCAGAAGCCGTACACCCATCCAAGGTTAGGTCTTCTGAAACGGACCACAGTGAAGAACTCAGTGTGTTTGATTATATAAGACCTAAACCAGTTACTTGAACCTATCATTCCTTGATATTAAAACATTAATCGGCTATAAAAATATTAATAAAGGAAGAACATTCATTTTTATTTCATTATTTTCAATCATTATATTTAAGGTACGTGGGATCATGCTGAAACGTCGGAATGAGTGGCTATAGGCCGACCTTGAATCAATGACGTGGAAAACCCAAGAAAACTTCTTAATCATATAGTATAACTGTCACAGTATTGATGATCGGGGCAAGAGGTACTATACCAGGATTCCTAGCAAAATTTGGAATTGCTTAGATTTGGACAGGGTGTATCTTTCTAAAATTGCCATCTCTGCCATTAGAGGATCAATTTCAAATTTTAAGAAACCATTTTTACAAAAATTTCTACTTTGTAGTATGTATACTTCAATTAGGCCTACAATTTGAATTTTTTAATGTATTTACAAAATGTATTTCATAAATTCAAAAAAATAATTGTCTGTATCACTTTGTCCTTGATGCAGTCCTCTAATGAGGAAAGTTGTATACAATAATATATATATATATATATATATATATATATATATGTGTGTGTGTGTGTGTGTGTGTGTGTGTCCACCGTTGTGGTTTGGAGGTAGCGTGCTGCCTTGTCACGCAGCGGGCCCGGGTTCGATCCCCGGTCGGGGAAGTTTTTCTGGATGAGGTTTTTATCGGGGTTTTTCCTCACCTGTAAGACAAATGTCAGGAAAACTTTAAGGCCCAAATGGTCCCCGAAATCATATTGCCATCATCATCATTCTTATCATCATCATCATCATCATTATCATCATCATCATCCTTCACCGGTGTGGAAAGGAACGGGAAGCTACCACACCTACAATTCCCTAAGCTGCAAGCATAGCATGGAAATGCTATGATTACAGTGAAGGACCTGCCTTCGTGCAGAATTACTATGGATGGATATATATGTGTGTGTGTGTTTGTGTGTGTGCGCGTGTGTGTATAAATATAATTTCGGACAAAATGCTGTGCCTATATGGCAATAGGAGATAAATCAAAATATCTAGTTTTAGAAAACGTGCATGGAAACATAAAAACATTTGACGAATATGTATATTTGGAGACAAAAATTAGAGCAGATGGAAGTCATGATACTAACATTATTGAGAGGATAATTAAGAGCAAATAAGCAATATCAAAATTTCGTGCTGTTTTATGGGATCAGAATATAGCTTCTAAAACAAAAACAAACATTTTTAATACAATAAAGAGTAAAATAATATTTCCCACCTGGTATTGAAACTGGAGCTGCTAGTCAAGGAAGCTTGAGGCAATTACAGTACCGTGTATAAATTATATAGCGATTATAAATATACATTTTTTAATTTATGGTGAGTGTCACGGTCAAAGGCATAGGAAGACTAGTTATTACGAAGTTGTTTCTTCAGGAAATAACCACTTCAATGGATTTCATGTACACTTTACGTACCATATATCACCGGGTATAGGCCTATGTGTTCTGCAGTTTGTGTTGTATGAGGCATGATGGTGAAGAGACGGGATGTCAGGTATGTAAAGAGTGCAAAAATTCATTACTTCAGAGAATGAGTGATGTGATCCGATTCAGTCCGCTACTTAAAGCTGCAATCTTTGAAATAAAATTCTGTGAGCAGAGATTATAGTTCACGATGCTTCCTCCATTACCGTTTATGAATGTAAGTTCCCCTTCCACATCTTCCCAGTATTTTCCATTCAGCATTTCTACTTTATAAGTGTCTCAAAAGTCAGACGTTCTCTCCCATATACATTGATAACCTTATCCTTACTCGTTCGAAATTCCTTTCTTGAATCTTCCTCCCATTCTACTTCCTTTGACAGTAGCCTCTGCTCGCTCCTGTATTTCCTTCCTCAAGATATCAGGGGTTGCCGCACACTTGGCACTTTTAAGTCACGCTTATACAGTTACCTGTTGTCTAATAATAATTTTCCTCTATTTATTTTAATCTATACTATGTCATTAATATTTTTTTCTCGGTTTATATACGTCTTGAACATATTATATTTAATTCGTTAAATCTAGAGTAAATGAAAATACATTATAAATAATAATTGTATTGTATTTATAACATGTAATCGTTTATGTTTATTGTAATTTAGATGTAAGACTATGTTTTCTGTATTTTTCAAACCTGGTTGAATGGCAGACAAGGGCTTAAGGCCTTAACTCTGCCAGGTAAAATAAAGCTATTATTATTATTATTATTATTATTATTATTATTATTATTATTATTATATTATTCCGCCCCTAAAGTTATATTGTCTCCCCCAGTACTACCATTAAAATCGCCCATTATGAAGATATTTGCTTCCGGGAATTGAAGTCCCAGTTGTATCACTGTATCTCCCAGATCATCAAAACGTATCGAGATCCTGACGGCTGACGATATACCGAAAGAATACATAAACACAAATTCCCTATCTTTCTATGAACACACGTGATCCCTCCATTTCAAATTCCACATTTTCAACCTGTCTAAAATTGTTTTTTTTTATTTATTCCATAGCGCAACAGGGTCTAGAAGGCCCTTAGCCTACCAGCCGGATGCTGGTCTCACATCCACATGTGTCAATCTCAGAGGTAGATGATCATCTAGCCCGTGTAGAGGTGACATGTGGTCAGCCTGTCGAGTCCCCCAGCCGTTATAGCTGGTTTTCTCAACCTGGAACCGCTACTTATTGTAGCTACCCAAATGCCTCACGATGCTGGGTGAGCACCGGTCCCATACTGGCCGAAATACCATGAGAAAATTTCTTCCCCATGGAGACTCGAACCAGCGCAAGTCCCGTTGCTCTGCACCAAGGCTTCCTGCCTTAACCACTCAGCTACGGCGCGGTACTTATTGTTTCTTAATATTGTTAATATCCGGCCCGAATACCTTCCTCTTCTTTATTTATTATCCCTCCCCTTATTTATATAATTGAATCCATCAAGTTCAATGTGGTTTTTGTCCCCATCCAAGTTCCTTCAAATGAAACAAAACTAAAACATTTATCATAGTCAATAAATCTGTACGTCGCCGTGGCGTCCCTACCTTCCACTCCGGCAACCTGGGTTCGATTCCCGGCGGGGTAGGGATTTTAAAAAATCTTTACCTTTGGTCTGGGTGTGTGTGTGCTGTCCCTAATGCTCACCTGACTGTACATTTCCTAATTAAAAAAATAGTCAATAAATCTGTCGGAAGACATTAGTTTTTTTTAAGCCTTCAAAGGCGCAGACACAACTATGCACTGTATGTAGCAAGCGGTAGCGAGAAGGAAGAAAGTATGTTTGCAAACCCTGCGAAACTACCGACTTTACTCTATAAGAATTTTTTAAGTCTTCAAAGGCGCAGACACAACTATGCACTGTATGTAGCAAGCGGTAGCAAGGAGAAAGTATGTTTGCAAACCCTGCGAAACTACCGACTTTACTCTATAAGAATTTTTTAAGCCTTCAAAGGCGCAGACACAACTATGCACTGTATGTAGCAAGCGGTAGCAAGGAGAAAGTATGTTTTGCAAACCCTGCGAAACTACCGACTTTACTCTATAAGAATTTTTTAAGCCTTCAAAGGCGCAGACACAACTATGCACTGTATGTAGCAAGCGGTAGCAAGGAGAAAGTATGTTTGCAAACCCTGCGAAACTACCGACTTTACTCTATAAGAATTTTTTAAGCCTTCAAAGGCGCAGACACAACTATGCACTGTATGTAGCAAGCGGTAGCAAGGAGAAAGTATGTTTGCAAACCCTGCGAAACTACCGACTTTACTCTATAAGAATTTTTTAAGCCTTCAAAGGCGCAGACACAACTATGCACTGTATGTAGCAAGCGGTAGCAAGGAGAAAGTATGTTTGCAAACCCTGCGAAACTACCGACTTTACTCTATAAGAATTTTTTAAGCCTTCAAAGGCGCAGACACAACTATGCACTGTATGTAGCAAGCGGTAGCAAGGAGAAAGTATGTTTGCAAACCCTGCGAAACTACCGACTTTACTCTATAAGAATTTTTTAAGCCTTCAAAGGCGCAGACACAACTATGCACTGTATGTAGCAAGCGGTAGCAAGGAGAAAGTATGTTTGCAAACCCTGCGAAACTACCGACTTTACTCTATAAGAATTTTTTAAGCCTTCAAAGGCGCAGACACAACTATGCACTGTATGTAGCAAGCGGTAGCAAGGAGAAAGTATGTTTGCAAACCCTGCGAAACTACCGACTTTACTCTATAAGAATTTTTTAAGCCTTCAAAGGCGCAGACACAACTATGCACTGTATGTAGCAAGCGGTAGCAAGGAGAAAGTATGTTTGCAAACCCTGCGAAACTACCGACTTTACTCTATAAGAATTTTTTAAGCCTTCAAAGGCGCAGACACAACTATGCACTGTATGTAGCAAGCGGTAGCAAGGAGAAAGTATGTTTGCAAACCCTGCGAAACTACCGACTTTACTCTATAAGAATTTTTACTACATTAATTTTATAGGAGACTTATTAACGATTAAAACGGAATAACTACCACAGCTATTACTTAATAAAACTTTGCAATATAGAGATAATGCTTATGGCTTGGAACATAATTGACGGTTGTTATATTTAGCGTGTAATATTTCGCATAACCGTTACTTTTGGTGCATGTAGTGCCGGCCATTTCAAGTTAATGAGTTATTGTTACCGCTTGTTTTATGGAGCGTTAACTAAGTGTATTAGAGTCCATCTAATGTTCAACCTTCGTGAAGAAAACCCCTAATTTATATTACAAAAGATACGACTTAGTAAAAACCTCCGTTGAATTAAGTTTTATAAGATTCATGATGTGTTCCGTTGAGGTTTATTCAAAATTAATATAAAATTATAGAATATTCACCTAAAAGGTCCGTCTCCTCAACTTAATTATCATTTAACTGTAGCGCTTTCGGGACTTGTCCCATCATCGGCAGGATTCAAAACTGGTGTTTCACTGAAGATCTGGTAGAGGGGGTTACATGTATTGGGTTCGTTTTCGTTAATCAGGCTGTCGTTGTGAGCTGCTTTCATGATTTCCATCTCTTCGAGTACGTTTATCTTCGCTGGATGTTAAATATTGAAAACACCCTAACAGTAATGCACAGAGAAAATAATCCAGCGAAGATAAACGTACTCGAAGAGATGGAAATCATGAAAGCAGCTCACAACGACAGCCTGATAAAAACGAAAACGAACCCAATACATGTAACCCCCTCTACCAGATCTTCAGTGAAACACCAGTTTTGAATCCTGCCGATGATGGGACAAGTCCCGAAAGCGCTACAGTTAAATGATAATTAAGTTGAGGAGACGGACCTTTCAGGTGAATATTCTATAATTTTATATTAATTTTGAATTAAGTTTATTATGACTATATTTTATGCAAATAAATTATTGGATCTCCTAGATTAGCATTAGATTCATGAGTTCAAATACAGGACAAGTTGATGAAATTTAAAATTCAGTTAGTATTTTATTCTTAGGAACATTTTTGGACCAAAAAGAGATGAACAGGCAGGTGAATGGAGAAGACTACATAACAATGAATTACATGGTCTTTATAGGAAGCCAGATATAATAAGAACAGTTAAGTATCGTAGACTGCGATGGGCAGGACATGTTGCGCGTATGGGGAATGAAAGACGTGCATGGAAGCTTCTTGTAGGAAAGTCAGAGGGAAAACGCCCAGTTGGTAGCTATTGGTCTTCTAGGATTCGTTGTATGAGCACATCATATATTTACAGTAGGAATAGATGTAGATACTCGAGCATATTTTACATCAGCTACTATAATTATTGCCGAACCTACTGGAATTAAATTTTTTAGTTGATTATCCACCGTGTATGGGTCTCAACTAACATATAGTGCCCCCTGTTTATGATCTTTAGGTTTTGTATTCCTTTTCACAATTGGTGGGCGTAGACCAAGAATGAGGTGGGAAAATAACATTAACTATGATTTGAGGGAAGTACATTATACAGGGAATGATTGGAAAGCATTAGCTCAGGATAGGGATGTATGGAGAGCTTATGTTCGCGCGGACATGAACCTACGGGTTCGATAGGAGTAAGTATTTTATTTTACTCTACTTTTTTTGGACAGCTACGATAAATAGCGATTTCAGGTAAAAAAAAAACTCTTTAAGAGCAAATGAGGGACATTTTGAAAAAAAGTGGCGGAATTTAAACACCTAGAAACAATACTCCAATCAGGAATGGTATGCAAAGACAGGTTTAGGGTTCAAACTCCAGTGCATATCAACCTGAACTAAGTTTCTCCCTGGTTTTCCGATTCGACAAAGAATCAAATAGACTAGTGGGTTGGAATTTCATTACCAAGACTCTTCATTATAATCGTCATTTCATTATAGGCTTATAAGAGAGAAATAAATCATTGAACATTCACAAGAACACATTACACACACACATGTGTGTGTACATATATATATATATATATATATATATATATATATGTCATCATCATAATCATCATCATCCAGGGATTAAGCCTGTTGGCTCGTTCCGGTTTCATGAAAACTAGAATTGTTAAAATTGTTCAGACCATCTTCTGTGTGAGCGTCCAACATTTTTTCTTCCGTGCGATTTATAATTTAGCAATAATTTTGGAAATCTTCCTTCTGACTTTCTATCAATATATTCTTTCCAGTCGTTCCTATATTTAATTATTCGGTCTGTAAGTTTGAAAGTATTTAGTTCTTTTCTTATATATTCATTTCTTTTCTTATCCAGCAGAGTATATCCTGCTATATTTCTTAAAAATCGCATCTCAGCTGCTTCCAATCTTTGTTCTTGTCATATATATATATATATATATATATATATATATCCATCCATAGTTATTCTGCCCGAAGGCAGGTCCTTCACTGCATTCATAGCATTTTCATGTTATGCTTGGCAGCTTTACTAGGGAATTTGTGTAGGTGTGGTAGCTTCCCGTTGCTTTCCACACCGGTGAAGGGTGATTGTGATGATGATGATAATAATGATAAGGGTGATCATGATGATGATGGCAATATGATTTCGGGGACCGTTTGGGCCTTAAAGTTTTCCCGACATCTGTCTTACAGGTGAGGAAGAACCCCGATAAAAACCTCACCCAGAAAAACTGCCACGACCGGGGATCGAACCCGGGCCCGCTGCGTGACAAGGCAGCACGCTACCTCGTGACCACAGCGGTGGACTATATATATATATATATATAGGTCCAAGGGTATGCATGCGCAATATAGAATCCCTTCGGCGATTTGGGTCGGAGAACTGATGGGAAGAGGGGGTCCTCTCTCTGGGATGATAAGAGACCCATGCTCGGGGAAATAAGAGTAAAGTCCACAACGACAACTAATTTTTAATAGGTTGGCGGAAGTGGCAACCCTCTAGATGGGGTTAGTACATCCAGGAGCTGGACCTAAAGCTTCGAGGTGGCAGCCCCACCAATCGTCTACTCTGCATAGCATTGGTACCGCGATCAGAGGAAAACACATTACTCGTATTCTTCACAATGGAAACTCGGACGGACTTAACCAAGGACGACCTCAGCGTAGAATTATTTTTCAAGAGGAAGAAGAGATGTCGGACGTCCTCGGAAGAGATGGTCTTAGATCTATTAGTGAAGACGGAACAGGCAACTCTTGCCTAAACCAGGAAGTGAAGTAGAAGATATATATCTCCTACTGGATACAACGAATTATTTAGCTGTAATAAGACTTAATATGTCAAAGTGTCTATAAATATGAAATAAAGTACAAATATGTGAAATAATAATTGTCTTCATATGCAGCAAAGTAGATGCGGAATATACTCTACAACATGTGACATGAATATTTTTGTAAGTTCCAATCATACACATGCACCAACAGACGCGAAGCGGTTTACTCTATGGAATCACGGTATGCAGCCAACATATACACGATATTTGAACTCGCGTTGCCAATGAAGCTAAAAGCTAACCTAACGCAATTTCAGTACTCTAACGATCTAACCTATGAAAGAATGCACGCTGATTTTATTTAGTGTAAGTTAAGTAGTACAGACTTTATGTTGGCTGCACTGGAACACAGAATATTCGTTAAAATCAATATGGCTGCCACGTCTTCATGTAGTTCAATATCGTGAAAAATATATTTAAATAATCGGTAGGAAACATGTAAAAATCATTGTAAATGGTGGAAAATAATTTAAAAATGAAACCAGAGAATAAAATTTGTTGGGAGTTTATGAAGTAATTTAAAAAGTCATGTCACATATTGTAAAGTTTAATTGTATATATAAAAGATAAAGTTTACTAAGTTAAATATTACCGAAGATGGAACTTGATTCCGAGAGACCTACACGTTTTAATTGTTTGAACGAAGTTTTTAACAGAAGTTTCTTTTAGTCAATGACGATTGATGTATCAAGAACTCATTTTTAAGATTTTAAGGCTCAACTGCACTTCTACTAGCGCTTGAGTTTTCAGTTATATTGTTGTAAACTATAGCTCTTCTTCTGTATTTACTAACATTATTCAATATTTTAAACTGTTTCAAACAATTTTTACAATATTATTAGGCAATTTTGAAGTATTTATTTAAATATGTAAATCACAATATTATGACACTGTTAGACAATATTGTGATTCTAACTGCTATTTTCTCCACAGAGTATATTACTTAGTCTATGATTTTTCTATCGCTGTTTTGCGTTATCGCCGGTTGGATCAGCGTTAGGGAGTGATATGTAAATGTATACCCATTTTTAACAAACGTTTGGTAATTTCAATATTATTAATACATTTTTTAACATATATTTGGGGGATTTATTGCAAATATTGCTCATTTAAATTTCATTGCGACGGATAGTAATCGAGGATGATAATCGATATGTGGTTCGATTGAGGGTTATCGCTGGCTCTATAAACTCTGGCGCATGCGCACTGTTGTTCTATAGGACTTTGAAAATATTTCACGCTAGTTTAAGTGCAGTTTTTCCGATTTTAACATTTATTAAAGTGTCCAGCCTCGGATAGTGGTCACCATTTCCGACTACAGTTCATGAAGTCCACTATTCGATCCCCGGTCGGACGATAGGAATTTTTCTTTAAAGGGAATTATTGCTACGGTTGCCCATGGTCTGGAATTTAGGTTAAGTTTAGATTAAGAGCTCTCCTGGCGCTTCAATATTATCCCATCATATCATCGGGGTAAGGTATCTCCGCCTTCCAGGGGCCCCAACTTAAAAAAAATTGATTACAATTCTGTTAATGCCAGTAAAGAAAGCCAGAAATGTTATAAAAGACATCCTGATGGCATTGGACAAATCAATTAAATATTTTATCAGTTAGAATACTTTTGTACGGAATGATTATAATTTGTTAGATTTTAATTAATTAATTGATTAATGCTAACTTACATTAATATGTTCCACAGTTGACATTAGACACCATACATACCTGTAATTAAAAAAACATAATTTTAGTTATGCAATGTAATTTTGTATAACGTCTTCAGTTCCTTGTAATTCTATATGTTACATGAGAGATTTAATTTTTTCTCATTCTGTGAACAACTAAAGATATCGGATGTTTCAAACTATGTTTCATTCCCGTATTTTCATTTTATTTCTGTGATTATTAGTTGACAGCAGTGTGTAGACATTATCAACTTAATAAAAATATACTGTATCATAAATGATAAACATTCAACCCTTATTCAATTTGCTGTTCAAATTATTTTGCAAAAAAATATAAATCAACTTGATACTTGATAACTCATGTAACACAAAACAAAATTGCAATTCTGCACATCAGTTTGGGGTGACATAACAAGCTCGAAGTTTTCGAGCAAATAACATTTGATTTCAAAATAAATGTTTCTATAAAAATCATTAAACACAAAATAAAGATTCCTGTTTGGTTCGCCTTTCGGGCTAAATGGCCGTGGTCCGCTTTTTTTAACTCGACTTTCGTCTACTACTGCGGAAGACATGTTCAGGAGATTCTGCGTTCTCTCTTTGAACTCCTCAAAAACCGGACCATGGCCATTTAGTCCGGAAGACGAATCAAACAGGAATCAGGACACACATGTTTGTCTTGATGAGTGGAAGAGAAGGCCACATGGCCTTAACTCCATCAGACTAAATAAATCTATTACATTCTAAAAAAGAAAAGACACAGGCTGTGAAAGCCTACAATTTTAGACAAAAATAAAGTTTTTTTATTCTTAATTCCACTTCACGACCGAAGAGGATAACATATGATGCAGAGAGTTTATTTTGTTATTTTATGTAAATTAAAACCATGTACTAACTCTATGGCTTATGGGACCCACAGGTTTCAATGCCGCTTTCCGTAAGGCACTGATCGATCTCTAAATTCTGTCTTTGAATCCAGTTCATATCTCCGATATCTAGTTCCATCAAAATATTATCCTCCCACCAAGCCCAGGTATTCTTAATTATTTGTTTCTCAAGAGTTTATCTTAAGTAAGGCCACAAGTGATTTTCCAATTTTTCGAGAGGATTTGGAAATTGAGAGAGGCACTTCTTAGGACTTTTTAACGAATAAAATTAAGCTGTTTACTCAAAAGTCATTATTTAAATATAGTTACGGGTATTTTTAAATATTTATATATTTAATGTAAACGATGATGTTTGAAAACAAATCAGAAATATGAGATTATGTATATTTACTGCAACTTTATCATATTATTTGCTGCCAAATAGAATCGCAATATTGCAAGAATGCACGCTAGTGGATAAATACATCATACTGTATATTATAAGCAACATTATAGGTTGTTAATTTATTTTTTAGTAAAAAACGCAGTAAAATCAAGGAATATGCACATTATTTGTTGTATTCAATGTATTTGTTGGAGAAAAATAATGCTCTGGCTGTTCAGAATGTTAAAAAGGGGAGCTTTCTTTATCACAAGAGCAGGAGCTGATGAAGAGAAATGGATAAAGAGCGAGGTGAAACACGGCTGTCATTGGTTGTAAAACAAAATTCGTTGAAACGTGATTGGTCATTGACTCCATTTGGGACATGAGTTAAATAGTCAATAAAAATTGTGAAAATATTTCTGTCACAATAGCTGCCCATCTCACTCTCCTAGACTTAATAATTACGACAGTATTATCTTGTTTTATTCTGTAGACTTGATTATTGCCACATACTCGTATTTTATTCTATAATTATTATTTTACATTATTCCATTTTATTTATTTTTTACAAGGTTGCATATTTCGAAATTTTTAACAATGATAGAGAAATTTCAAAATGGCAGAAAAATAGTTGACAAGCAATGAAAAATCAAATAGAATTCTTAATGAGCATAATTATATTTTATGATGATAATATTTTCCGGAAACTACTGCTAACAGATTATTTTTTATATTCCAATCGTAAAATTCTAGTTTGTTAATGAAATACTGCATTGCGCATGCGTAATAGGTCGTTACCTTAGTGCATTGGTATTCATTTGTTTTATGAAGACGTCTTTACACAAGTCTTCCTGGATCTTGTTACTTTTATAGCTAACCATCAATAAAATTCACTAAATAAAAACAATATTCCCCCAGGATTGCACTTCCGGCTTGCAACAGAGTTCAAGTTTGAATTGTACTTGTGCAGAATTGCAGTTATACTATTTGTATATAAAACTGAAAATATAAAGAATAGGAAAATGCTTTTTCATGAATTTATTTACAGTTATGTAGTAAATTAACAATGCAGTAGTATGAACTAACTACTTTGTATGACGTCATGTGTATAGCAAGTCTCTCAACGGCGAATATTGGTCATAATATATGTAAAAAAATTCAAACAATAAGCCTGGAATTACTTTATATGTTACACTGTCCAAACAGGTACTCTTTTTCTTGTATTTAAGTATCCACCTGGGCGTCGGTTTTACCAATCACATCTATTTTCATTCATATTTCTCGCAAGCTACCTCACCTTTACAGTTTCGTTCTTTCACTGCCACCTCTATAATGTATATACAGAGTGCAACAGGACCTCACCGAAAAAAATAATAGGGATGATAGGCCATGCAGAGAGGATAATTTTTTATGAAGGAACATATAGTCGCAAACACGTCGTTTATGAGTTATGCGCAGATGAAGGTTTCACCCGTAAGGGTCGGAATTGAATACAAACAATTGTACACGTATCAATTTATTCAAAAAACATGTTTTCACAATAAGTGTTCAAAGAGTCTACCCTGTGCATGTTTGATATCGTCGCAGCAACGATCGGCCAGCACGGCCGAGCATGGCAGGATTCTTTTTGACGTCATCAAAACACTTACTGTTTGAACACTTATTATAAAAAACATGTCTTTTTCAATAAAATGATACGTTACAATTCTTTGTAGCCAATTCCGACCCTTACGAGCGAACATCTTCATCTGCGCATAACTCATAAACTTCGTGTTTGCGACTATATGTTCCTTCACAAAAATGGTCCTCTGTGCATGGCCTATCATTTTGTCGGTGAGGTCCTATTACAACCTTGTATATCATCATCGTCATACGGTATCATGACAACTGCTGCCGTCTTCCGGAAACCAAACGCCATTGCTCTCTGTCCATCCATTGTTCTTCCTCCAATCCTCTGATAACCATAACCACTTGCACACATCTTCTATCCAGGTTTTCTTTGGTCTTCCTTTCTTCCTCCTTTCAATTGACATCCATTCCATAATAAGTTTAGACAATCTTTGCTCTGACATTATTTAGACATGGTCATACCATTATAATATTTTTTTCCTATAATGTCCGGATTCTCTTGTGTACTCATAATTTCTCCTTTTTCTTTATTTCATATTCTATCCATTCTAGATTTTCCAGCTGATCTTCTTAAAACATCAATTTCTGTACATAAGAGTATTTTCATTTCCCTGGTAAGAATTTGCCAAACTTCGGCACTATGTCTTAAAATGCTCTGAACTATGGTTTGATATATTTTTCTTCTTCTTCTTCTTCGGCTTTCCCCCACTTATAGGTTTGCCGTCTTCAGTTTCCATTTATCTCTATCATTCCAATCTCCCTCTTCCAAATTCCGATCTTCCATTATAGTTCTGACGTAGGTTTTCCATTTCCATCTTGGTATGCCACGTTTATTTCTTCCAGGGGGTCACCATTGGTATATATTTTTTGGCCATCTTTCATTTTCCATTCTTTGTACATGGCCATACCATTTAAGTGTTTGATTTTCAATCCTCTTAACAACAGATGTGGTGACATTCATTTCTCTCCAAAGGAATTCATATCTTATTTTATCCTGTCTTGTTTTTTTGGAGGCTTCTTCTAAAATAATCAAATCCAACTGTTCTAATTTTGTTCTTTTGTAATTCCGTCAAATGATATATTTTTAATTTTCTATTTTATATATATAGGCCTATATATATATATATATATATATCGGTCGCGGTGGACTAGCGGTTATGCTCCTTGCCTCTGGTCCCGAGGGTCGCTGGTTCAAACTCGGCCGGGGTCGATGGATTTTTTAGGATGGAAAAATTAAAGGAGCAAGTCCTCCGGGAGGGACGTTAAATCGTGGGTCCCGAGTCTGAAGATTTTCAGGCTCGTAAATATCCTTAAGCCTGAATGAAAAGGCCTCTAACCAAATTTACCGAATTTTCCCGTCCTAGTACTACCTTGATTTCCTAGATGTCAGTATGAGGCGGAACGTTGACCACGGACCACTCAAAACATCTATAAGAAAACAAGTGCAACTAAATTAGTATGGTTCAAATTCTTCCCTGAAGGGGAGAGCGCCTAAAACTCTGTTAAGGGAAACATGGGCTTACAAGATTACAAGAAGAAGATATATATACATACATATATATATATATATATATATATATATATGTTATAATTAAATGTTTAACATTGAGCAATGCAAGCTTAATATGGAATGATAAGAAAAATAAATGCCTGGACGGGATTCGAACTCAGAGATCCGGGTTCGAATCCCGTCCAGGCATTTATTTTTCTTATCATTCCATATATATATATATATATATATATATATATATATATATATATATATGATATGAAAAGAAAAATGAATGCTTGAGTCGGGATTTGAACCCGAGTCTCTAAACTCTGTACGTTTAGCGCTCTAACCAACTGAGCTACTCAAGAAATCCAACACAAACATACATTTTTCTTATATATGTAGTATTCTCAATTCACACAAGAGGTAGTGGGAATTCGTTCCAATACCATCTAGTGGCCAACATAACAGTTAAGCAATTTTTAAAGAGAATATTTTACTTTATAGCAGTAACGATTGTATATTTAGATGTTATAACTATATTTTTGACATTTGGCAATGAAGGCAAATATGATATGAAAAGAAAAATGAATGCTTGAGTCGGGATTTGAACCCGAGTCTCAAAACTCTGTACGTTTAGCGCTCTAACCAACTGAGCTACTCAAGAATTCCAACACAAACATACATTTTTCTTATATATATATATATGGTATGATAAGAAAAATAAATGCCTGGACGGGATTCGAACCCGGATCTCTGAGTCTGTACCTCAGCGTGATATCCATTACACTACCAGGCGAATCCAATTCAAACACTTATTTTTCTTATATATGTATTATACTCTCCATTATTACTAGATGTCGCGAGAACACTGTCTTCACTGCCATCTAGTAGCTGACTATATCAAGTAAGCAAATTAAATAGAATATTTATTTTACTTTATAGCAGTGACGCTTTATGAGAGTATAATACATATATAAGAAAAATAAGTGTTTGAATTGGATTCGCCTGGTAGTGTAATGGATATCACGCTGAGGTACAGACTCAGAGATCCGGGTTCGAATCCCGTCCAGGCATTTATTTTTCTTATCATACCATATTAAGCTTGCATTCCTCAATGTTAAAGATTTAATTATAATATATATATATATATATATATATATATATATATATATATATATATCCTTCTAGGACGTCTTCTTTTTCGAGTGCTTTCGGATCTAGATTCAAACACAAGCTTAATATCCCTATCCTCATTCATTCTTATGTGCCTCCATACCGTCTTTAAGAAGGAGGTGTTCAGTGAGGATACCAATTAATTCTAGAGAAATGGGAAAAGATGAGGGAAAGTGAAGTTAGCATTCGGTTATATCTTAGTCGTTCGTGTATTAATTTGTGAGACATACAACTACAGTATGCTTTTTTTTTTTTTTTTTTTTTAGTTTATGGTTTATTGAGAAATTATTATCATAGTACACATCTAATTGACTATGTAATTACATACACATTAATATAAATTATTTAAAAAATTATATTTGTTAAAATTGAAAGAATACATCCCCCCGGAACAGCAAGTTTCTTTTGCTTTAAACGCACAGCGTTTATTTTGTTCTGAACAAGTTGAGAGTAGAATTAAATAACTAAAATTATTATTTAAGTATTTCGTGAATTTGAAGAATATTTTAAATTTCATTTAATAGTGTCTAAAATTCAATAGTTACTTTGCCAATGCATCAGCATTTTCTTTAATAAATTCAGAGATTTGAAAAAAGTGGCAAAACACAAATTTTGTCTGTTAGTTATTTGAATGTGGCGGACCGCAGTGAAAACGGAATCTTGTATAACTGTTATTATTAGGTATATTGTATAATTAGACACACATTTAGGTGGTTTACATTTGTTCGTTTTCTTCTAATTTATTTAAAATATTAACTTAACTGAACCAACTGATGTATCCAAAAGGATACATTTCGAATTTAAGGGTTGCACTATGCTTTTATTATTTCATAAAACTATGATTTTAATAATAGTGTATTCCCCCACTCAATAATAAGGTGTACATCATTGGTGTAAAATTCTGTTATATTTTTAATAATTTTTATCGTTGTTCTAATTTTAGTAATTTCAATAAGTTACACAAATCTATTCAAACGAAACGTTGGTTAGCTAATTTTTGTTTTCCACGAGCGAGATAATAATATGTCGGTTCCTAGGCGGAAAAAAATGTGACGAGACAAATATGTTCTCCTAGGGCATAATACAGAATTACACTAGAATATGTGGAGAGAAAACATATACGACAAATACAATGCATCTGAACCTGTCCTTGTTAATTTCATTAAATTAAAGAAATTGGAATGGTCTGGCCATGTGCAAAGGATCTCAGCAGACCGAGCATCAAACAAGGTACTTGCAGCAAGTTTTGCGGGAATAGACGAGTTGGAAGACAGAAAAAAAGATGGGAGGATGGTATTAACCCTTAAATTCGTTATGTATCCTTTTGGATACACCAGTTGGTTTAATTAATTTAATATTTTAAATAAATCAGAAGAAAACGAACGAAAAGAAACCACTTAAATGTGTGCCTAATTATACAAAATACCTAATAATAACAGTTATAAAAAATCCGTTTTCAGTGCGGTCCGCCACATTCAAATAACTGGCACAAGACATTTGTCTTTTGCCAATTTAAGGGTTAAGGAAGATGCTGCAAACCTACTTGGGTGTCGCAAGTGTAGGCTTGACACGCAAAATAGAAATGATTAAAGCAGAAATTAAGGGAAGCCAAAACTCGAAATTGAGGCAATCAGCAATTGGATGGATGGATACATGTGGAGACAAGAGAACGCTAATCATATGCAGTATAAAAAAAAACATTTCCTTGAAATGGCTCGCCAAGTAAGTTACCTAGACCTTCCCTATTTCAGGAGGCCTGTGTCCTGAATGGGAAACATATGGGATATGGATATTTAATAATTCATTTATTCACTCTTTCTATGGTCGGTCACACATGTTACGATATATTTGTATTGTATTGTAAGCCTATGTTTTCCCTTTACAGAGATTTAGGCGCTCTCCCCTACAGGGAAGAATTTGAACCATACTAATTTAGTTACACTTGTTTTCGTATAGATGTCATTTTGAGTGGTCCGTGGTCAGCGTTCCGCCTCATACTGACATCTAGGAAACCAAGGTAGTACTAGGACGGGAAAATTCGGTAAATTTTGCTTAGGGGCCTTTTCATTCAGGCTTAAGGATTTTTTACGAACCTGAAAATCATCAGACTCGGGACCCACGGCTTAAAGTCCCTCCCGGAGGACTTGCTCCTTGGATTTTTCCGTCCTAAAAATCCATCGACCCCGGCCAGGTTTGAACCCGCGACCCTCGGGACCAGAGGCAAGGAGCATAACCATTAGTCCACCGCGGCCGATTATGTTACGATATACCTGTCAGGTAAACCACCACAGGTAAACCGGAAAGGTGTACCTGAACAGGCTAGAGCACACACATGCTACGGTAAACCGGTAGATTTTAACTCAGTCAAGAGATGGCCAGCAAACAAGAAGACTCTCTACTCAAGGAACTAGCCACAACTAAACTATATAGCGTGCCGGAGCTCTGACTCTCACACACACGCTCAGATCTACACGCCTGCACAGGTAGAAATAATTAAATTTCGATTCTTCTCCGGTCGTCTGCGCAGGTCGCTACACCCTGTTCAGTTTGGCCTGAAGCGGCTGGCACACACGTTTTGGTTCTTTACCGGTATACCGGAACGTGCGTGTCGGGCCTAAAAGAGAAATATACTGGAAACATATTAATAGAATATACGCGTGTAATCAGTAGGATAAATCAAATATGAAGTAAGATGTACATAGCAAACTCTCTTATTAACATTAAGTGTTAATGTAAAGTCTAAATTTGAAACTCATAAATTTTCAATTTAAAATCATTATCATCATCCTTCCATGTGTTTGTTCTAGAAGAAATATAAGATCTGAATAAAACGCGGTGTTCTCGTAACATCTGCTCCTCGGACGACCCAATGATACCTTGCTATGTATTGATACTGTGTCGTAACTTGACAAAGGCTAGGATTTTTATGCAATGCTTGCTAATACCCAGCGTGCGTTGCTACGCCTAAATAAATGAAAATTAATGTGCTTTTATGTTTAGTTGAATAAGTAAAGGGAAACATTTATATCGTTTTTATTATTGATTTCGTACATCTCAATGATGGATAAATCATATTTGAAGAGAAAAATTATACGCTCAGACCGGGTCTAGAGAACCAAGGGTCCCGGGTTCAAGTCCCGGTCTGAGCGTATAATTTTTCTCTTCAAATTTATATCGTAATTATTTTAAGATTCCCCGTCCTGATTAACTGGTATTGCTCGGGAATCTACTTATCTCAATACTCTTGACATAAATGAGCTAAAAGCAAAATTCTTTATTGTGAGTTATCCGTAAAAGATTACCCGCAATGTGCTGCTATGCTTGCACAGGAATCTACGTACTTGTCTCGATCTTCTTGGCATCATAAATGGTTATTGTGAGTTATCCGTAAGAGATAAACATATGCTGTCGTGGACTTTTTTGTAGAGCTTTTTGAGATATTCAATTCTGTGTACATTAAGTTTGTGTATTCGTTATGGTTTAGGCAGCGTAAACAATTTAAGCGTTCAAAGGGCTACTTTTTCACGTTTTCCACTACAAAAGACTATTTTTGAGTATTACAACTCTCTTAGGCCTATAGCTATGTTCATCCCGGGAATCTCCTGAATATTTTGAAAAAAAACCCCATCGCAATCGGAACAACGGTATGGCCGCGCATAAAGTACAAACAAACATTCTATTATGATCTTGAAGAAGATTTTCAGGCTATAGGCCGTGGTCGTGAGGCTTGTAGTTCCCCGAAGTTTCGCCAGAGACTGCGTCTGGCATCCACGAGACAACCCTTGAGGATGCCAGACGCAGTCTCTGACGAAACGTCGGGGAACTGCAAGCCTCACGTTCACGGCCTTACAGCCCGAAAATCTTCAAGATCATCATAGGAACTCCGGCCGTGAAAGTCTACGTGGATACAAACAAACATTCATTTTTATATATTAGATTTACATTGAAAATGTGTACTTATTTAGGTAATAATCTTAGTTAAAATCCGATACTCATTTTTGTTTGGGATTGAGTCGACTCCCAGAGATAAGATGCCACCAAAATATTTAGGCCAGTTTAAAAACCTGACCTCATCAGGATTGAACCCTCGACCTTCTTGTTTTGTAGCATACTGCCTTAACCAAATATGCTAGAACGTATTTCCTGCATGTTTATACTACTTCATTCATAAATAACTGGAGGTTCTGTAAGAGATCTTGCAATGAAGAACCCTACATCCAACCCTTCAGTTTCTTCCTGTATCTATATTTATGGTGTCAAGTGAGTGGAATTCTTGCCTGAAACCTTTCTGGTATAGCTTTGAAAATCCATTTCAGTATACAATCAGGTGCCTGAGTTTCTATTTTTTCTTTCACAATTAAGAATTCGTTCATTCATAGTGTTCTTCTCAAGAGCAGGTCTTTCACTGCAAACTCAGCATTCTCCACTCTTTCCTTAACTCAGCTTTCCTTCTTGTATCTGCATACAAACCATTTATTTTAATATTGTCTATCATCTGATGTATTTTTTCTGCCTCTAACTTTCTTTCCGTTGACCATTCCTTCTAGAGCATCCTTCAGCAGGCAGTTTTTCTTCTTAGCCAGTGGCCAATCAAATTTCTTTTCCTCTTCTTTATGCGTTATAGCATTGTTCTTCTTTCACCCACTCTGTCTAGCACATCTTTATTTCTTACTTTGTCCATTTTATACATTCCATTCTTCTCCATATCTACATCTCAAAAGCTTCCAGTCGCTTTTCCTTATTCCGTCGTAATGTCCAAGTCTCTGCACCATACAACCACACAATGCTACACTCCACACATAGCACTTCACTAGCCTTTTTCCTTAATTCTTTTGCCAAAGGTCCGCAGAAAATGCTTCTCTTCTTGTTGAAAGCTTCTTTTGGCCATTGCTATCCCCTGCTTTACTTGTTGACCGCAGTTCATGTTACTACTGATAGTGCAAAACCAAGTATTTGAAGCTCTCCACTTGCTCAATGGCCTCATCTTTAATCCTCATGTTTGTCTTCCTTCGTTTCTTTCCTATAATCATGACCTTCGTGTTATTTATATTCATCTTCATCCCATAATTCTCGCACTTATCATTTAGCTCCATCAGCACGTTCCTCAGTGTCATTGCATCTTCTGCTAGCAAAGCCATATCATCAGCAAATTTTAATAGTTGAAAAAATACATATACAATAATTTTACTTACTTACTTACTTACTCACTGGCACTATCGAACCCGTAGGTTCATGGCCGCGCGGACATAAGCTCTCCATACATCCCTATCCTGAGCCAATGCTTTCCAATCATTCCCTGTACAATCTACTTCCCTCAAATCATAGTTAATGTTGTTCTCCCACCTCATTCTTGGTCTACCAACTGGGCGTTTTCCTTCTGGCTTTCCTACAAGAAGTTTCCATGCACGTCTTTCATTCCCCATACGTGCAACATGTCCTGCCCATCGCAGTCTACGGGACTTAACTGTTCTTATTATATCTGGCTTCCTATAAAGACCATGTAGTTCATTGTTATGTAGTCTTCTCCATTCACCTGTCTGGTCATCTCTCTTTGGTCCAAAAATTTTCCTAAGAACTTTATTCTCAAATACTCGTAATTTCCTTTCTCCCTTAAAGTAAGAGTCCATGTTTCGCACCCATATAATATAACTGGTAGAATAATAGTTTTATATATTTTCAGCTTAACGTTTTTTGAAAGGAGTTGGGACATCAAAAGTCTCTGCAATGCATAATAGCAAGCATTTCCAGAATTGAGCCTATGTTTAATTTCTTTGTGCATATCATTCCTATTTGTGATTATTGTTCCTAGGTACTTGAATTCAGCCACTTCCTCAAAATTTCCCTCATTTGTCATTAGCTGTCCATTTCCATTATATAATGAATTTCTACGTGTGACCATATATTTAGTTTTACTGATATTTATTTCCAGTCCTAATTTCTTAGTGTTACTCAATAGTGTGTGCGTGTTGGCCTTTAGTATCTCCTCGCTATCGGCCAGTAGTACTACATCATCAGCATAAACTAACAGCTTATTAATACCATTGAGTTGTAAGCCTTCCTCATTCTCTAAAGATTTAATGGCATGCTCTAGTACAAAATTAAATAGTAGAGGAGATAGTGCATCTCCTTGCTTCAACCCATTCTGGATTTCAAAAGTGTCTGAAAGTGTTTGCCTACACGCACCCTACTCTTTGTGCCATTTAGACACATTCGTATAAGTCTAACTAACTTTTTAGGAATTCCGAACTCCAGTAGGATACTATATAACTTCTCCCTCTTAGTTGAATCATATGCTTTTTTGAAGTCTACATATAGTTGATGTACAGTTCCATTGTATTCCCATTTCTTTCCTAAAATCTGTCTTATACTAAAAATCTGATCTGTTGTAGACCTGTTTCTTCTAAATGCACATTGATGATCTCCTAGAATGTCATCAATATATACAATAATTTTATAAAATTAAATTCCAATTATGGAAAGTTTTATTTTAAATTAAGAGACAACATGTATAGTTTTACATTAAAAGATTAAACATATGTAATGATAAATTTTCATATATGATAAGGAAGTTTGTAATTCGTGGACGTTTATAACTTTAGCTATGTATAAACAAAAGGAAATAATATGTAATTATATACAAATCCTAGACTTAGTGATGACTCGAGGGATTCTTGTTCTTCGCAATGTGTTAAGAAGTTCTTCCCAATGTTTACTGGTAATCATTAATGTAGTTTTCATATAATAATATATTCATAAGTAATGCCACGAGTGATTTCCAAATTATCGATAAATTCACGACTCACGAAGTGAGGAGTGAATTTATCTAGAGAATTTGGAAATCAAGAGTGGCATTTGTTAGGACTATTTAACGAATAAAATAAAGCTGTTTACTCACAAATCATTATTTAACTACAGTTATTTAAAAATATTTTTATATTTAAAGTAAACGGTGATGTTTGAAAACTAATGAGAAACGATAGGTAGCCTACGCTTCTACTGCTTCTTTTGTTTATCACTGCAACCAGATCATACTATTTATTGCCAAAGGAACGCAATATTGTAAGAATGCTCTCTAGTGGAGAAAAAATGAAACACATCAATCTGTATATTAATTCATTTTTGATGTCGTATACATTTAAGAAAGTGCAAACAGTGGTTTCTTTTTTTGGTGGTATAATCAATTGCTACAAATGTTGACATGTAAGCACTATTATATACAATCTGGTAGCCGTATTTGTTATAGGCTCAGTCACTGCAAAATAACGGTCAGACCTGTTCAGAATATTAAAAAGGAGGAGCTTTGCTTAATATATGATTAATCCTAACGTTGATAATTATTTCGTGAAACACGTCTCTGATTGGTTGTAATACAGAAATCATTGAAACGTGATTGGTCATTGACTCCCATTTGGGGCATGAGTTAAATAGTCAGTATAAATAAAGAAACACTACTATGGTATGACCCCATATATACCGTAATAAAGAAAGATATCTCCAACAAACTTGAATAAAATAAAATCTCCGAATTTAATCTCGATCGTGTGGAAAATGATAGGTATAATCATCACGGGATTGAAACACTTTTTTTTTCCCCTCGGTAGGTGTTTAGTCCTCAGGATAAATTCCTAGACTGAAATATGTATCGCACCTCACGTAAGATCATAGGTTTCACACCTTGATGTATATAATACTGTTAAAAAATTCCGTGAAAAGAAATATGTGAAAACTACATAATTGTGACCTCCTTGATTTTCTATTAAATATAATTTACATAATCTTGTGTCTAAAATTATTTTAATTATATTTTATATCTCCTTCCTAGGTTGAGAAATATCATACACAGCAGAAACAGATATAAATAACAAAATAAATAAGTTTAATTATATAACAGGAACACTAAAAATAACTTTGAAAAATAAAGCCAGGAAAGACTCTATAATGAAATTATACAAGACAATGGCAGTGCCTATTATTACTTATGGTCCGAAACATGCACAGTGACAACACAACAATCTGCCAGGATACAAGCTGCTGAAATGAAATTCCTCAGACCAATAGCAGGATATCAAAGAACAGACAAAAAACATAACACAGAAATAAGACAACAACTAAAAATAGAGGAATTAAACTCAACAATAGAGAAATACAGAACAAACTGGAACGAACACTTGGTAAAGATAACTGAGAATAGAATACCAAAAGCAGCATACAACTATTCACCACGAGGAAGAAGAATTTTGGGAAGTCCAAGTAAAAGATGGAAAGAGCAGCAATTTGGAACCGGAACAGGCTAGTAAATAAGCCTAAACCGTGAAGAAGAAGAAGAAGAAGAATACTCTTCTCTGTCCATTCAATAGAGCTTCGTTATGTTTATGGGAAACCACAAGTAATAAAATTAGTAAAGTCTTTTAGATTGCTATGAGAAGGACATGTGGCACGAATGGATAATGCTTGTTGGAAAACCAGAGCGAATAGTTAGACCAAGAATGAAGTTGAAGGATAACATTAAACATGATTTGAGAGA
The DNA here is from genome assembly GCA_030220185.1 of Diploptera punctata. Taxonomy (NCBI): domain Eukaryota; kingdom Metazoa; phylum Arthropoda; class Insecta; order Blattodea; family Blaberidae; genus Diploptera; species Diploptera punctata. The sequence continues at coordinate 817,207 of JASPKZ010000458.1, read as the reverse complement.
TGTGATTATATATATATATATATATATACAGTGAATGACTGTAAAATAAGTGTTCATGATATGTATGTATAGAGGGCTTATTTCAGTACGAACATAAACCACAGATTCGATAATGCCCGTGAATGTACGTGTATATATATATATATATATATATATATATATATATATAATTAAAGAACAAAACAAGAAGAGATACTAGACAGAAGTCTTATAAAACATTGGCAGTTCCTGCATTACTTTATGGGAGTGAAACTTGGATAATGACAAAAAAAAATACAAAGTAGAATACAAAGTGTAGAAATGAACTTCCTTAGAAGAACAAAAGACTGCACAAGAATGAATCGGTTAAAGAATGAAGATATAAGAACAGAGTTAAATATATATCCGTTAAATGATAAAATCAAAGGATATAGAGGAAAATGGGTTAGACATGTAGAAAGAATGAACGTAACAAGATTACCAAAAGCAGCATTTAACTACAAGCCAAGAGGTTCAAGGAATGTAGGAAGATGGACAGAAGAACTGTGAGGCGGAACAGGCATTTTGCCTAGCCCATGAAGTGAAGAAGAAGATGAATATATATATATATCCACCGCTGTGGTCTCGAGGTAGCGTGCTGCCTTGTCACGCAGCGGGCCCGGGTTCGATCCCTGGTCGGGGCAGTTTTTCTGGGTGAGGTTTTTATCGGGGTTTTTCCTCACCTGTAAGACAAATGTCAGGAAAACTTTAAGGCCCAAACTGTCCCCGAAATCATATGGCCATCATCCTTATCATTATCATCCTTACCATTATCATTATCATCCTTCACCGGTGTGGAAAGCAACGGGAAGCTACCACACCTACACAATTCCCTAGTAAAGCTGCAAGCATAGCATGAAAATGCTATTATTGCAGTGAAGGACCTGCTCTCGGGCAGAATTACTATGGATGGATGGATGGATATATATATATATATATATATGTGTGTGTGTGTGTGTGTGTGTGTGTGTGTACGTGCGCGCGCGCGTGTGTAAACTAAGTTATATTAATTTCCATGTTGCCTAATGGTAACATTACGTCGTTATCTCGGATACAAAGGGCCCGGATTCGATCCCCGGAAAATTCACCCAGGAAGTTGGACATTTCTGGGGCTTTTTTCTGATCTGTAAGATAAATTACAGGAAAACAAAAGCCCGAATAGCTTCGGAACATCATCCGGTCTTCATAATCACGTATATCATACTCACATTGTCAGTAAGAATGAATGAGTGATGAGTCTTGTCTTAAGCGCTGGTGTCGCCTGAGAGGAAACACCAGCATTGATGTAGTCACTTCTCCGGAGAAATCCTACGTGTCCTATTGTGGTCAGAAAAATACTTGCATGATCCAAGATGTTAAAAACATCGCTCCCAACAGATCGTGTCACTGTAAAACACAAGGGGGATGTAGCGAATAAGGTACGGCCCTAATCTAGTATAGTGATTAAGAAATGGGATTAATGAATAAACAGAGAATTGAATATACTATAAAAAGTAAATGAAGTATACATAAATGAAGTATACAAAAGCATTCAAGAATAAAAGTGTATAAAACACTGGCTCTTCCAACTCTTTTGTATGGTAGCGAAGTATGAACGTTGAAACAGAAGGATATACAGAGACTTAGATCTACTGAAATGAGATATCTTCGGAGGACTGCAGGATACACACTACTAGATCACAAAAAATGAAGACATCTTAGAAGAATTACACATGGAATCTTTAGAAAACAAAATTTCTGATTATAAGTCAAGATGGATGCAACATGTTCATCGAATGGAAGATCACAGAATACCCAAACGAATGTTAAGATATCAACCTGCAGGAAGAAGAAGACCAGGACGTCCACTCAAAAGACTTCTGGATGGTGTTTCTCTTGAGGCCGAAACAGGTCAACAAATGGCCTAAATTCGTGAATGTACTATAATGATGATGATGATGATGATGATACATATTATTGGAAAAAGTTCCCACATGGAGCGGTAGGTAAACCTAAATAAAAGAGGTCACAAATATGTAACCCCTCAAATTAGACTTGAAATCCTTAAGCTGGGTCTAGCTTGAAAAATTACGTTTGGGAGAAAACGTCAAACTTCAAAATTTACAGTCGCGAATAACCCAAACTGGTAAACACGCTCCCTAGCCGTAAGAATATAATTGCAAATGTAGGTGCGAGCTTAAATAAAATATTTACGCCCTTAGAAGACATGTGATTGAATATTCTAACCAATCAAAATCGGAGTTAGGGTGTACGACCATATATGGTAATAAAGCGTCTTGAGTTCGATACAAAACTCATGAGGACAAATTAAGGGAGAAAGATCTAAATTATTTATGGTTAAAATGTCTTGTAACAACGATTATGGACTTAGGGAAAATTTCTCAAATTCATAAGTCATTTGCTAGTCCTCATTAGTGAAATATCGAAGGCCAGGGACATAAAAGTTTTATCTTTACAGTGTAAACTGCAGTTAAGTGGCAGAGATAGAAAATAAAGTAATTTAAAATAATTAGTTATTGTCTGCTTTCCATGCATTTCTCCTTCCGAACCCTATATAGATAGGAATCTCAGCGCTCACCCTGAAACAGGAACCGACTAGCTACCGAGGTAGGGCATCAACTATTTACAACAATTCACAATAATTAAAGCAGTGGACTTAGTGACTAAATTAACACCCATTTAAAATACTGCCCTAAGTATGGGATACTCCGTAGACAAAGACAGATGTTAAATTAAGTTATGTAGAAATATTTTAAATTTAAAGGTATCTTCTTGGTGGAACTAGTTGGACACTTGTCCTTTATCTTCATGTCCCGAATTATCTGGTTAATGTATTTGGGTTCTATCTGTAGAATTTTATGTCCGAAAGTCGTGGTAGACGAATCGGAGATAAAACATGTTTTTTCTCCGAGTTTCTATCATTTTACTCCATCAAATCTCCATTTCTCTACTTCTCCGCACCCATCTTCGTCATGAACAAATCCGTTTTAGGTCATGTGACCTGTGACGATAAACCTAACCAAGATGGTCTTGATCTTTCCACCGATGTTTTGGTCTTCTTTGTTTGTCCCTATGTCCAGTTGGAGAATATTAGAACGCTAATTTTGGAAATATATTTGTTTCCATTCTTCTCATATGATTTTTCCATTCTTGTTGGTATCTTTCTATATGTTCATCTGAACTTGGTTCTCAAAGTGTTTCTCTGATAAATAGTGTTCCCTTTGGCGATCTAGTCTATTAACTCTTCTCCACACTCAGTAATTTAATTTCAATTTTAGTTGTCTTCCTCGGATTCTACAAGGGTATCGTAAGTTAAGGCTTTCTTGTGACCTCACAGGTAGTAGTCTAGCGGGGTCAAGTCGGAGAACGTGCAGGCCAAGCAATCGGACCTGCCATTGCACCGAGTTTCAGTAACATCATGTCTGCATATTCTGCAAACTTGTATGCCCTGGATAACAGCAACACAGTACCAATGAAGTGCGTACACCTTGTACTGTCGTGAAGGATTACTACTGTACTGTGCAGGTGAAAACGTCTCTGCGCAGATCACAAACTCACTGAATATCACGTAAACAAACTTGAAGTTGACGTAGAACATCAGGTAAGAGGGGAATGACGTATTGACGTATAGACTACCCTAGTCAAGTCTATCCTAGTGAGTGGCGCCAAAAAAGCGTGTGAGGTGATTTTGCGTGTAGCGGAAAATCGGCACGTTTCCGGACACGAGTTCCTATGCTAAACTAAATCGCCTTGATCCCTACTACAAGTCCTCAAACTCTGTAAGAGAAATTTAGACTCACTCTGTATATCACTGACCTTGAATAATAGGAGCTTCATTAAATGTATACATAGACTATGCATTACACGGGGCACATAAAGGTTTTATTTAATATTCTAATTAAATAGTAGACACTGGAAGAACACTTGGCAAGGATGACTGAGAGTAGAATACCAAAAGCAGCATACAACTATTCACCACGTGGAAGAAGTAGTTTGGAAGGACCAACGAAAGATGGAAAGAACAACAATTTGGAGCCGGAACAGGCTAGAAAATAAGCCTAAATCGTGAAGAAGAAGAAGAAGAAGAATTAAATAGTAGATACTAATTTATATCTACAGGATATATGGAGAAATACTTATTATATTGTAAGGTTACACTGGTCAACATGATTTTTGTCTCATGAATACCAATAGTTGTACTTAATGCAGTTATTTATCGTGTTTTCAAATATGTATTCGGAATTTCTCCATCACCCACAGTTTTTTATTTCAATTTCAATTAATGGATTTAAATAATTATTTTTTAATAAAAGTTTTTCGTCCATTTGTCTATTGTAAAATAAAAAACCAAATGAGCTAACTGTGAAGATATCAGCTATGGAAAAGAGATATCAAGGCAAATGGAATCCTAATATGCTGGCCGATTATTGTTGGACCATCAAGAGGGATGCTCCACAGGCAAAATATTGCAGAAAATCGTCATTTCTTACTTTCTAGGTGAGTCCGAATGTTCGAATATTATGTAGTTACGAACGTAGAAAATATTAAAGTATTTGAAATTATAAATTTCTGTCTCTCGGAAACCTTGAGTGATGGAGAAAACCCGATATAATGTTTGAATTCAGGAGAAAAAATACTATCAAAATCACATATTTTTCTTTCTGAGACAAAAAAATATTTTGTTGTTCAGTGTTATTTGAATTAAAACTCTGATTTCTACTGTGTTCAATAGTATGCAGAGCAGAGGTGCACAGTACGTGAGAGCATCCTGCCTTATGGACGGTAGAGAGATGGTCATATTGACCGCATTCGTAACCTTGAAGTATTCCTTATAGGGAGTTTTATTGTATCGCTTGGTCACAAGAAATCCTTCGCCCAGTTATAAACTGATATCCCTGCATGGAGTAACGTATTATGTCATCTGTACAATTACTAAATACTGTATCGCATCTATTACACTTCATAGATGCCCACATCTAACACTTATAAAGTATGTTATGGAAACTCGAAGAGTTTCTCTTTAATCCCATTTAAGTTTTGTTCATATATATATATATATATATATATATATATATATATATATATATATATATATATATAAATATATCAAATCCCGACTCAAGAATTCATTTTCCTTTTCATATCATATTTGCCTTCATTGCTAAATGTCAAAAGTATAGTTATAACGTATTGTAAATATACAAGCGTTACTGCTATAAAGTAAATATTCTCTTTAAAAATTTGCTTAACTGTTATGTTAGCCACTAGATGTCAGTCGGAACAAATTTCCGCTACCTCTTGTGAGAAATGAGAATACTACATGTATAAGAAAAATGTATATTTGTGTTGGAATTCTTGGGTAGCTCAGGTCGTTAGAGCGCTAAACATACAGAGTTTAGAGACTCGGGTTCAAATCCCAAATCAAGCATTAATTTTTTTTTCATATCATATTTGCCTTCATTGCCAAATGTCAAAAATATAGTTATAACATATTGTAAATATACAAGCGGGGCACGCCGTAGCGTAGTGGTTAAGGCACTGCGCTACAAGCCAGAAGGTCGAGGGTTCGAGTCCCGGTGGGGTCAGGATTTTTAAACTGACCCAAACCTTCTGGTGGCACTATGGCCCTGGGGTCGACTCAGCCTCTAACTGAAATGAGTACCAGACGCTTGTTCTGGGGTAAAGGCGGCCGTCACGCAGGGCTGACAACCCGGCTGACATAAAGTGCCGATTGTCAAGAAAAAGTGGGAGTCTTAACCTCCTACTACCCCAAGGGCCTCCTGAGGCCTGTATTGGGATCACTTTACCTTTACCTTTAAATATACAAGCGTTACTGCTATAAAGTAAATATTCTCTTTAAAAAATTGCTTAACTGTTATGTTAGCCACTAGATGTCAGTCGGAACAAATTTCCGGTACCTCTTGTGTGAATTGAGAATACTACATGTATAAGAAAAAATGTATGTTTGTGTTGGAATTCTTGGGTAGCTCAGGTCGTTAGAGCGCTAAACGTACAGAGTTTAGAGCCTCGGGTTCAAATTCCGACTCAAGCATTCATTTTTCTTTTCATATCATATATATATATATATATATATATATAATGTAAGGGAAATTTAACAACTTTGAAACCCCGTCCATCATTTTGGAACACGATGTATATAGTGCACGAATGAACAAGTACCGACTGCTGGAAAAAAAAAAAATTGTAGCAATTGATTATACCACAATAGAGAGAAACTATTGTTTGCACTTTCTTATACGTATTATTTCCCAGGTATCAACGTTCGAGTAAAATACAATTGACATGTTTACATCATAGGGCATCAGAAATTAATTAATAACCTATAATGTTGGTTATAAACATTTTGATGTGTTTCATTTTTTGTCCACTAGGGTGCATTCTTACAATATTGCAATTCTTTGGCAATAAGTAATATGATCTGGTTGCAGTGATGAAGAAATGAAACATAACAAACGTTTTTCATTTATTTTCAGACATCGCATTTACATTAAATATATAAATGTTTTAAAATAACTATATTTAAATAATGATTTGTGAGTGAACAGCTTATTAATTCGTTAAATAGTCCTAACAAATGCCACTCTTTATTTCCAAATATACAGACATTCAGTATTTCTTCTTCTTCTTTTTTTAGTTTATAAATTATAGATTTAATTTACCAACTTGCATACTTTTTTATTAACTGTGTAAAAGCGTTTGATAGATTGTCAAGAAATAAAAAAATGGGAAATGATGTATGATAAAGGGTTTTCAGGACATATTGTCAAAGTTGTTCAAAGCTTATACTCGTATTTTAAATTAAAAAAATAATTGACAAAGGAGGTATAACGAGCAATAATACATTAGAAATTAATATAGGCGTCAGACAAGGATGCCCGCTATCTCTTGCACTTTTTAGTATACGAGCATATAGTTCAGGTCATTGTGCAATGGCAATCAAGTTTAACCACATATTTTAAAGTTGGCAATACAATTCTAAATATCATATTGTTTGCAGACGATCAGACAATCTGTAGCTCTTCAGAAAGCAATTTACAAATAACAGCGTATACATTAAATTAAATTAGCAAATAAATTCAATATGACAATCTCTGAAAGTAAATGGAAAGTAATGGCATTCAGCGGGAAAGACCACATGAGGTGTAAAATCAGTATTAATAACAGTACAATACAACATGTGAACAATTTCAAATATTTAGGATGCAATGTATAATACTACCAGAAGGAAGATATTAACATTAAATTAAATACGTTTTATAGAAAACAGACACCGAATAGTAGAACTTTGAGGAGTACATAATCTTACAAAATTATAACAGTGCCTGTCTTAACATATGCAAGTGAGAATTGGGCTCACAACCGTTCAGAGGGAAGAAAAAGAGAAACTGCAGAAATTAAATTCTTACGTTCAGTAGCAGGTGAGACAATTGTTGACAGAAAAAAGAAATGAAGATTACGAAAATACTTAAGTATTTTTAATTTAACAAATAGAAATAAGAACATGAGAAACAACTGGTATGAACATGTTAAAATAATGCCTACAGATAGAATCCCTCAGCTGTTATTAAAGTACAAACCAATAGGGCATAGAAATGTTGGTCGACAATTTACTAGATGGGAAGATTCATTAAATCCCACTTGATGTGTAAACAAGTCTAAATGCCTAATTTCACGAAGTAGAAAAAGAAGAAATTATAGGTTAAAATCGTTAAATTCGTATCTGGTATATGTCATTTTCATAAGTAATGCCACGAGTGATTTCCAAATTATCGATAAATTCACGACTCACGAAGTGAGGAGTTAATTTATCTAGAGAATTTGTAAATCAAGAGTGGCATTTGTTAGGACTATTTAACGAATAAAATTAAGCTGTTTATTCACGAATCATTATTAATAATAATAAGTTGGTAAGAGGCACTCGAAAGAGCATTAAGAAATATGCGTTATTACAATATTAACATTCTTTTTATTTGAATGTAAAACTATGCAGTTGTGAAACCATAAAAATCATTATTTAACTATAGTTATTTTAAAATATTTATATATTTAATGTAAACGGCGATGATTGAAAACAAATGAGAAACGATAGGTACGCTTCATCTGCTTCTTTTGTTTATCACTGCAACCAGATCATACTATTTATTGCCAAAGGAACGCAATATTGTAAGAATGCTCTCTAGTGGAGAAAAAATGAAACACATCAAACTGTATATTAATTCATTTCTGATGTCGTATGATGTAAACATGACAATTATATTTTTCCGGATTATTACCTGGGGAAAAAATACATTTAAGAAAGTGCAAACAGTGGTTTCTTTTTTTGGTGGTATAATTAATTGCTACAAATGTTTTTATATAAACTCCTGCAAGCGCTGTGTTGACATCTATGCACTATATACACAGTTTGGTAGCCGTATTTCTTATAGGCTGAGTCACTGCAAAATAATGGTCAGACCTGTTCAGATTATTAAAAAGTAGGAGCTTTCTTTAATATGGTAAATATAACACTGATAAATATTTCGTGAAACACGACTCTGATTGGTTGTAAAACAGAAATCATTGAAACGTGATTGGTCATTGCCTCCAATTTGGGGCATGAGTTAAATAGTCAGCTAAAACAAACTTCAGTTTAAAAACTTCTTGAAACATTATACAATATAGGCGTTTCAGAAACATGTTCCATCATCAGCATGAGTACAATTTTTATTTGCTGGACCATATTTTGAGAAGGCCTACATTGTACAATGCTTGACGAAATGTTTAAACAGAAGTTTTAGTTGAGGACGACTAATATACGAGGCACGAATTTAAGAATTCAACTCTCTCTCTATCTTCGGGTTTTTACAGCTGCTGCCGTCTTCCCGTGCCAAACCTCCAAAGCCTACGGTCTTGGGCATCTTCGATGCTTAGCCCTCTAGCTTGCATTACTGTCTTCATGTTTTCCTTCCATGTTAACCTTGGTCTTCCTCTTTTCTTCTTTCTGTTAGGATGCCATTCATATAGTTGCTTCGGCCATCGCTCATCTTCCATTCTTAAAACATGTCCTAACCACTTTAATTCATTTTCCTCAATTCTTTCAATTATGCTTTCTTCTGCTTCCATTTTGTTTCTAATTTCCTTATTTGTGACACGTTCTAATTTAGACTTTCTGGCACTTCTTCGTAAATAATCCATTTCTAGAGCTATTAGTCTATTCTTGTAGTACTTATTGATTGTCCATACCTCACTTCCGTACATTGCAAGAGATTCCACCAATGTTTTACCAATATATTTTTTTGTGTCTTTCCAAATATGCTTATCCCACCATATGGAATTTAATGATGATATTATTTTGCTACTCAATTCAATTCTATGTTTTATGTTCTCTTTGCCTATACCTTCGATGTTATCCATAATCATTCCCAAATATTTAGTTTGTTTCACTTGCTTTATTTGGATTCCATCTTCCAATACTAAGTTTTCTCTTTCATTGCTATTTATTGCCAGATATTCTGTTTTTTGTAAATTTACTGTGAGACCCCATGATTCATATGTGCTTTTCAACCTTTTTATCATGAATTCCATATCAAAATTGTCTTGCGCTAAAACCAGTTGATCATCGGCAAATTGTAATGTCAGCAAAAATCTATTGCCTATTGGGATCCCCATACCTTTGCAGCTTTGTTTCCATTTCGTTAATATAAATTCTACATAAATATTAAATAAAATTGGTGATAGACTGCACCCTTGTTTCAATCCCTTTGAGGTGTTTATAGGATTAGACATTATATTCAACCTTTTGCTTAATAAACTCAACGGTGGTTTATCACGAATTTGAACAGTGTTGATTTTACATGATTACCAGATAACGCACTACATAATGTAAAAAAAGTGATGCTGATATGGAAAGTATTGCTCCTTGCTTCCACAATAACCATTTGTTTAATGTACTTAACAAAAAGACGTTATGTAACAGCGACATCCCATTATAATGACTTCACACAATATTGAAGCACAAACAAATCTTACGAACTCAGTTGTACTCTGACATTTATAGAAATCGGAATTAGTTTTTTAAACACACACGCACGCACGCACACACACACGCACACACACACACACACACACACACACACATATATATATATATATATGTTATAATTAAATCTTTAACATTGAGCAATGCAAGCTTAATATGGTATGATAAGAAAAAAAAATTAAATAAATAAATGCCTGGACGGGATTCGAACCCGGACCTCTGAGTCTGTACCTCAGCGTGATATCCATTACACTACCAGGCGAATCCAATTCAAACACTTATTTTTTTATATATGTATTATACTCTCCATTATTACCAGATGTCGCGAGAACACTGTCTTCACTGCCATATAGTAGCTGACTATATCAAGTAAGCAAATTAAAGAGAATATTTATTTTACTTTATAGCAGTGATAAATATTCTCTTTAATTTGCTTACTTGATATAGTCAGCTACTAGATGGCAGTGAAGACAGTGTTCTCGCGATATCTGGTAATAATGGAGAGTATAATACATATATAAGAAAAATAAGTGTTTGAATTGGATTCGCCTGGTAGTGTAATGGATATCACGCTGAGGTACAGACTCAGAGATCCGGGTTCGAATCCCGTCCAGGCATTTATTTTTGTTAACATACCATATTAAGCTTGCATTGCTCAATGTTAAAGATTCATTTATAACATCGATAAAGCGCCACTGCTATAAAGTAAAATAAATATTCTCTTTAATTTGCTTACTTGATATAGTCAGCTACTAGATGGCAGTGAAGACAGTGTTCTCGCGACATCTGGTAATAATGGAGAGTATAATACATATATAAGAAAAATAAGTGTTTGAATTGGATTCGCCTGGTAGTGTAATGGATATCACGCTGAGGTACAGACTCAGAGATCCGGGTTCGAATCCCGTCCAGGCATTTATTTTTCTTATCATACCATATATATATATGTGTGTGTGTGTGTGTGTGTGTGTGTGTGCGTGTGATTCATTATTCTTATTACATCTACGTAAACAAAGGTAAAGCGATCCTACGGACCTTAAGGTAGCCCTAGGGGTAGTACAAGGTCAAGATTCCCACCTTTTTTTAGACACGAGATGTCAGTCTTGCGTGACGGCCGCCTTTATCCCTACATAAATAACTATACTTATTTCAGTTGAAGACCATAATGCTGACAGAGTTCAGGGCATTTCCAACCTCTAACCCTTATCGGGACTCGATTCCTTGATCCTCTGCTTGATAGCATATTGCCTTAACTAATATTACGCTACGGTGTGCCCCATTACAGCTTCATTGGGGTTATAATATAACCTATTATCGTCCAATATCCTTTGAGATTTTGTAGGCATATTGAAAATTTACAACTAGACTTTATTCTTGTAAAGGAGAAGGAAAAGAAAAAGTATAATCAGCCCGTGCCTTTAAAAATACCGACCTTTCTAAGCTACAATCATAACGTCACAAAAATTTAGAGTCTAAACTCTAAAAGCTTCACGACTCAATGAGATGTGTCTTCTAGTTACTGTAATTCTTATGATCCTCTACAAACCCTAGAAAGGCGTATCAGAAAGTATGAATCGCTCCGTATATAGATATATTCGTTCCTATCGTACGTCGTTTATAGTATATTACTTATCTTTCATACTTTAAAAAGGGGTTTTAATTAAATATATTTTAAAAAAGAGTTTTTTTCTTTTTTGTGAAGTTTTATCGAAAAGTTTCACATCCATTTTTGGCAAATAATTTCTTACTACAGAAATCAGAGGATGTAGGTATTTAGTATCATTTAAAAGAAATCTAAATTTAAATTTGCTTTAACTTCAATTTAACTATTATTCTTGACGATTATCTATGTAATGTGCATAATTTTTAAAATTACTACATATATTTTATTTATTTAAAAAACTATCGATGTTGTTTCAAAATACATACATAGAATTATTAGCCATAGTGTGTGGGACATGCAGTTAAAATTTCATGCTTCTATCATTAAATATGTCAATGCTATTTTGATTTGAATGTATTGAAATGCAATGGAAATAAAAGTTTGGAAACGCCAATAAGAAAGTTTGCATGCAGTTAAATTAAAATGTAGCATACATGCCCTCCTACAGTCATTAGGGAGACTTACAAGCGCCATAGGACACTGAGATTTCGCCAACTTATACTTTAAGGGATGTAGTATTTTTAATACAAGAAAAAAATGCTAAATTTGACCGAAAATGTCGAAAATTTCACCCATTACCCCTTAATGATTACATAAAACAAAACTGTTAAAGTTTTGTATGATTTTTATATTTATTTTAATACAAATTCGTTACTACTGTTTCAGTAGGCTTACTCTGTACCTTCTTCAGATGAATTTACTACTAAAAATGTACAAAATTTTCGAAAAATGGCTTAAAAAATCCAGATTTTTGAACAAGTATAATATTATTATTATTGTTATTATTATTATGATTATAATTATTCTTATTATTATTATTAATCTAAAAAGAGCAGTATATATTAATATAGGTTACAAGATCTATTAAAAGTTATTTGCCATATATAAATAATAATAATAATAATAATAATAATAATATGAACTTGAAATAGATATAATTATATATTGATTTATATTAATTTAAGCCTCTTAAATTTAATATATCTTTATTATATAATAATTTATATATTATTAGGAATATATATGACATATAGTTATATAATAAATATTAGGTTTCAGTAAGTTAATTATATATACTAGTATTTGTCTGAAGAATGTAAGAAGTACTGAAACAGCTGTAACGAATTTGTATTAAAATATATATGAAAATCGTATAAAACTTTAACAGCTTTATTTTATTTAATCACCAAACATTATTTTTGTTATTATTATTATTATTGTTATTATTATTATTATTATTATTATTATTCTAACTTTAAGGAACTTAGTGTGTGAAAGTACTAAAATCCTCTCTTGCACTAACATTCTTCAAGTTCAGGCATTATACTTTTTTTATTTAGCATTTTATAGCATGCCGGAAAATAGAATGTTTCTTCAGCGGAATTATTGGTTCTTTACCTGGAATAAAGTTGAGATTTTTATAGAGTTAGGTTGGTTGGAAGCCATTAAGATGCTATCACGGACCAGGCAGTCTTTTGTAGGAAACATGGAGGAATAATAATTATGAATATTTAAGTAGCAAGACATCACTCATTTTCATGAAACGTCTTAACGTTATGTAATAACACTAGCTTCTATTTCCTTTTGTTTCCGTAAAGAAAAAGTGCCAACTCACCGATAGCTTGTACTTAAAAGCAAATAATATTTTCTTATGAAGCACTTTAACTCTCTTAGTAAAACAAAATAAACCTTACTTTGCGTCTTTAAAATACGGTACTGCTCAAAAAATGAAGAGTTGCATTGAGAAATCATACATTATGCCAATTTCCTGCAAACATACATCTCGAATTGTTAGTAATTTTGTATTTTATTGCAGTGATTGTTGTTGCACATAAAGAGTTCGATATTCTATGGTTTGTAACTATAAAATTTTAATTTCCGAAACAGAGAAAGATATATACAAATAATTCAGATTTAATGTTTATATATGTGATGGCCTTTTGTGGGAAATGCCCTATACCTAGCAAAATTGTTTTGGATGATGACATTTTAGAACGAATAAACGAGTTTAATTATTTGGGTTATAATTTAACATTTCAAGATGAAGCTGATATATCAAAGAAAATCACAAATTTTACAAAAACAACGGGGATAATTAACAGTATAATGAAACCAGCTTTAGTACAGAAGAACACAAGATTACGGCTTTATAAGGTTCTTGCAAGACCAGTATTAAGATATGGTAGTGAAGCATGGACAAAACGAAAAAGAGATGAAAGCCGAATAACAGCAAATGAGATGCGATTTATGCGCCGAAAAGCAGGCTACACAAAGTGGGACCATAAAAGAAATGAGGAAATTATGGAAGAGTTGGATGTAGAACCCATTCTTCACCATATACAAAACTACCAGAACAACTGGAAAGCCCATCAACGAATGCCGTCTCATAGAATTCCAAAAGCCATACTTCACTACTGCCTCCCAAGGCAAAAGATCGCTGGGACGTCCAAAAAAGCGCTGGATGGAAAATTCGTCTTTGAGACCGTAACAGGCCACACGGTCCAATGCTTGCATGGATGATGATGATGTTGTTTATATATTTGAAGTTCCTTTCATAGAACATTTAGTAATGTACATTGTCCCTGAAGGTGTTACTGGCACTTCGCAGGGTAAGACGATTGAAGGTGCTGCCTTGAAGTTCATCGTCATAACCTCCCATTATATCAGCCCTAGTGGGAGAGTTACCTCTTCCGCTCTTCTCAGACCGTTGAGGGCTTTCTCCTTGTTACCCCGGAGATGGGTCCTTATATTTCGCCTTAAGGAGAGGATTGCCTCTTCCGTCAGGCTTAATCCCTGGATGATGATGATGATGATTATGATATTTGAAGTTTTATAAATATTGGCAGTTCGTGCATTGCATTATGGGAGTGAAACTTGGGTAATGACCAAAAATTTCAAAGTACAATACAAAGCGTAGAAATGTATATCCATTGAATGATAAATTCAAAGACTATAGAGATAAATGGTTTAAACATGTAGAAAGAATGAGTGTAATAAGATTACCAAAAGCAGCATTTAACTTCAAGCCAAGAGGTTCAAGGAATGTAGGAAGGCCAGTGAAAAGATGGACAGAAAAACTGTGAGGCGGAACAGGTAATTTGCCTAGTCCATGAAGTGAAGAAGATATTTAGTCCCGATTCGTAGCCGAGTGGTTAAGGTAAGATACCTTGGCGAAGAGCCACGGGACCTGCGCTGGTTCGGGTCTCCATGATGGAAGAAATTTTCTTATGGAATGACCAGTATTGAACCGGTGCTCACCCAGCATCGTGAGGCATTAGGGAAACTACAATAAGTAGCTACTCCAGTTTGAGAAAAATCAGATATAACGGCTGTGGGACCCGAAATGCTGACCACATGTCGCCTCTGCACTGGCTGGATGATCGTGTAACTGTGTGATTAACACATGTGGATGTGAGGCTAGCAGCCGGCTGGTAGGCCAAGGACTTTCTAGGCCTGTCGTGTTATGGAAAGACTTTATAAATTTAGCGTGCCGAAGTTAAGACTGTGTTACTTTTTCTTCTTCACAGTATCTAGACATAGCCTATAGGCCTTGTTACTTTAAAATACAAGAACCGCAGTTAAATTTTAGAGTATAAATAAAAATTGGTCAAACTGATAGAAGAAATAATAATAATAATAATAATAATAATAATAATAATAATAATAATAACTCTTAACACGCTGGCACTATCGAACCCGTAGGCTCATGGCAGCGCGGACATAAGCTCTCCACACTTCCCTGTCCTGAGCCAATGTTTTCCAATCATTCCCTGTATAATCCACTTTCCTCAAATCATAGTTAACGTTATTCTCCCACCTTATTCTTGTTCTACCAACTGGGAGTTTTCCTACAAGAAGATTCCATGCACGTCTTTCATTCCCCATTCGTGCCACATGTCCTACCCATCGCAGTCTGAGACTTAACTGTTCTTATTATATCTGGCTTCCTATAAAGACCATGTAATTCACTGTTATGCAGTCTTCTCCATTCACCTGTCTATCTCTCTTTGGTCCAACAATTTTCCTAAGAACTTTATTCTCAAATACTCGTAATCTTCTTCCCTCCCTATAATAATAATAATAATAATAATAATAATAATAATAATAATAATAATAATAATAATAATAATATTATTGATAATGATAATGATAATGATGGTGATGGTGGTTATGATTATGATGATGATTATTATTATCAAGATTATTATTATCATGATGATTGTTATTATGATGATGATTATTATGACGATGATTATTATGATGATTATGATGATGATGATGATACATACAAACCAAGATGCAATAAAAATATCATATTACTAATGTACAGAAAATAAATCTATTTTTATAAATTCGATGCTGAGAGAAACATAGTGTTACTCATTCGGGAAACGTAAGAGCCTATCTATAATAGCGTAGCGCAATGTTGAGCCATAGCCTGTCCCTTGTCAGGAGCCACCAGACCACATTAATGTAGTTACACAATTTGTCCTATAGATAGCATGAGTGGCATGCATTCAACACACCGATTTAATGAGACATCTAGCAGTTAACCAAGGTATTACTAGGACGTTGCTTAGAGGCCTCTTTATTCAGGATCTTTTACGAGCTTGAAAATCTTCAGACTCGAGAACTACGGCTTAAAGTTCCTCCCGGAGGACTTCCTCATTGAATATTTCCGTCCTAAAAAACCAATCGACACCGGCCGGGTTTGAAACCGCGACACTCGAGCTCGAGATCAGAGACAAGGAGCGTAACTACTAGTCCACCTCGGCTCAGTAGAGTATATGAAATCAAAAAAAAAAGCTTTAGGAAGAAAACTTTTTTTTGTCCAATGCCATCAGGTTGTCTTTTATGACATTTGTGGCTTTCTTCTCTGGCATTTAAGGAATTGTAATTCATTTCTTTGGTTGGGGAACCTGGAAGGAGGAGTTATGTTACCCCAATGACATGATGGGTGATAAATGATGACGAAGAGTCAGGAAAGTCCTTAACCGAAACTTAACATAAATTCCAAACCATGGGTAACTAAAGGAATAATTCGCTTTAAAGAAAAATTCCTAAGATCTGACCGGGGGACCTCATGAACTGCAGTCAGTAACCAGCTTCATGGACTAGTGGCCAGTTCTTGAGGTCCCGGGTTCGATTCCCGGTTAAATCATGGGAATTTTTCCTTAAAATATAATTATTCCAGTGTTAGCTCATGTTCTGGAATTTAGATTAAGCTTGGGTTAAGGTCTTCCCTGGTGCTTCATTATCATTTTTCAACCATAATATCAGTGGGGTAACGTAATTCAGACTTCCAGGTGCCCCAACATAAGACATAAATTTACAATTCCGCCGATGCCAGTGAAGAAAGCCATAAATGTCATAAAAGACGACCTGATGGTATTGGAATATATATATATATATATATATATATATATATATATAAATAAAAAAAATAATAATTTTCCCAAAAGTAGTCATTTTTGACTTACGTTATTTCTCTAGTGACCAATTCAAATGCTAATGCTATAAAATTATTTGTAAAACTATAATTGGCGAATTACACTGGTCAACATGATTTTTGTCTCATCAGTACAAATAGTTGTACTTAATGCAGTTTTTTTTATCGTGTTTTCAAATATGTATTCGGAATTTCTCCTTCACCCACAGTTTTTTTTATTTCAATTTCAATTAATGGATTTAAATAATTATTTTTTAATAAACGTTTTTTCGTCCATTTGTCTATTGTAAAATAAAAAACCAAATGAGCTAACTGAGAAGATATCAGCTGTGGAAAAGAGATATCTAGGCAAATGAAATCCTAATATGCTGGCCGATTATTGTTGGACCATCAAGAGGGATGCTCCACAGGCAAAATATTGCAGAAAATCGTCATTTCTTACTTTTTAGGTGAGTCCGAATGTTCGAATATTATGTAGTTACGAACGTAGAAAATATTAAAGTATTTGAAATTATAAATTTCTGTCTCTCGGAAACCTTGAGTGATGGAGAAAAACCGATATAATGTTTGAATTCAGGAGAAAAAATACTATCAGAATCACATATTTTTCTTTCTGAGACAAAAAAAAAAAGTTTCTTTTTTGTTGTTTTAGTGTTATCTCGGTCAACCACTATAGTTTAAATTCGTGTAAGCAAGTCGAGCTCGCCCTTAATATCCGCAACGGCTCAATTGTTATTCCAAGATTTCCTCTTATAAAAAGTCAGATACATAAAATAGCTAAACTGCATGAAAAAAGTGGACCCTGATTAAATAATGGTTAAGAACTACTGATATAGAATATTTCAGAACTTTGGTTTGAAAGGTAGCTAATAAGAAATAATGTATTTTTTAATGAACCATTCAGCCGGAATTCGTGTTAATACAATTACTGCATGTCACATCACGATTGTACTGTAATAACGTTAGAAAATAATTTTCACTCCACACAGCTGTTACATACAAATTTCTTCCGCGTATTTCATGAATAAAAATAGTCACTTGTCTCTACATGTTTAATTGCTACAATTAACATTACTACCTTTTTATGTTAGAGAATGATATTTCATTTGTCTTTAAAATTAAAATCTGTTACATTAAAGATGCTCTGACTAAAAAAAAGTAATTTAACAAAATGTAACAATTAAATCTGTCGATTTCAGTTTTTTATTATTAATAACACTAAGCAACAAAAAATAAACTTTTTTTTGTCTCAGAAAAATATGTGATTCTGATAGTATTTGTTTCTCTTGAATTGAAATATGATTTCGGGTTTTCTCCATCACGCAAGGTTTCCGAGAGACAGGAATTTATAATTTCAAACACTTTAATATTTTCTACATTCGTAACTACACAATATTCGAACATTCGGAGTCGCCTAGAAAGAAAGAAATGGCGATTTTCTGCTATGTTTCGCCTGTGGAGCATCTCTCTTGATGGTCCAACAATAATCGGCCAGCATATTAGGATTCCATTTGCCTTAATATCTCTTTTCCATAGCTGAAATCTCCTGATGAATGTGTTCCCCGTTTTATTTTACAATGGAAAAATGGACGAAAAAAGTTTATTAAAAATTAAATATTTAAACCCATTAATTGAAATTGAAATAAAAAAAACTGTGGGTGATGGAGAATTCCGAATACATATTTGAAAACACGATAAAAACTGCATTAAGTACAAATATTGGTACTCATGAGACAAAAATCATGTTGATCAGTGTAATTAGAAACTGTTTACTGTTTAAAACAAAATAAAGTTTAGAAACAACAATTCTGAGGAAGACTGTACGTAAATTACGGTTATCATCATCATAGTACATTCACGAATTTAGGCCATTTGTTGATCTGTTTCGGCCTCAAGAGAAACATTGATATTGCAGTAACTACAGAAACTAAGAAGAAACTTAAAGGAACGAAAGAAAACACAAAATTATGTACAAATATATAGCGGTGTCGACAGGAAAACCCATGGAAATAAAACCATAAGAAATAAAATCCAATACTACACTTACTGGAATGAAAGAATATTAGAGCTTCGACTGAAAATTAATAGAGGTAATTTGACAGTTCTTGGTGTATATGCACCAGAGGAAGGCCGTGAAGAAGATAATGAAGAATTTTATAAAATATTACAAGAAATTTATAGCAAAATTAATAGAAATGATTACATTCTCATAATAGGAAATTTAAATGCCAGAGTGGGCAATGCTCAAGTCAACAATAATATTGGAACATTTGGTGAACCAACCAGCAATAGGAATGGGACAAGATTAACAGATTTTGCTATCTACAATGAACTGAAAATAACGAATACCTTTTACAATCATAGGAACATACATAAGTATACCTGGCATCGTCAGGACTCAAAATCAATCATTGATTATTTCATTGCAAATAATAAGATTTTAAATTATGGTTATTATTATTATTATTTTTTCTTTCCCTTGTCAACTTTATATTGTGTAGCCTATAATATATTATGTATCATTAATCAAGTTGTAGATAAATCATAACTGTTATTGTATGTATAATTTAACCCTGGTGAAGTGGAAGAGAAGACCTTACGGTCTTAACTCCATTAGGTAAAATAAATAAACAAATAAAAGCTCAAATTAGAAATGAAGAATTATGAAGACAGCTGAGTATTTAGTCAGTAGGTGAATGTGTGCAAAGCAATATTTGAATGGAATCAAATGAATCAATATCATATAGAATTGTACGTATAGCAAGAGATAAGTCATTAAGTCGCCTCACTATGATGGTTGTCCAGCGGCTCGCTTTGTTTCCCGGCAGCAGTTAAATATAATTAAATACAAAGATGCCGGCTACCGTCATTATAATAACTCCTTATGTTAAGCATTGTCAAGCGTTGTTGCGCAGCACCGCTTTTATATAAACGGGCAACCAACGTAATGAGGCGATTATTATTATTATTATTATTATTATTATTATTATTATTATTATACCAGAGGAAGGGAGGACACCTGGAGGACCAAAAAAAGAGATGGGGGAACTCTGAATGGAACCGGTCATGGATCTAAAACAAAGAGAAGAAGAGGAGGAAGAAGAGGAAATTGTTCTTGCATTTGTTTATTTTTACTTTGTAGTAAGATATTCTTGAGGCTGAAGAGTTTAAAAGAATATATAGAAAGATGCCAACAAGAATGGAAAAATCATCTGAGAAGAATGGAAAGAAATAGACTTCCAAAATTGGCATCCCAATATACTACAATTGGACATAGGAACCAAGGAAGGCCAAAACATCGCTGAAAAGATCAAGACCATCTTCGTTAGGTTTATATTCACAGGTCACATGACCTAAAACGGATTTGTTCTTGATGATCATGGCGATGATGAATCTTGAGGTTATAGAGTTAAATACAATGTGCATCATTTTTAAAGCATAGTCTGATTTTTTGCCACGATCACACGTTTTCCACAAATATTCAGTAAATTATTCTTTTCAGAGAGAGTAATTAAATGCGAGACATTTATAAATATTTTTTAAATGTGTATAATAATGTCTTCTTGTAAGCCCATGTTTCCCTTAACAGAGATTTAGGTGATCTCCCCCTACAGGGAAGAATTTGAACCATACTAATTTAGTTACACTTGTTTTCGTATAGATGTCATTTGAGTGGTCCGTGGTCAGCGTTCCGCCTCATGCTGACATCTAGGAAACCAAGGTAGTACTAGGACGGGAAAATTCGGTAAATTTTTCTTAGAGGCCTTTTCATTCAGGCTTAAGGATCTTTTACGAGCCTGAAAATCTTCAGACTCGGGACCCACGGCTTAAAGTCCCTTGACTTGCTTCTTGGATTTTTCCGTCCTAAAAACTCCATCGACCCCGGCCGGGTTTGAACCCGTGACCCTCGGGAACAGAGGCAAGGAGCATAACCACTAGTCCACCGCGGCCGATTGTAGAATGATGTACAAATATCAAATGCATTATAAAATTCAATCAATCCGCAATATTTTTTTATCTTCATCTATTCTACGCGATTAGGTTTAAAGCAGAAATAAGCGACAATAAATTCATGAAACTGACAAATATTCTAACTGAATTGTTGAAATTCTTGTCTTATCAGAAATTACCAAGTGGAGAAGCATCCTGCTGAAATTGATAAGATTCTGCTGTAACTAAGGCACGAGGTAATTTATCTCAGTATTTCCGGTATGTGCAGCTCCGTTCCGGTTATCGAAGCCAGGTCCGATGACGTCATAACCATGGTGCCCCACTTTCTGCTATTGTGCACCATCTAGCATCTTCTTCTTGCACTTCGTGTTTTGCTTTTTAATTAATCCACTTCGCATTGTTCTCTCATACACAATTGCCATTTCAATAGTCGGTACAACCGTACCTTGTGCAAATTTGTTTATTATTTTCACGGGGGTCGGTTGTGTTCATTTGAATTTTTCTTCTTCTTCTTCTTCTGTTTCTTCCTTTCATGGTTTAGGGTCGAATGGGCTGTTCCGGCGTCATTCCATCTCCGTCTTGGTCGTACAGGGTATCGTCGTCCTCTTGGTTAATATGACAATTAGTTTTGATATTCTCATATCGCCCATTCTTTCCAAATGCTCCTTATATTTATGTCTGCAATCGGCTATTTTTTATTTATTGCAAATATATTTAAGGATATAAAATCTCTGACTATTGGTTCTTACAGGAGGGAAGTAGAACCTTTAGATACCTCGTCCAAGATTTCCGATTGAGGGTCTTTCCACTTTTCAGCGGTTGCCCTTTTACCAGCCGGCTGCTGGCCCTTCACATCCACATGTGTCAATCACAGAGGTAGATGATCAACAGCCAGTGTAGGGGTGACATGTGGTTAGCATGTCGAGTCCCCCAGCCGTTATAGCTGGTTCCTCAACCTGCCAAGATTTACGGTACGTAAAAAACTTCAAGTTTGATATTAGAGATATCTCAACTAAATTAGTGTTACCTTTCACAGACATATTTGAGTTGCGATGGTAAAGACCTGAATTGTTAAAGAGCGTCGTTAATTAAATTACTAATATATGCCTACCAGTGCTGGAATTATTTGTTAAGAAAAAAAATCGGCTTTGTAATTATACCTCCTCTGCTCCCAACTTTCAAACAATTAGCGAACTGAGTACATTCACTTATACGTACTATAATTTACAACAAATTACAGATCTAAGAAATTTAAAAAATATATATTTCTTCTGTTTCCTTGTTTAAAAGTTGGGAGATGTACTTCTAAAGCCAATAATTTTTCATAGCAAATAAGTCCAGTATAACTGCGACCTTCTAGGAAATTGGGGTACGGTATATGTTGAAGTTAGAACTTATTGGGATATCATTCTGAAGGATATACTAGCTAAACTACAAGTGATGGATTGAAGGGCTTAGTGCAATAACATGATAAGTCCCCATATTGTTCTTTCTGATATATAAGGATTTTAATGTTTCAAAGAGTTACAAATATTAATTGGGCAGGTTTCTTTATGCATTATGTGTCTATATGTTTAAACTCATCACTGGCGCACTTGCAAATAATTTTATGGACATTTAAATACATTCGTTTATTGTAATAAATGACATTTCTTAGCAAAATGTGGCTTATCATGTTACTGCCCTAAACCCTTCGATTTTAATAAATACATAGTAGCCTAACATAACTAACCCATTTAACTGATACAAAACGACACCCCAAAATAAGCTCAGAAAGAAATACCTATATGAAATGTCAATGTCATTAGCACTATTTCAAGTTTAGTTACGAATAAAAAGTAATTTATACAAAACAGATACAAATAAAATATGAATCTGTAATAAACTAGCAAAAACGAATTGTAATAAGCCATTTGTAATATTAATTGTAACGATTTTATTGAAACTTTATTCCCTCATTATTGCCAATTGATAAACTAAAATGCAAATTGTATGGTTTTATTTCTTATTCTTAATTTAATATCTTCTTGTTAGGTACTATTCGTGTTCCATACCATCCATGTTTTAAAGTGAAACGAGCTGTTAGGAGGGTTTGTTAAACTTTAGATCACATAGTCTACATAATTAAAATATAAAATTATGGAATATTCACCTGAAAGGTCCGTCTCCTCAACTTAATTAATTATTTAACTGTAGCGTTTTCGGGACTTGTCCCAGCAGGGCCGATCATGGGACAAGTCCCGAAAGCGCTACAGTTAAATAATTAATTAAGTTGCGGAGACGGACCTTTCAGGTGAATATTCCATAATTTTATATTTTAATTTTGAATAATACCTCAACGGAACACATCGTGAATCTTATAAAAGTTGATAGTCTACATACTTTTTTTTACCTTATAAGAACGTGAAGGGCTTCATGAATGAAGGATCAGATCGATGCCAGGACACAAACATGTAGGACAAAACACACCAGTCACTCACATATTCAAAACTAAACAAGGCGAACATGATATGAATGGAGAAATTAGTAGTAGTAGTAGGACTTTATTAGACAAAAAGTAAAATATTTACAAATATGGGTCGCACGGGCAGTAAGCCGTACGTGCTGTTGACAGTCCGTTACAATAAAGTAATAATTGCAACTAGTGTGAAAAAAATAAACAACAAAAAAAAGCAATAACATTACAATTACATAAAGGAAACGCAATAATATTACAATTAAATAATAACACAATAGCATTATACACTAAAAAACAATAACATTAAAATTACATAAAGAAAACACAGTAATATTACAATTAAATAATAACACAATAGCATTATACATTAATTAATTTATATATAATTATTAGGAATTAATGTTATTGCATTTTGATAACATATATTTATTCATGAATGAGTGTTGTTCTTATTTTCCGCGTTTTGTCCAGAAATTTACCCACGTTTATCCAATTTTCTGGATTTACCAATAACTCGTAGCATGCCAATCTTTCCCAATTTGAATTTAGAAATCTTTCCGGTAATAACTGACGTCTCCAATATTCTAAATCATTACATTATCCTAATATATGTATTGGACATATTCGCATATCGTGAGCGTCGCTAATTTTTTTGAAATTTCCATGCCCCTAGCCTAAACCAAGCAAGCCCTGACCTCTCTTTAAATCCTAGGTTGAGTATATACGATTCTTTTCCCCAGTATCATAACTGTTAAAAATGCATTTTAATAACATGAAATTATTTATTTTCAGTTCGCCTTACGATGAATAAAGTACTGACGATGCAAAATTGCCATTTTCCCTTGTAATTTCTATTCTGTACCTTATTTATCTACTTATAAAATTACTAATCAAATTTGTCAATCACATGTTGGTGAAATTCGTTTCCGTTTATTATGTTAGTGAAAGCTGCGTCCGTTTGTTAATATAAACCACTGTACATGGTAATGTAAAATTCCAACTTTCAGTCATTTTATAAAAACCGTAAAGAAACAAAATGAGACTGTATGAATTAATTCAGCTAACTCTAACTCATAGGTTTAATGCCACATTCGTTAAGAATCTCCATTGGTCCCTATCCTCTGCCAAGATATTCCAATCCACATCTCTTATATAATAATAATAATAATAATAATAATAATAATAATAATAATAATAATAATAATAATAATAATATTTCAATTCCTTCTGGCTTTTTTCGTGTTGAGACTTGAAAGTAGTTTTGAAGTTCCTTAGGACAGGTTACTGGCCTGACGCTAAGTAGTCCAGTGGTAGGGCTGCTACCTTTTAGTCTCTGGACAGACATTAAACAAATGTTAAGACATCAACCTGCAGGAAGAAGAAGACCAGGACGTCCACTCAAAAGACTTCTGGATGGTGTTTCTCTTGAGGCCGAAACAGGTCAACAAATGGCCTAAATTCGTGAATGTACTATGATGATGATAATAATAATAATAATAATAATAATGATAATGATAATAATAATGATAATAATAATGATAATAATGATAATAATAATCATCATCATCATCATTATCATCATCAGCAACTAGGATTTAGTCCAATGGCCTGCTCCGATCTCATTATAGGTCGAATTGATCCTTGATCCTATTCCGATCTCATTATAGGTCGAATTGATCCTTTCATCTCTTCAATGGTCTTCCCAACATTCTTCTCCCTTTTGGTTTATAATTATACATTCTTCTTGGTATGCGCTGTTAATTCATTCGTAATACGTGCTGAAGATAGGCATTTTGATAATATTTTATTCTTTCACAGAGATTAAATATATTAAGTTCTGTTCTTATATCTTCGTTTTCCTTTTTATCGGTTCTTTGGTATCCTGCTATTGCTCTCAACATCTTTAATAATAATAATAATAATA
Source organism: Diploptera punctata (assembly GCA_030220185.1). NCBI lineage: Eukaryota > Metazoa > Arthropoda > Insecta > Blattodea > Blaberidae > Diploptera > Diploptera punctata. The sequence continues at coordinate 791,705 of JASPKZ010000458.1, read as the reverse complement.
ATAATAATAATTATAATAAATAATAATAATAATAAGAGCTTTATTTATGCTGGTAGAGTTAAGGTCATAAGGCCTTCTCTTCGCCTCAACCTGAGAATAATAAAATCATATAAAAATACTTATTACAATTTTAAAATATTATTAAACTGTAGGGTAAACAAAAGATATGCGGATGTGGTGTAATAGCTAACACTAACAAAATATGGAATAGAATAGGATAAAGTTAGTCAAGCTTCCTAGACGAATATATATAGGGCTTATACAAAATGATGAATATAGTTTTTGTGCAGTTAATTCTTCATTGTGTGGAATTTAAGATATAAGTTAATTGTAAATTAAATAATGATACTTGATTGGAGCCCCTGACATGATTGGGAAGTGAGTTCCATGCTCCATTCGTACATAGGCCTATTGTGTAATATTTAGAATACAGACATGTCCTGTGCTGATACAGTTCTCTAAGAGCATCCGAATATTATCCTCCCATCTGCATCTTACTTACTTACTTACTCCCTGGCACTATCGAACCCGTAAGTTCATGGCCGCGCGGACATAAGCTCTCCATTCATCCCTATTCTGAGCTAATGCTTTCCAATCATTCCCTGTATAGTCTACTTCCCTCAGATCCTAGTTAATGTTATTCTCCCACATCATTCTTGGTCTACCAACTGGGTGGCGTTTTCTCTCTGGTTTTCCTATAAGAAGCTTCCATGCACATATTTCATTCCCATAGTGCCACATGTCCTACCCATCGCAGTCTACGAGACTCAACTGTTCTTATTATATCTGGCTTCCTATCTGCCTTCCTAATTATATTTTCCCAAGGATTTTCTAAAATATCCTGACACCTAATGTCAACGTTATTTCTTTTTTGCAAATGCCCCAGGTTTCGACATTCCTGGTGTTCTCTCCTGGCATGGCGTACTTGTAATCCACTTCTGAGGTTAGGGCGCCCCGATGATATGATGAGTGATGATGATGATAGTGGTGCGCCAGGAGAGTCCCTAATCCTAAGCTTAATCTAAGATGAATATGAATGATAATGATTGCGATGACCATATGATTTCGGGGACCGTTTGGGTCTTAAAATTTTCCTGATATTTGTCTTACAGGTGAGAAAAAACTCCGATAAAAACCTCACCCAGGAAAACTGTCCCGACCGGGGATCGATCCCGGGCCCGCTGCGTGACAAGACAGCACGCTACCTCGAGACCACAGCGGTGGACCTGTTAACATTATACTCGTATAAAAATATAGATTTAAAAATAAAATATTTGAATGACATTAACTGAGGTGTTCTTTTTTGTTGTTTTCAGGTGAGTGGATTTCTTATATAAAAAGAGCACCCATTCCATGTACGGTTTGATGGGATTTCTCCAGTTACATGCGAGTAAGGTAACAAGCACTGCCAACACATTTATCGCATTATTGTTATATGTACTACATGAGTGAAAAGACAACCATTCATTAGAAAGTTAATTGTACCTATCCCTCCTTCTTTGGTGTTTTAAATTTAATGGTGTATATCTGAATTGTGAAAATAATGCATATGAAATTGGATTGAATTTAGTACGAATTGAATTCGAACTAATACGATACTAAGAGCAGCTCATTGAGTTAATTTTGAGATCAAGAACTAGTTGATAATTTTGTTGCTGTAACAGCTAGAAAATAAAATACGTTCTTGCCTATTTAATATTTGATAGAAATATCTTCTCCTTCTTCACTTCCTGGTTTAGGCATTAGTTGCCTGTTCCGTCTTCACTAATAGATCTAAGACTATCTCCTCCGAGGACGTCCGACATCACTTCTTCCTCTCGGAAAATAATGTAAAATTGTATTTGGTAATCTACTTTCTTCCATTCTTTCTACGTGTTCTTTCCACTGTATCTTGTTGTTAAATATATTTTCTTTTATGGTAGATCTGCAGTTCTTCACGGATATCCTCGTTTCTTACTGGTCCATTCTAGTGCAGCCTTTTACTCTTCTTAAAAATTTCATCTCGGCTGCTTGGATTTTACTGTCTTGTTTGGTAGTGGTAATCCTAGATTCACTCCCATACAAAAGGACAGGGACTGCCATTGTTTTATAAAATTTTAATTTTATTTGTTGATCGGCTTTATTATTCAATGTTCTATTTATTGTGCCACAAATAGCTTGAAACTGATGAGTTTTATATTCAATATCTTTATCATATCCATAGCTGATATCACATCCTAAATATTTAAAGTGGGATATTTGCTCAATAATTTCGTCTCCTATCACTATTTTTGCACGCAGAGTGTTTCTTCCACAAAATGCCATTACTTTTGATTTACTTACTGAATTTTTAAAATTATAATCGCTACATATTGCATTTAGTTTGTAAACAGCCAATTGTAACAGATCTTATATATATATATATATATATATATATATATATATATATATATATATTAAAAAGAGTGAGAGACTACACCCTTGTCTAACTCCTCGATTTATTAAATTTTCTTCTGAACTTTTTCCATCAGTTTTTATCACTACTTTAGTTTCTTCGTATAAGCCTTGGACTGATTTTATTAGGTGGTGTGGATATCCTCGTTCTTTCATTATTTCCATAGTTTAGATCTATATATTCTGTCAAAGACCTTGATGGAAATATTAATGGTACATTTAGAAGAAACACAATTATATTTTATTTTTATTTTATTAATATCATTATGTTTTTGACTGTTTTGGTAACTATGAAAACAATGTGTTTTATGTGATATTCGACCAAAATGATATTTCTTTCTATTTCTATTTCAGTTCTCTCTTCCAACGTTCCTATCTACCCTCCCTTGGCTAAACTCTTGTTTTCTTCTGACCATAATGGTATTAGAGTACTCGAGATCTTGGGTTTTGTTTTCTTTCTCTGTCAGTTTGATGAGTTATTGACCGAAACTGATTAATTTATTTTCAGTATCAGTTTCCTTTCCCTATCATCTTTCCTATTTAGCCTCTCTTGGCTAACTCTTGTTTTATTCGACTCCGATGGTATTAGAGCATTCAGACCTAGGAGATCTTTTCCAACTTTCTCTTCTGTATATCTATCTTTTCTTTAAAAAATACTCGTAGCAACATCGTGGACACTCACCTTGATGAGATGAGAGGATTTATGTTGTTACCAAAATTTTAAGAAATGCCCACATACGCTGCAAATACATCAATGCAGCCCCGTTGCAATAAACACATGGTATGGAGTCATCTTCAGGTAGTGTGACTATGTAATGGAATCATGCCATCAGCTACGGCTGGAAACACATCCATCCATCCATAGTAATTCTGCCCGAAGGCAGGTCCTTCACTGCAATTATAGCATTTTCATGCTATGCTTGCAGCTTTACTAGGGAATTGTAGGTGTGGTAGCTTCCCGTTGCTTTCCACACCGGTGAAGGATGACGATAATGATAAGGATGATGATGGTGATGATGGCCATATGATTTCGGGGACCGTTTGGGCCTTAAAGTTTTCCTGACATTTGTCTTACAGGTGAGGAAATACCCCGATAGAAACCTCACCCAGAAAAAATGCCCCGACCGGGGATCGAACCCGGGCCCGCTGCGTGACAAGGCAGCACGCTACCTCGAGACCACAGCGGTGGACCTGGAACATATAATGAAGAATGATTGAAAAATGTTCTTAAAAAGAATACGATATTTAGAGAAAATGTAGTAATAAATATATTGAAAATAATATCCTGCGAACTTGGGTCACAAAATTAATGTAGTAATAATAATACTATTAATAATTCTTGAAATCCTGGTCGATCGCCTCCAAAAATCAATTTCTACTGCTTACAGCTTGTCGTATTGTTTTCTACTTACTGCCCAAGTTTCGGAGCCATATAATAAAATGCTCAGGTCCAATGTTTCTAAAATATTTTGAAATCAAGAGCGGCATTTGTTAGGACTATTTAACGAATGAAATTAAGCTGTTTACTCACAAATCATTATTTAAATGTAGTTTCTTTAAAATATTAATTTATTTAATGTAAACGGCGATGTTTGCAAACAAATGAGAAATGTTAGGTTATGTCTCATTTGTTCATCACTGCAAGACTTGATCATATTTATTGCCAAATAGGATCGCAATATTTTAAGAATGCACCCTAGTGGAGAAGTAATGAAACATATCAAACTGTATGTTATAATCAACATTATAGATTATTAATTTTATTTAATTGACAGCTCAGTAAAATCAAGGAGTTATATTCAGTGTATTTGTTGGATAAAAATAATGCTCTGAGCTGTTCAGAAAAAAATAAAGCTGATAAAGAGAAATCGACAAAGAGGAGGTAAAACGTGATTATCATAGGTTGTAAAAGAAAATGTATTGAAACATGATTGGCCATTGACTATCGTTTGGGGCATTAGTTAAGTAGTCAGAATAATTGTCTTCTTGTTTTCTCATATCACTTATAAAACCACAAATAATTAAATCACTTCCGTTATTATCTAACGAAATTGTTTAATATTCTATATTTCTAAGCGTCCTAGGTCTTTGATTTAATTCCTCTATATCGCCAATCTCTTAAGGGCACCCAGTACTTATATATATATGGGTTAATTTTTTTTCCTTTTGCTTAAATAAACTAGGAAGGTCTATTTTATCAATGTGTAATACTATTTTGTAGATTTTGGACATTTAAACACACAAAAATTGAGTTTGAAAAATGGCGTCTCTGTGTTCTGCAAATGTGCATATTTTTTGTTTTTTGCATTTTCCTTTAACTCGTATTTTTTTCATATTTTGGTACACTTTTCTCTGAAACTATGAAAGATAGGAGAATAATTTTGGCATGGATATGCAGTTTAGAGAGCTGCATAACAATAAGGTAAATTTATATTTGTGAAATAGAAATATAAGTATGCAAAATTTTTAACAAAAAAAATTGTTGGTCTCCGAATTTTTTTAAAATACGTAAATCACAATCCATATCTGAACACAAGCAAAGTTTATTATTGTCAAATGAACTATGGGCAATAGCGTACTAAATTTTGGAAGCATGGATAAGTAGTTTTTGAGAAAATTGTATCAAGACAATACTTTTAAGAAGTTAGAATTTTTTTTTAAAATACTCATGAAGAAATATGTCTACAAAGTTAAGCAGAGTGTCATTATGTTCAGGAAGACTTGTTTAATTAGCGACATAATTTTCATGCATATAACTTAAGAATGTCCACCGCTGTGGTCTCGAGATAGCGTGCTGCCTTGTCACACAGCGGGCCCGGGTTCGATCCTCGGTCGGGGCAGTTCTTCTGGATGAGGTTTTTATCGGGGGTTTTCCTCACCTATAAGACAAATGTCAGGAAAACTTTAAGGCAGTCCCCGAAATCATATGGTCATCATTATCATCATCATCATCATCATCATCATCATCATCATCATCCTTCACCGGTGTGGAAAGCAACGGGAAGCTACCACACCTATAATTCCCTAGTAAAGCTGCAAACATAGCATGAAAATGTTATGATTGCAGTGAAGGACCTGCCCTCGGGCAGAATTACTATGGATGGAACTTAAGAATAAGCTGAAAAGAAATATTTTTGAGGATAGAATACAGACGGCGGAGATGAGGTTCCTAAGACAAGTAAAAGGATGCACAAGACTTGATAGAATAGGAAATGAGGATATAAGAGAAGAATTGAAAGTACAGCCTTTATTGGATAAGGTCACGAATTACAGACAGAAATGGATTGATCATATGGATGGAATGAGTAAGGAGAGATATCCATTGTTAGCAAGAAATTATCAATCAAGACGAAGACGTGATGTTGTAAGACCTAGAAGACGTTGGGCTGATGAATTGTGAAGTCGGAACGGGCAATTGCCTAGTCCCTGGAGTGATGATGATGATGATGAAATATTTTTGTATGTTTCACATTTTTAAACCAAATTGCAAGGAAATTAGTACCGGGTTCCCTTAATATGGTAATAAAAAAAATAAGATTTATGAAATGTATTTTGATGAAAAGTAACAGCCATTTGGTGAAAGATTTTTTATAAGCAGTAATTCTTAGACTGATAGTAATATAACGGAAACATACAAGTGTTCTCAGAAATGCATGTTGTAAATCAGAAACAACCGTAACTAACAAAAAGTGCTAGTAATATAGTTTTTGTGGGATAGCACGAGATTGCATTAGAAAGTGCGTTTGCAGATGTGCAATTAGAGTCATTCAGGAGATAGAGAGTGGCGCTTCGTCATTAACAGGCAGTTGTGTTTCCTCCAGCACTTTGCAGTTGTTCTAAATCATGCTCTGTAATCATAATAACGTTATCCATAGAATCCATTGTAACTTGTATGGAATCCTATTTTATACATGTTTGTCTAAATTATATGCATTATGTTATCATGTTTATTGCCAACGTCACGATTTTCATCGTCTCTATTATCAAATCATTGTATTTAATTTCATGAATGGAATTAAACATACGCTTAGGCTCAACTCTGAAAACACATGCCAATATGCATTTCAGCGATTCGTGTCAACAAACATATGTCAATAGAAAGCAAAACCCGCATAAATAAAACGATAGTTCGACCAGTTATCGTATATGGAACAGAAACTGGGGCTGATACAACAAAAACTGAACAAATAATAAGCACGTATGAAATGAAGATCTTAAGAACTATTCAGGGGAAAACATTATTTGAAAACATACACAACACACAAATTAAGGACAAATGTCATATTCAAGACAAAACCAAATTTATTATAGATAGACGAAATATTGGAAAGGTCATATAGAAAGAATGGAAGACAACCGACTTGCAAGAAGAGCTAAAGAGGATAGATCAATGGACGGGCGAAGAACAAGAGGAAGACCAGCCAAGATATGAATAGACAGTGAATACACATCCAATACGTTTTTCTCCGAGGAGTGATTGTGGAAATAAACAGGATGAAAATCTTACAAATTATGAATAAGAAGAAGAATAAGATTCTCCTCATCTCAACTTCTGTAAATAAATAAATAAAAACGATATTCAGTCTGCTTTACTATTCCATTCCATTCCATAGTAATTCTGCCCGAGGGCAGGTCTTTCACTGCAATCATACCAGTCTCATGCTATTATTTGCAGCTTTACTAGGGAATTGTTGGTGTGGTAGCTTCCCGTTGCTTTCCACACCGGTGAAGGAGAATGATGATGATAATGATAAGAATGATGATGATGGTCAGATGATTTCGGGGACCGTTGGGCCCTAAGCTCCCTAGCATCTGTCTTACAGGTGAGGGAAAAAACCGAAAAAAAACATCACCCAGGAACCTGACCCGACCGGGAATCTAATCCGGGTCCGCTGCGTGATAAAGTAGCATGCTACCTCAAGATCACAGCGGTGGGCCTGTTTTACTATATGAATGCGAATCTTCATAAAAATGAGGTATCCTAAATAATTTTTATGGGAAACCAGGTGTAAAAAGATCAGTTAAGTTTCGTGCAGTGCGATGGCCAGGACATTCGTCACGAACGCGGAATGAAATAGGGGGATGGAAACCTTTTATAGAAAACCAGAAGCCAAACACTCAATGTTTAACGTCGCTGAGTTTAATAAGTTAGACGCGATGGTAGGACAAATGACACGAATTAGGAATAAGAGAGGGCCGTATAAGTTCTTATACGAGTACTAGAGGGATAAGGTCCCTACTTGCTATATAAAATGACGTGGGAGAATAATTAACGATATTTTGAAGAAGGTAAATTATGCAGGGAATGATTTGAAAATTTTAGATCAGTATCAACCGACTTGCAAAATTAGATAAAGAAGATACACCAATGGACGGGAGAAGAACAAGAGGAAGGCCAGTCAAGAGATGGATAGACAGTGAATGCACATCCGATACGTCTTCGTCCGAGGAGCGATTTGGAAATAAACAGGATGAAATTCCTAAAAATTATGATTAAGAAGATCAGTATAGGGAATTATGAAGTTCTTAAAGCAGGGTAGGCATGAACCTCCGGGGTGTTACTTAGTGCCAATGTGTTATTAGTTGGTTAGTTTATAATATCTATGATTATTATCAATGCTTTAAAAAATTCATTTCCAAACTCCATTGAGGTCACTATGTAAAAATAAAAATCGTACCTGAGATCTTAGTCATCCTCAGGCAGGTATTATGTATTTGAAATACTTTGAAGGCCTTTCTGAAGAACAAATTCTATCTTCAGCTTGTTAAACGTGTTCTTCCTAAATGCCTTCAGAATATTAAAAACAAATCTTACGTAGTTGAGGAGGACTGTGATCTAAGGTACGATTTTTATCATTTATGAAAGCAAGATTCCTTAAAGCAGCAATGGGGATTTCCAAAGTTGCTCCATCTAGACTTGCATATGAGTTAGCACGGGAAACTTTCTTCGTGGGAGATCTACGCACAACGTTCCTGCTACCAGCTCCTAAACTGGAAACTACATTGAAGGAGATAAGACAAAAGAAGAGAAAAGAAATACCGGACGATTTTCATGCAACAGATGCAATGATTAATCGAAACTGGACTGAGATACGCAATGCAATAATAAGACTGGCAGTGCATGGATATCACCACAAACTCTGCAAAAATTAAAACTATCATGATCCGTAAATGGATTGCGTGTGTAAGCTTTGTGATAGACTGTGTGCAAGGTACCATTTCAATGTCTGTTTAAAGAGAACAAAATCGTTGATGGCGTACAACAGAGACAAATCTAATGCACATTTTACGCGCTTCTCATAATATTATTAATTTTATTATTTAAACTTTTTAAGGGAAGGGTCAAGGGGAAGATTTAGATAGCACTTTTGTTAGGGGTAGATCCTACAGCTGGTCCTCACCAACCCAGGAGGAGCTATGCAATACCTTTGTCTCTGATGAAGCTATAACCAAGACCGTCCGTACGTGGTGAAGAACCACATCCTGCAAGAGGTGGTCCTGCTTTAACTGAATACGGCGGATCTAGACATGACTGTCGATAAAAAGCCCCAGCACACTTTACCCCAAGTGTGAGTATTTGTAAAGGTGTAGAAGAAAGAAAACTCCGGAATTAAACCCGGGAAGAGGACTCTCGTTAGCCGAGCAAAAGGCAATCTTCTAAAGAAAAGGGATTCCAACAGAAAACCTCCGTTCCTCCATGTTGGCAGTTGTGTGTCGGGCTGGAAACCCACCACGTAAAATGATCTTTCTCAAAAGCCTCACACAGTTAATGTGGACGGAATTATAAGATGACTTGGATTACCTGAAAATGGACATCTGCAAAGAATGACAGAGGATAGGATACGACAGATGGCACTGATGTATAATCCTGGGGGACGAAGATCTGTAGGAAGACTGAGAAAGCGTTGGGCTGAACATATGTGAAATCGGAACAGGCAAAGACCTAATCCGTGAAGGATGATGATGATGATGAAAGTTGTATGATTATCATAAGTACTGCCACGAGTGATTTCCAATTTATCTAGAGAATCTGGAAATCAAGAGTGGCATTTGTTAGGACTATTTAACGAATAAAATTAAGCTGTATACTCACAAACCATTATTTAACTATAGTTATTTAAAAATATTTATATATTTAATGTAAACGGCGATGTTTGAAAACAAATGAGAAACGATTGGTACGCTTCATTTCCTTCTTTTGTTCGATCACTGCAACCAGATCATAATATTAGTTATTGCCAAATTATCGCAATGTTGTAAGAATGCACCCTAGTGGAGAAATTTATAACCAATCTTATAGGTTCTGATGTCCTATGATGTAATATGTCAATTATATTTTTTTGCAACGTCGTTCCTTGGAAAATAATTCGTTGAAGAAAGTTCAAACAGTGGTTTCTTTCTTTTTTTTTTGTGGTATAATCAAATGTTACAATTTTTTATATTATCTCGTATGCGCTACGTGTTGACACTCATGCACTATATATACAATCTGGTAGCCGTATTTCTTGGAGAGTCAGTCAATGCAAAATAATGTAATGACTTATTGAGAATGTTAAAAAAAAGAGGTGCTTTCTTTATTATGGTAAACTTTAGTTGGTAAATTCTAGGTGAAACACGACTGTGATTGGTTGTAAGTAAAAAAAATCATTGAAACGTGATTGGTCATTGACTCCCATTTGGGGAATGAGTTAAATAGTCAAATCTAATTTTTATAATTTTCATCATATTCATGACTGTCAACAACTTTATCTCTTTTGTTTACACTTACTTACTTACTTACTCACTGGCACTATCGAACCCGTAGGTTCACGGCCGCACGGACATAAGGTCTCCATACATCCCTATCCTGAGCTAATGCTTTCCAATCATTCCCTGTATAATCTACTTCCCTCAAATCATAGTTTAATGTTATTCTCCCACCTCATTCTTGGTCTACCAACTGGGCGCTTTCCCTCTGGCTTTCCTACAAGAAGCTTCCATGCAAGTCTTTCATTTCCCATACGTGTAACATGTCCTGCCCAACGCAGTCTACGAGACTTAACTGTTCTTATTATATCTGGCTTCCTATAAAGACTACGTAGTTCATTGTTATGTAGTCTTCTCCATTCACCTGTCTGCTCGTCTCTCTTTGGTCCAAAAATTTTCCTAAGTACTTTATTCTCAAATACTTGTAATCTCCTTTCCTCTCTTAAAGTAAGAGTCCATGTTTCGCACGCATATAATATAACTGGTAGAATTATAATTTTATATATTTTCAGTTTAACGTTTTTTGAAAGGAGTTGGGACATCAAAAGTCTCTGCAATGCATAATAGCACGCATTTCCAGAATTGAGCCTATGTTTAATTTCTTTGTGCATCTCATTCCTATTTGTGATTATTGTTCCTAGATATTTGAATTCAGCCACTTCCTCAAAATTTCCCTCATTTGTCATTAGCTGTCCATTTCCATTATATAATGAATTTCTACTGTGTGACCATATATTTAGTTTTATTGATATTTACTTCCAGTCCTAATTCCTTAGTGTTACTCAATAGTGTGTGCGTATTGTCCTTTAGTATCTCCTCGCTACACTGTTGTTTACACTACCGTCTTCCTCATCGTGGTGTTCAGATTCCTTATAACACTAACGTCAACATTCGTTGATTAAAGTATTCACATTTCTGAGTCATCTGTTGAGTTAATTAATATGGAATTATACTGAAATTGAGATCACACCAACACAGGCTGAGGACAGGAAATCAGAAAGTATTTCAACCCACGCTACACGAAAACGTACACAAGTAAAACATTCACCTAAGATATATTCATTATGGAGGCATATTAATAACATTAGGAATTAATCAAGCAAATAAAACAAAAGAAGTAATCTGTTACCTTGAAGATATTCAAGTGTTTGCTGAACAGTAATATCTACAGGTGCAATTTCAAATAGTTAATACAGTATTTTTTTTTATTTTAACTGTCACAGTAATGGATTATATCTTTTTAATTTGAAATTACAGTTATATAACTAGAAATGAATGGAATGTATCATTGATACGCTTGCTGACCTTGATGAGGTTGAGGACATAAATAATGAATCTCTTTGAATATGTAAACTCAGATCAACGGATCTGTACCCCTACAGCGCTGACATCGTTCTTAGAAAAGTACACGTCTATGCTCACACTATTTCACAACACTCCCCTCCCACTATGTCAAATAGCAGCCACGGTAACTTATCGAGTAGGGATGTTGCCAAACTTCCCAGTGTCATGGCTATTGGATATGAACAATGCTAGGTTGGAGTTGAGTTGACAACACTGGAGTGCAAGTACAAGAGGGAGATAGAAAATAGAGAGCTAGGAATGCAGGGAGGGAAATGATTTGCCGAGGCAGAAAAGAAAGTAGGCTTTAGTTCGCATATCTTACGAGGGTACAGATCCGTTGGACAGACAATACATTTATTTACTGCGTTATTCCATTCCATTAACGCACTTTAACCTCTCACGTCACAGGTACTTTTACGTGTCACAAGCCTCGCAGAGCCCTACAGTGGCACGACCTGTCGGGACAGGGATTTTAAACTATGGATCTCACATACATTCTTTTTTTTTTACCAGACAAGGGCAAGGAGGATCTCCCCGAATATGTGATCAACTCAAATTAGGGCCTCCTCTGAGACATCACAATCTTAAGGCGGAGCATACCATCTATACACAACATGGCGAATATGATGATGATGATGGCCAGATGATGTTACAGCGTTATAAAAAACAGAACTAAACATATACTGTTTAAATAATTAGATTGTGTGGGATTTGCGCTGACTCCTGGACCTGGTGACCCAAGGACAATCTGTGAGGTCGTCAGGAGTTGAGCGACCTGACGTACTAATGCTCAGACTGGCATCAGCAACAAAGCACGTCCTCAGATGGTGCACTGGGGGAAAGGTCGGTGGATCTGCTAGACAGTCCTCTCGGCTAAGTCCAAGGTACTTGTGAACCATTAGATGAGCAGGAGATGAGTGCCCTGTCGTACTATTTGCATACCTGTTGGAGCTTGCGAGCTCCTTGCTGGCCCACAACAGCAACAGGACACGTCCCTGGGGGCAGACCAGGACACGGCTCGGACCAGCGCAGAGGGGAGCAACTGTGCTGGCTCCCGGCTAAGCCTACGGGCTCGTGGACAAACTGTGGGGTGGCCAGGAAATGAGCACCTGGTAGTACTAAAGTCTCACACTGTGGGGCTTGAGGATTCAAGCCCTAGCCGGTCTCACAACGGCTGCAGGATGCGTCCCTGGAGGCAGAACAGGGGAATGGTCGGTGGATCTGCGACAGCAATTTTCCTGAAGTCGCGACTCCAACACCTTCTCCCAGAGGTGTTGGTTTTATTTCCGAGAGCTTGAACGTGGACGCGATGTAGATAAGGGAGGACAAGAATCTGGGACTTGGGAGTATGGTCTTTGACCGAGGTATCCCAAGGGGTGGAGGCATGGGTCCAGATGTACATTCGATTGAAAAGTACGTAGCGTTACATAATTTATGTTTTTTTGTCCATTGCCACCACGTTGTATTTTATGACATTTCTGACTTCCTCCCCTGGCAATAGTGGAATTGTAATTATTTCTTAGGATGGGGCATCTGGAAGGCGAGTTTACATTTCCCTGATGATATGATGTGTGATAAATCATGCTGAAGCGCCAGGAGAGTTCTTGACCTAAACTTAATATAAATACCACAATGTGAGCATCCACGGGATTAATTCCCTTTAAGAAAAAAATCCTATGGTCTGACCGGGAATCGAACCTGGAACATCATAAACTGTAATCAGAAACGCTGACCATAACCCATGAGGCTAAATTGTTTCTTTCATAAGTGCTAATGGGAAACTTTTTTGTTGAGGAATTATCTATTAATCATCATCACCATCAACAACAACAAGGATTAAGCCCAATGGCCTATTCCGATCTCATTATAGGTCGAATTGGTCCTTCCATCTCTTCTATGGTCTTACCAACATTCTTCTCCCTTTTGGTTTATAATTATATATTCTTCTTGGTATGCGCTGTTCATTCATTCGTAATACGTGCTGAAGATAAGCATTTTGATAGTATTTTATTCTTTCACAGTGATTAAATATATTAACCCTCAGGGGTCCTCATCTAGGGGATATGTGGATGGCGACCACAAGGTGCCCAAGCTGTGCAAAACATTTCTTCCACTTACTTGTGTTTTGCACTCTTTTAACTTTACTATCTAACCTCTCTTGGTTAACTCTTGTTTTTTCGACCCCGACGCTATTAGGGCATCCGAGGCTAGGGAGTCTTTCCTTTCTTCCATTTCTTCTTTCCTTTATTTTCTTTTCTTCTCCAGAAAAGCCTGACCAGAGGCTATAAGATGGCAGCCCCATCACTGGTCTTGTCTTCCTTTGGCCAGCAACCAATCGAAGGGACTATTATTATGCTTTCAAGTCTTATATGAGAATTTCCCTCAAACGCTGGAGGGAAAATTTCTATAGGATCGTAACGGGCCTTGGCCTAATACTTGGAAGGAAGAAGAAGAAGAAGTTCTGTTCTTATACGAGTATCTTCGTTTTTCTTTTTATCGGTCCTTTGGTATCCTGCTATTGCTCTCAACATCTTCATTTCAGCAGCCTCTATTAATTTGAATTGCATAAATATATTTATGGCACGAATGCAATTTACACCCTAAATATATTATAAAACTCCTTGGTCCTTGGCCTACTAGCAGCTGCTGGTTCCATGTCCACATGTGTCAAAGATGGACGATCTTCCAGCCAGTATAAGGATGGCATACGGCCACTCATTACATCTTGTTTCCTCAACCTCTAGCCGTCACTTATTGTAACTCCCAATTCCTCTTGATGCTAGGTGGTGGCACTGGTCCTACACTGCTCTAAATTCCGTGACAACATTTATTCCCCCCATTAGGACTTGAACCAGCGCTAGTCCTGTAGCTCTGAATGAAGACTCGGCTCTGGCGCGGGACGAATATATTATTATTACAAGCGTTTAAACGTTTTCGTTTTATAGTTCCTGAAGGAAAAAGCATTTGTATATATATATATATATATATATATATATCATCATCTGCATTCATGGATTAGGTCTGTTGACCCGTTCCGACTTCAGACCATCTCTTTCTAGGTCTGCTGAAGTTTATGAGTAAGTTATTTTTTACTAGTAGAGGTTACCAGCCTCTAGCCAAACCTCTCTTCCTGGAGGGCAGGGAACTGCAATTTCGGAGTGTTCGTCTCCTAGAGAAGTTGCCTTCACTATGGCTTTGGGGACTTCTCTTCTCCCCACGTAACCCTGTGGACGGGGCCCTACCCAGGTACTACCCACTGGGCGAGTGGGACCTGGAGCTCACAAAAGGGCAGAGGGGCCTATCCCTGCAATGGACTACCTCTTTCAAGGGTACCACTCTGTTACCCTAAATATATATATGTATATATTAGCTAATACCCGGCGTGCCTAAGTAAATTATATATTAAATGTTAATTAAATTGTATGGTATTCGCCGAGATGAACCAAACATGGCGGTTGTTAGTTTTTTAATTTCGGATTTCAGGTAAAGCTTCACTTCTAATTGTCAGATTTCGCTTATTTTCGGTTTATTTTAATGGGATATACTGAGTTTCGTTGTGAAACGTCAAAAGTTGTGATCGCTAGAGCGATTTTTAAATGTTCACTTCAAGTGAACTCCTACACCTATATGGTTTTAGCGGGTCCAGTTGAGAATCAAAACCATCCATGCACCCACTCAAATACACACCATTTTTTTTATCAAAATCGGGCCACTCGTTTAGGCAGTTTCGGATTTCAGGTAAAATGTCACGTCTAATTATCGGATTTTTCTCGTAGACTGCAATGGGCAGGACATGTTGCACGTATGGGGAATGAAAGACATGCATGGAAGTTTCTTGTAGGAATGCCAGAGGGAAAACGCCCAGTTGGTAGACCAAGAATGAGGTGGAAGAATAACATTAACTATGATTTGAGGAAGTAGATTATACAGGGAATGATTGGAAAGCATTAGCTCAGGATAGGGATGTATGGAGAGCTTATGTCCGCGCGGCCATGAACCTACGGGTTCGATAGTGCCAGTGAGTAAGTAAGTAAGTAAGTATTATCGGATTTTGTTAATTTTTGCATAATACCTACCTCGGTTTATTTTAATAGGGTGTCATGTTCAGTCAGAACCCAGTTTTCTAAATTAACACCGGTTTAATTAGAGTTTCATACAATCTGGTTTTTGTTTCACGTGTCAAATATTTTGAATTGAAATATTTTATTGAAAAAAAAATAACATTTCTTAGCATTTTGTATTGTTTTATTTATTTCCTTCTGGATATTATTATGTTTACTTGATCCCGTTAAACATGAGTTCATAAATTAAACGGTTATGAAGTAATGTCAATTTTACTGTTTGGCACTCGCTGATAGTAAGTGTCAATTCTAACAAACCCTTCACAGTCAGATTCAATTCGCTACTATACAGAACAAGAGGACGATAGACTTAACCTTAAATTGGCGAAACAATAATTTCATCTGCATCTTATTTAAATGGTCCGGACCGCAAAGAAAACAAGATCGTGGAAAACGCTAGATTATTATAGTACACCTGCTAATACCCGGCGTGCGCTGCTACGCCTAAATAAACGATAATGTGTTTTTGCATTTAGTTGAGTAAGTAAAAGGAAAAATAATTATGAATTTATATCATTATTTTTAGATACCTCGTGTTGTTTACCCGGCGTTGCCCAGGAATCTACATATCCCGATGTACTTGACATAAATTAACTAAAAGACAAAATTCGTTATTTTGAGTTATCCGTAAAAGAATACCCGCCGTGATCTGTTCTGTTTGCTCGGGAATCTACTCATCCCGATCTTCTTGGCATCAATGAAAGACAAAAATGGTTACTGTGAGGTATGCGTAAACGGAAAACATGTGCTGTCACGGACTTTTTCGTTGAGTTTTTTGAGATATTCAATTCTGTGTATATTAATTTTGTGTATTTGTTATGGTTTAGGCAGAGTACGCCATTTAAGCGTCAAAAAAGTTTTTTTGCACGTTTTCACTACAAAGAGTAATTTTCAAGGGTGTACGACTTGAGTATCACAACTATCTTATAGCCTATGTTCATCCCGGGAATCTCTTGAACATTTTGCTAAAAGCCCCATTACAATCGTATAAACGATAAAGCATAGCATAAAATACAAACAAACAAGCATTAATTTTTATATATCTCCCCTCCCTTTATCACTACCTAAGTTTAACATATTACTTATTAGGTACGTGCTAAATGTATCTTAGGCCATGATGGAAACATGACTTTTCGGGAGTGGATTTTCAATCCAGATCACATATTTCGACCAAACAAGTATGTGGTGAGGAATTTCCTAGATGAGTGATTGCTTCAATAACTGAGTAATTTCCGAAACAACAAGAACCTGTAAGTCGGGGCACGGGGCACATTAATATTAAACAAGACGAATATGATATGGGTGTTTAATATGACCAGAATGTGGTAGGGGCTGTTTAAATCTTAAAGTTCCGACATAGACGCAAGACTTGGAGGAAAAACCCCAAAAAAATCTCTCACAAGAAACTTATTCCGACGAGGGATCGAACCCAGCCCCATCGCGTCGTGGGAGAGTTGTTCCCCTAGACCACACCGGTGGATAGTTTATTTTTAAAAGCTGAAATCGAACTACTTTTTTTTAAACCATCGTGGATTTCTTATTTCAGTAATACAGTGTGTTCCATTCAAAGCTCCCTCATTTTAATTAATCATAACTCTCAAAGTATGCGGAATTATCAAATGAGGTTGATATTAAAAGAAAGAGAAACTCAAATAATTTATTTTTGTTTTCATTGTTGCAGTTAATTCATCTGTCGCATGTTGGACAACAATGACATAAAACCACATTAGCCAGACATCACTCCACTGGACTTCTTCCTCTGGGGGTATGAAAAAGACCGTGTGTTTGCAACTCCAGTACAAGATCTTCATGATTTACGATCCCGTATCATTGACACAATTGCAAGAGTACCAATGGACAAGTAGGACAGAATGTGGCATGAATGAATCGAATACAGACTTGATATTATTCGTGCTACTAATGGTGCACATATAGAGGTGTTTCAGTGTGTGTGGCAATGAAAATTCCTCGAGTTTCTGTTTCGTTTAATACCAGCCTCGTTTCATAATGCCGCATACTTTGTTAGTTATGATTAATTAAAATGTGGAAGGTTTGAATGGAACATCCTGTATATTCTGAGTTCATTCATTCTAACATGTCAAACATTCCAATTCATTTCTCTTCGGAACTTCTTTAGAATCCTTTTCTATTTTATAACTTTTTTAAAATTAATTAATAGAAATAATAATAAAGAGGGCTGTCTTAGCGTAGTTGGTTAAGGTAATACGCCACAAATCGGAAGGTCGAAGGTTCGAGTCCCTGTGCAGGTTAGGATTTTTAAACTGACCCAAATCCTCTAACGGCAGAATGGCTCTGGAGTCGAATTAACCTCTAGCGGAAATTAGTACCAGATGCTTGTTTTAAGGGTAAAGACAGGACTGACAACCCAATTGACATGAAGTATCGATTGTCTAGAAAAGTGGGAGCTTTAACCTCCTACTACCCTAAGGGTCTCCCATGGTTTCTTGTGGAATCCCCTTATGCTCTTAATGACAATAATAATAATAATAATAATAATAATAATAATATAATAATAATAATAATAATATAATAATAATAATAATAATAATAATATATTAATTACATACTTGATACACAAAATATTTTAAAATTTCTCCGTATATTTTGTTGAGGATAATTCTATATAATTTGCATGTAGGCGTACCTCTTTCTTTCCCTTCTTGTATAGGTTTATACTTTAACTTTGAATAATACCTCAAAGGAACATATCATGAATCTTATAAAAGTTGACTTCTTGTATAAACTGATATACTTCCTGTCTTATAATCATTTAGGATATCTTCTCCATGTACAGGCCTACATAAGTAATTATTTTTAATTCAATATCAATCATATCAAAATTAAACGATGTTTTATCGGATCATAATATAATAAAACATTTGATACAATATTAAGAAGTATAATGACATACCGTGAAGGAAAAAAAAAAACTATGGAGATTGACCTAACAGATATATATAGGAGATTGAGAGTATATAAATTAAGTTTAGAAAGTTGTAAAATATGCTAAATAAATAAAATATATATTAGTTTATTTAACTGATATCTTGTATATACAATACTTACATAAAATAGTGGAATGCAGGCTTTCACGGCCGGTAATCATGGTAGTAAAAGATTCCGGGCTATGTGGCCGTGGTCTATAACTGGCGTTTCTTCCAGACGTTTCTCCCTCAACTGCGGAGGGCATCTTCAGTGGCGAGCGCTAGAAGCTGTTGTTTCTCTGTCGTAGACTCGACTGCGAATTTCGAGTCTACGACAGGGAAACAACAGCTTCTAGCGCTCGCCACTGAAGATGCCCTCCGCAGTTGAGGGAGAAACGTCTGGAAGAAACGCCAGTTATAGACCACGGCCACATAGCCCGGAATCTTTTACTACTTACATAAAATACTTGATAAAATGTGTTTTAATGCAATATGTTTTGTGTTATCTTTTAAAACAGGTCCTACTATTTATTAATTAAGTATACTACATGCATTTGAAATTCAGTCTTAATAATCCATTATTAATCATTTCCATTACTGAGTAAATTAATTGGGAATTATTCGAAACCTTGCAATTACTTTGAACTCTTGCAAAAAATAGCACACATGTAACTTTACTATGGGTACATATAAATCAAATTCCTGCAAATTACTGACAATAAAAAATATAAATGAACATAATAATTTGGTTGGTAGTATGAACTTTGAATGGTCCTATAAATCACTCAAGACAGGATAACCAGTGATGAATTACCCATACAGCAATATTCAGTAGGAAACATGACATAAACCTAACAGGAGATGAACGTGGGGAAAAAAATATGAGAATTATTTCGGCACATGTTATTAATCATAAAAATATCGTGATCAAGCATTTAGCATCTAAATTCATTTTTTTCCCCTCTCCGCTTCTTTGATTATCTGCCTGATGCTTGATTACCGTAGTTACTGCGCTTATATAAAAGCATTTCATTAGGTATAGAGGTTTTCGTAGCTTACACAATGGGACCATTCTAGCGATGGGGGAAAGTATCATAATGGGTTCCCTTCCCCTCAATCATAGTTGAATCTCTCCCATTTCTTTCTATCTGTCCAACGCTGTGTCTCGAGACAGAGTGCTACCTTGTCACGCAGCGGGCCCGGGTTCGATCCCCGGTAAGGTCAAGTTTCCTGGATGAGGTTTTCTTCGAGGTTTTTCCTCACCTGTAAGATAAATGTCAGAAAACTTTAAGGTCCAAACGATCCACGAACACCATCTGGCTAACATTATCATCCATATAATTTTCGCCTAATTAATAAATATGGATTTTCATCAAGTAAACACCAACTCAATTGATTAGTTTAAGTTTAGTTTAAGGCCTCTCCTGGCGCATCATTACCATCATCCATCCATCCATCCATAGTAATTCTGCCCGAAGTCAGGTCCTTCACTGCAATCATAGCATTTTCATGCTATGCTTGCAGCTTTACTAGGGAATTGTGTAGGTGTGGTAGCTTCCCGTTGCTTTCCACACCGGTGAAGGATGATGATGATGATGACGATGATAGTGGTAAGGATGATGATGATGGCCATATGATTTCGGGGACCGTTTGGGCCTTAAAGTTTTCCTGGTATTTGTCTTACAGGCGAGGAAAACCCCCCGATAAAAACCTCACCCAGAAAAACTGCCCCGACCGGGGATCGAACCCGGGCCCGCTGCGTGACAAGGCAGCACGCTACCTCGAGACCCCAGAAGTGGTTTACTAGTACGCCATGCCAGGAGGGAACACCAGAAATGTCGAAATGACAACCTGGGGCATTTGGAAAGAAAAATACGTGTTATAATATGGGGCATGTACGTACAAAAGAAAGTGTATTAAATTTTTCGTTAAAAAGTGTTAGAAATATGTGGCCGTAGAAGGACATCTTTTCAGCATGTTATGCAATAGTAGTTTAGAAATCTGCGCTCTTGAATTGAGGGGTTATATACACGAGGCGTTATTGGTCAACTGCTTCCAGTCCGCTCCGTGAGACTTCGCTTTTTGGCGCATGGAAAGATTAATGGCACAGTATTTATAACTGAAAGCAACATATGGTTTTCTTTTTTTATTTAGATTTAGATTTATTTATTTAGCCTGGTGGAGTTAAGGGCATGTGACCTTCTCTTCCACTCACCAGGACAAACATATATTACATCGGAATATAACAATCACAATGAAGTCTAATATTAAATACTAAATAAAAATTTGATCAAAAAGATAATATCTATTATATTACGATCTATAATGCAACTAGTTAATGTTAGTTAAAATTAAGACTAGAACTAATAATAAAATGTATACAATCAAGACATTAGACTGTCCCTGACTAATGTATATATAAAACAAAGAAAAATAATGAGATATAGAAAAGTAATTTTACGTTTGTACAATATTTAAAACAAAACAAAAGAAAATATTTGTTAATCTTAATATTATTTT
The DNA here is from genome assembly GCA_030220185.1 of Diploptera punctata. Classification (NCBI taxonomy): domain Eukaryota; kingdom Metazoa; phylum Arthropoda; class Insecta; order Blattodea; family Blaberidae; genus Diploptera; species Diploptera punctata. Next base: position 770,596 of record JASPKZ010000458.1, on the reverse strand, counting down.
CATAGACTATTTAACTCATGCACCAAATGGGAGTCAATGACCAATCACGTTTCAATGATTTCTGTTTTACAACCAATCACAGTCGTGTTTCACGAAATATTTATCAGTGTTATAATTACCATATTAAAGAAGGCTCCTCCTTTTTAATATTCTGAACAGGTCTGATCATTATTTTGCAGTGACTGAGCCCGTGAGAAATACGGCTACCAGATTGTATATACAGTGCATGCATGTCAACATATGCCGCATGCGGGAGTTAACATAAAAACATTTGTAGCAATTGATTATACCACCAAAAAAAAAAAAAAAAGAAACCACTGTTTGCACTTTCTTAAATGTATTTTTTCCCAGGTAACAATCCAGAAAAATATAATTGTCATATTTACATCATACGACATCAGAAATTAATTAATATACATTTTGATGTGTTTCATTTTTTCTCCACTAGAGAACATTCTTACAATATTGTGTTCCTTTGGCAATAAATAGCATGATCTGTTGCAGATGAAGCGTACCTATCGTTTCTCATTTGTTTTCAAACATTGCCGTTTATATTAAATATATAAATATTTTAAAATAACTAAATATTGATTTGTGAGTAAACAGCTTAATTTTATTCGTTAAATAGTCCTAACAAATGCCACTCTTGATTTCCAAATTCTCTAGATAAATTCACTCCTCACTTCGTGAGTCGTGAATTTATCGATAATTTGGAAATCACTCGTGGCATTACTTATGATAATTAAATTTATTAATTGTTAAAAGTCATAAAATGTTAAAAATCAGTGAGGTGTATAAGTTAGTTTGTTATTAAATAATTCTTTAATTTGTTTTTGAAGGATGTTATAGTTTGACAGTCTCTGACATAGGGCAGAAGGGAATTCCATGTTTTGGTAAGTGAGACCGTAAAAGATAATGAATAATATACAGTGTGATGAGGAAGGATATAAAGGACAATGTGCTGATGGGATCGAGTGTCAAGATTATGTGTGTCGGATAGTCTGATGAGGCGGCGTGATAAATAATTTTATTGATGTAAGGGTGAGATAGATGTGTGTTATGTCTGTACAGTGTTCAAGTTGTAAGGAAGTGTATAACGTTTTACATAACGATGTTTTGTTTCTCGTGCGTTTCATGCATGAATATGTAATTTTACATTTATTTAGGTCATTAATATACATGCGTTTTAAAAGTCGGGATCTTATGCTTGAAGATAAGGAAGAGAAAGGTTAAAAGAGATTTTTTTGCTCGATAGTGCGTTTTGTCGTACTTACAGCAATGGCGACCATGATTGAAAGTTCAACTTCCTACATTTCGGGGTTGCCAACCGAAATAACAATACTGTAATATTACTTATTTCAAACCTCGTGCGGGAACTAAAACCAATGACCTCCATGTATACTACGTACAATGTATATACAAAAAATATCCAAAAGGTAGTGTTGATATACATTATACGAAACAAATCACTGCATTTTAAATGAACTGAACTTTATTTGAAACAATATAAAACAATAAATACGTACTTGCCGCTATTTTATGACTGATTGGTGTCACGGCCCCCCCCTGTAGTTGCAACTAATAAACATTGCGCACACTGTTAACGTTAGACAGTTGTTTGTAATAAACGCAAATATTTCCAACAAAGACGTTATTATTTTACTATTATTTATTATTTTGAAAACACCATCGCGCAAAAAAAAATAATAATTTACAACACACGTTTGTGCAGTGTTATACAGAATCTCGAAAATTAAAAAAAACGTCGCTATAGACCGGTTTTTAAACATTTCCTCGCTTCTGTAAAAACCACTTCCCAACCTCGTATCGTAATATAGTATTAAGGAACCAAACAATAATTATTATTGAATTAATAACGTAATTATGGGAAAACATATTTTTTTTATAAATGGAATAATGGTATGTGCACCGCAACAGTCTAGTGGTGATGTCCTTGCCTTAGACGCAATGGGCTCGGATTCGATCCCTGATCCGGACAAGGGTGAGCATTTTTTGGATTTTTTCTTCACCTGAAAGACACATTTTAGGAAACATTAAAGCCCAAATATTCTCGAACAATATTTCATATTCGCGTTTTTAGTAGCCCTATGAAAGTACAATCAATTGTGTGTCTCGTCTTAAATGTTGTATTGTCTCGGAGGTGTCTCTGACATAGAGCTGACTCGATGAGCCTTAACTTTACAATTATCATCATCATCATCTGCACTCATGGATTAGGTCTTTTGACCCGTTCCGACTTCAGCCCATCTCTTTCTAGGTCTGCCCATATCTCGGGTGCCTTTAGGTTTGTATTTTGTTATTTGTTTTGGATATCTATCTTCATTCATTCTGTCTATGTGTTGCTTCCATTTTTGTCTGTATGTATCTATTTTATCACTTATTGCAAATATTTCAAGTTCCTGTCTTATTTCTGTCTTGATTCTGTCTTCCTTAGTGCACCCTTTAACAGATCTCAAAAATTTCATTTCTGCCGCCGTTATCCTACTTAGATCTTGTTTTTTTTTTACAATTATCAACAATTGCAATTTAAATATATTCCAACTTAAATTCTGTCCCCCTTAAAAATAAAACATTACACTAAAATAAAAATATCTGGAACTACAACAAATTTTATAAATTTATCATCTTGTATGATCAAAGATATAAAATTTTAAAAAATTATTTCCAGAGAGGTCGTGTCTTATAGGCCTAAGGCATATGTGGTGTGGGTCATGTAAAAGTGTCTGCAAAGAAAGAGGCTAAACAAGGTAAATAAACAAAAAAGAAAGATAAATTATATTTTATTTAACGATGTTTTTTTAAACAAAATCATTAGCGTTTCAATTGAAAGGTGGGCGTGAAAGGGCTGGAAAAATTCTGCTCACAGGCCTATTTATTATTTATAACTTCTAGAAATATGCGAGCCTTAACCTCATTCTATCCCAAGAACCTTATAAGGCATGTAGAAAGATCACTTTACTTTTTAATTAAACTTTCTAACCAGTGAAATTTTTTTATTATCCGAGTATGTTTTATAATTTATAGGCAACTTCGTAGCGCAATCGATTATAAACGATCGGCTCTCGCCGCTGCGGACTTGAAATAGTCTCCGTCTCTGCATGTGGGTTTCGTGGTGGACGAAACGGATCTTAGGCAGCTTTTTTCGCGGGATTTCTCCCGTTTTCTCGTGGCACAAATTTCAAAATTCAAATTTCATTTCTCCATACTCATCTCCATTTAGTTCTTCCGCCCCTGTTACGTTATGTCAAATGTGTTCAGGCGGCACTCTTGCTGTTCACAGACCTCTAATTATAAGGGACTTCATCTCGTCTCATCCCTCTATATGAATTCATCTCGTCTCATCCCTCTATACGACCCTGAGTTGATCTCGAGTTCAGGATATATTATTTACTTTTATTATGTACAGTATTGTCATTCATTTAACACTAACATTAAAAACTATGCATCTCTTTTAAACATTTAATAAATCAAAATGAAAGGGACGATATAAAATCTTCAGCACTGAAATAATAATTAATAATAATTTTATAAAAGTAATTCTCATCCTTAATAAAGGGAGTTGTAAGTTTATTATTCAATATTTCAACCCATCTACTAATTAAAGTTTGGCCCTTTGGCAGTTCAAAACCAGTGTTCTCGAAAGTAAGTTTCATATTTCTACATTAGGTCCAATAAATATTTAATTAATGGACTTATATATGATGTTATCGGCCGCGGTGGACTAGTGGTTATGCTCCTTGTCTCTAGTGCCGAGGGTCGCGGGTTCAAACCCGGCCGGGGTCGATGGATTTTTTTAGGATGGAAAAATCCAAGGAGCAAGTCTTCCGGGAGGAACTTTAAGCCGTGGGTCCCGAGTCTGAAGATTTTCAGGCTCGTAAAAGATCTTAAGCCTGAATGGAAAGGCCTCTAAGCAAAATTTACCGAATTTTCGTGTCCTAGTACTACCTTGGTTTCCTAGATGCCAGTATGAGGCGGAACGCTGACCACGGACCACTCAAATGACATCTATACGAAAACAAGTGTAACTAAATTAGTATGGTTCAAATTCTTTCCTGTAGGGGGAGACATGGGCTTACAAAATACAAGAAGATATATAATGTTAAGTTTTAATTATCTGGGTTGTGAATTGTCTTCTGGATAAGGAACAAGAAACGATACAAAACAATGACGGTACCAGTACTATTATACGGCAGTGAGTCCTGGCTAACAAATAAGAGGAGTTCGAGTAGAATGCAAAATGCAGAAATGACTTTTCTGAGAAGGTACAAAGGATGCAGAAAATTGGACCACATAAGAAATGAAGAAATAAGAAGTGAATTAGAAATATATTCAATAACTGATAGAATTCAACAACAACGCGTCGGCTGGGAACAGCATGTTCAGAGAATGGAAGAAACAAGGTTGTCCAAGATAGCATATCATTATAAACAAAAAGGGATTAAGGGATGTAGGAAGACCTAGGAAGAGATGGAAGGAATCATTGTGAATTCGGAACAAGTGAATCGCCTAAACATTGAAGTGAATATGATGATATATAATTTATGTAATACTATATATATATATTTCCATAGTAATTCTGGCAGGTCCTTCACTGAAATTATAGCATTTCCATGCTATTCTTGCAGCTTTACTAGGAATTGTGTAGGTGTGGTAGCTTCCCGTTGCTTTCCACACCGGTGAAGGATGATGGTGATGATGATGATGATAATGATAAGGGTGATGATGATTATGATGGCCATATGATTTCGGGGACTGTTTGGGCCTTAAAGGTTTCCTGACATTTGTGTTACAGGTGAGGAAAAAACCCCGATAAAAACCTTACCCAGTAAAACTGCCCCGACCGGGGATCGAACCCGGGCCCGCTGCGTGACAAGGCAGCACGCTACCTCGAGACCACAGAGGTGGACATATATATATATATATATATATATATATATATGTATATATATATATATACACACACACACACACACACACAAATAATCTCTCTCTCTCTTTTTCTCTGCCTCATTTTAACCTCTTTCATTGTATGTACCTGTATGTCCCCGCATCCTCCGGGATCATACACAATAATATTTTACAGCGCACAGATATGGAGGGCTCAGCGCCGGCTCGACCTTATCGACAACAGGGACATTGAGGAAAGGCGGCATGCCATTCGCTCATACTAAACAAACATAATATGATATAGATGATTATGAAGATCAAATTATATTCGGGGACTATTTGGCCATCAGTTTTCCTAAAAATCATTTTACAAGAGAGGAAAAAACCCGAAAAAGATCTGAGGCAGCATCGTTATCTGTAGCCCACAGTGATGACTAAATATCACGCACATCATTACCTTATTGTTTATCAACCAGTTCACTAGACTCTTTGATACACATAATAGATACCCGATCCCATCAGCACATTGTCCTCCTCATCACACTACCTATTACTCGAAATATTTACAGTTTCCCTTGTCAGAGACTGCCAAACTTTACCAACTTTCAGAAACAAATTGAAAATAAAATTATTAACAGAAACATCTCACTAATATTACTTTTTAACAATTAATAATTTGTTTCTTTATTATTTAATACATGTAGCAGGGGTCCTCATCTAGGGGATATGTGGATGGCGACCACAAGGTGCCCAAGCTGAGCAAAACATTTCTTCCACTTACTTGTGTTTTGCACTCTTTTAACTTTACTATCTAACCTCTCTTGGTTAACTCTTGTTTTTTTCGACCCCGACGCTATTAGGGCATCTGAGGGCTAGGGAGTCTTTCCTTTCTTCCATTTCTTCTTTCCTTTATTTTCTTTTCTTCTCCAGAAAAGCCTGACCAGAGGCTATAAGATGGCAGCCCCATCACTGGTCTTGTCTTCCTTTGGCCAGCAACCAATCGAAGGGACTATTATTATGCTTTCAAGTCTTATATGAGAATTTCCCTCAAACGCTGGAGGGAAAATTTTCTATAGGATCGTAACAGGCCTTGGCCTAATACTTGGAAGGAAGAAGAAGAAGAAGTATTAAGATTGAGTCAATATACTCTATTTACCTAATGTCTTATATATAATCGATAGATTAATTCATTTGAATTTATTGCTTTCTTTTTGTATGTATATATATATTTTTTATTTCTTTTTGTGTATAGTTGATTCGGGGTGATATTCCTTTGAGTATACATTCTTCCATTAATTCAATTTTAATTGTATTTAATTTTATTGTATTATTAGACATTGTTTTCATTATTTATCAGTGTGGCCAGATAATTAATTGTTTAGTATGTATTATTGTAATTTTTTGTATTTAAATGTAACATGTGGGGGCACGCCGTAGCGTAGTGGCTAAGGCACTGAGCTACAGCAGTACAAGCGGAGGGTCCAGGGTTCAAGTCCCGTTGGGGTCAGGATTTTTAAACTGACCCAAACCCTCTGGCGGCACTATGGTCCTGAGGTCGACTCAGCCTCTAACGGAAATGAGTACCAGACGCTTGTTCTGGGGGTAAAGGCGGCCGTCACGCAGGGCTGACAACCCGGCTGACATAAAGTGCCGATTGTCTAGAAAAAGTGGGAGCCTTAACCTCCTACTACCCAAGGGCCTCCGGGTCTGTTGTGGGATCACTTTAAATGTAACATGTTTGTCCTGGTGAGTGAAAGAGAACACCACATGGCCTTAACTCCACCAAGCTAAATAAATCCGTTCTAAATAAATCTAAATAAATAATTGTATATTCATTATTCATCTGTAGTTACTCTCACATTTACCTACACACAGATTTGAAAAAGATCACCTGTCCTTACACCTTTGACAGTAATTATTTCTGATTTACTTATTGAACGATTAGTCCCACTCCCTAACAAAATGATACTCTGGGCTTCATGTAAAGACAGATGGAGCTATTTCCTTGTAATGTTTCTGTGTATGATTATGAATTTAATATAATAATTTAATTCCTTGTTTATCACCATGCATAATTAAGAAGAGTTGTTTTAATGACACGGTATGTGAACGCGTGTTGGTATAATTATATCCGGTTGTACCGCGTGACGAGGTTGAAATGTCATACGTCACAATGTATTGTGTAACACTGCCCTCTATGTGTCACTGGAACATCTAATTTACTCTTCATTCACACTAAATATTAAATTTATTATCAGTACGTTGCTGCACTTTTCTTCCATGTTGTATCTTAATATTAAAGAACAGGATATCGAGGTGAGCAGGTCATGGAAGTTTAATGAGAGACAGTAGAAACGCTTCCAAAGTTTTACTAAGACATTCTTGAGGATAAGGCCGTTATTGAGGATCTCAATGAAGGTGGCTTTGAAAATGTGGATTTCATAAGGCTTAGAATTTGTTACATAAGTGACTAATAACATAGCTTATAAAATAAAATAAGTTAAAATATACCTTCTTAGATAAGATCCGTAGCTTAAGTCTGTCATATTTAAATCCATCCGGCTGACATATTTTACTGAAGTACGTAGCGATATACTTTTTTCCAGGGCCAGGTTGCCAGCCTGACGCCTAACTCCCAGACAACGGAGGACCTAGGTTTTTTTTTTTTTTTTTTTTTAGGGTTTGCTCCGTTAGCCGACAGGTCTCAGTTTTAAGGCGCTGAGAACTCGCCTTTCGTCCCATCCTCTTAGCTACAGTCTATTACGATTGCAGTCAGGGAGCACGAGGAGAACATTGAGTAATTTTGAACAAAAATATTACAAAGGAAACTAAAATGAAAATTTATAAGAGCATAATACAGAATATTTTGTCATATGGAAGCGAAACTTGGTCTTTGACGGAATTACAGAAGAATAAAATTAGAAGAGTTGAATTTGATTATTTTAGAAGAAGCCTCCAAAAAACAAGACAGGATAAAATACGAAATGAATTCCTTTGGAGAGAAATGAATGTCACCACATCTGTTAAGTGAATTGAAAATCAAACGCTTAAATGGTATGGCCATGTACAAAGAATGGAAAATGAAAAGATGGCCAAAAAATATATAGCAATGGTCATCCCCTGGAAGAAATAAACGTGGCAGACCAAGATGGAAATGGAAAACCTACGTCAGAACAATAATGGAGGATAGGAATTTGGAAGAGGGAGATTGGAATGATAGAGATAGACGGAAACCGAAGAAGGCAAACCTATAAGGGGGGGGAAGCCGAAGAAGAAGAAGGTAAGATCCGTCGTCCTCAACTTATAAAATATGTATTCTTTATGCCTGTAGGCCTTTCAGAACAGCAGGTCCTTCTTCGCTACAATATCTAGTATGATGGTTGATGCTGCTGGTCCTAATGTGGTGTTGTCGTGACTAAAGCTTCTTCCTGACGATATCGTATAGTGGGTTGTTTAGTCTGGGAGTGCTTTCATTTACTAAAAGTTGAGGACGACGGATCTTACGTAAGAAGGTATATTTTAACTTATTTTATGTTATGACCATCCACCTCAACGGTTTTAAACTATGAATTTTATTAGTATTAACATAGCTTATGTCAAAAGTACGGCATATCATTTGAATAAATAAAACTTAACATAATTAAGCTTTGCATTATGCAATCCTGTTTATGACACCGACATCGGAAATCAAGGTGGGCTATGCTTACGTTCTGAGGAATCACCTAACAGATTCTAGAGATCTGAACTGCATGCAAGAAGTTCTGGTGGAATTCTTGAAACAATGTTTCAGCAAATGTGATTTTAATTAGCCTAATATTTATGGGGAAAAGAACTCAGTGATGACTTTTATGTGATTTATTGTATTTATGTTGGCAGTAGCGTATCCTTACATTTCTTACCATCTCAATAATAATCAACTTTTATAAGATTCATGATGTGTTCCGTTGAGGTATTATTCAACTACATTAAGTATATGGCAAAAACCAATGGCTATAATGAAGAATTCATAGATAAGCTCGTAAAAAACAAAAAAGGAAGAACAAAATAACCAACATAACTAAACTAGAAAAATAATCTGACAACAACAAGAAAACATGGATAACACTTACATACACAGGAAAAGAAACGACAAAATTAGCCAATGCACTAAAGAAAGCCGATAAAAACGTAAAAATAGCATACAGAACCAATAACAAATTAAACAACATAATAAACAATAACATTGAAGAAAATAAAATTTTCAACAGCAAAGGAGTTTATAAACTGACATGTAAGGACTGCAACAAATTTTATATAGGAAGGACAAACAGGAGTTTTAACATCAGATTCAAAGAATATTTTCGAGACTTCATTCACGCAGAAGGGAAATCAAGCTATGCAAAACACGTTATCCATGAAGGACATCGCATGTTAAATATTGAAAACACCCTAACAGTGATGCACAGAGAAAACAATCCAGCGAAGATAAACGTACTCGAAGAGATGGAAATCATGAAAGCAGCCCACAACAACGACAGCCTGATAAACGAAAACGAACCTAATACATGCAACCCCCTCTACCAGATCTTCAGTGAAACACCAGTTTTGAATCCTGCCGATGATGGGACAAGTCCCGAAAGCGCTACAGTTAAATGATTAATTAAATTGAGGAGACGGACCTTTCAGGTGAATATTCAATAATAATACAATTCATATCAAATTTCGTTGAGGTGAATAGACATAAGATACAATTTAAAAATGTATCTGTTGGCAGGTGCCGTCGTTCTCAACTTTATTAAAATAATATTTATAATACATGATTTTGAGAAAGTTGAGGACGAGGCACCTACCAACAGGTACAGTTTAAAATTGTATCTTATTTTTACCATCTGTTTGACAACATATTACCTTTCGAACATTTTGGAAAATCTATTAGTTCGATATGAAACAATTACTTAGATTTTTGAAAGAGAAATGGATTTTTTAAAGAAGATCTGCACGATGCTCTAAATTAGACAGGATCAGAGAAAAACAGTGTTATCCGAGAAAAAATAACTTTAAAGTAAAGTAAAGTGATCCCACAACAGACCCGGATGCCCTTGGGGTAGTAGGAGGTTAAGGCTCCCACTTTTCTAGACAATCGGCACTTTATGTCAGCCGGGTTGTCAGCCCTGCGTGACGGCCGCCTTTACCCCCAGAACAAGCGTCTGGTACTCATTTCCGTTAGAGGCTGAGTCGACCCCAGGGCCATAGTGCCGCCAGAGGGTTTGGGTCAGTTTAAAAATCCTGGCCCCAACGGGACTTGAACCCTGGACCCTCCGGCTTGTAGCTCAGTGCCTTAACCACTACGCTACGGCGTGCCCCCCAAAAAAAATAACTTTAACGAAACTATTATACAATATGTGGCAAATAAACAATTGCAGTAGTTTGAACACGTGAAGAGGATGGCTTAAGATAAATTTGCAGTTAGGAGTTTAGAGTGGATTCCAAATCGGAGAAAAATAAAAGGGAGGCCCAAGAAGACATGGATAGAGGGAATTACGAATTTGCTGAAGGGCGGAGACAGCAGGATAGTGACTGGAAGGATAGATAAATACAGGAAAAGAATCAAAACTTAATTTTGGACAAAGAAAGATGTATACATTTAATAACTGAATACGAATGAATGAAACAGGTTACACAATATATTTCATTTGGTTATTTCATCATTTTATTATCGAAGCGGTACGTCATCCTCTGCCAAGATACGGCCCTCTAACATTATATTGTCATCATGATCATCATTCATATTCGCTTTAGATTAACGACTCTCCTGGCGCATCTCTGTTATGATCACCATCACCTATCACATATCATCGGGGCAGGGAACCTCGCCTTCCAATCGCCCCAACCTCAGAAGTAGGTTACAATTACGCCAATGGCAGTATAAAACACCAAAAACGTCGAAATGATAACCTCGGGCACTGAATAAAAATGTTTTCTCTACAATCCCCAGAAGTGTATATATAGAATTTCTTAATCTACTCATGCAAATAAATAATATTGCAAATATGAACTATTCGGTCATCGTGGTTATCATGCTCGGCTCTGATCCCAAGTTCGCGGGTTCAAACCCGTCTGGGGTCAATGGATTTTCCAGGACATAAAACTCAGTAGTATGAGTTTCTTCGAAAGGGAACTAAAGCCATGGGTATCATCAAGGGCAAATAAAGAGGCTTGCGAGCAAAATATGTCAGCCCTTTCACGCATAGATTTGATTTGCAATACTAATTACTTTAGCTGTTATAAAGCGTCGTTAAATTACATAATAAATGCTAACTAGAGCAATAAGACACGTAAATAAACGCGGAGAAATATATTGTTTTAAATTGTAATATACAAAATACAAAGTTCTAAAATTATAGACGATTTTGAATTCGCGCTTTGAATGTATTCTAGTTCCGAAATTCGTGGATTCAAATCCGGCAGAGAACAATTGATATTTTTCAGGGTATAAAATTCCTGAAAATGGCTTTCGGAAATGAAGCAAGGTCGTTGGGTCCGGTGTCTCACCTAAAATAATCTTAAGCATGCAAAATTTGTAGGTCCTTTCACGTCAAATTTGAATTGAAAATTTGATTAGCTTAGATTTTAAAGAACGCCGTTAGATAAAAAATACTACCTACCTAATTCCTTCAGAAGGGAACTAAAACCTTAAGTTCCGTGAAGTTTATTTATGGTGCGTAAAGTAACCTCAGACCTCTAAAAATTGTAATCTCCTTTCACTCTCAAATATTTGAATTACGACGATAATAGCCTGTGAGTTATTAGAGAGTATCTTTAAATAAAAAAAATAAAAAACTCATTTGTATGTGGAATTGCTCCTGTAAAATGACCATATAAATTAACTGGAATCTATGTAATTACAGAATTATTCAAATAAATAAGTTAAAATTGTTAGAGTTTCGAAACCAATAGCAATAAAAAGAACTTCAGGACGACCAAAATCAAGATTGAAAGGCATATTAAATAATAATAATAATAATAATAATAATAATAATAATTAATAATAATAAATTTTATTAGAAATATTCCACAATACAGTGTTTATCCTTCAACCAAAAGTGATTTGTCACCAGAGGTTCCTGTCTAAAGCATATTCTTCCCTCAAATCTCTAGCTCCCATACTTCTCCTCACTCCATCTATCCAACGTTTTCTATGTCTGCCTCTTCCACTTCTTCCATTAGCTTTCCAATTAAGGATCTTCTTTGTTATTCTCTTTTCTTCCATTCTTATGAGGTCACCATAACATTTCAAAAGTTTTTCTTCTATTTTTCTAATGTTTTTTTTTAACTTGCATAATTTCCTTTATTATGCTGTTCCTGATCTTATCTCTTTTGAAGTTCTTGTCGATCACCTCCAAAAATCAATTTCTACTGCTAACAGCTTGTTGGCTTGTTTTCCACTTACTGTCCAGGTTTCGGACCCATACAATAAAATGTTTTATAACAGAACTTGAAATATAATTTTCTTCGTAATAATAATAATAATAATAATAATAATAATGATAATAATGATAATAATAATATAATATAATAATATAATAATATAATAATAATAATAATAATAATAATAATAATAATAATAAATGAATGCAGCAAGGCGGCCCCATGGCACAAACGGTTAGAGCTCGTCTCTCGCCACTCGGATCTCGGAATTAAGTCTCTGTCATTCCATGTGGGTTTCGTGGTGGACTATATGGAGCTTTCACAGGTTTTTTCGGGGATCCTCTGGTTTTTCCCCTGCCACAGATTCCATTTCACTATTTATCCATACTCATTTCATCCATTCCATTCCGTTTCGTTCATCCGCCCGTGTGGCGGTGCGTCAGACGTATTTTGGCGGCACAGTTGTCGTTCACAGGCTTCTGGAAATATACGAGTTTCATCTCATCTCATCCTTCGACCCGATTCTGAATTGGACACGAATTGTGGATACTATTATAATTACGTAATGCAACAAACCACACAGTTAATACATACTGGCAGGAGAAGAAGAGAGAAGAAGAAGAAGAAGAAGAAGAAGAAAGATGATAATAGCCGATTATAAAGAAATATTATGTTTTATGCATTGGACGATAAGTTACTAAAGAGATCAATGGATTGGCATTTGGCAGATCGTCTCGCACGTGTAGCGGAACTCAGTGAATTACCGTAACATTGTTTTCCTGTTCCACTTGTGCTGGCAAAGTTTCCTTACATCGCCGCCAGAACTCCAATCACTTGCATCAATATTGATACTCGTACATCTTACATTCGTCTGGTTTCCATGGCAACTCACGTCTCTAAGACAGGATTATTCAACTTTTTAATAGCGCCGTAAACAAATGCAATTTTGTCCGCAATATTCTTTTATTATTTTCCATTTCATTCTTGTAATGTTTTAGGTATTTTTTTTTTATTTTAACGACGCTCTTTAACAGCTATGGTCATAACCGACGCAATTAAAATCTGGGTGTGAAATTGTCCATACATTTTTCTCTAAGTCTCTTACTTGACGCTCCATTCTAAACTACATGATCTGCACATCCCAATCTCCTAAATTTAATAACTCTAACAAATGAATAAGTTACGATCAAATTGGTCAACCGCTGTGGTCTCGAGATAGCGTGCTGCCTTTTCCACACAGGGGGGCCCGTGTTCGATCCCCTGCGGGGGCAGTTTTTTTTCTGGGTGAGATTTTTATCGGGGTTTTTCCTCAACTGTAAGTCAAATGTCAGGAAAACTTTAAGGCCCAAACGGTCCCCGAAATCACATGGCCTTCATCATCATCATCTTTAACATTACCATCATCATCATCATCATCCTTCATCGGTGTGGAAAGCAACGAGAAGCTACCACACCTACAATTCCCTAGTAAAGCTTCAAGCATAGCATGAAAATGCTATTATTGCAGTGAAATAGGCCTACCTGCCCTCGGGCAGAATTACTATGGATGGATAGAATAATTAATACGTTTTTATAAGTTAATGTTTTTTTCTCATGTAAGTAAAAACTTTAGCATTATTTTAAATATGTTTTATGTTTTATGTCAATTTTTTTATTGACTATGAAAACAGAATGGGTATTTAGTATGTCAAATGAGAATAACCACCAAAAAAAGTATAATGATTAAACAACATAAAACATGTGGTAACTATGTTCCGAACTCTTGTTAAATCACCAAGATTATTAAAGTTATAAAAACATGGGCAACAGAGTGAGTCACGCATGTGCAAGGAATATTACACATGTGGACACCGCGCCCCTATAACCTGGGGGTTTCACCACAAAATGTGACCGCAAAAGTAGAATAACAAGTTTTAAGCTTAGTTATTTTAACATATCCAATTGTAAATAAAATATTATCAATATCCATATCCATATCGAAATAAAAATAATAAATTAATATAGGGATCATAGATAATTCTATGAACTAATAAGTTAATACTTTTTATAAGAATCATGATATGTTCCGTTGAGGTATTATTCAACATTAAAGTATAAAATTATGGAATATTTGCTAGAGAGTCAGTCCATCCATAGTAATTCTGCCCGAAGGCAGGTCCTTCACTGCAATCATAGCATTTTCATGATATGCTTGTGCGCAGCTTTACTAGGGAATTTGTAGGTGTGGTAGCTTCCCGTTGCTTTTCACACCGGTGAATGTGATGATGATAATGATGATGGCCATATGATTTCGGGGACCGTTTGGGCCTTAAAGTTTTCCTGACATTTGTCTTACAGGTGAGGAAAAACCCCGGTAAAAAACCTCACCCAGAAAAACTGCCCCGACCGTGGATCGAACCCGGGCCCGCTGCGTGACAAAGCAGCACGCTACCTCGAGACCACAGCGGTGGACTAGAGAGTCAGTATTTCGATTAAATTATTTTGATAACCTTTTTATATCTATAATTATTATTTTATCCTAAAAGATCCGTCTCCTCAATTGTATTAGTTTTTTAACTGTAGCGCTTTCGGGACGGGACTAGACATCAGGCTTGCCGCCGGGCCGAACGCTCTCTCGACTAGTCCCGAAAGCGCTATACTTAAATAACTAATAAAGTTGAGGAGACGGATCTTTCAGGTAAATATTCCATAATTTATTACTTTAATATATAATTGCTTAGTAGCAGTTGTTTAGGACTTACTAACTATCTCACTGGCATCACCGAACCCGTAGGTTCATGGCCGTGCGAACATAAGCTCTCCATTCATACCTATTCTGAGCTAATGTTTTCCAATCATTCGTATTCCCTGTATTATCTACTTCCCTCAAATCATGGTTAATAGTATTCTCCCCCCTCATTCTCGGTCTATCAACTGGGCGTTTTCCCTCTGGTTTTCCTACAAGAAGCTTCTATGCACGTCCTTCATTTCCCCATACGTTCCACATGTTCAGCCCATCGCAGTCTATGAGACTTAACTGTTCTCATTATATCTGGCTTCTTATTAAAGACCACGTAGTTCACTGTTATGTAAGTCTTCTGCATTCACCTGTCTGTTCATCTCTCTTTGGTCCAAAAATTTTCCTAAGAACTTTATTCTCAAATACTCGTAATCTCCTTTCTTCTCTTAAAGGAAGAGTCCATATTTCTCATCCATGTAATATAACTGGTAGAATGGCAGTTTTATATATTTTCAGTTTAACGTTTTTTGAAAGGAGTTGGGGCATCAAGGGTCTCTGCATTGCATAATAGCACGCATTTCCAGAATTGAGCCTATGTATAATTTCTTTGTGCACCTCATTCCTATCTGTGATTATTGTTCCTAGGTATTTGAATTCAGCCACTTCCTCAAAATTTCCCTCATTTGTCATTAGCTGTCCATTTCCATTTTATAATGTGTGACCTAATATTTAGTTTTATTGATATTTACTTCCAGTTTCAATTTCTTAGTGTTATTCAATAGTGTGTCCATGTTGGCCGTTAGTATCTCCTCACTATCGGCCAATAATACTACATCATCAGCTTAAACTAACAGCTTATTAATACCATTGAGTTGTAGGCCTTCTTCATCCTCTAAAGATTTGATGGCATACTCTAGTACAAAATTAAAGAGTAGAAGGGGTAGTGCATCTCCTTGCTTCAATCCACTGTGAATTTTAAAAGTATCCAGAAACTGTTTGCCTACACGCACTCTACTCTCTGTGCTGTTTAGACACATTCCGAACTACATTTAGAACTTACTACAATGATAAAGTTTTTCCTTGACCAAACAAAATTAAAAAAATGTTTAAAATGTCCACTTTTTATCTACTTTTCCCATTGTTCCCTATCCAACGCATCTGTTTTTTTATGCCTTCCAGTTCCATGAACCTTTCTGCTCCATTTGTTCAGTTTTTCATTTGATCTTCCTACCTTGTTTTCTCCCACCTGGTATTCTTGCATCACTTCCTTGACCAGTCTTCACATAATGCATGGTATTTTCCAGTACATATCAGCTAAGATGTGTAGGCTAGTCGTCGAGTCATATGGATCTAAGTCCCTTTGTACCTCAGTGTATACGAGTAAATATTTATATTGAAAATTAAGTAATTTAAATTTGGAATGCACTGACAATCGAACCCGTAGATTCATGCCTGCGCGGACATAAAGCTCTTCATACATTCCAATCCCGAGGTAATGTTCAATCCTGAGGTAATGTTCCCAATCATCTGTATAATTTACCTTCCTTAAATCATAAATGTTATTCTCCCACTCATTCTTGGCCTACCTACTAATCAATTTCCTCTGATTATTATCCTACTAGGAATGTCCATTGTTCCTCTTTCATTTTCCATTCGTGTCAAATGTCCTGCCCATCGCAGTGTACGAGACTTCATCATCATCATCATCAACAATCACGGATTAAGCCCATGTGGCTTGTTCCGGTCTCGTAGATTGTCATTCAAAAGTTGGATTTATCTCTTCTTCGGTCTACCAACATTCCTGCGTCCTTTTGGTTTGTATTTAAGTATAATTTTGGGAATGCGATCATCTTCCATTCTTAACTTAGTTGTTATTATATCTGGTTTCCAATAACGATCATGTGCCTCACTGTACGTAGTGTTCTTCATTCGCGTGTTTGTCCATTTCTCTTTGGTTCAAAAATTTTCCTACGAACTTTATTCTCAAATACTCTTAATCTTTTCTCGTTTCTTAAAATAAGAGTCCTTGTTTCACATCCATATAGGCATTAGGCCTATATCTGGAGAAAAACAGTTTTATATAATCTCACAGTTATATAGTTGCGAAACATGGGCTCTTACTTTAAGGGAGGAGAAAAATATTGCAAACATTTGCGAATAAAGTTCTTAGGAAAATTATTTCATATTAACTTTTCTATAACAAAAATACAAATTTAAGTAATTTATTTATAATCTAAACATCAAATAAAATAAGTATTTTCGTTTTGGAGAATGGAAAGGCTCACAACTGCAGCCAAAAGAGGTAGTAATAATTTTAGTAAGAATGCTTCTAATTATACGGTTTTCAAAAATTACTAAATTACTAAATTACTAAATTATTACATGTAGAAATGTAAATTAAAATTGAAATACAATGTTACAATCATCACATCATCCTAAAATACAGAAGAAAATTAATATAGCTCATTTCTCATATTTTAATTAAATATACGATTATTATTATTATTATTTTATTAAGATTAATAATACAATTTTGTTGCTTACTATTTGTTAAATTCTCTTAATTATATATTTCTACGTATTAATTCGTTACCTCCAAATACTCTGTTTAGAGACCTTTTCCATTTGTGTAGGCCTATGTATTTATAGGAAATACGATTTGAGAGTTTCATGAAATCAAAAACAAATCTTCTAGCTGAAGCCATAAAGAATGCAATAAAATTGAATGTGAATCCAACCGATATGAGAGTAGGGATTTATTCGACGAAAACAATGAGAGATGGCAGAATAATAGTAACAGAAAAGATGATATTGAGAAAGTTAAAGCAGAAATTAATGATCAGTTTTGCCAAAGGCTTTGGTTAATTATCACTAAACTATAGAATCCAAACCTAATTATATATAATATCCTGAGGAGGTTATGTTATAAAATTCAGAGGGAATTATTTTCTCACAGAATCGGTAAGTTAACTTGTAATCTGGCGACAAGTTAAACCTTGGTAAATATTCAAGGGAGGTAGGAATGCCAGGAGCCTGGTGATAGAAGTAGGCCATAATTCTAATTACATCAAAACTAACTACAAAAAGATTATTTTATTTAAATAAAGTATTATGAAATAATCATCATCATCATCATCATCACTCCAAGGATTAGGCAATTGCCCGTTCCGACTTCATATTGCATCAGCCCAACGTCTTCTAGGTCTTCCAACATCACGCCTTCCTCTTGCTTGATAATTTCTGGCTAACAATGGATATCTCTCCTTGCTCATTCCATCCATGTGATCAATCCATTTCTGTCTGTAATTCGTGACTTTATCCAACAAAGGCTGTACTTTCAATTCTTCTCTTATATCCTCATTTCTTATTCTATCAAGTCTTGTACATCCTTTTACTTGTCTTAGGAACCGCATCTCTGCCGTCTGTATTCTATCCTTCTGTCTTTTCACTGGAGCCCAAGTTTCACATCCATACAATATTGTGGGAACCGCCATAACATTATACATTTTTATCTTGGTTTCTTTTCTAATTTTATTTTTGAATGTTCTCTGTATTGTTCCACACACCGTCTGAAATTTATTTATTTTGGAGTCAATATCTCTTTCCACATTGTAGCCAACATCACAGCCCAAATATTTGAAACTAGACACCTGTTCTATACTTTGATTTTCTAAAATAATTTTGGTTCTCACTGGATCTCTTCCTCTAAAAGCCATGGTCTTCGTTTTCCTTACAGAAATTTTTAGATCGTATAATTTACATATTTCATTTAATGCATGCATTGATTTCTGTAAGTCGTCTTCATTTTTCTGTATTATGATTACATCGTCAGCAAATAAAAGATTATTTATGCACATTTTATTATCCATTCTTATTCCTGGATTTACTAAAACTTTCCATTTATTAAAAATATCGTCTATATATATATTAAACAAAGTGGGTGATAAACTACATCCTTGTCGTAATCCAGTATTTGTTTTGATTGCATCTGTTCTTTTGAATCCGGTATCTATAATTATATTTGTGTCTTCATATAATGTCTTTATTGTTTCTACAAGGCACAGCGGGTATCCTTTCATTCGTAATATTTCCCATAATTTTTGTCTGTTTACTCGATCGAAGGCCTTATCCAAATCTATAAATCCTATGTGAGTTTCTAAGTTATGTTCTCTTCTCTTTTCTATGAGTTGTTTCAGTGTAAAGACATTGTCTATACATGACCTTCCTTTCTGAATCCACTTTGATTTTCACTTATTATTACTTCTGTTATGTTTCTCAATCTATTATTTATTATTTTCGTATATATTTTGTAGCCAGTATTCATTAAGCTAATCCCTCTGTAATTCTCGCAATTTCTCCGGTCTCCTCTTTTGAATATATTCTTGACAATTGCTGTTTTCCAAGTGGTTGGAATCCCATAGGTCTGCCAACATATATTAATTAGATGAAGTATTCGTAGTTTACACAATATTCCACTATATTTGATTAATTCCATATTTATATTATCTAATCCTGTTGCTTTCCTATTCTTAGTGGTTTTCAAAGCCATTTCTAATTCATTTATGTCTATTACATCAATATTTTCCACTTTTATTTCTTCCTCATTGTTCTCTTTTCCTTCAATTTCCTCCTTTTTCCAAAGTTTTTCATAATGCTGGATCCATTCTTGTTCTGGGATTATATTCAATCTGGCAGAATCTTTCTCAGTCTGATTTAGATGTTTCACTAATTTATAACCTATTTCTTGTCTTCCATACATATCATGTTCTACTGAGCTTATAAATTTATCCCATGACTCCTGATGGGATTTTCTTATAATGCTTTTAGCAATTCTCCTTTTCATTTTATATTCTTCATAAGATTCTTCTGTTTTCAGTCGTAAGTATGTATGATATGCTTTTTGTTTTTCATTCACTGCATTTTGTATATTCGCATTCCAAGTTCTCAAGCCCTTCCTATTCCTTATTCTATTTTTCTTTCCTAATATCTCATTTGCTGTTTTATGTATTACATTTGATATATTTTCCCATTCAATATTTATATCTTCTGACGTCGCTATCTCTGATATATATTTATTCATTCTGCTTTCATAATGTTTGTCTAATACTTTGATCTTGTAATAAATATATTTTATATACTTCTTCTTGGTTTCTTTTGTTCTTTATGTTATTTTTCCGCCATTTAGCTATTATGTTTATTTTGCTTATCACGAGATAGTGATCAGAGTATATATCGCTGCCTCTATGTACTCTCACATCTTTTACCAAGGCTCCTAGCTTGTTGTTTACGATTAAATAGTCAATTATTGATCTTGAGTTATATCCACTTCTTGTATATTTATGTATGTCCTTTTTTCGGAAATAGGTATTCATTATTTTTAATTGATTATAGGCTGAAAACTGTCTCAAATCCTGTCCATTTTCATTTATTGTTATTTCTCCATTATTTCCTATAACATTAGGTATAGGGATATTGCCTACTCTGGCATTTAAGTCTCCACTTATTATTAAATGATGATCTTTTGTATATTTATCAACTAATGTTTGTAATGTTTTATAAAATGTTTTTGTTTCTTCTTTCTTGCCTTCCTCTGGGGCATACACAGCAATTATCATCATATATCCTCTTTCAATTTTAAATCTGGCTATCAGGATTCTTTCATTTATAAACTCATAGCTATTCAATTTGTTCTTCCATTTTTCATCTATTAAAATTGCTACTCCACACTGCGCTCTTGTTGTCTGTTCTACTCCGCTATACAACATAGTATAGTGTTGTAAGTCCTTTGTTCCTTTTAGTTTCTTTTTTGTTTCTGTTATTGTTGCTATATTTATTTCTTTTTTCTTTAATTCTCTTTCTAATTCTTCTTCTTTTGTATTTATTCCCCTTACGTTCCAATTTCCTAATTTCAAAATGTCCTTTATTCCAAATCGTATCCTTTTATCTTGCTTGGGTCGGTTCCTTTTATGACAATCCGGCTGATTTCCATGAAGCTTCTCAGTAAGATAAATGTCTCCTGGAAGCGTTACGAGCGCTTCGCAGGACAAGGATGGTGGAAGGGCTGCTTCCTCTGAGCCTCCAAACATGCTCCTCTGGGTATCCACCCCCCAAGAGAGGGCTGCTTCTTCCGCTCTTCAAGCCCTACAAGTTTAGCTGTGCTATTCCTTGTCGCCCTGTTGACCGTTGAAGACTTGACTTGACGAAGATGTGGCCGCCCAATATGGATACAGACGCCATTCCTTCGTTGTGAGCTATACTTAGTTCCCCTCGCCTCTTACCCACCAGCAAGATTAACCTAAGTCAATCTTCCCCAGTAGAGTCGTCTGGTTCATCGGGTACTAAGCCCCCCCACCACGTCAAGGTGATAGCTCCTGGGGGGGATAATATTATATTATATTATTATTATGAAATAATCCTTACAAAATTAACAAAAAATAAATGAAGTTATATTGAATTGCACAATAAAATTCTCACCCTGAAATCATAAAATAATTGCTAGGGATAAAGCTGAAATAGTTTCGCTTATATGTTATGCACCAGATTATACCAAAGTAATCTTATGCTATAAATGTAGTCGGTGTGGACATGAAGCAAGTGTAAGTAGGGAGGGAGGAATTGTTTTCCAGTATTTGCAGCAAATCGTAACATCATTGACTCCCCAAATAAACAGGGCGACGAAAAAATACACTAACTGTATTAATTTTAACCGATATAACAAGCATGACAGGTAAATATGCGCGAATCACGCTTCATTTATTAAGAACTGTGCAAGCTACTTAGCAGCAGTCCAGAAGTACAAACAGAACATTGATTATTAGGATTGCTTATAATAAAACAATCACTGGAAATGTATTCACGCAGACTTTCACGGCCGGAGTTGCTATGATGATCTTGAAGATTTTCGGGCTGTAGGCCGTGGTCGTGAGGGGCTTGTAGTTCCCCGACGTTTCGCCAGCGACTGCGTCTGGCATCCTCAAGGGTTGTCTTGAGACTGGCAATTCTGTCCACTGTCTGTCCTATTTGTACGTTCACAACGATGTGTTCGTAAGTTATATCTGCCTTCTGATTGGTCCGCGTTAGGGACCCCCATTGCTCCAATGAGATTATTGTTTGATGGTCTAGTTGACTAGACCATAACTTACAAGCCTCACGACCACGACCTACAGCCCGAAAATCTTCTTCAAGATCATCATAATCACTGGAAAGCATTAAAAAAACATCTTTGCTTACAAGTCAATCTAAAACATTCTTAAACTCTTTCTAATACTCTCGATAACCTAATACTAAAACAAAACCTAGATATATTTATACAAGAACCGCATGTATATAAAATAACCTATCAGCAATTTTACCCAAGCAAAGAATCTTCTTCTCTGGAAATACTAACCAATAACACAGAGCAATAAAAAATAAACTTTTTTTTTTGTCTCAGGAAGAAAAATATATGTTTCTGATAGTATTTTTTTCTCCTGAATTAAAATATTATATAGGTTTTTCTCCATCACGCAAGGTTTCCGAGAGACAGGCATTCATAATTTCATACACTTTAATATTTTCTAAATTCGTAACTACACAATATTCGAACATTCGGTCTCACCTAGATAGTAACAAATGACGATTTTCTGCTATATTTCGCCTGTGGAGCATCCCTCTTGATAGTCCAACAAAAATCGGCCAGCGTATTAGGATTCCATTTGCCTTGGTATCTCTTTTCCATAGCTGAAATATCCTGATGGAAGTGTTCCCCATTTTATTTTACAACGGACAAATGGACGAAAAACGTTTATTAAAAAAATAATTATTTAAATCCATTAATTGAAACTGAAATAAAAAAAAAACTGTCGGCGATGGAGAAATTCCGAATACATATTTGAAAGCATGATACAAAAACTGCATTAAATACAACTATTGGTATTCATGAGACAAAAATCATGTTGAACAGTGTAATTAAAAAATTGATTGGTTCCACTAATAAAACAACTATAGGGAAGAGAAAGAAGGACATCGTTAAGTTACTTCGTTTAGTCTTCTTCTTCTTCTTCTTCCTTTGGCTCCCTCTACGGTTCTCTAAGAACTTTCGGCCTCCTTAATAACAACTGCCCATTCTTCTCTATTACTAGCTCTTCTGGTTACTCCACCCTTTCACCTTTAGTTGTCTTACTTAAGTCTGTCTTCAACCCTTATCTAACCATTTTAGTTTTTCTGTCTTCCAATCTAATTTTCTTCCTTCCGGTTTTCCTTCTAAAATCTTGAGTTGCACCTCTTCCTGCCTCATTCCGCAACCACATGTCCTACCCATTTCGTCCTCTTTTCTTCTCCTATTTCCTACCAGATCTAAATCCAGTATTTAATTTTCCATCTATAATTAAACGTTCATAACAGCAAACATATACCTGGACATAACAAACGGTATAAAGCACAAATTAGGGGTTTATATAAGTTATGTATTGTATTGTAAGCCTATGTTTTCCCTTTACAGAGATGTAGGTGCTCTCCCTCTACAGGGAAGATTTTGAACCATACTAATTTAGTTACACTTGTTTTCAAATAGATGTCATTTTGAGTGGTCCGTGGTCAGCATTCCGCCTCATACTGACATCTAGGATACCAAGTTAGTACTAGGACGGGAAAATTCGGTAAATTTTGCTTAGAGGCATTTTCATTCAGGCTTAAAGATTTTTTACGAGCCTGAAAATGTTCAGACTCGGGACCCACGGCTTAAAGTCTCTCCCGGAGGACTTGCTCCTTGGATTTTCCGTCCTAAAAAATCCATCGACCCCGGCCGGGTTTGAACCCGCGACCCTCGGGACCGGAGGCAAGGAGCATAACCACTATTCTACCGCGGCCGAAATAAGTTATGTAGTATTTTAAAGTACGACAAATATAAAAATGTTCCTAAGAATATGAAAGCTATAATTTACACTTTAAAAGCAGAACTGTGAATTACCGCAAAAGAAAAGTAATGTATTTTGTTATTTTACATAATAACGAAAATACCATGTAACGTTGATAACATCGAACTGGTTATATTCTGCTAACGAGGAAGTATTCCATGGGTCGTCACCCACAAGTTCATTTCCACGTGTACCTCTAGGCGCATAACATTCAACATCTGATAAAAGTTCAAATCATTAAAACATTAACAAATACTTACGCTTTATGTACAGTTATACAAGAATAATAGCAATGTTTACCACGTTACATTCGCGCAGTCGTTACATGGCCCTCAGAGTAACGTTTGAGACACCAAATATAGAGTTTCTGACACGAATATGAGGACATATTAAGGGAGAATATCCTGAGAGAAGACCTAAGCACTCAAACAGCGGGTATGGACGTTACGCTAATTTCGTTACACCCTAAAATAGTTGTCCCAGAACCTCAAGTTTTATAGGAGGGACAGATTTACCGATTGCCGGAAATAAATGGGAGTTCTTACACAAGAGAAAAAGGAAGGTATTAATTGAGAAGACCAGAACAATCACATATATTCAAACACTCCAAATGTTTATTTAGACTGATTTTTATTATTCTTCCTTTAATCAATTCCAGAGGATTAATTGCTGATTTGGACGCATATTTTAACATATTAAGATACTAAATTAAATAATTATTTTGTAAAAATTCAATGTAAAATACTTCCATAGTAATCATAGAAAGAGGAAATTAAACCGATATCAAATGATGTGCGACACCATAAGAAGAACCCTCCGAAAGATTCGAAGAGAAACTCAGCTTAGGTTTTATAAAATTATGACTGTTCCTGTTCTTTTATATGGTTCTGAATCTTGGATACTTACAAAAAAAATCTCACACATTGAAGCCACTGAAATGAAATTTTTAAGATCCGTAAAAGGATGTACACGCATGGATAGAGTACATAATGAGTCAATAAGAAATGAACTGGAGATATTTTCAATACTCGGTAAACTAGAAGAGCGCAAATACCGATGGAAAGAACATTTAGACAGAATGGACAGGACAAGATTACCCAAATCGATCAACACCTACAAACCGGATGGAAAAAGATTTTTGGGACGGCCATGGAAACGATAGACTTGAGACCGGAACAGGTCGCATTGACCTAATGCTGGAAAGGAAGAAGAAGAAGAAGAAGAAGAAGAAGAAGAAGAAGAAGGAACAGAACTCTGTCGACAAACTTCACAGTTCTTCTGGGATGTGGCTGAGCGTTTTGATAAAAAAGAACCCATGATTTCTGATGAGTTATTACAGAGTAATGTGTTGTTGGATGTGTAAGACATTAGCATGTCGTTAGGAACATAATGAGATGGGCTATATCGGATTACAATGACTATTTAACTCATGCCCCAAATGGGAGTCAATTACCAATCACGTTACAATGATTTTTTTATTTACATCCAATCACAGTCGTGTTTCGCCTACAATTTACCAACTAAATTTTATCGAAATAAAGAAAGCACCTCCTTTTTAACATTATGAATAGGTCATAGCATTATTTTGCAGTGACTGACTCTGTAAGAAATACGGCTACCAGATTGTATATATAGTGGATGAATGTCAACTCATACCACATGCGGGAGTTAATATAAAAACATTTGTAGCAATTGATTATAGCATCAAAAAAAGAAACCACTGTTTGCATTTTCTTAATTGCATTTTTTCCCAGAAAAAATATAATTGTCATATTTACATCATACGACATCAGAAATGAATTAATAAACAGTTTGATGTGCTTCGTCTTTTCTCCACTAAAGTGCATTCTTACAGTATTGCGTTCCTTTGGCAATAAATAATATGATCTGATCTGGTTGCAGTGACGAACAAAAGAAACAAATGAAGCGTATCAATCGTTTCTCAATTGTTTTCAGACATCGCCGTTTGCATTAAATATATAAATATTTTAAAATAACTATGTTTAAATAATGATTTGTGAGTAAACAGCTTAATTTTATTCATTAAATAGCCCTAACAAATGCCACTGTTGATTTCCAAATTCTCTAGATAAATTCACTCGTGGCATTACTTATGAAAAATTAAAGATTAACATCTGCTCGTGAAAAACAATATAGTATTCAAGAGCGCACAGTATATTTTACAGTCTAGTGTTTAACGAATTAGTTTTGACCTTTGTTTGTTTTAATACTCGCGTAGTTTTTTGTATTGTTTAATGTTAGATGTTTTATTTATTTTTTTCAGTGCCTACTTTAGGTGATAATAATTTTATTATATTTTTATTTTTCTTTGAAATCTATCATAACCGTTCTTATCGAGATTGAAACGACCTTCTAGTCCTCATGCCTAACAAACCAATAGGCCTAATACACTAATCTGTAATAAGTCCCAAATGCAAATTAATATAAAAAAATGTTAAATTCAAATTATATACAGCAATAATAAGACCAATCATATGTTATGGAGCTGAAACCTGGGTACTAAAAGAAGCAGATAAACTAAGACTATTAACATTTGAGAGGAAAATATTTAGAAGAGTGCTAGGTCCAGTAAAGGAAAATGGAAATTGGAGGTTGAGAAGGAATGACGAATTATACCTCAAGAATAATAAAGAAAATATAGTTAGTTTCATCAAATCCAAAAGATTACAATGGTTTGGACATACACTAAGAATGCCAATGGGAAGATTGCCGAATGATATTTTGAATTGGAAGCCACAAGGAACAAGACCAAGGGGAAGACCCAAGGATCGATGGGAAGATGACGTAATTGAAGATTTGAGAGAGATGGGGATTTTTGATTTGAAATCCACTGCACAAGATAGGAAGAAGTGGCGTAAACTGGTTGAGAAGGCCAAGACATTCCACTGGAAGTCGTAGAGCCTGACGAAGAAGAAGAAGAAGAAGTAATAAGTCCTCGATGGGTTACTTATACCAAAGCAAGCAAATAACATCCTTGAAAACCTGTGAAATGTTGTCGTAGAGTTTCATTCAACTTTCTATATACACACTAAAGCAGTAGATTAGAACTTCAAATAAGATTTTTATGTTGAGATGGAGAAGTTATTTAGTTAGGCCTATATGTTCAGACGGGCAGGCAGACTACCCAGAGCACCATGATCTGAAAGCTCTATTACCCTCTCCTAGTATAATATAATAATAATAATAATAATAATAATAATAATAATAATAATAATAATAATAATAATATTTTTTTTTGTAAGCCTATGTTTACCCTTTACAGAGATTTAGGCGCTATCCCCCTACAGGGAAGAATTTGAACCATACTAATTTAGTTACACTTGTTTTCGTATAGATGTCATTTTGAGTGGTACGTGGTCAGCGCTCCGCCTCATACTGTCATCTAGGAAACCAAAGTAGTACTAGGACGGGAAAATTCGGTAAATTTTGCTTAGAGGCCTTTTCATTCAGGCTTAAGGATTTTTTACGAGCCTGAAAATCTTCAGACTCGGGACCCACAGCTTAAAATCCCTCCCGGAGGACTTGCTCCTTGGATTTTTCCGTCCTAAAAAATCCATCGACCCCGGCCGGGTTTGAACCCGCGACCCTCGGGACTAGAGGCAAGGAGCATAACCACTAGTCAGTCCACCGCGACCGGTAATAATAATAGTATGTTTTATTCACTCTGGCAGAGTTAAAGCCATAAAGCTTTCTCTTACACTCAAACAACACAAATTACAAATAATTATATGTTTACAGTTTAAGTTATCTATGCACTAGACTAATTATAAAGAGATAAAATGATGTTAAAACGTTTAAAGGATATTAAAAAGGATATTATAGATGGATGGAATGAAAGTCTACCCTACGGTGTTATGTAGGGCCAAAGTGGTATGTCGTCTGCCGAATCCGGTACACCAGATTCTTCTCTCATGGGCACGAGGGGGGACTGCAACTCTCCCCTTAGCCGTTTTTGTTATTGCTGTGACTCGGAGTATTCCACCTTTGTGGTCTCGAGGTAGCGTGCTGCCTTGTCACGCAATGGACTCGGGTTCGATTCCCGGTCGGGACACAGCTCCTGGGTGAGGTTTTTAACGGGGTTTTTCCTCACCTGAAAGACAAAAATGTCAGAAAGCTTAGGGCCCAACGGTCCCCGAAAATCATCCGCCCATCATCATCTTTCACCGGTGTGGAAAGCAACGGGAAGCTACGACACCTACAATTCCCTAGAAAAGCTGCAAAGCATAGCATCAAAATGTTATGATTGCAGTGAAATACTTACCTGGCCTCGGGCAGAATTACTACAGAATAGAATAGACTCGGAGTCATGGGCCAGAACCCTGGTTTACCCCACTAGATCCCAGCAAACCACATATTTTCAACACCTATGGATGCCAACCAAATAATTTTTCCTAACATGAGATGAGAAGAAAGATGATATGAAATGAATTAATGAATAAGAAATTAAATGAATGAAAGAGAGAATTAAAGGGAGAGAAGGGAGTGTGGAGACTGTAGTTGGGATAAAATTCGGGATACAGGAGAAATCCTAAAAAAAAATCCGGTAAGGCGAATCACCAATATCCTTCTGGAGCCGGCAGGATTCGAACCTGGGATTCTAGTCGGGGCAGCCGCGAGATGGCCAAGGTGGAGAAGTTACATGATATATATTTTTCGAAAATAAACTTAATGATTACTGATTAGTAAATTTAATACAAAATAATGGTCATGTGAAATCGAGTTTAGTTAAAATGTTGAACTGTGGCTGTTACGTAACTGGAGCAATTCATGGGCTGTGATTCTTTTTTTTTTATCGCTTCATATATGTGTGTGTATTTAGTAGAACGTAAAAATACGAACTTAAAAGTTTCCGCCGTTTCTTTTTACATCACCAAACAGTCCCACTTATGTATTTTTGCACATAAGGTAAATACAATACTAAGTCGGTTATAAGGAAATATCCACTGTGTGTGATCAACAGTGTGGAAACGGTTTGACCACCATAACTGTACTCTACTGTTTGTATTTCGCCAACTTTTTTATCCGTCAATTACATGATTTAATTCAACACATATTATGAAACACACACGTGTTTTAAGCACAGTTGGTAAGATATTTTAAACTTATAACATAGTCCAATTACACTTAGAAATGCGCTTAAAAAGTGTGAGACCTGATTCAGTAACACGTTTATTATACCACTTATTTTAGTATTATTTATTTATTTATTTATTTATTTATTTATTTAGCCTGGTGGAGTTAAGGTCATGTGGCCTCATCTTTCACTCATCAGGACAAACATATGTTACATATAAATACAAAAAATACAATAATAGTACATACTAAATAATTAATTATCTGTCAAATTGAATAATAATGAAAATAATGTCTAATAATACAATAACATTAAATGCAATTCAAATTAAATTAATGATAGAATGCGTACAGAAAGGAATGACAGCTCGAATCTATTATACATAAAAAGAAAAGAAAAAAAAATACAAAGAAAATAATAAACTATAAAATAATTTATCGCTTATTATACAAGGCATTAGGTAAATATAATCGTCCACCGCTGTGGTCTCGAGGTAGCGTGCTGCCTTGTCACGCAGCGGGCCCGGGTTCGATCCCCGGTCGGGGCAGTTTTTCTGGGTGAGGTTTTTATCGGGGTTTTTCCTCACCTGTAAGACAAATGTCAGGAAAACTTTAAGGCCCAAACGGTCCCCGAAATCATATGGCATCATCCTTATCATTATCATCTTCATCATCTTTCACCGGTGTGGAAAGCAACGGGATGCTACCACACCTACAATTCCCTAGTAAAACTGCAAGCATAGCAGTAGGTTGCAGTGAAGGACCTACCCTCGTACAGAATTACTATGGATGGAGGTAAATATATTAACAAATCTTAGTCTGTCCGTAGAATCTGTAGAGAAGCTTTTTCGAAATAAGCCATCTACAAAGAGGCGGGCAAAGATGCATGGCCAACGAGGCCGCGGATGGAAGTGCAGGAGGGAGAACATATTACGTGGCATTACTCATCTCGTTATTGAGTTTCAAGCGAGAAATATGTCTATTCGAAGAACTGGCAAATTTATCTATAGATTCCACGGGCAGACTATAGTAGAAGTAGTACTAATAGTAGAATTTATTATCAATTTTTAAAAATTGCAGGCTTTCACGGCCAGTGTCTTGATTCATGTTTGCTTCGTCTTCCGGGTAAAATGACCGTGGTCCAGTTTTCTTGAAACTCGATGTTTCGTATACTATTGCGTTTGACATCTTCAGGAGATTCGGCGTGCTCTCTGTGAACTCCTGAATATGTCTACCGCAGTAGTTGATGACACATCGAGATTCAAGAAAACTGGATCACGGTCTATTGTCAATTTGTTCTTGAAAAATACATATATTCACAAAAAAACAGTACACAAGGGGCCTGAATGGCTGCTCAATTTTTGCTTCACGTTTAAAAACAACACATTTACATATCCGACCCTCTTCTTGCACACACATACACCTACATTCACACAGTATTCACATTTCTTTTTCTCTTTTCTCACGTACCTCTACCTCTCATCTGTACAATTAGACCAACTTTATTTGTAAATCTTCTGCTATAAATAAAAACATCCAGCTCTCTTCATTTCTGGTGTTTGAGCTTGAATAAAATACATTCCGAGTGTCTTGCTAGCTCACTCCTGTTAATGTATTTTTTTTCGGAGTTTTCCTTCTCCGAGGTAAGTTTCTTCTTCTACAGCTGTACAGCCTAACTCGCCCTGCTAGTTTTGGCTCTACCTGTAAATTCTATTTCCCCAGCACCATTCAAACTAGGCGAGCATGCCCCTATCCACCAACTGGGATAAAAAGTACGCATAGCAACAGATAAGTTACCAGAGGATGGGAGCTGAGTAATGGTATTTTCAGTCAAGACCCAGGTCTCACTTCCATACGATAGCACAGGCTTTATTAATCATCATCATCATCATCATCACTCCAGGGATTAGGCAATTGCCCGTTCCGACTTCATATTGCATCAGCCCAACGTCTTCTAGGTCTTCCAACATCACGCCTTCCTCTTGCTTGATAATTTCTGGCTAACAATGGATATCTCTCCTTACTCATTCCATCCATGTGATCAATCCATTTCTGTCTGTAATTCGTGACTTTATCCAATAAAGGCTGTACTTTCAATTCTTCTCTTATATCCTCATTTCTTATTCTATCAAGTCTTGTACATCCTTTTACTTGTCTTAGGAACCGCATCTCTGCCGTCTGTATTCTATCCCTCTGTCTTTTCACTGGAGCCCAAGTTTCACATCCATACAATATTGTGGGAACCGCCATAACATTATACATTTTTATCTTGGTTTCTTTTCTAATTTTATTTTTGAATGTTCTCTGTATTGTTCCACACACCGTCTGAAATTTATTTATTTTGGAGTCAATATCTCTTTCCACATTGTAGCCAACATCACAGCCCAAATATTTGAAACTAGACACCTGTTCTATACTTTGATTTTCTAAAATAATTTTTGGTTCTCACTGGATCTCTTCCTCTAAAAGCCATGGTCTTCGTTTTCCTTACAGAAATCTTTAGATCGTATAGGCTTTATTAATGTCTTATATAATCTTATTTTTGTGTTAAAAGTGAGATATTTTGTCTTAAAATATTTTACCATTCCACCATTCCATAGTAATATTAATTGGCATTTTTAATGTGTTCAAATAGAGATAACTTAGGGTCCACAGCTGTGGTCTCGAGGTAGCGTGCTGCCTTATCACACAATAAGCCCGAGTTCGATCCGCGGTGGGGACAAGTTTCCTGGGTGAGTTTTTTTCAGGGTTTTTCCTCACCTGTAAGATAAATGTCAGGAAACTTTCAGGCCCAAACGGTCCCCGAACACCATCTCGCCATCATTATCATCAATATCATATTCGCCTAATTAGCTTAAGTTTAGTTTAAGGCCTCTCCTGGCGCATCATCACCATCATCATCTACTCTCATATCATCGGGGCAACGTAACCCCCCCTTCCAGGCGTCCCAACCTCAGAAGTGGGTTACAAGTACGCCATGCTAGGAGAGAACACCAGAAATGTCGAAATGACAATCTGGGGCATTTGAAAAATATGATATGACTAGGATAAAAATTATGGAGTTCCTCATAATTTAATTTCATTTATATGAATATGCTTTACAATTAACATCTTACTTACTTACTTACTCACTCGCTCACTGGCACTATCGAATCCGTAGCTTCATGGCCGCGCGGACGTAAGCTCTCCAAACATCCCTATCCTGAGCTAATGCTTTCCAATAATTCCCTTATAATCTACATCCCTCAAATCATAGTTAATGTTATTCTCCCACCTCATTCTTGGTCTACCAACTGGGCGTTTTCCCTCTGGCTTTCCTATAAGAAGCTTCCTTGCACGTCTTTCATTCCCCATACGTGCCACATGTCCTGCCCATCGCAGTCTAAGAGACTTAACTGTTCTTATTATATCTGGCTTCCTATAAAGACCATGTAGTTCATTGTTATGAAGTCATCTCCTTTCACCTGTCTGTTCATCTCTCTTTGGTCCAAAAATTCCCCTAAGTACTTTATTCTCAAATACTCGTAATCTCCTTTCCTCCCTTAAAGTAAGAGTCCATGTTTCGCATCCATATAATATAACTGGTCGAATAATAGTTTTATATATATTCAGTTTAACGTTTTTTGAAAGGAGTTGGGAACAATTAAAATCTAATGTTTCTAATTATTTGTTATTTTAAATATGAACATATTTTTGGTAATTTATGAAGATCACTACTTCTAACATTTAGTAATATAGATCAGTGTTATAAAGTGGAGCTTGAAGCTATAGTACTTATCTCCAGCCAATCATTGAATGTAAAATTAACGTAGTTAGATTGAATTTCCTCATTCCTGGAATACCGATGTGTCATTGGTAGCGATATATAATTGTTTTACGGTTGACGTAGTGTGACGTAACTGACAGTGTCCAGCAATTTGATGCACTTTGAGAATCAAGGACATGGGCTGGACAGTTGGTACGCTACACGGAGCACATAATCACAGTAGACGTGTCCTGGTTTCGAGCCCAGCCGCTAGTCATCTTCTGGTTATAACGGGAAGGTACTATGAGCTTCTTCGAACAACATGTCCGTATAGTTGTAAATCTTCCATAGAAATTACGTCTTATATCTTGAAAATAAAGTAAACAGACATTAGCAATACATCTTGAGTTCGATAGCTGCGTTGTTAAGTAGTTTCCAACGTAAAATAATATTCTTTTTACTTAATTCAAGACTTTATAGGAAAAGACATTTCAAAAATATATAATCATCATCAGCGTCCAGGATTAGGTCTTGAAGCCCGTTTCGATCTCATGTTAGAATTGGACTGTCCATATTTTACAGGGTCTTCTATTTTTTTTTTCCTATTAAGTTTGTAGTGAAGATTATGTTTCGGGATTCTATTGTTATCCATTCTATCGATGTGGTCCCTACATTCATCTCTGTATTGTGCAAATATATCTAATAGCTTGAATATATTTAGTTCTGTTCGTATATTTTCATTTAGTTTCCGATCGGTTATTCTATAGCCAGCCACACTCCTCAAGAAAAAAAAAATCTGAAGATTATATTCTTAATGTCCACCGCTGTGGTCTCGAGGTAGTGTTCTGCCTTGTCACGCAGCGGGCCCGGATTCGATCCCCGGTCGGGGCAGTTTTTCTGGGTGAGGTTTCTATCGGGGTGTTTCCTCACCTGTAAGACAAATATCAGGAAAACTTTAAGACCCAAACGGTCCCCGAAATCATATGTCCATCATCATCATCATTATCATGATCCTTCACCGGTGTGGAAAGCAACGGGAAGCTACCACTCCTACAATTCTCTAGTAAAGCTGCAAGCATAGCATGAAAATGCTATGACTGCAGTGAAGGACCTGCCTCGGGCAGAATTACTATGGATGGATATTCTTCATTTCTGATTTCTGGTTCCAATCCATATAGTAGTGTTGGAACCGCCATTGTTTATACAATTTTAAAAGTGTCTCATTTCTAGTTCCTTTTGAGATTTCGTGTTATGGTGCCACATTCATAATTACAATTATTAATTTATTTATTTTGTTTCCAATGTCTTCACTTTTTCTATATGATGCATTGTATCCCAGATACTTCTAATTGTTCGCCTCTTCTATCGTTTCATTCTATAATTGGATTTTTACTCTTAGTGGCTCAAACCCTTGAAAAGCTAAAACTTTTGTTTTTAGAGTAGATATTTTCAAAAGTATGTATTTAATAATACCATCAAGTGGAATCAGATCGGAGGAAAAATTGAGCCCACCTTGATTTATAAATGTATGTGAATGACAAGAGTGCCGGTCGATCACAGGGGCGGATAAACGAAATAAAACTAAATGGATGAGATAAATATGAAGAAATGACGGGATGAAATTTGTGGCAGAGGAAAACGGTGCAAACCTCCGATTCGATCACCTCGAAATTCACATGGAGTGACCGAAACTCGATCTCGAGACCCCGCGGAAAGCGTTTAACCATTTGCGCCACGGATCCACCTATGTTCATTAGAATACATTTGTATATAATCATATGAGAACACATCATTTCATCGAAAAGAACGACATATTCTACCTACATTTCCTGCTTTAAATGCGGGATTTTAAGCGATCCAAAAAGCCTAAAATCGCTTTTTTTATGAGTAAAAAATAAGCAAATATATTTTGTAAACTAAACTGTCTTATCTGCTGTACATTGTACAAGTTAGTGAAAATTCATAACGAATGTTATTTCAATCGGACATCAAAATGGAGTAGTATACATTACGAAATTTAAACAAATTTTATTATCAGAAAAGAAAAAGAATGATTTTCATGATATTGGTGCTAATTTAACTAAAAATGCAAATTTGAAATAAAGTTTCAAATCCTGGATTTATAAGCCATATGCAAAATATGACGTCCGTTAGGATTGAATTACCCCTTTATAGGCGGATATGTTTTACAGTATTTTATTAAAGTAGATTATTCTAAGAACAGATGCACTGGAATTTCTTGTAGGAAAATGAGAGGGATAGCGCGCGTAGGAAATCGAAGAATGAGGTGGGAGAATAGCATTATCCATTAATTGACCGATGTGGATTATACAGGTAATTGGAAAATATTAGCTACGAATTGATGTTTTATGGAGAGTTAATGTGTGTGTGTGTGTGTCTGTGTATCATGTCTACATATCTGTTTGTCTGTCTGCTTTATTTTCTACCTCTCTGTGCTACTGTTTATTATCTACCTACCTACCTACCTACCTACCTACCTACCTACCTATTATTCGAAATCTTTTACAATTTCTCTTTGCTAGAACATGGAATTCTCTTCCACCCTATGTCAGAGACTGCCAAACTTTACCATCTTTCAGAAACAAATTGAAAATACAATTACTAAGAGAAACAACTCACTAATATTACTTTTTAAAAATTAATAATGTGTTTTTTTCATTATTTAATATAGATATATTTTAGATTCGTTAATATATTTACCAAATGCCTTGTATAAAAAGCATAGATTAATTCATTGTAGTTTATTACTTTGTATTTTTTTCTCTCCCTTTTCTTTTATGTATAGTAGATTCGAGCTGTTATTCCTTTCTGTATCCATTCTATCATTAATTTAATTTTAATTGTATTTAATTTCATTGTATTATTATACATTATTTTCATTATTATTCAATTTGACAGACTATTTAACTCATACCACAAATGCTAGTCAATGACCAATCACGTTTCAATGAATGTTGTTTTACAACCAATGACAGTCGTGTTTCACCTCGCTCTTTATCGATATCTTTATCAGCTCCTGCTTTTGTGATAAAGAAAGCTCCTCCTTTTTAATGTTCTGAACAGGTCAGATCATTATTTTTCTCCAACAAATACATTGAATATAGCAAATAATGAAAAGATTCCTTGATTTTACTGAGTTTTTTACTAAAAAAATAAATGAATAACCCGTAATGTTGATTATGAGATATAGTTTGATGTGTTTCATCATTTCTCCACTTGGGTGCACTCTTCCAATATTGCGATCTTATTTGGCAATAAATAATATGATCAAGCAGCAGTGAATGAACATAACCTCACATTTCTGATTTGTTTTCAAACATCGCCGTTTACATTAAATATATAAATATTTTAAAATAACTATAGTTAAATAATGCTTTGTGAGTAAACAGATTAATTTTATTCGTTAAATAGTCCTAACAAATGCCACTCTTGATTTCCAAATTCTCTAGATAAATTGACTCTTCAGTTCGTGGGTCGTGAATTTTTCGATAATTTCGAAATCACTCTTAGCATTACTTATGATAATTAATTGTTTAGCATGACTATTATTGTAATTTTTTTGTATTTATATGTAACATATGTTTGTCCTGATGAGTGGAAGAGAAGGCCACATGGCCTTAACTCCACCAGGCTAAATAAATTTATTCTATTCTATTCTATATGTCTATTAATATCTATATATCTATGCCTATCTTAGTTATTTTTCTTTTTGTATGATATATGACAATTTTATCGTCACAATTTTATAGCCATTGTCTGTTAATGGTTGAAATGTATATGATGGGTGTTTGCCAGGTGTTTTATCTCTGCTATAAAAAGTGCGGTCTTGTGAAAACCTGCATTAAACACCTGTTATTGCAGGTGATTGCATAATTGTTAATGGGTGAACCTTGACATTGTACTGTAGTTTGAGGTTGAATTTTATCTTGCGTGAATCTCCACTAAATAAACTGGACATGTGGAATTCCCATAAACCTAGCAATGCACTTAAACATGAAGAATGGACAAAGACATGCACTTTCAGTGGGAAAATAACCGTCAACAAATCATAGCACAAAGAGGAAAAAAATTGAAATATCTTTGTATTATAAAATAATGACATTTCTTATAGAGGAAAAGATATGAACAGAACAATTTAAGTTCGTCATATGATGTATTAAAAAACAAGAAACACCGTTATATATTCTAATTTTGAATCTGAAACCATGCTCCAGTTATAATACATAATATAAGAAGCCATTCAACTTCTTTTTATAACTTTATTTAATTCTAATAACGAATTATCATAAGTAAGGGGCGGATTTCTATGACCTAAAAAATGGAAAATATGCATGTATTTATGACCTAAAAAAAGGTTCAAATATGACCTAAAAAGATAAAAATATGACCTTATAATTGAATGAATGTTTTACCCATACTATATTAATTGTAAAGTGATCCCACAACAGACTCGGAGGCCCTTGGGGTAGTAGGAGGTTAAGGCTCCCACTTTTTCTAGACAATCGGCACTTTATGTCAGCCCTGCGTGACGGCCGCCTTTACCCCCAGAACAAGCGTCTGGTACTCATTTCCGTTAGAGGTTGAGTCGACCCCAGGGCCATAGTGCCGCCAGAGGGTTTGGGTCAGTTTAAAAATCCTGACCCCAACGGGACTTGAACCCTCGACCCTCCGGCTTGTAGCTCAGTGCCTTAACCACTACGCTACGGCGTGCCTCTAACGGAAATGAGTACCAGACGCTTGTTCTGGGGGTATAGGCGGCCGTCACGCAGGGCTGACAACCCGGCTGACATAAAGTGCCGATTGTCAAGAAAAAGTGGGAGCCTTAACCTCCTACTACCCCAAGGGCCTCCGGGGTCTGTTGTGGGATCACTTTACTATATTAATTGTTCATTTATATACATTCTCAATTGTATCATAAGAAAAAGGAAATCTTCTTCTATTGCCCAGTGCAAACGTTTGCTACCTGTTAACAGAAACCTTCCAAACAAGTGTACTGCGAAACTGACGATTTTTATTCGGATACAATGTTGGGTATTTCCAATTACCTGA
This sequence comes from Diploptera punctata, assembly GCA_030220185.1. Classification (NCBI taxonomy): domain Eukaryota; kingdom Metazoa; phylum Arthropoda; class Insecta; order Blattodea; family Blaberidae; genus Diploptera; species Diploptera punctata. The sequence continues at coordinate 732,759 of JASPKZ010000458.1, read as the reverse complement.
TACTAGGCTATTAAAAAAAACAAAATACGACTTTATCGTATGACTTTATCATAGAAATAAGCAGAAATATGACCGAAGATCTGAAAAAGTGAGAAATATGACTTTTAAAGGGGTCCTCATCTAGGGGATATGTGGATGGCGACCACAAGGTGCCCAAGCTGTGCAAAACATTTCTTCCACTTACTTGTGTTTTGCACTCTTAACTTTACTATCTAACCTCTCTTGGTTAACTCTTGTTTTTTTCGACCCCAACGCTATTAGGGCATCCGAGGGCTAGGGAGTCCTTCCTTTTTTCCATTTCTTCTTTCCTTTATTTTCTTTTCTTCTCCAGAAAAGCCTGACCAGAGGCTATAAGATGGCAGCCCCATCACTGGTCTTGTCTTCCTTTGGCCAGCAACCAATCGAAGGGACTATTATTATGCTTTCAAGTCTTATACGAGAATTTCCCATAAGGGAAAATTTTCTATAGGATCGTAACAGGCCTTGGCCTAATACTTGGAAGGAAGAAGAAAAAGAAGAAGAAGACCCAATAAAAACCACTTAATCTTAATAATAAGGATTATATAAATGTTTTTACTTATTTGAAGCTTAGAATATAGACTTTGGTAAAAATATAACATCTCATAGGAATCCGCCCCTTAATCACGAGTGATTTCCAATTTATCTAGAGAATTTGGAAATGAAGAGTGGCATTTGTTAGGACTATTTAACGAATAAAATTAAGCTGTTTACTCACGAATCATTATTTAAATATAGTTAATTTAAAATATTTATTCATTTTATGTAAACGGCGATGTTTAAAAACAAATGAGAAGCGATGTATGAAAACAAATGATAAACGATTGTTACGCTTGTTCATCACTGCAACCAGATCATATTAATATTTTATTGCCAAAGGATCGCAATATTGTAAGAATGCACCCTAGTGGAGAAATTTATAACCAACATTATAGGTATTAATTAATTTCTGATGTCCTGTGATGTAAATATGTCAATTATATTTTTCGGCAACGTTATTTCCTGGGAAATAATTCGTTTAAGAATGTACAAACAGTAGTTTTTTTTTGTGGTATACTAAATTGCTACGAATGTTTTTATATCTCCCGCAAGCACTATCAGCTGACTTTCGTGCACTATATGTACAATCTGGTAGCCGTATTTCTTGGAGAGTCAGTCACTGCAAAATAGTAGTATGACCTATTTAGAATGTTAAAAAGGAGGAGTTTTCTTTAATATGATAGACTTCTTTGATAAATTCGAAGTGAAACACGACTGTGATTGGTTGTAATTAAAAATCATTGAAATGTGATTGGTCATTGAATCCCATTTCGGGCATGAGTTAAATAGTCAAAATGTAATAACTGATGTGTTTTTTGTCTAAGAGCCTGGGTTGTTTATTACATATTATTTGTCTGCAACCGCTCTCTATTAACATATACATTTCTTGCGTCTAATTCACTTGTATACTATACGTTATTTGTGGGAGGGAAACTTGGGTAATGACCAAAACATTACAAAGTAGAATACAAATCGTAGAAATGAACTTCTTTGAATAACAAAGGTTGCACAAGATTGGATCGGATAAATAATGAAGATATAAGAACAGAGTTTAATATATATCCATTGAATGAAACAATCAAAGAATATAGAGATAAATGGTTTAGACATGTAGAAAGAATTAATGTAACAAGATTACCAAAAGCAGCATTTAATTACGAGCCTTAGGTTCAAAGAATGTAGGAAGGGTAGTGAAAAGATATACAGAACAGCTGTGAGGTGGAATAGGAAATTTACCTAGCCCGTGAAATGAAGAAGAAGACTATATGTTATATGAATAGACTAACCTTATATAAATGTATATATAACCATATACTAACACCTTTTTTTTAATAACCAAATCTCATAACCCGCAAAAATAGTTGCTACTAGCGACGCATCAAGACCATCAACATCTACATCAACTAGTAGCGCATACTCATCCTGCTGATGATGGAATTTAACTTCCGAAAGGCCTCGAAGTAATATTTTAAATACTTAATTTTAATACAGTTGAGGTACATGCCAACAGGTACATTTTTAATTTTTTAATTATTTTCCATTCAGAACTACTAAAGGCCTGCGACAGGGCTGTAGTATGTCCCCTACTCTGTTCAAAATATAAATCCAGCATATATTGGAGCAGTGGAATCGATATTGTGGAGGCATGGGAGTACCAGTCCAAGGTGGCACAATACATTCCTTATTATTTGCAGATGAACAAGTGTTGATAGCTCAGAGTCGTGAGGATGTGAAATACATGATGAGAAAACTTCTAAATGCTTTTGAAATAGGAGGATTAAGAGTAAACATGGAAAAAATTTAATATCTTGTAGTAGGAGGAAGTGGACGAGATATATCCCTATCCCAAGGAATTATTAGAGCTGTTAACAAATTGAAATATTTGGGATCACTTATTGATGAATCAGGGAGTTGTAAAGCTGAAGTAGATAGTAGGTTAGTACAAGCACGAAGAGCCAGAAAAATGTTGAATGGAGTACTGTGGAGTAGGACCATGTCAAACCACACGAAGAAGAGGATTTTGAAGTCTGTTGTGGAAAGCATAATGATTTATGGTGCTGAGGGATGGACTTTGGTAGAGGGACAAAAAACTAAGATCTTGGCAGTGGAGATGGATGGAATAAGACGCAGTGCCAGGGTGTCCAGGTTGGAAAGAAGAAGAAATGAAGAAGTGAGGCAGATGATAGATATGGAGGAGACAGTGGTGGAAAGGATCGAAAGACGAGCTCTTCAGTGGTATGGCCATGTCAGGAGAATGGAGGTGGAATGATAGGTGGCCCAAAACTCTTTTGGAATGGTCACCTTCTGGTAGAAGGAAACGGGGCAGGCCAAGAACAACTTGGAGAGGAGAGATCCATAGATTGATGAACGACCGAGGTCTGGAGGAGGATGAATGGCGTGATCGGCAAGAATGGCGAATGGGAATACAGGGTAATCGCTGAAAAGTGGAGAGGCCCTCAAAAGTAAAAAGTAAGTAATTCTTTTCTTATGAAATGAGAGCCTCGTCTAAAATGTCATCCTTTTACGAATAGCTTTGAATTGTGGGATCAATTACTTGATTGTTAAAGAAAATCGTTAAATGAACTTCTACTATACTATGCCTGTATCGCTAAATGAGGAATGCATGTTCGTAATTAGAACACTAAAATTACGTATATTTTAAAATACGTTGGTAGAAATAAGAGGCGTTAAAGGAAATTCATTAAAAAACTGGAGTAAATCCGTACCAAGTTATTTCGTAATAAAGATGTGAAACTTTCATATATCTGTATTGTTACGTATCACATCACGTAAGTGGCTTAGAATGGAGATAGTCATATGTTGAGATAGCACAATTTCTTCGTATTAATAACGATACATCGCTTAATAAGGTAATTCGTGGGTTTTATGAATAAATGCAAATGAAGATTTTTTTTTAAATATAATTAAAATGAAATAAATGGGAGTTGTGAAACGGAGACATGTTAGACGAGTTTTAAAACTAACAGGACACTGTAGAACAGGTAGTTTAATCTAGATAGAATTTATTATGAACTTTTCTTAAGAATGCTATAATCTTTAAACAACATCAGACAAGATGCTGTCACCGAGCGAATTGATTTAGCCAGGATCATTTGAGTCTCGCATTCGGGACGTCCCAGACGTCAACTCGGAAGATGAAATACAAACAGCTTCACACAAATTAAATGAACAAGTAGACAAATATAACATGAATATTTCTGAAATAAATTCAATATAACTGGTCCTTCAAAGGATGCAAAATAATAACACTGGTCAACATGATTTTTGTCTCATGAGTACCAATAGTTGTACTTAATGCAGTTTTTTATCGTGTCTTCAAATATGTATTCGGAATTTCTCCATCACCCACAGTTTTTTATTTAAATTCAATTTCAATTAATGGATTAAAACAATTATTTTTTAATAAACGTTTTTTCGTCCATTTGTCCATTGTAAAACAAAACAAAACGAGCTAACTCAAATGGTTTCAGCTATGGAAAAGAGATATCAAGGCAAATGGAATCCTAATATGCTGGCCGATTATTGTTGGACCATCAAGAGGGATGCTCCACAGGCGAAATATAGCAGAAAATAGTCATTTCTTACTTTCTAGGTGAGTCCGAATGTTCGAATATTATGTAGTTACGAATGTAGAAAATATTAAAGTGTTTGAAATTATAAATTCCTGTCTCTCGGAAACCTTGCGTGATGGAGAAAAACGGATATCATATTTGAATTCAGGAGAAAAAATACTATCAGAATCACATATTGTTTCTTTCTGAGACAAAAAAAATATTTTTTGTTGCTCAGTGTTATTATTAAAAGATAAATAGAACAGCTAAATTAAATTTTATTTAATTACTGGGGATTTAATGTGACTTATTGCCAGGTAAACACGACATACGTAGATGAGAAATTAAACATGTTTTATGGCATGTGAGGAACATAAAAAGAGCATTAATATGACTCTAAACTCTACACCAGCGGTTCGTAAACTTTTTCGACTCGCGAACCCCTTCTACAACGATCTGAGATGGGTGAACTACTGACTTTTAAATAGGCTATACATACAGTAGACATGCATAAAATGTAATTCCAAGCAAAATGTTTAATAACCTTATATTAACTTAACCCTTAACGGTTAAAACCTAAAGTTACTCCAGTTACGGTTTTAAAGTTACACAACGTGTAGGCCTAGTTGTAGCGAAATGAAATGTAAATTTTGCACATAGGCATTAATGTAGGGTAGCAGTTTTATAACGAGCCCGAAAATCTTCATGTTAGGGATTCACAGCTTGAAGTCCTTTGCGAAAACTTGTCCCTTGGATTTTTCTATCCTAAAAATCCATTGACTCCTGGCCGGGCTTGAACTCGCGGCTCTTGGAACAAAGGCAGAGAACATAACCAGTAGACCACCAACATATTGAACAACACCTCTTTGTGTATGTATATATATATATACTAGAAGTCCCGGTCACGCGTTACTGTGGCTAAGGTATACATTAAAAATATAAATAAAGTTGCTGTCTTTCAGCCAGATTACTTAAAACTAATACTTACACACGAAATTAATAATATTGAAAATAAAATAAACACTGAACACACTTAAATTATGAAATAATCAATATTTGTAATTCAATTGAAATTCGCGGTTGCAACAAAAAGCACAGCCATCTGGATCTCTCTTTGTTAAATAATAAACCAATTACCTTACACCGCCATCTGTTAGAATCGTATGGAACTCACAGATAATAATAACTCTTTGTTAAATAATAAACAAATAATTTGCAATAAAAAATAATGCGACTGTAGATTTAGTTAGAAGCTACCCTAAGTCTCAAGTTGGATCAAACTGCACACACTGTGCAAAATTTTATTAAAATCGATTCAGTAGTTTAGGATTCCATCGCGGACAAACAACGTGATACGAAATTTTTATATATTAAGATATATGCGTGTGCGTGTGCGTCTACACGCGTGCGCTCATCTTTTTTTACTTTGCCATATTGTGTTTCCCTCCATAAGGTAGAGATTAATCTTCTTACTATGTATTTGTATTTATTTATTCTACATGTAATTTTCTTGTCAATACCATCATATTTTTTATATATAACTACTGAATATTAGCTTCCCTAATATTACATATCTACTCGTAACCTAATCATAAAAAATAATATTAAAATGCCCAGGGGCCTCTATATTAATAAGAACTGTTAATGAAATATGTATATACGGTACCCACTCCTGATTTAAATTTCAGATAACACCATACAAACCCTAACCAAAACTAAAATTAAGAATTTAAGTTTTGTGTTTAATTGCACTGAGCAAAAAAAAAAAAAACACTTCTTTTTGTCTCAGAAAGAAAAATATGTGATTCTGATAGTATTCGTTCTCCTGAATTCAAATATGATATGGTATTTCCCCATCATGCAATTTTTCCGAGAGACAGGTTTTTATAATTTCAAACACTTTAATAGTTTCTACAATCGTAACTACACAAGACTCGCCTAGAAAGTAAGAAATGACGATTTTCTGCTATATTTCGCCTGTGGAGAATCCCTTTTGATGGTCCAACAATAATCAGCCAGCATATTAGGATTCCATTTGTCTTGATATATTTTTTCCATAGCTAAAACTATTTGACTTAGCCCATTTGGTCTTAATTTACAGTGGACAAATGGACTAAAAAACGTTTATTAAAAATACAATTATTTAAATGCATTAATTTAAATTTAAATAAAAAAACTGTGGGTGATGGAGAAATTCCGAATATATATTTGAAAACACAATAAAAAAACTGCATTAAGTACAACTATTGGTACTCATGTGACAAAAATCATGTTGACCAGTGTTATCTCTTCTATTTCCTATTTTTCTTGATTTAGGCCTTACACCTGATTTTGCGGTTTCTATTAGCATATGTTAGTTTTTTTTTACTTTCCATTTTTAAATTCATTTTTATACATTATCAGAACTATAGTAAAGTATACTAATATTGTACAATGAAGCTGTTGTGAGTTTAAAAATACGCCATAAACATAATTTACTTACTTACTTACTTACTTACTCACTGGCATTATCGAACCCGTAGGTTTATGGCTGCGCGGACATAAGCTCTTCATACATTCCTATCCTGAGCTAATGCTTTCCAATCATTCCCTGTATAATCTACTTCCCTCAAATCATAGTTAATGTTGTTCTCCTACCTCATTCTTGGTCTACCAACTGGGCGTTTTCCCTTTGGCTTCCCTACAAGAAGCTTCCATGCACGTCTTTCATTCCCCATACGTGCAACATGTCCTGCCCATCGCAGTCTACCAGACTTAACTGTTCTTATTATATTTGGCTTCCTATAAAGACCATGTAGTTAATTGTTAAGCAGTCTTCTCCATTCACCTATCTCTTCATCTCTCTTTGGTCCAAAAATTTTTCTAAGTACTTTATTCTCAAAAACTCCTGATCTCCTTTCCTCCCTTAAAGTAAGAGTCCATGTTTCGCACCCATATAATATAACTGGTAGATTCTGTGTTTGAGCATTTGGCTTGGGTTCCCTGAAGTAGTCCCCGCCCGGAGAACCGAATATGGGACTATTTGACCTCCGAAAATTTTACCCCAGTTGAACCCATATCCGCATTTCTTGACGGTTGCATTTTTACGGTGAAAGATCGTCACTCCTTCGACCAGGGTACTTTTTTCCTCTGGCTTATCACCTTCGACCAGTCCGGCATGGGTAACCCTATCGGCAGCAATGCTACCGCCGGCATAGCTCTCGGGATCATTTAAGCACGCAAGCCACTCCACCACGACAAGGTAAAGATACCATGGAGGGCTATAAACATAATTACAATATTAATTTTAATTATTACATCTTCGGAGTTGGTCATGGAATGCCTAAGTGTTTATTTAAAGTAAAACGTCATTAATACAACATTAATGTTTAATGATAATAAAATTCACCACCTTCACCGGTAAATGTTGCTGGAGGTCGTCTTCTCCTTCCTCCAGACAAACCGGATTCGATTCCGGTGCATAAACTTATTTTTTTCTTCTCACTTACATTAAACAAGGGCATTTGTATGACCTTGAGGTTTAATTTCCTTCTAAACTTTTTTTTTCTTGAATTATTGCGTCTGTCGGTTTTTAGTATTTTCTTACCTTGAAAACGACCTACAACATACTTGGCACATGTACTTTTGTATTAAGATTTATGAATTTTCGAGATAATCTCTGTAAATTATTGCTTAACAGTTGACAGCAGTGAATTTATATATTTTATGGAATCATTCCAAAAGTTACAAATAACGCAATTCTTTATCGTTAGAAAATTGTTGTATATTTAAATTTTAGAAATCGTTAAAAAATAATCGCAAGAATTTTATTGTCAAATGTACAGAAAATGTTTAAGTAATATATCCATCCATCCATCCATAGTAATTCTGCCCGAGGGCAGGTCTTTCACTACAATCATAGCATTTTCATGCTATGCTTTGCAGCTTTACTAGAGAATTATAGGTGTGGTAGCTTCCCGTTGCTTTCCACACCGTAAAGGATGATGATGGTAATGATAAGGGTGATGATGATGGCCGGATGATTTTCGGGGGACCATTGGGTCCTAATCTTCCTGATATTTGTCTTACAGGCGAGGAAAACCCCAAAAAAAACCTCACCCAGGAGTCTGTCCCGACCGGGAATCAAACCCGGGCCCGCTTCGTGACAAGGCAGCACGCTACCTCGAGACCAAGTTTCCTGAGTGTTTTTTTTTCCGGGGTTTTCCTCGTTTTTAAGACAGGTCTGAAACTTTAAGGCCCAAACTGTCGCCGAACACCATCTGGTCATTATAATCATCATTATTATATTCGCCACTTTTGTATGACTGAATGAATGGTGTGTTTTGTCATAAAGGTTTGGATTGTCTCGGTGGAGATAATAAATTTAAGTGATCACTCATTAGGTGAGGCCCTCCATTAGGCTAGGCCAAAAAAAATCATTTTTTTTATTTCGAAGTTGTAATAGCGCGGAAAAGTTGCGAATTATATAGACAAAAGAAAAAAAAATATATCAAAATCGGTTGACATCTTCCGGTCGCACAAAGGCTCTAAACTTCTTATTCTTCTTCCTTTCATGTGATAGACCTAGTGGTCTGTTACGGTCTCAATCCAACGTTTCAAGGGTCTGCCCAGAGATATCTTGCCTGGTGGCTGGTAATTTAAGAACTGACGTGGTATTCTTGTTCTGCTCATTCTTCGTATGTGAGATTTCCAGTTGTTTCTGTATTTTTGTACATATTCCATGACTGATTCTGTGTGTAATTCCTTGAGAATCTCAGAATTCCTTTTATGGTCTGTTCTTGAGTAGCCCGCAGTACGTCTCATAAATTTCATTTCTGTCGCAGTTAGTCTTTGTTCATCTACACTGCGAAGGCTCTAAACTTTGACAAAATACGAAAAAAAAAAACTTCATTTCTCAGATTATTTCTATAATTTTTTTAATTAGATGTTTTCGTAGCGTAATAGTTTGTAACATCTTCAAATAGAGCCTAAAAACATTGTGTTTTAATTTGGTTTAGATCAGTTGATATCATCCGATCGCGCATCAGCTCCAAAATGTTCCAGAATAATGAACAAGTTATATTTTTACGCATTTTTGGTATTTGATAAATAACTTCCAGAGTATTGATTGTCAGATCCCACAGATAGACATAAACGTACTTAGCAAAGATCACCAATACCTACTTGATATAAAAAAAAATAATTGCAAAAATGAAGTTTTTTTTATATTTTGCCAAACTTCAGAGCTTTTGCGCGACCGGAAGATGTCAACCGATTTTTGATTTTTTTTAGCTATATAATTCACAACTTTACCGCGCTATTACAACTTCGAAATATGAAAATCAGTTTTTTTTTCGGCACACCCTACCCTCCCTATCCTTGGGTGGTCAAAATAAACGTATGTTTGTGATCCAAAGTTTAAATTTCTCCCAAAAACTCGTGCCTCTGTAAGCCCGGGTGGAATGGGCATGTAAATTTACCTATAAAGTGATATTTTAAATTACGATGAAAAAAAAGGAGCATAAACACTAATCCATTCCGGCCGACAGATACATGTGCTCTTCTTCTTCTTCTTCTTCTTCGGCTTTCCCGCACTTATAGGTTTGCCGTCTTCAGTTTCCATTTATCTCTATCATTCCAATCTCCCTCTTCCAAATTCCTATCATCCATTATAGTTCTGACGTAGGTTTTCCACTTCCATCTTGGTCTGCCACGTTTATTTCTTCCAGGGATGACCATTGGTATATATTTTTTGGCTATCTTTCATTTTCCATCCTTTGTACATGGCCATATCATTTAAGCGTTAGATTTTCAATCCTCTTAACAACAGATGTGGTGACATTCATGTATATCCAAAGGAATTCATTTCTTATTTTATCCTGTCTTGTTTTTTTGGAGGCTTCTTCTAAAATAATCAAATTCAACTGTTCTAATTTTATTATTTTGTAATTCCGTCAAAGACCAAGTTTCACTTCCATATGACAAAATATTCTGTATTATGCTCTTATAAATTTTCATTTTAGTTTCTTTTGTAATATTTTTATTCCAAATTATTCCACGTAATGTCTTAGTTGCATTTTTTGCCATTGCAATTTTAGTCTGTACATCTCTCTCACAGGTACCTAAATTTGTAATTATTGACCCAAGATATTTAAAAAATTCACATTTTTTTATTTTCCCTGTTTCAAGTATGAGGTCATCCACATCCTTTCCCAAACACATATATTCTGTTTTCTGTAAATTTATATTCAGTCCCCATTTTTTATATTCTTCCATTGGTTTATTTACATGTTCTCTAGTAATAAAATAAATATGTATTCAGTAAACAAGTAAAATCGGACCATAAATTCGATTTGCTGAGAAATTCGCTCAGTTCAGGCAGTTCCTGCTTGACGGACCTTTATATTTTCAAGTTAGAAAAAATACAGTAACCATAGCAACAGGAATAATAAACTCAGACATTGCAAAAATATAGTAACCATAGCAACAGGAATAATAAACTGAGACATCGCAAAAATAGCAGAAGTTACTTCTCATTCTAAGATTCTGTCATAATTAACAATTTGAAATCTAGACAATAAAATTACAGGAAGTTAGTGATTTTATTCATAAATAAAGAGGGAATTCCAAGGTATTTTATAAAAATATTCCACCAAGTAAAATTCAATTGTCTGTATCGTTCTTGCTTGGTTACTTCTCAGAATAACTAACATTAAAAAGAATGTCAAATGGTTTTTAAATTTTAAAATGTCAGATTAACTTCTGAGATTAAAGAAAAATTTGTACAATCTGAGAATAGCATGCTTTGACTATTTTTTTGTTAGAAGGATTTCGTAACAAGCATTCCTTGTGCATAATCCATGACAGACAAGTGTCTGAAGCAGAATATTATCTACCAAATGGACAAGGAAGACTCTTTAGGATCTCAATGAACAATTTGTTAAAATTTTCTAGGAAGAAATTGAAGTTCCTTTTAAAGTGTTTTAAATTCTACAAGTTAACAAATCCGATATTTATGTTAGAATTACTTTTATTTTGGGTAGAAAGGAATTTGCTGAAAATAATTCACTGAAACGACCTATGGGAAAGTTTTTAATGTTGTTGTGGCATTTTGTAACTATTTTAATTGCACTACATAAAAGTAACATGAAAAAAATACTTGTTCTGATGAGTTAAAAAAGAAACATCAAATGCAATTCATTTGTCTATTTTTATCAGCCTTTTTTCTTATATCCATGTATAATACATCACTGTTAAGTGCTGTACCTATAGAGTGTACTCTCCCACCTCTCCCTATTTATCTCCTTCTATATATATATATATATATATATATATATATATATATATAGAGAGAGAGAGAGAGAGAGAGAGAGAGGGAGAGTACACTCTATATTCTCTCTTTTGTATATATATATATATATATATATAGAGAGAGAGAGAGAGAGAGAGAGAGAGTACACCCTATATTCTCTCTTTTATATATATATATATTATATATATATATATAAAGAGAGAGAGAGAGAGAGAGAGAGAGAGAGTGTGTACACTCTATATTCTCTCTTATATATATATAAATAGATAGAGAGAGTACACTCTATATTCTCTCATATATATATATATATATATATATATATATATAAAGCCATACAAAAAAAAATCTCATTAATGATAATAATAACATAAATTGTTATAAAAACAACACTATCCTATAATGAACACTCTTAACTTATTAGTCAACAAAACTATTTACTAACGCAGACCTAGTAAATAAAAAATCAACGTGTAGTAACTATTATGTTTTCTGAACTGAGCGTAGTTACTGGTAGTACCTCCAACTCGACCTCCCCTCTTGCCGCACCATATACCATTGAAGCCAGAACTCACAGTGTGTGTGTATATATATATATATATATATATATATATATATATATATATATATATATATATATATAAATTCCCTAGTAAAGCTGCAAGCATAGCATGAAAATGCTATGATTGCAGTGAAGGACCTGCCTTCGGGCAGAATTACTATGGATGTATATGTATATATATTCTGCTCTAGGGCAGGTCTTTCACTACAATCATAGCATTTTAATTTTATGCTTTGTAACTGTACTAGGGAATTATGGGTGTGGTAGCTTCCTGTTGCTTTTCACATCGTGGGTGATAATGATGATATTGAAGACGACCAGATGGTGTTCTGGGACCGTTTGGGCCTCAAACCTTCCTGACGTTTGGATTATAGGTAAAGAAACCCCCCGAAATAAACATCACCTAGGAAGCTTGTCCCGACCGGTATCCGAACACGGGCCCGCTAAATGACAGTGGTGGACCGGTATATGTACAGAAATATCTATGCCTCAACAATTATGGTAGAATATTATTTTTATAATTTTTTTATTTGTGTTATGTTACTAATACATTAAATTACGAAGTGATTATGAAAAATTTCACCTCAACTTTCTCTCTAGATATTAAATTAAATTATTATTTATTAGTTCAAACCCGGCCGGTGTCGATGGATTTCTTAGGACGGAAAAATCCAAGGAGCAAGTCCTCCGGGAGGGACTTTAAGCCGTGGGTCCCGAGTCTGAAGATTTTCAGTCTCGTAAAAAATCCTTAAGCCTGTCTAAGCAAAATTTACCGAATTTTCCCGTCCTAGTACTACCTTGGTTTCCTAGATGTCAGTATGAGGTGGAACGCTGACCACGGACCACTCAAATGTGACATCTATACGAAAACAAGTGTAACTAAATTAGTATGGTTCAAATTCTTCCCTGTAGAAGAAGAGCGCCTAAATCTCTGTAAAGGGAAAACATGGGCTTACAAAAAAATTATTATTATTATTATTATTATTATTATTATTAGTAGTAGTAGTAGTAGTAGTAGTAGTAGTATTTGCATTTTTAAGTGTGTGCCGGGTTACCTCAGATGATAGCAAATCTCTTCCTGACTAGCAGGTTCGGGTTCATCACCCCGCAGGATCAAAAATCATATTTGTAAAATTCAATATCGTGGCTAGGAACAGAGATGACTGTAAGTTTTTAATAGGCTAGATTGTGCAAAAGATGCATGAATTAAATTCCAAACTATTCCATAGTAGTCCTACATATGTTGAGGAGGCATCTGGTACTGTTGATTCGTCCCTCGGATTAGGATTAAGCCTGGAGGTCCCATTGGTGCTTTACGACAGGTGTAGTTATATGACGGCGTTTAACTTTCTCGCTTTCTCCCTTCTCTTCATCACCACCCCCATACAACATTCTTACACTATAATAACACAAATATGCATTCAACCTAATCTTAACTATATTCACACTAACAAATGTAGATCACTATCCGAAGTAATGAACAATATATAAATTGAAAATATACCTATTAATCAACATAAAACTTTTAAAGAAATTTGAGGCCAACCGGAACCTTTATGAATATTATAATAATTACACATATATTATAGGAACATTTTAAGTTACCTTCCCTAATATCCGTAGCAAATAACAATGGATACAAAGAAACGTTCAACAAGTTGATCAGAAAACGAAAAAGAAGAAACAATTTAACAAATTCAATAAAACTAGAAAAATAATGTAATATCCATTCATCGATAGTAATTCTGCCCGAGGGCAGGTCTTTCACTGCAATCATAGCATTTTCATGCTATGCTTTACAGCTTTACTAGGGAATTATAGGTGTGGTACTTCCCGTTGCTTTCCACACCGGTTAAGGGTGATGATAATCATAAGGATGATGATGGCCGGATGATTTTCGGGGATCGTTGTGCTCTAAGTTTCCTGACATTTGTCTTACAGGTGAGGAAAAACCCCGAAAATATCTCACTCAGGAGCTTGTCCCGACCGGGAATCGATCCCGATACCGCTGCGTGACAAGGCAGCACGCTACCTCGAGACCACAGCGGTGGAAAATGTAATATAAATACAAATAATTGTATTACACTAACTTTTGCAGGAAACGAAATGACCAAATTAGCTAATTCGATCAGGAAACAAGATAATAACAAAATAGAAGTAACAAATAATTACGAAAAATAAAGTCGTTTATAAACTAAAGTTTCTACATAGATGAAACAACAATAAATTTCAACACAAGATACTCTGAACATTAAAAAAATGTATTAATAACAAAGAAAAATCAAGTTTTGCCAAACAAGAAATTTCAACGAACATTAAAAAAATATATTAATAACGAAGAAGAATCAAGTTTTGCCAAACACATACTAGAAACCGGTCATCAGTTTGACAAAATCGATAATACTATGTCAGTACTACACAGAGAGTATAATAACATCAAACTTAGCATCCTTGAAGAAATAGAAATTCTAAAAGAAGCAAAGAATATATACCTACTCAATGAGAACACACCCGAAGACCTAAACCCGTTGTACAACTTATACAACAGCATCAGTACCAGTTTTAAATGCAGAAGATGAAACATTGTTTTTGAAAGGCCTCCATATTGGAATAACTTGATGAAGTTTAATAATTTAGTTGAGGACGACTGACTTACCAGGTACCAATTTTGTATTTAATATATTAATACCTATTAGTCCACTGCTGTGGTCTCGATGTAGCGTACTGCCTTCTCACGCAGCGGGCCCGGGTTCGATTCCCGGTTGGGGCAGGCTCCTGGGTGAGGTTCTTTTCGGAGTTTTTCCTCACCTGTAAGACAAATGTCAGGAAGCCCAACGGTCTTCGAAAATCATCCAGCCATCATCATCATCATTATCATCACCATCCTTGACCGGTGTGGAAAGCAACGGGAAGCTACCACACCTATAATTCCTTAGTAAAGCTGCAAAGCTTAGCATGAAAATGCTATGATTTCAGTGAAAGATCTGCCCTCGGGCAGAATTACTATAGAATAGACTATCTATTAAAGTCATACATCCGTCTAGCGTGGAACGTGGGTGGTATTTGAACAGACATTTGTACTTATTTTTTTTAATTAATCAGAACAAATAAGAAAAAGGTTTAATGAAATTTGGAAAATATCTGCTTCTGTAATGAAATGGTTGCTAGGATATTTGTGGAATCGAAGCCTGGACCAGTTTAATCAGAGACAGAGACACTTGCTCTTGGCCTCGTATCGCATTGCATTCTGGGACAACATGAGCTCGAGGGTGTGATCGTCTTCCACTTGTTGGGCAGACGGGCTCAACAATACCTGGGAAAAGTGAAAGAAGATTTGGCCTACTAAAACAAACGCGCATCGCGTGTATAATGCAATTGGAACATGATGACCAGATCTTGTGTCGGCTAAATTAATGTACAGACACGTACAAAAATTAATCATCTTTCGATATCTAGTTTCAATTTATTATCTTCTGTATATGTAGCCTAATTGAAATATTCCATAATATCTTTAAATAATACGTTTTGCGGCTTAAGTTTAATTTAATTTATTCTCTCTCTCTCTCTCTCTCTCTCTCTCTCTCTCTCTCTCTTATTTTCCCTTAGTTTTATCTCTCACTTTATACATAATTATACATTAACTAACTAATTCACTGGCACTATCGAACCCGTAGGTTTATGGCCGCGCGGACATAAGCTCTCCATACATCCCTATCCTGAGCTAATGTTTTCCAATCATTCTCTTATAATCTACTTTCCTCAAATTATAGTTAATGCTATTCTCCCACCTCATTCTTGATCTACCAACTGGGCGTTTTCCCTCTGTTTTTTCTACAAGAAGCTTCCTTGCACGCCTTTCATTCCCCATTCGTGCCACATATCCTGTCCATCGCAGTCTACGAAACTAACTGTTCAGGGATAAAATAGTTCGTTATGCAGGCTGACAACCCGGCTGACATGTCATGTCGATAGTCTAGAATGGTAGAGACTTAATCATCTACTAACCCGGGCCTCTTAAAGCCTCTAATACGCTAATATACTAATTTCTTCTTCTACTGAATTTTCATTTGTAATAAAGGAAGATTTTTGGGCCAAAAAGAGATGAGCAGATAGGTGAATGGAGAAAACTACATATTAGTGGGCTACATGATATGTATAGGAAGTCAGATATAATAAGTCTCGTTGACTACGATGGGCAGGACATGTGGCACGTATGGGAGATGAAAGAGGTGCATGGAAGATTCTGGTAGGAAAATCAGAGGGAAAACGCCTAGTTGGTAGACAAAGAATGAGGTGGGAGAATAACATTATCCATGATTTGAGGGAAGTAGATTATACAGAGATGAATGGAAATAATTAGGTCAGGATAGGGATGTATGGATAGCTTATATCCGCGCGGCCATGAAACTACGGGTTCGATAGAGCCAGTGAGTTAGTTAGATATTATTAAATAGGCATATATATTAAATGACAGCAAATTTAAAAATAAATTCGCAATTATCTGCCAGCACAATTGTACATTTTTGTTTTGTTTCTTAGCTGTAAATCTCCAACTACTCGAGTTACCATATTATTAAACGGTATATTTATGATGCAAAGGTTATGTAATTCCAACGATTGGTAAATAAATCACTCTGACATTTACTGTATGTTGTTTGGTTACCTGTCCACAAATTTATCCTAGTGTATTCCAAGTATTTTAAAAGTATTTGTTAGTATTTCCTGTATTGGTCCTTGATCATAATAAAAACAAGTGATATTCACTTTTATAAGCGAGATTTTTTGTTTTGGGAATAGCTATAAATTTGTGAAACAGCGTTATTGAAGTTTTATTATCCAAGGTTGGCAAGTCACTTATATTCGAACACAGAATTTCGCACGAAAGTGTTTAACATCGTCGGCGTACAATGTTTGCGTGATGCTTAGATGTGGCACAAGGTACTTATCGCGATTTTATGATATCCAACACTGTGACAAGACATCCCTACTTCCGTCCGGACATGCGCAGTTTGGAAATCCTCAGGAAGTCGTCAACGTAGTTCTAAGAAACAAGGACAAACATTTTCTACCAAGAAATTATACAGTATTATCAAGCAAGCTGACTAAGGAAGTAACGTATGATACTTCTTAAGGAAGATCCCGAGTTCAAATTCCGGAACCGCCAACCTGTTTGTTTTTGCTGATTTTTTCATCAGTCGACAACTCAAGTCCATCTTTTTACAATATCAGGAGTGTTGGATATAGGATAAAAAAAATAATCGATTTAATTACAAAGTATCCATATTTGAGAAGTATTATATTTTTAAAAATTCAACTTAGAAACACATTTTGCTTTCATAGATTTTGAAAAAGCATTCGACACAGTCAAGAGATCAAAACTCTTAAACATATTGGAAGACAGAAATATACCAAATTTACTTCGGCAGAACATACAAAATATTTACAAAGACAACACCATAAAGATTAAATTAAATAACAGATTTTCTGAAGAAGGAATTATAAATCGTGGTGTGAGACAAGGCTGCCCCCTATCCCCAACACTCTTTGCAATTTATATCAATGAAGTAATATGTTGCTGGAACAATACATATAAATTTGGAATAAGAATATCAGAAAATAGAAAATTAAACACCCTATTGTTTGCAGATGACCAAATAATAATAGCAAATTCCGAAGATAATCTACAGAAAGGTCTGTATGAACTTAACAAAATTGGAGAAGAATATGGATTAAAGATATCTATAGAAAAAACAAAAATTAAGGCATTTCAAGGTGTAGATCCTG
This sequence comes from Diploptera punctata, assembly GCA_030220185.1. NCBI lineage: Eukaryota > Metazoa > Arthropoda > Insecta > Blattodea > Blaberidae > Diploptera > Diploptera punctata. The sequence continues at coordinate 714,995 of JASPKZ010000458.1, read as the reverse complement.
TCAGAAGTAAAATTGTACTGGACAATAAAATTTTGGAGCAGGTGAATAATTTTACATATCTAGGATGCAATATCTCATATGAAGAAGAAAAGGATGTAAATGCAAAAATATCTAAATTTTTAAGAATTTTAGGGTTAATAAATTCTATCTTCAAGCCACAATTAGTCCAAAAGCATTCAAGACTGAAAGTGTATAAAACACTGGCTCTTCCAACTCTTTTGTATGGTAGCGAAGTATGGACGTTGAAACAGAAGGATATACAGAGACTTAGATCTGCTGAAATGAGATATCTTCGGAGGACTGCAGGATACACACTACTAGATCACAAAAAAAATGAAGACATCTTAGAAGAATTACACATGGAATCTTTAGAAAACAAAATTTCTGATTATAAGTCAAGATGGATACAAGATGTTCATCGAATGGAAGATCACAGAATACCCAAACTAATGTTAAGATATCAACCTGCAGGAAGAAGAAGACCAGGACGTCCACTCAAAAGACTTCTGGATGGTGTTTCTCTTGAGGCCGAAACAGGTCAACAAATGGCCTAAATTCGTGAATGTACTATGATGATGATGATGTATTTTTAAAATCAGTAGGCCTATGTATTTTGTTTCTAATAGGCCTATAGATGTTTACATGGAAAAGGTCCCATGTGCCAGGAATAACCATTTCCCATGTAAAACTCAACCAGAAAAAAAAATTGCAACATTATTCTGAGCGGTTAAAGGCCTACAATTAATAATGTAATGTAAACTTAGGTATTGAGTTCGAAACATCGATTGATCTATTTTGTTGTCAATTTTTATTCCCATATTTTAAAATAATTTTTCAAACGTTTTATGAGATTATATTAATTTTAGAATCACAGTAATTTTCTCTTTTAGGTAAAAGAATGCTAGAATTAAATATGTGTGTATGGGTACGTTTATGTGTGTGTGTGTGTGTAATAATTATCATAAGTAATGCCACGAGTGATTTCCAAATTATCGATAAATTCAGGACTTGTGAAGTGAAGAGTGAATTTATCTAGAGAATTTAGAAACCTAGAGTGACATTTGTTAGGACTATTTAACGAAAAAAATTAAGTTGTTTACTCACAAATCATCATTTAAATATAGTCATTTTAAAATATTTATATATTTAATAGTCCATCGCGTTGGTCTCGAGGTAGCGTAGTGCCTTGTCACGCAGCGGACCCGAGTTCGATCCCCGGTCGGGGCAGTTTTTCTGGGTGAGGTTTTTATCGGGTTTTTTCTTCACCTGTAAGACAAATGTCAGGAAAACTTTAAGGCCCAGTATGCAGTTTCGGTTTCCGCTCACTAACTACACTTTCGTCCACATCCTTTCATTCCCCTCAAATTTCATTCTGTACTACATTATGTCGTCTTTTAAAACTGTCCAGCCAACCTGAAGATGCCTTGAAATCGTTATTCCCTAGGGATTAACAACAGCTAGAGCTTGACTTTGGAGCATCGGTCCGGAAATTTGGAGATTTATCTTCAATCACTTTCACTTTTCGTTTAATGACAATGATACATATGTTTTAGCCATCTTTATTCCGTAAATTTTGAACGCTACCTGTGAAAGATCGGTCTCAGAACTTAAACCAATTTAAGATTTTACAGTGCAATGGTTATTTGTAAGACAGGTTCTGCATTTCGCATAAAGAGTTGTGCAGAGAGGCCGAAATAAAATTTCAGGTACAGGCAGAATCTCTAATTCACCCGACGGAAAGAACAATTATTTTTTGCCTAACGGGAATTCAATAAAGTGGAAACTAATTTATTTCTCTGCCTTTCCACTTCATAATTTTTTTTCCTGAATTGTGTAGAAATATCCTTCCGTTTCCTCCTTGGACAGATTCCGTTTTATGCAGAGTAAACACACGTAAAATTAGTATCATTTCGCCGGGACCAATACATTTGTTCACATTGGACATATTTCCGCATTATTCACGTTCCGGATTAAACAAGTTTTACTGTAGTAGTAAAAAATCAGTTAGTTGTTGTAGGGTGTTTGTTAACAAACCAGACAAGGAACGGAGAAATATAACTTAGACCCATATTATTTTTATAGCTGTGTGTCTAGATGATATAAAACCTTATAATTTTCATTTCGTTCAACCAAAATTCAAGATTCTCAGATGTCACGCATGCGCACGGGGTGTTAAATCGTACACTTTAACTGCAGGATTGTTAGGAAATTCACACAATGTAATTCTTAGGCGGTGTTTCACTTTGTAGTCATCTTGATGCGATTTTGTCCGCTTGAATAATCACTTGAACATCTCTGCAGTTGGTCCCGTTTTTATTTAACAATTGCGCAACCGTTACTACAACAACAAAAGATGAAGATATATAAAAAAAAATTGTGGCTTTGTAATTATTCAATTTGCACTTAACAAAAATAGTACTTATAAGTCCACCGCTGTTGTCTCGAGGTAGCGTGCTGCCTTATCACGCAGCGAACCCGGGTTCGATCCCCGGGCGGGACAGTTTTTCTGGGTGAGGTTTTTATTGGGGTTTTCCTCACCTGTAAGAGATGTCAGGAGAACTTTAAGGCCCAAACGGTCCCCGAAAACATATGGCCATCGCAATCATCATCATTCATATTCATCTTAGATTAAGAGTAGGATTAGGGACTCTCCTGGCGCATCAATATCACCACCATCACTCACCATATCATCGGGGCAATGTAACCCCGCCTTCCAGGCGCCCCAACCTCAGAAGAGGGTTACAAGTACGCCATGCCAGGAGAGAACACCAGGAATGTCGAAAGACAACCTGGGGAATTTGCAAAATAAAATTAAAACAGCTAAATGAAAAAAGAAGGTCCATATAATAACTGTAATATATAAAACTGAAAATATATAAAACAGTTATTCTCCCAGTTATATTATATGGATGCGAAACACTGACTTTTACTTTAAGGGAGGAAAGAAGACTCAGAGTCTTCTTCTTAATTATAATTTGTAGGATATTCATCCTGTTTGTTTCCAAAATCACTCCTCGGAGGAAGACGTATTGGATGTGCATCCGCTGTCTATCCATCTCTTGGCTGGTCTTCCTCTTGTTCATCTCCCGTCCATTGGTCTATCTTCTTTAGCTCTTTTTGTAAGTCGGGTTTCTTCCATTCTTTAATATTTCTGATAATGCACAAATTGTTATATCCTTTTCTTTATTTCTTGTATTATTTCTTCTTTCCTTTTAAACCAGGACATAACTTTCCAAGTAGCACTTGTTAATGTTTTCCTTTTTCCAAATCGTAGACCTTTTCCTAGCGTTTGTCGTATTTTGTTTCCATCTTTTATCCGAGGCTTGATCCTTGGGACTGCGAGCAATGTATAAGATACACCTTCAAGTGGGTTATTTGAGAATAAAATTCTTAGGAAAATATTTGGGCCAAAAGAGCTGAACAGGCAGGTGAATGGAGAAAGCTTCATAATAATGAGCTACATGGTCTTTATAATAATAATAATAATAGCTTTATTTTACCTGGCAGAGTTAAGGCCTTAAGGCCTTGTCTACCACTCAACCAGGTTTAAAAAAATACAAAAAAAAAATAGTCTTAAATCTAAATTACAATATATATATATATATAAACGATTGCAAGTTATGAATACAATACAATTAATATTTATAATGTAGTTTGAATTACTCTAAATTTAACGAATTAAATATAGGAAGCCAGATATAATAAGAGTTAAGTCGCGTAGGCTGTGATGGGCAGGACATGTGACACGTATGGGGGATGAAAGAGGTGCATGGAAGCTTCTGGTAGGAAAACCAGACAGAAAACGCCCAGTTGGTAGACCAAGAATGAGGTGGGAGAATAACATTATCCATGATTTGAGGAAAGTACATTACACAGGGGATGATTGGAAAACATTAGCTCAGTATAGGGATGTATGGAGTTCTTATATCCGCGTGGCCATGAACCTACGAGTTCTAAAGAGCCAGGGAGTTAGTAAGTTTACTGTTTAGTCAGGTATACAAATGATCGATTTATTATTGAAATCAATCTTTAAATTCTAGAATCAATACCATTATTAATGTATATACTTTTTTTTTTGTCCACCGCTGTAGTCTCGAGGTAGCGCACTGCCTTGCCACGCAGCGGACCCGGGTTCGATTCCCGGTCGGGATAGGCTCCTGGGTGAGGTTTTTTTCGGGGTTTTTCCTCACCTGTAAGACAAATGTCAGGAAGCTTAGGGCCCAACGGTCCCCGAAAATCATCCGGCCATCATCATCATATCATTATCATCATCATCTGTCACCGGTGGGAAAGCAACGGGAAGCTACCACACCTGTAATTCCCTAGTAAAGCTACAAAGCATAGCATGAAAATGCTATGAATGCAGTGAATGACCTGCCCTCGGGCAGAATTACTATGGATGGATGGACTTTATTTGTCCAATGCCACCAGGTTGTCTTTTATGAGACTTCTGGCTTTCTTCCCTGGCATTGGCGGAATTGTAATCCATTTCTTAGGTTGTGGCACCTGGAAGGCAGAGTTACGTTACCCCTATGTTATGACGGATGATAAATGATAATGAAACGCCAGGAGAGTTCTTAACCCAAACTTAACCTCAATCCCAGACCATGGGCAACTACAGGATATCTATTCCCTTTAAAGAAATATTCATATTATCACTTGAATCGAACTCGGAACCTGATGAATTGTAGTTACGAACGCTGACAACGACGTAACAACTCCAAATTACAAAATAAAAATAATAATAATTATAACATCAATAATAATAATAATAATAATAATAATAATAATAATAATAATAATAAACTAATAACATTTACGACCAAAGAATGCTAATGCAAGAGAATGTAGTAAAATTAGTAATTCAATATATTTATTTACTGACCTAGACATATCTTACCACATAATAACAAGTTTCATTTTGTAGAAAAAAGAGCAAATAACTTTCGTAAGAAACTTCATTCAGAAGTTATTAGTCTGCTGAGATCACGTAACCAGAATTTGCAGTTACGTTTTTGAAGGCCTACCTGAAGATAAAGCAACGCCGTCATTTTAACTTGTTTAGTGCGCAAGCGTGAATATAATTTCAAATATGCTTTTCTATATTATAAAGTATTTTTAATATCTTCTAATTTTCAAGATTTATTGCGTTAAGCAATACATTATGTCTTGCATTTCGAGTTTATTAGCAGTTAACAGGGATATATTGGAATAAGCAATGCATAACTGATAAAGAAATTCCAAAGATTCCAAAGACATACGGTATTTAAAAGCTTTTTGGCCAATTGTAAAAATGAAGAATCATATGACCATAGACACTATGAATCGATGATTTAACCATTAAATTGGCAAAACACAAATTTCTTCAATTAGTTATTTGAATGTGGCGGACCGCAGTGAAAACGGAATCTTGTGTAACTGTTATTATTAGGTATATTGTATAATTAGACACACATTTAAGTGGCTTCTTTTTGTTCGTTTTCTTCTGATTTATTTAAAATATTAAATTAATTAAACCAACTGATGTATCCAAAAGGATACATTGCGAATTTAGGGTTTACAAATGTCATTATAAAATACTCCAACTCCAAAGCTTGACAGGCCCAGTATGTCCTTAAACTTCCATCTGACTGCTGGCCTCACATTCACATAAGATGAAATGCTATATTCGATAAATATGAACTAAATGTATTCATTTCTTTATCGCTTTATATTATGTTTTACTAATTTGAACTGATAAAAGGAATTTCTATCCTACTGTAAAGTTGCCTAATATTGTGAATTCAGCAGATAAGAGTTTACATAGCTTGCAATACTCCATGATAATAATGCATTTAGACCCAATATTATATGATAATGGAATTTCAGACAGTTGCAGAATAGAGATTTGTAGCTCTCTCGAACGTGGTTTTCAGTTAAATTTTCAAGGAAATCAGTCAAGTAAAATTAATTCGATTATTTTTAGTCATACTACTTCCGTGTCATTAATAAGGACGAGAATAAGCCAAAATTTACAACACGTGACGCGACTTTTATAATTCCTTCATAAATCCCTGTCAAATTTTATTCTTAGGGTTTCATTTTCCAAATTATTTCCCACCATTTACAATGATTTTTACATTTTTTCTAATGATTATTTCAATATTTTTTGTATGATATTTAACTACATACGTAGCATGAAGAAGTGGCAGCCATATTGATTTTAACGAATATTCTATGCAACAACAAATACGTGTTCCAATGCAGCCAACATAGAGTCTTTACTAATTAACTGTACACATATGCTTCAGAACTTCAAAACTTATTATCTGTTTTAAACCGTTGCATTCTTTCACCAGGTTCGAGTGCTTAAATTGCGTTGGGTTAGCTTAAATTGGTTTTCACAGGTTAGAGTACTTAAATTGCGTTAGGTTAGCTTTTAGGTTCATTAAATATCGTGTAATACACCATCAAGTTTACTTCGCACGAGCGGAGGGGAAGAGTTTTAGCGCTAGCGTCGCCGAACTGCTCAATCTGTGGAAGGAACGTAGAAGAACACTGTACATCCGATCACGTACTGAAATGGTTCAATTTTAAGTGTGAACGGAGATTCCCTAAACAAGTGTGAAAGATCTTGACATGGTTGTCAAATTAGTAATTTAAGCACGGAACGCTCAAGCGGTCGGATCATTTAAAATCACCGTTACGAGCCTCACAATAAATCACAAATGGCAACATGTAATGAGAAGAGAAAGCCCATTCCTACACGTAACCCCAATAATAAAAGGGTTGTCAAATTAGTAATTTTGCCAATGACCGCGTAGAAGGCCGAACCACTAAAATCCATAGTATTTGTCAGCTCTCTATCTACCAGACAGAGAACATATACAGAGGACAGGAGGTGGCAACATAGTAAGGAAGAGAAAGAGAAAGAAAGCGTGTTAGTTAACATATTTTACGCCTTTGCAGATTACTTGGTGGAGTAATTTATGTTGACTACATCCCGTGATTCCATAGTGTAAAACGCTTGGCGTTTGTTGGCGCATGCGCATGGCGTATGATTAAAACTTTTAAAGATTTTCCGCGTCGTATGTTATCAAGTTGAGGTCCACCGCTGTGGTCTCGAGGTAGTGTGCTACCATGTCACGCAGCGGGCCCGGGTTCGATCCCCGGTCGGGGCAGTTTTTCTGGGTGAGGTTTTTATCGGGGTTTTTCCTCACCTGTAAGACAAATGTTAGGAAAACTTTAAGGCCCAAACGGTCCCCGAAATCATACGGCCATCGTCATCCTTATCATTATCGTCATCAACATCATCCTTCATCGATGTGGAAAGCTACCACACCTACAATTCCCTAGTAAAGCTGCAAGCATAGCATGAAAATGCTATGATTGCAGTGAAGGACCTGCCTTCGGGCAGAATTACTATGGATGGATGTTATCAAGTATTTCCGAATAAACGTTTGATGTCTCCTGAGGAAGATCACGGTAATAGGATGACCGAAGTATTAAGTTTTATTTCAGATTCTACTCGGCTGAATTTCCGAGAATATATAATTGTGCTCCATAATAAAACATAATATATTAGATCACGGAGAGATTTACGTAATAGGTGCTAAGAGACAGTAACCGATGACTGGTTATTATTTATAACAGTCTAATGGTATTGTAAAATACATGAAGCCTTTAGCATTTTCCTCTTAACGACTTAAATATATTGACCTCTTCCATTATCTAATATAGCAGACCTTGGCGTTTAATGCTTTATCCTTGCCTTACATTTCACGATATTATGATTGCCTAATGAAACAATCGAACGCCATTACTTTGGACATGAAAAATGAACATATTTACAGATTTTTTGGCTGCTATCCATGCATCATAACTCGTAATATATTTTACTTAATTTTTTTTTATTTATTTCACCTGATCCAAATAAGGCAATATAGTCTTCTCTTCCAGTTCACATATAATGACAATTATGAATTATTTACAACTTTAATAATAATAATAATAATAATAATAATAATAATAATAATAATAATAATAATAATAATAATAATATATTATAGGCATAGGCTACACAATGACAAAAAGAAAATAACAGTAAAAACCTACAATTTGATTAACTGAGCAACTGAGAAACTTTTTTTTTTGTCTCAGAAAGAAAAATATGTGATTCTGATAGTATTTTTTCTCCTGAATTCAAATATGGTATCGGTTCTTCTCCATTGTGCAAGGTTTCCGAGAGACAGGCATTTATAATTTCAAACACTTCAATATTTACATTCGTAACTACACAATATTCGAACATTCGGACTCGCCTAGAAAGTAAGAAATGACGATTTCCTGCTATATTTTGCCTGTGGAGCATCCCTCTTGATGGTCCAACAATAATCAGCCAGCATATTAGGATTCCATTTGCCTTGATATATCTTTTCCATAGCTGAAATCATTTGAGTTAGCTCATATGGTATTACTTTACAATAGACGAAAAAACGTTTGTTAAAAAAATAATTATTTGAATCCATTAATTGAAATTTAAACACAAAAACAGTGGATGATGGAGAAAATCCGAATACATATTGGAAAACACGATAAAAAAACTGCATTAAGTACAACTATTGGTACTCATGAGACAAAAATCATCTTGACCAGTGTAATTGACTACGTCTCCTAGACCTGAGTTCTCGGCGTATAAGTAAAAAAAACCTAATCCAATAATAATAATAATAATAATAATAATAATAATAATAATAATAATAATAATAATAATAATAATAATAATAATTATTATTATTATTATTATTATTATTTTTATTATAACGTATAATTTGATAAAGTAATTGACTACATCTTCCTGATCTGAGTTCTCGGTGTAAAGTTAAAATATCAAATCTAATTAGATCAAGTAATAATAATAATAATAATAATAATAATAATAATAATAATAATAATAATAATAATAATAATAATAATAATAATTATTATTATTATTATTAGTATAACTAACTCACTGGCACTATCGAATCCGTAGGTTCATGGCCTCGCGGACATAAGCTCTCCATACATCCCTATCCTGAGCCAAATTATTATTATTGCTAGTACAATGTTGCAGAAATGATAGAAACAATAATATACCTAACCTCGAAACCCTCCATTACGGAAAAATGTTGGCGAACCCCTTGAAATATGTTGGGAAACGGTGATCTAAGGTATGCAATTAGTTTGTTAATTAGTGTAATTTAATTACAAAATTTGAATTGTTCCGGCAAAATATTGATACACTGTTCCAGGTAAGATGTGATTGGCCAAATAGATCATACAGGTAAATACATTACAATACAATAATGTACAGTTGGATATTAAACCTGTACCAGGTTGTGAGTACGAACTTTCAATTACATTCGATAAAAAAGGTATGCACATAGAACAATGGAATTATCTCAAGAGAGAACCTGGTACAAATATGTGTAACAGTGAAATGTGGCACCAATGTAGTATTTGTATTACAAGTGTAAACTACATTCAATGAATATGCATCATTTCTTGCAAGCAGCGGAATTCTGTGGATTTCAAAGCGTAACAGATACATACATTTACAAATATATAATGTATCTAATCTTTCTCTTTATTTAGGCCTATTTATTTATTTGAAATAGTATGAATATCTCCATTAAAGACAGTTGAATATGACTTTATTTACTGCCATCTCTTTATCATAAGTAATGCGACGAGTGATTTTCAAATTATCTAGATGATTTGGAAATCAATAGTGGCATTTGTTACGACTATTTAACGAATAAAATTAAGCTGTTTACTCAGATCATTTTTTAAATATAGTTATTTTAAAATATTTATATATTTAATGTAAACGGCGATGTTTGAAAACATGAGAAACGTTATGTTTCATTTGTTCATCACTGCAACCAGACATATTTATTGCCTAATAGAATCATATTATTGTAAGAATGCACCCTAGTGGAGAGAAAATCAAACATCATTACAGGTTATTAATTAATTTCTGACGTCCTATGATATAAATATTTCAATTATATTTTTCTGCAACATTAATTCCTGGGAAATAATGCGTTTAAGAAAGTGCAAACAGTGATATCTTTTATTTTTTGTGCTATAATCAGTTGCTACGAATGTTTTTCTATTATATCTCGCAAGCAGAACCTGCTTACATATATATATATATATATATATATATATACACACAATCTGGAAGCCACTTAATAAAATGAAAGTGATAAAATAGAGATGAAAAGCGACTGTGATTGATTGTAAATCAAAATTAATTGAAATGTGACTGGTCATTGTCTTCTATTTGGGGCATCAGTGAAATAGTCTACTAAAAATAAAACTATGCAAGTAAGAATTGGACTCTTAACCGTTCAGACAGAAGAAAAATAGAATCTGTAGAAACGAAATTCTTACGTTCAGTAGCAGGTGTGACAATTTTGGACAGATAAATAAATGAAGATATTAGAAAATACTTCAACATTTTTAATTTAATAAATAGAATTACCAATATGAGAAACAACTGGTATGAGCATGTTAAAATAATGGCTACATATAGAATCCCTCAGCTGTTATTAAAGTACAAACCAGTTGGACATATAGGCCTAAGTATAGGACGCCCATTTCTTAGATGGGAAGATTCTTTAATTCATTGATGTGAAAACAGGTCAAAAGGCCTAATTTCATGAGTAGTAGAAGAATAAGAAAAGTAAACATCGGAACATTGTATAATGAGAAGTAAGATTTGTGTATTTTTACTAGATTCTACATACAAAACAGTTGAATAATATGTACTATCTATATTTAAATCTTAACTTTTATTACGTGAATATATTAAGATAATGTTGAATTAGTTATAGGGTCAGTGTGACCCGGTAGAACACGTAGAGAATTATCTGGAACGCGTAGAGAGAAATTCTGGCAGCAGATGACGGAAGCGACGTACTGTATTTGGTAACATAACATTCCTACGTTCGCTCACAAAACGGAATTCTTCTATTTACCCTGATTTACTACACGTAAATGGACTATTACCATGCTGATATCGACCACCAAACTGGTAATATTATTCTTTACTTTGGGTTCTCGGACTCCATCATACATTAATCAGGGCGTTTCAGAAATAAACTGAAGATATTAACCTGATTATAGAGGTTTGAACACAACCAACTTGAGGTGGGGAACCCAGAGTCTCAAACGGAAATTTCTGATTTATCAGTGGCCATATTGTTAACATCTTATACAGATATTTCAAAAATAAAATAAATGACGAATAAGGAATTGTATGACGTGGCTTTGGAGCTTATTATAGGCCTATATTAGATAGAGTCAACTATTAACAACTAATTATAACTACCCAACTAACTAACTCACTGGTACCATTGAACCCGTAGATTCATGGTCGCACGGACATAAGCTCTCTATACATCCCTATCCTGAGCTAATATTTTTCAATCATCCTCTGTATAATATACTTCCCTCAAATCATGGACAATGTTATTCTCCCACCTCATTCTTGGTCTACCAACTGGGCGATTTCTCTCTGGTTTTCCTACCACAAGCTTCCATGCACCTCTTTCATCCCCCATACGTGCCACATGTCCTGCCCATCGGCAGCCTACGTTACTTAACTGTTCTTTATATATCTAGCTTCCTGTACATATCAGGTAGCTCACTATTATGTAGTTTTCTCCATTCACCTGTCTGTTTATCTCTCTTTGGTCCAAAAATCTTCCTAAGAACTTTATTCTAAATACACGTAATCTTCTCTCCTGCCTTAAAGTATGAGTCCATGTTTCGCATCCATATAATATAAATGGGAAAATAACTAATATGGGAGATTATTCCAAATCCGGGTAAAATTAAAATATATACTTCTGGGTGTCATGTCTATTTGTTATTTAAGATTTATTTTCTTGGGTTTATCTAGAATTAGATTAGTTTTTCTAAGTACCTATTTAAAAAATAAATTAATAATTAAAAAATTAAAGAAAAGTTTTAAATTAAATTTTTTTCCCATAAAACTAGGTTTTATATATTTTCAGTTTAACGTTTTTTGAAAGGAGTTCGGACGACAAGAGTCCCTGTAATGCATAATAGCACGCATTTCCAGAATTGAGCCTATGTTTAATTTCTTTGTGCATCTCATTCCTATTTGTGATTATTGTTCCTAGGTATTTGAATTCAGGCACTTCCTCAAAATCTCCCTCATTTGTCATTAGCTATTATTATTATTATTATTATTATTATTATTATTATTATTATTATTGTTTTGTGCTTAAGAAAGTGTTATATTAAAATCGTTATGAAAAAATGGGAGAATAACTGTTTTATATATTTTCAGTTTAACGTTTTTTGAAACGAGTTCGGACGACAAGAGTCCCTGTAATGCATAATAGCACGCATTTCCAGAATTGAGCCTATGTTTAATTTCTTTGTGCATCTCATTCTATTTGTGATTATTGTTCCTAGGTATTTGAATTCAGGCACTTCCTCAAAATCTCCCTCATTTGTCATTAGCTATTATTATTATTATTAGTATTATTATTATTATTATTATTATTATTATTATTATTATTATTATTATTATTATTATTGTTTTGTGCTTAAGAAAGTCTTATATTAAAATCGTTATGAAAAAATGAAGTTGTGAAAATTCCGATATCCTGTTTTATGAGCTGCATTTGACTATTAGAGTGCTTACAAGAATGTAGGCTGCAGCGGTCTGAATGAAATGCACCACGAAGTTACTTAAAACACAATTGTTAGTTATTTGATTTGTTTACATAATGTTGATGCAAATGATACAGATCTCTGAAAGTAGAGTATATTGCACTAGAATATAATTTTCTAGTAACTGTTACAAGTTTCGTAAGTATCCGAGAAGCTGTTCCCATGCTTCATCAGGGGGCGTCGATATGAAACCACAAATAGGAAAAGCATCATGGAAGCACGTTTAGGTTATTGCCCTTTGCATCGATTTCAAAACATGAACCGTCTTATTCATCTAGTCTACAATTTTAAGTCGCCGACAGCCTTGTGTTAGAATTATGGAAAATTTCAGTAAAGTCACTCTACAAGTGATTGCCATGCGAAGTAAAAAAAGTGCTTAACGACTGTTTGGTGTAACGTTTAGAATGTCTACTTAGTAATCCAAGAGTCCTAGATGCGATAGAATAATAGTTATATATTTCTTCAGTTTAACGATATTTTGAAAGGAGTTTGGACGTCAAGACTCTCTGTAATCAATAATAACACGCATTTCCAGAATTGAGCCTATGTTAAATTTCTTTGTGCATCTCATTCCTATTTGTGAATAATGTCCCTAGGTATTAATAACAATAATAATAATAATAATAATAATAATAATAATAATAATAATAATAATAATACCCAGTAATACACAATAACAATTCGATCGGAATTGGCTCTTGAGTGTTGTCATGTCAATAATAATAATAATAATAATAATAATAATAATAATAATAATAATAATAATAATAATAATAATAATAATACATTATAGAAAAGAAAAGATTACAGTGGTATGGCCATGTCAAAAGAATACCAGAGCAAAGATTGCCAAAAATTGTTATGGAATGGATCCCAATGGAAAGGAGGAAGAGAGGAAGACCGAAGAAAACTTGGATAGAAGGGGTACAATCAGCTATGGACATCAGATGAATGGAGGAAGATCAATGGATGGACAGAGAGGAAGGCGTTTGGTTTCCGGAAGACGGCGGCAGCTGCCATGATACCGGATGAATAATAATAATAATAATAATAATAATAATAATAATAATAATAATAATAATAATAATAATAATAATACTAATAATAATAATAATAATAATAATAATAATAATAATAATAATCGACCGCGGTGGGCTAGTGGTTATGTTCCGAGGGACGCGTGTTCAAACTCGGCCGGGGTCGATGGATTTTTAGGATGAAAAAATCCAAGGAACAAGATCTCCGGGAGGGACTTTAAACCATGGATCCCGAGCCTGAAGTTTTTCAGACTCGTTAAAGAACCGCAAGCCTGAATAAAAAGGCCCCTGTGTAAAATTTAACAACCTTCACCCATCCAAGTAATATCTTAGTTGCCTACTAGGTGTCACATTGAGGCGATGTGCTAACCACTTATCACTCGCTGACATCTATAGGCAAATAAGAGTCACTAAATGAAGATTGGCTAGGTAACTCCCACTGGGGAGCACGCATGTTCCTACGAGCAACGAATGGGACATAGTCAGTCAATAATAATAATAATAATAATAATAATAATAATAATAATAAATAAATAATTTGTATGTATTTTACTTGGCTGAGTTAAGGCTTTAAGATCTTGTCTTTCACTCAACCAGAGTAGATCAAATTAGCACTAATTAGTCTTAAAATTAAGAGTTACAATAAAAATAAATGATTACACTGGTCAACAGTGGTTTTGTTGCCCTTGATATAAGATTAATTTCGGATATATTTCTGCTCACAATTCGTGAAACTATCAATGATTTTGGAAGATTTGCTCTTTTTTTTTTTAATCTTTATTTTCTTTTTACACTACAAAGATCGGAAAATATGAAAAAAAATATATATATATATATTTATAACGTCAATTTTTTTTTTTGAAAAATTAATATACACCGACGTAAATAGAACGAAAAATGTCGAAACCCATGTTATACTTCAGTGAAGCGCATTTTATCAGATTTTCTTCTTTAATTTTTTAGAGCACATTCAGCACTTTCATGAATATATTCGTAAACTGTGCACTTGAAAACATAGAAATACGCTGAGATATCCTGGGCAACAAATGTTTTTTTTTTCTTTGTAGAGCTGTGTTATGTAGCATGCTAACAACAAAATCACTATCTAAAACATGTGCTGATTTGCTCTAAATTTAACGAATGAAATTAATGTACGATTGATATATATTGGTAGGCTAATATTTTGCGTGATATTTAGAAAATGTTTTATTTGACCTCGCTATTTAACCAATTGTTACCATTCATAACCATAATTGGGCATGAAAGCGCCGGCGAATTTTGCTCAAAAGCCTCCAAAGCTCCAGTTTTGTATTAAGTGTCATAAATGTTCAACGTGGAACCCCGTGACTTTACTTTTATTTGTAATTAAATATAATCAGTAATCTTACATCCTTAAATAAGGATAGTACAAGCCAAGCTTGATAACGCGATTTTTTTGGATACATCCACTATATCGCCGAGACAGTTATTGACAGATCGTAATTAGT
The DNA here is from genome assembly GCA_030220185.1 of Diploptera punctata. NCBI lineage: Eukaryota > Metazoa > Arthropoda > Insecta > Blattodea > Blaberidae > Diploptera > Diploptera punctata. The sequence continues at coordinate 699,736 of JASPKZ010000458.1, read as the reverse complement.
GACCCAAACCTTCTGGCGGCACTATGGCCCTGAGGTCGACTCAGCCTCTAACGGAAATGAGTACCAGGCGATTGTTCTGGGGGTAAAGGCGGCTGTCACGCAGGGCTGACAACCCGGCTGACATCAAGTGCCAATTGTCCAGAAAAAGTGGGAGCCTTAACCTCCTACTACACCGAGGGCCTCCTGAGGCCTGTAGTGAGATCACTTTATTTTACTTTAGAATAACAACTATTAAGAATTAATGTATTGACTTAGGCTTTCACGGCCGGAGTTGCTTTGATGATCTTGAAGAAGATTTCCGGGCTGTAGGTCGTGGTCTTGAGGCTTGAAGTTCCCCGACGTTTCGCCAGAGACTGCGTCTGGCATCCTCGAGGGTGGTTTTGAGACTTCGGGGAACTTCGAGCCTCAAGACCACGGCCTACAGCCCGGAATTCATCATATTAAGAACTAGTTAGAAATATTTTAAAATTTACCTCTCATACAATCTTAAAAAAGTGATCGATTTTTCGACATTTTCACGAAGTCTATAAAATATAAATAAAAAATATGCTGCATCTTAATAGTTGAACTTCATCCACTCCCCATTGTAAGTCTAAAGGAATCCATACAATTCCATACCCCTATTTTATTTATTTTTTACTGGTTTATGAGTATCAAATATTAAAAAAAGTTATTCGCGCTTTTTTTTGTTTATAACCTAGTTTATACTCATCAAATTCATTTTTTTAATCATTTTATATTACACCATTGAGGCTATATCTTATTATAAATTGTATATGCTTTTTTTTGGTACTTTTACAACACGACACATGATCATAAATTTCACTTTATGGACTAGAATTCAATGTAGCCTAAATTTGGCATAATAATGAATTATATTCTTCATAATTAAGCACAGTTAAACCAATTACTTTCTTTAAGTGAGTTTTCATACATTTAACTTCAGATTCCCATTAACACTCCGTCTTCCTCAATATTTCTTTATTATTCCATGTATTTTTATTTCTGTGAATCTTTCGGAAGTATTATTTCATCTTCAGACTTTTGTTTTGAGATACAACAAAAGTCACGAAGATGAAGTAATTTACTTCGAAAAGCTTCACAGGAATAAGATACATGAAATAATGCAGAAATATTGAGGAAGACGGAGTGTAAAATTACAAAAGGAAAAAAAAAGTATTTAAAATTTATAATATAAACTAGTTTCCCTTATTTTAAATTGCTCGTCTTAAACACGTCCCTGGCCATATATAATTTTAACTTTAATTAATATAACTTTTTGCATGTCTATTTGAGTCAGAGAGAAATATTAAATTTAAAAAAAATATGAAACAATTATTCTCTCACTTATATGATACTGGTGAGAATCATGGTTTCTACTTTAAGGGAGGGCAAAGTATTACGAATATTTGAGAATAAAGTTCTTACTATTGTATGGTAGTGAATTTTGGGTTTTAACTAAAAGAGAAGAGAAGGCCATAGAAGCAGCTGAAATGAGATTTCTGAGAAGTGTGGCTGGTTGCAAACTTCTAGATAAGAGAAGAAGTGAAGATATTAGAATTGAGCTAAATATCTTTAAACTCTTAGATAGAATAAAATAATCTAGAAAAAAATGGAAAGAACATGTTCAATGAATGGAAGATGATCGCATTCCCAAAATTATACTTAAATACAAACCAAAAGGACGCAGGAATGTTGGTAGACCGAAGAAGAGATGGATCCAACTTTTGAATGAGAATCTATGAGATGGAAACAAGCCACATGGGCTTAATCCGTGATTGTTGATGATGATGATGAAGTTCTTGAGAGGATTTTTGGATCAATGCTAGAGGAAAAGAAACTTGAATGGAGGAAACTATATAACAGTGAGCTACTTGATCTTTATGGGTAAGCAGATGTAATAAGAAAAGTTAAGTCTCATAGTCTGTGATGGGTAAGACATGGTGAATACAAGAGAGATATGGAAAATTTATGTATAATTGGAAAACATTGCTTCAAAATACGGGTGTATGGAGAGCCTATGGTCACGCAGCAACGAACCTCCGAACTCGATACTATTAGTGAATTAGATATGTTTTTTTATTTATCCAATATACACAATGCGGAAAAATTATACTTTGAAAAATATCGAAAATATCAGGCAGTTTTCCAACTATATACAGATTGCAAGATTATTTACAAAATCATATTAATTTTTACCACCTTTCTAACACACCAATATTTACCTAGTTTTACAGTATTGCATAGATACCATAATTTACTCCTATAAATTAACATATCTAACTAACTAACTCACTGGCACTATCGAACCCGTAAGTTCATAGCTGCGCGGGCTAAAGCTCTCCATACATCCCTATCCTGAGCTAATGCTTTCCAATCATACCCTGTATAATATACTTCCCGCAAATCATAATTAATATTATTCTCGCACCTCATTCTTGATCTAGCAACTAGGCGTTTTCCCTCTGGTTTTCTTAGAAGAAGCTTCCATGCACGTCTTTCATTCCCCATTCGTGCCACATGTCCTGCCCATCGCAGTCTAAAAGAATTAACTGTTCTCATTATATCTGGCTTCCTAAAAATAACATATAGTACACTGTTATGCAGTCTTCTGCGTTCATCTGTCCACCTTTCTTTGGCCTAAAAAATATCCTAAGAACTTTATTCTCAAATACTCGTTAATCTCCTTTCCTCCCTTAAAATAAGAGTCCATGTTTCACATCCATATAATATAACTGGTATTATAACAGTTTTATATATTTTCAGTTTAACGTTTTTTTTAAGGATTTGAGACGTCAAGAGTACATGTAATGTATAATAGCACGCATTTCCAGAATTGATCCTATGTCTAATTTATTTGTGAATTTTATTCCTATTTGTGATTATTGTTCGTAGGTACCTATAAATGAACATAGATTTGGAATTTACTTACCTATGAATAGAGGCTGTAAAGTCCAAAGCAGATTCTCTTCATGTAAAAAAAATATTCCAAACACCCCAGTTCTCACACAAAACACTTTATTTTCTTCTGTCACACTTTTAAAAAAATCTGTATTTTAATTATTAAAATGTTTTAATGTAAATACGGTTTCCATAAGTATTAACACATGTTCTTTTTTAAAAAAAGGAATTATTTAATGTAATAATTAGCACTTGTTAGTGTGTGCCACTTAGAATTGTCACAATCACTTCACACACTCCGGTGGATTACACCTGCCGACACTAAGTGTACTGCTTCTTTCTCCGTCCTCGACCAACAACTTCACTACAAGAAGTAGGCTACTGTAACTCTTCTCTACCGCGCATGCGCTAGCCAATCGCAATCCCATCTTTCTCTCTCTCTATTTCTCTTTGAAGATATCATTTTATAATTTCACTATGATATTGTTCAAAATATTCTTTTCTAAATATTGTTTTCCTATAATATACTAAATATTAAAACAGGATATCACTAACAATAATAATAATAATAATAATAATAATAATAATAATAATAATAATAATAATAATAATAATAATAATAATAATAATTTTCTTGTAATCAACAATATATACACTCAAGTTTGCAGATGACCAATTGATATTGGCTCATGAATTTGAAGGTATAGAATATCTCACTAGAAAATTAATACAATAATATAGTTTATGGGGTTTAAAGATCAGTATGGATAAATCTCGATATATGACAATAGGGGATCTTCCTCAAGATTTAATACTAGAAAAAAATTTAGGGACAATTAAATACACTGAAGAATATAAGTATTTGGGAATTAAAATTACTAAAGATGGAAAACAAGAAACAGAGAGAAGAAACAGGATCAATATAGGAAAGTATGCTATATCTGCCCTAAATGGAATAGTATTGGACAAACATATCTTCAAAGAAACAAAAAGAACTATTTTTAATACAATAATCAGAGGCATTATTATCTATGGAGCTGATGTGTGGGCTTTAAATGCACAAATAAAAAAAAAAATACTCGCCACTGAAATGGACTACTGGAGACGTACTGCACGAATATCCAGGAAGGATAAAATCAGAAATTCATATATAAAAGAAAAAATGCAGGTACAATATCCAATATTAGATTTTATAAAGAAGAAACAATTAAATTGGTACGGACACATTAGAAGGATGGAAGAAGGAAGACTACCTAAGATAATCATGGATTGGGATCCACAGGGAAGGAAAAAAAAAGAAGGGTAGACCAAATATTACGTGGATTCAGGGAATCAATGAAACTAAGAGGGAATGGGAAATAGAAGAAGATATATGGATGAACAGACAAGAATGGAAAAAGTGTGTTGAAACAAATGTGTAGTTAACTGTGAACATGGGTACCGGAAAAATGTATATTCATTGTAAAAGCCGGAATAATAAAAATAATAATATAATAATAATAATATAATAATAATATAATACAATTATAATAATAATACTACTACTATTTATAATAATAATGATAAAAATAATTTATTTATATACAGATTTTCAATGTCTCCACATCATTCTGTGCCTAAAGTTTTATTTTCCTTCTCCACTCGTCTCTATCCATCCACTCAATTTCCTCCAGTCCTCTTGATCTCATTCCAGTTCTTATTTCTTGCATCCACTAGTTTCGAGGTAATAAAGTATTTAATGATAATAATAAAAACAGTAATAATAATAATAATAATAATAATAATAATAATAATAATAATAAAGAATAAAACAAGAAGAGATACTAGATCGAAGTTTTATAAAACATTGGCAGTTCCTGCATTACTTTATGGGAGCGAAACTTGGGCAATGACCAAAAAATTGCAAAGTAGAATACAAAGCGCAGAAATGAACTTCCTTAGAAGAACAAAAAGCAGCACAAGATTGGGTCGGATGAGGAAGATATAAGAACAGAGTTAAATATATATCCATTGAATGAGAAAATCAGAGAATATTGAGAGAAATGGTTTACACATGTGGAAAGCATGAATGTAACAAGATTACCAAGAGCAGCATTCAACTACAAACCAAGAGGTTCAAGGAATGTAGGAAGGCCAAAGATGGACAGAACAACTGTGAGGCGGAACAGGCAATTTATGCCTAGCCCGTGAAGTGAATAATAATAATAATAATAATAATAATAATAATAATAATAATAATAATAATAATAATAATACTAAATAAAATACGAAATAAAGAAATAAGGGAAATTATGGGTGTACAAGAGGTGCCGGACATCATAGACATTATAGAAAAGAAAATATTACAGTGGTATGGCCATGTCGAAAGAATGCCAGAGCGAAGATTGCCTAAAATTGTTATGGAATGGATCCCAATGGAAAGGAGGAAGACAGGAAGACCGAAGAAAACTTGGATAGAAGGGGTAGAAGCGGCTATGGATGTCAGAGGATTGGAGGAAGATCAATGGATGGACAGAGAGGAATGGCGTTTGGTTTCCGGAAGACGGCGGCAGCTGCCATGATACCGGACGATGATGATGAATAATAGTAACATTAATGCCAATAATAACTCACTGATATCTATTAAACCCGTACTTTCATGGCTGAGCGGACATAAGCTCTCCATACATTTCATCCTGAGCTAATGTTTCCCAATCATCCCTGTATAATTTACCTCCCTCATGTAATAGTTAATGCTATTGTCCCACCTCATTTTTGGCTTACATACTGGGCATATTCCCTCTGGTTTTCCCAAAAGGAGTTTTCATGTACCTCTTCCATTCTCCAGTCGTGTCACGTGTCGTTCCCAATGCAGTCTACAATACATTATTTTTGCTTATTACATCTGGTTTCTTATAAAGATCATGTAGTTTGTTGTTTTGTAGTCTTCTCTATTCATCTGTCTGTTCGTCTCTGTTTTGTCCAAAATGTGTCTTAAGAACTTTAATCCCAAATACTCGTTATCTTTTCTCCTCCACTATAGTAAGAGACTTCCCGGTCGGGACAGGCTCCTGGGTGAGGTTTTTTTTCGGGATTTTTCCTCACCTGTAAGATAAATGTCAGGAAGCTTAGGGCCCAGTGGTGCCCGAAAATCATCCGGCCATCATCATCATCCTTATCATTATCATCACCATCCTTCACCCACCGGTGTGGAAAGCAACGGGAAGCTACTACACCTAAAATTTCGTAGTAAGACTGCAAAGGATAGCATGAAAATGCTATGATTGCAGTGAAAGACCTACCCTCGGGTAGAATTACTATGGATAGATAGTAAGAGACTATGTTGCTGGGATACAGAGATACTGTGTTCACCAATAAGTTGAAGAGAACAGAATATATATAGTATGTAATTGCAATTTTACCATATAAATATTCCTTTAAAAATCATGCCATATCCCTAAGGATATGTAGGCCTAGATCTCAACTTGAATAGCGATACACCATAACCTGTGAAGTTCTACTGATTCATAAAAAACTCGAATTTTACTTTTATGTAATTTTTGGGGTGATTTTAATTATTTACTTCCTTTTAATGCATTAAATTCCTTTAGCAAATATAGTGCAATATTTCAATCCTTACTTACTGGCACTATCGAACCCTTAGGTTCATGACCGCGCCGACATAAGCTCTCCATACATCCCTATGTTGAGCTAATACTTTCCAATCATTCCCTGTGTAATCTACTTCCCTCAAATCATAGTTAATGTTATTCTCCCACCTCATTCTTGGTTTATCAACTGGGCGTTTTCACTCTGGTTTTCCTACAAGAAGCTTCCATGTACCTCTTTCATTCCCCATTCGTGCAACATGTCCTGCCCATTGCAGTCTATGAGGCTTAACTATTCTTATTATATCTGGCTTCCTATAAAAATCATGTAGTTCACTGTTACGTGTTCTTCTCCAGTCACCTGTCTGTTCATCTCTCTTTGGTCCAAAAATTTTCCTAAGAACTTTATTCTCAAATACTCGTAATCTTCTCTCCTCCCTTAAAGTAAGAGTCCATGTTTCGCACCCAAATAATATAACTGGTAGAATAACAGTTTTATATATTTTCAGTTTAACGTTTTTTTTAAGGAGTTGGGACGTCAAGAGTCTTTGTAATGCATAATAGCATGCATTTCTAGAATTGAACCATTTTTAATTTGTGCATCTCATTCCTATTTGTTATTATTGTTCCTAGATACTTGAAATCAGCCGCTTCTTCAAAATTTCCTTCCTTTGTTATTAGTTGTCTATTTCCATTATATAATGCGCCAATAACCTACAGAATTACAATTGGGCGTCACTTATTTCGATTCGGAAAATATCTTTGAAGGAAGGACAGTTAGTATGTTCATAGCATCGTGTATTACATATGTACGTAATACACATAACTAACCTAGTGGAAGTATGAAACTCGTAAGTACATGACCGCGTGTAAAAAAGCTCTCCTTACATCCATATCCTGAGGTATTGTTTTCCAATCATCGCTGTATAATCATTTGAAGGAAATAGATTATACAGGGGATGATTGGAAAAATTAGCTCAGAATACGGATGTAAGGAGAGCTTATGTAGCGCTGCCATGTACCTATGGATTTAATAGTGCCAGCGAGATATTAGTTTTGTGAATCAGGTACACATGTACATGTACCTACGTACCATGTACATAGAAGAGATACTAGATTGAACAGTGGCAGTTCTTGATTACTTTATGGGAGCGAAACTTGGGTAATGACCAAAAAATTACAAAATAAAATACTTAGAAGAACAAAAGGCTGCACAAAATTGAATCGGATAAAGAATGGATATATAAGAATAGTTAAATATATATATCCATTGAATGAGAAAATCAGAGAATACAGAGAGGAATGGTTTACACATGTAGAAATAATGAATGCAACAAGATTACCAAGACCAGCATTGAAGTATAAGTCAAGAGGTTCAAGGGCCAGTGAAAAGATGGACAGAACAACTGTGAGGCGGATCAGGCAATTTGTACCTAGTTCATGAAGCGAAGAAGAAGAAGAAGATACGCATGTATAGGGCTCTATTTTTCAAAGGTGTTTCCTGACTCGAACTAACTGACGCCGAACCTTACATCTTTTCTCTTGTACTGCTATTTCAAATGATATTATATTCTATTTAGCTCCTAGCTTTGCTTTGCTTTGCTTTGCTTTGCTGTCCTCAAATCATAATATAATTACTAGATAATTCATCACTTAACATTCCCATGCATGAAACATGCATTACCACACACTGTGTCGTCCTCATAAGTTATGGAATCTCCATCTCCTTGGTTGGCTGCCCGACAGTAGCGCCCTTCAAAAGGCATATTAATCATTCGTTTCTGTATAATGATAGAATATTATTAATATCATTAAAGATATGTATCTAGGTTCCAAGACGTAGATAATACATGAAGAATATTTCTCAGAATCTATAAAAACCAAATCTGGAGTAAGACAAGGGTGTATTCTCTCCCCAACAATATACCTAATGATGATGGATAGAACTATGAGAAAGGTTACAGGAAAATGGAAAAGAGGAATTCCAAGGAGGATTGAACTGACACTAGGTCATCATCCTTGATTTCTTTATTATTATTATTATTATTATTATTATTATTATTATTATTATTATTATTATTATTAGTATTATTATTATATTTTTATGTTATTAATATTATTATTATTATATTATTTTTATATTATTAATATTAATAATAATAATAATAATATTATTATTATTATTATTATTATTATTATTATTATTATTATTATTATTATTATTATTATTATTATTAATGCCAACCGCTGTGGTCTCGAGGTAGCGTGCTGCCTTGTCACGCAGCTGACCCGGCTTCGATCCCCGGTCGGGACAGTTTTCTGGGTGAGGTTTTTATCGGAGTTTTTCCTCACCTGTAAGACAAATGTCAGGAAAACTGTAAGGCCCAAACGGTCCCCGAAATTATATGGCCATCATCATCATTATTATCATCATCATTATTATCATCACCATCATGCTTCACCGGTGTGGAAAGCAACGGGAAGTTACCACACCTATAATTCCCTAGTAAAGCTGCAAAGCATAGCATAAAAATGCTATGATTGCAGTGACAGACCTACCCTCGGGCAGAATTACAATGGATGGATTATTATTATTATTATTATTATTATTATTATTATTATTATTATCATTATTATTATCATTATCATCAGGAGCATCAAGGATTACACCTGCTGGTCTGTTCCGATCTCATGTTAGAATTGGTCTATCCATCTTTTACTGGGTCTTCCAACATTTCTTCGTCCTAGTGGTTAGTAATGAAGAGTCTGTTTCAGAATTCTATTGTTATCCATTCTATTGATGTGGTGCATCCATTCATCTCTGGATTGTGTAATTCTATCTAATAGTTTGAATATATTCAGTTCTCTTCGTGTATCCTCACTTCGCCTTTCATCCATTATTGTATATCCAGCCACACTCCTTAGAAACCTCATTTCTGACATTTCTATTATTCATGATTTTTGGTTAAGGCCCAATGTTCCGATCCACATAGTAGTGTTGGAACCGCCATTGTTTTATACAATTTTAAAAGTGTCTCCTTTCTAGTTCCTTTGAGGCTTCGTTTTATGGTGCCACACATACAATTAAATTTATTTATTTTGTTTTCAATGCCTTCACTTTTTCTATATGATACATTGTATCCCAGGGAATTAAAATTGCTAACTTGTTCTATTATTTTATTCTCTAATTGGATTTTTACTCTTATTGGCTCATATTCTCGAAAAACTTAAACTTTTGTTTTTAGAGTAGATATTTTCAAGTCGTTTCACATATTTTACTTAATTTGTAAATTGCCCGTTGTAAGCCATCTTCTGTTTCAGATATCACAACCTGATCGTCTGCAAAAAGTAAAATATCTAATAAAATATTGTCAATTTTAAAATGTTTATTATTATTATTATTATTATTATTATTATAATTATTATTATTATATTATTGTCCACCGCTGTGGTCTCGAGGTAGCGCGCTGCTTTGTCACGCAGCGGGCCCGGGTTCGATCCCCGGTCGGGGCAGTTTTTCTGGGTGAGGTTTTTATCGGGGTTTTTCCTCATCTGTAAGACAAATGTCAGGAAAACTTTAAGGCCGAAATGGTCCCCGAAATCATATAGCCATCATCATCATCATCATCCTTATCATTATCATCATCACCACCATCATCCTTCACCGGTGTGGAAAGCAACAGGAAGCTACCACACGTACACAATTCCCTAGTAAAGCTGCAAGAATAACATGAAAATGCTATGATTGCAGTGAAGGACCTGCCTTCGGGCAGAATTACTATGGATGGATTATTATTATTATTATTATTATTATTATTATTATTATTATTAAAACTTAAAATAGCACGTATAAATTATATCAGAATGCATAGTTTCACAAAAGTATGTCTAAACGAAAGTACGTTTAAATCCCCTAAGGAAATCAATCAAGAGAACTCAAGTTATAAATAATTTATCGATGCGTCGATAAATTAGAAAGTTGTCATAGCGACGCGTGTCATCTGTTTTTGTAGATGCGAGAAAGTAATAGAATTAAACAAATACGGTGGGTATTCCATCTTCCGGTTCCGGCGTATTAAGCGGGGCGTTGTATGGTTACCACAATAATGTCTGGGAGTGACGACATGATTGCTATAGGTGACAAAACCAACTCACACAATACCATCGTCTCAGTTTGTCAGTTACATTGGTCTGTATCCCACATTCTCTATTCAGTTTTACAAAGGTACGAGGACAACTTTTATAATCACATGACAGACTACCAATGACATTTTTTTGTTTGCAAGAACAGAGAAAAAATCAATATAAATTCTTAATTAATATTTATTTATATATGCATATTGACACATGCTCACACATATACACAAACACACACACATATGTAATCTGCTGAAGTGAGATACCTTCGGAGGACTGCAGGATACACTCTGCTAGATCACAAAAAAAATGAAGATACCTTAGAACCTTTAACTAAGTCACTGACTCTACCGAACCCGTAGGTTCATGGCCGCACGGACATAAGCTCTCCATATATTCCTATCCTGAGCTAATGTTTTCCAATCATTCCCTGTATAATCTGTTTCCCTCAAATCATGGATAATATTATACTCCCACCTCATTCTTGGTCTACCAACTGGGTGTTTTCCTTCTGGTATTCCCACCAGAAGATTCCATGCACCTCTTTCATCCTCCATCCATGCCACATGTCCTGCCGGAACCTTTAGAGAACATTTTTTTTATTGTAAGTCAAGATGGATGCAATATGTTCATCAAACGGAAGATCGCAGGATACCCAAACAATTGTTATCATCCTGCAGAAGGAAGAAGACCCATTCAAAATACTTTTGGATGGTGTTTCTCTTGAGACCAAAACAGGTCAACAAATGGCCTAAATTCGTGAATGTACTATGGTGATGATATATCTCCCTCCATCCATAGTAATTCTGCCCGAGGGCAGATGTTTCACAGCAATCATAGCATTTTCATGCTATGCTTTACTGCTTTACTAGGGAATTGTAGGTGTGGTAGCTTCCCATTGCTTTCCACACCGGTGACGGATGATGATGTTAATGATAAGGATGATGATGATAGCCGGATGATTTTCTGGGACCGTTGGGCCCTAAGCTTCGTGACATTTGTCTTACAGGTGAGGAAAAACACCAGGGGCCTGTCCCGACTGGGAATCAATCCCGGGACCGCTGCGTGACAAGGCAGCACTCTACCTGGAGACCACAGCGGTGGACCACACACACACAGATTATATATATATATATATATATATATATATATATATATATCCATCCATAGTAATTCTGCCCGAAGGCAGGTCCTTCACTGCAATCATAGCATTTTCATGCTATGATTTGCAGCTTTACTAGGGAATTGTAGGTGTGGTAGCTTCCCGTCGCTTTCCACACCGTTGAAGGATGATGTTGATGATGATAATGATAAGGATGATGATGATGGCCATATGATTTCGGGGACCGTTTGGGCCTTAAAGTTTTCCTGGCATTTGTCTTACAGGTGAGGAAAAACCCCGATAAAAACCTCACCTAGAAAAACTGCCCCGACCGGGGATCGAACCCGGGCCCGCTGCGTGACAAGGCAGCATGCTACCTCGAGACCAAAGCGGTAGACTATATATATATAAAGAAAAATAAATGTTTGTCCTAGATTTGCTTGGTAGCGCACTGGAGTATGAATCCAGAGGTCCAGGTTCAAATATCGTCCAAGCATTTATATTTTCTTATCATGTCATATATATATATTCCTTGAGAAAATATAGCTAATAAATTACATAATAATAAGTTAAAGCATAGAATTACCTAAAATAATATAAATCCCAGTAATAGTAGTCGCTCCTGTTAGCGAATGTATTAAATTATATGATAGAGGAATTAATCCGAACGTTAAGTAGCAACCTGATATTTATGTAACACGTATGAAATTAACATATTTCTAATAAAGCGTATTGGTAAATTAATGTAACGATGTAATAACTTCCATATTTATTATATATACTTGTTTCTGAGTGGTAAATGTTTTTCTTCCCTTTCCTAACTGTCTTTACAACGTTAGAGCTGTTTCGATCCACTTCCTCCAATGTTTCCTGGTTAATAAACTCTTTGCCTTTCATATACTCAATATAGACCATATACTATATTGTCCATGCACGTTTCCTGTTGAGAATTCCCCTTTTTTATTATCAATAAAATAATTCATCATCATCATCTTCTTCATGGTAGGCAGTCGGCCTGTTTTGCTCATAGAATTAATCTTCCCATCATCTTCTAGGACGTCTCACATCTCTATGGCCTTCAGGTTGGCACAACAGTGCTTGTTTTGTTAGCCTAGAAGATTCCATTCTTAAAATATGTTCATGCCATTTTTTGTTTATAGTTTTGTATTTTTTCATTTATATAAAAAAATTGAGTTCTTGCTTTATTGTTTCACTAGGAATGTAGTCTCTTAGAGTATATCCTGCAACGTATCTGAGGAACTTTATGTCTGATGTAATAAAAGAATAAAAGGATATGATTATATAAAGTGATTTGTTTAGATTGTCACTTGTACATGTAGGGGCCTATAATTTTCGCCTCCGTAATTAAAATAATTCGGAGATTTTAACGCGTGTGTAAGAAAGTAATCCATGTGAATTTTCATTGTATAGATTCTTTTCGTGTAAAATTAAATTGCAGTATGTTACAAAATAACTTATACATTAAATTTAAAAAAAATCTTTCTATTTTGCAGTGTTTTATTTTCCTTTCAGGTAATAATGGATGTGATTATATAATTTCTTCAACTAGATTGTGTGTATATATATATATATATATATATATATCAATGTTTGTTTGTTTGTTCGTTCGTATTCTATGCGCGGCCATACCATTGATCCGATTTTGATGGGGCTTTTTGCAAAATGTTCAGGAGATTTTCGGGATGAACATAGGCTATAAGGGAGTTGTAATACTCAACCTCTTCACCCCTAAAAATCACCCTTTGTAGCGAAAAACGTGAAATAAAGTCCCTATTTTGACGATTAAATGGCTTACGCTGCCTAAACAACAACAAATACACCAAATTATTGTACACGGAATTGAATATCTCAAAACACTCTGCAAAAAAGTCCGCAACAGCATATGTTTATCTTCTACGGATAACTCACAATAACCATTTTTGTCTTTCATTGATGACAAGAAGATCGCGTCAAGTAAATTACGGGCAAGCGTGCTTTGCCATACCCATTCATCCGATTGTGATGGGGCTTTCTTGAAAAATGTTCAGGAGATTCCGGGGATGAACATAGGCTATAAGAGAGTTGTAATACCCAATCCCTTCACCCCTAAAATCACTCTTTGTAGTAAAAACGTGAAATAAAGTCCCAATTTTGACGCTTAAATGGCTTACGCTGCCTAAACCATAACAAATACACCACAGAATTGAATATCTCAAAAAGCTCTACAAAAAAGATCGCGACAGCATATGTTTATCTATTACGGATAACTCACAATAACCATTTTTGTCTTTCATTGATGCCAAGAAAATCGGGATAAGCTGATTCCCGGGCAAGCATACCAGATCAAGGCTGGTGGTAAAAACACTTTAATATTTATTTAGGAGTAGCAGCGCACGCTGGGTATTAGCTAGTATATATATATATATATATATATATATATATATATATATATATTGTCAGTTTGGATTTGATACACTAAATAAATGCATACTATTCCATTACCGTGCTGTATGTTATCATTATTTTATTATATCAAATTTTAAAAAAATGTACAGAATCCTTCAATGAAATTTTAAAACATTTAAACTATATTCATATTTCATCATCATCATCATAGTACATTCACGAATTTAGGCCATTTGTTGACCTGTTTCGGCCTCAAGAGAAACACCATTCAGAAGTCTTTTGAGTGGACGTCCTGGTCTTCTTCTTCCTGCAGGTTGATATCTTAACATTTGTTTGGGTATTCTGTGATCTTCCATTCGATGAACATGTTGCATCCATCTTGACTTATAATTCATATTTTAAAAAATAACTAAAATAATTTAAATTATAATTTTAATTATTAATTTGTATGATTCATACATTTATACTTTGACCTGCCTTATGGAATAGTGGTTTCTGATTACAGTTCAAAATGTTCCGGGTTCGATACCCGGTCAACCCTAAGGAGTGTTTCCTTGAAGGTTTGCCCATGGTCTGGAATTTAGGTTAATTTATCACCCATCATATCATCGGGGTAACGTCACTCCGCCTTCCAGGTGCCCCAACCTAAGAAATTGATTAAAATTTCGCCAATGCCAGGGGAGAAAACCAGAAATGTCATAAAAGACAACCTGATTACAATTCCGCCAATGCCAGGGGAGAAAACCAGAATTGTCATAAAAGACAACCTGGTGGCATTAGACAAAAAGAAGAGAAGATTTACACGTTCTATTAATTTATAATATATAATCAGTTTCGTAATGAGGAAACCCACAATTTATATGGGCGTTCAAAATAGTTTCATTGTTTATTTATTAGCTAAGACTAATGGATAGAGATAGGTAGGGCATGTAGCTGGAATGAGTGACAATATAAATGTTTTCAAAAATTTGTTAGGAAACTCTTTGGGGAGGGTGGGAAACCGTTGGATGGGCAGGTGTGGCCCGAGATTGAAAATCCAAGGACGCAGTATGGATGTTCATGCATCCTGCAGTTTACTGGACAATGCGCTATTTGCTTCCTTCTTCATTGACCCACGAGCCGAGTGATTCTCTTTCAGGGTTTCAAATAATGTCCGTTCGCTTTTCGAAGTGGTTCCAAACAAGCGTAATGACAAACAAAAATATCGTGTGATTTGTAAGCAGATTGGAGAAAACGCAGAGCAGCGGCGGGGCATAGGTGGGAAGATATTCGGATGGAACGTGGGAAAGGATACCGATATATGAATTAGATTTAGTTATAATGAGGATAGTGAACAGTAAAGCAGAATTTTAATATTATCCATCCATCCATAGTAATTCTGTCCACCGCTGTGGTCTCGAGGTAGCGTTCTGCCTTGTCACGCAGCGGGCCCGGATTCGATCCCCGGTCGGGGCAGTTTTTCTGGGTGAGGTTTTTATCGGGGTTTTTCCTCACCTGTAAGACAAATGTCAGGAAACTTTAAGGCCCAAACGGTCCCCGAAATCATGTGGTCATCATTATCATGATCATCCTTATAATTATCATCATCATCATCCTTCACCGTCCCGCGCCGTAGCCGAGCGGTTAAGGTAGGAAGCCTTGGCGCAGAGCTACGGGACTTGCGCTGGTTCGAGTCTTCATGGGGGAAGAAATTTTCTCATGGTATTTCGGCCAGTATGGGACCGGTGCCCACCCAGCATCGTGAGGCAATTGGGTAGCTGCAATAAGTAGCGGCTCCAGGTTGAGGAACCAGCTTTAACGGCTGGGGGACTCGACATGCTAACCACATGTCACCCCTACACTGGCTGTTGATCATCTACCTCTGTGATTGACACATGTGGATGTGAAGGGCCAGCAGCCGGCTGGTAAAAGGGCAACCGCTGAAAAGTGGAAAGACCCTCAATCGGAATCATCCTTCACCGGTGTGGAAAGCAACGGGAAGCTACCAAACCTACACAATTCCCTAGTAAAGCTGCAAGCATAGCATGAAAATGCTATGATTGCAGTGAAGGACCTGCCTTCGGGCAGAATTACTATGGATGGATGGATAGTAATTCTGCCCGAAGGCAGGTCCTTCACTGAAATCAAAGCATTTTCATGCTAGGCTTGCAGCTTTACTAGGGAATTGTAGGTGTGGTAGCTTCCCGTTGCTTTCCGCACCGGTGAAGGATGATGATGATGATGATAATGATAAGGACGACGATGATGATGGCCATATGATTTCGGGGACCGTTTGGGCCTTAACATTTTTCTGACATTTGTGAGGAAAAACGCCGATAAAAACTGCCCCGACCGGGGATTGAACCCGGGCCCGCTGCGTGAGAAGGCAGCACGCTACCTCGAGACCACAGCGGTGGATTTTTAATATTGCAATGAATATAAAAGTTAAAAATTTTGTATTTTAAAATTCCCTTAATATTTAAATATAACTTAAATATATAAAACCATCTAAATAATCCATTGTTGGTTATTGTTGAATAAAAATATCTCAGTAACAATTAAAGAAATTGTACTACATAACAGTTTTTGTAAAGAATGCTTTTAAAAATATTTTTTTAAGTCATTGTTGTCAAATTATAAATCCTTCCATTATAACTGTAATGAAAGGACACCTGCTTAACTTCATATTTTTAAATGAAAGTAAACTAAACTCTGATTGGATGTTAAAACAATTAACTTTCGTATTTAACAAATCAATTTAAACCTTATATTTAAAGGACTATTAACCAATAGAATTTAAAAATAACATCATCATATGATGTAATAATGTTCTTTAAAATTATAAAAGAATTACACTAGTGATTCTGCATACAACTTTCAACAAAGATAGAAGCAAGAAGAGATCTCCTGATAAAATGTAATATTTAATACAAGAAAAATAATTGATACAAGATAAGAAAATAATTTCATTTTAATTGACAGTGAAGAATAATACCACCTACATTTACTTGATCTGTTGGGAAATTAAGAAATAAATACATTTGCAATTATTTCTACAAGAATTTTTTTTTTGGTAATTTCGAAGTGTTTTCCTATCCAGTGTACCAACTTCCGATCCTAAGAAGAGAATCCGGCTCTACCGAAAATTAAACCTAACCTGAACCAGTAATTCTTTTTTGGGACACTAATCCTTCTTCAAAATATTACTACAACATCGGGCATGAAGAGAAGTACTGCTTCAAAATGTCACCACAACGTGGGACAAACCTATTTACTTGTTCAACACTATAGGTACTTAGGTAGTTTAATTAAAATTCAAATTTGTGAAGAGTTATAAAAATGTATCCTAGTGAATGAGTTCCATGAGCCAAACGTAGATATACTGATTAATATGAATTTTACATCATTATTAAAATCATTTTGTATCCCATGGCGTGACGAGTGGTCTAGGTATCATGTTTTGGTTCAAAGCTGGTTAGAGTTCCCTCTGGGAAGAAATTTTCTCATGCATATTCGTTCAGTTTATTGGGACGGGTTTCTATCTAACAATCTAGGGAATTTGGTAGTTATGATAAATACTGATTCCATGTTGAGAACATTGACTGTAACGGCTGGGGACCATATGTCACCTGTACACTGGCTTGATGTTCATATACCTCTATGATTGCTCCTGTGGTTACGAGACAGGTACACCTAGTGTCTCTATATTTAAAGTTTAACGCTTTTATCTTTTTCTGAAGAAACTAAAGGATGGTATTGATTGAATAAGATGTTAATGTTAAAGCTTACAAATAATATTTCACTTATTAGCCATGGGCATATTTTGTTTCACTGTGTGTTTGCTATTAATCAATCGCAATAGTGACTCAATGGTTATTTAGACGACTTATTACAAAAGCAGATGTTTAGAACGAGATGCTCAAGTTAGAACACGGCCGAGGGGAGTGTACTAAGAGAGGCGAGGTATAAAACTAATTTTGTAACGAGTTGTCTACACAATTTTATCTACATCCAGAGTATTTTAATATATGCTGTATTTTTAGTATCCATCCATCCATCGTAATTCTGCCCGAGGGCAGGTCTTTCACTGCAATCATAGCATTTTCATATCATAGCATTTTCATGTTATGCTTTGCAGCTTTACTAGGGAATTGTAGGTGTGGTAGCTTCTCGTTGCTTTCCACACCGGTGAAGGATGATGATGATTGCCGGATGATTTTCGGGGACCGTTGGGCCCTAAGCTTCCTGACATTTGTCTTATAAGTGAAGAAAAACCCCGAAAAAACCTCACCCAGGAGCCTGTCCCGACCGGGAATCGAACCCGAGCCCGCTGCGTGAAAAGGCAGCATGCTACCTCGAGACCACAGTGGTGGATATATGTATATATATATATATATATATATATATATAATTTGCTTACTTGTTATAGGAGCTACTAGATGGCAGTGGAGACAGAGTTCCCACTTGAGACCACGGCGGTGGACATATATTTAATAAAATTGATTTATTTCGGAAACGATATGGTTAGAGAAAGAATAATGCGACTTTGGAGAAAAAAAAGAAGACACGATAAATTAAAAGAATATATATATATATAATTTATAGATTATGTTAAGGCTTTTAGTGAAGTGAACAGAAATAAAATATGGGATATAATGAATCAAAAATGTCTTCTAAATCACATAATAAGAGCAATTCGAAGCTTGTACCCCGGAACAACTATAAAAATTAAAAATGGATATAGACAATCTGCAGCCAACATACAGATAAATCAAGGAGTGAGACAAGGTTGCCCTTGTCACCCGATTTATTTAATTTATATATTGACGAAGTCTTGAGAAAATATTTTATTAAATAATTTTAGTTTGGACAATAATAAATTATATACACTCCTTTTTTGCAGGTGATCAGGTAATTAGAGCAACGGATGAAGACAGCTTGCAAAGAATCATTTTTCAATTGGGGAAAATCGCTGCTTAATATAACTTACAAATATCCCCAAGTAAAACTAAAGGGATGGCATTTCATGGGAAAATCCAATAAGAGCCAAAATAATAGTAAATTGTTTTGTAATAGGACAAGTAATGGATTTTAATTATTTTGGGGTTTTCGTAGGCAATGATCCGACAAGAGATATTAATAGAAAGCTTAATATGTTTCAACATATTTGCGATACAATTAGAAGAACATTAGTAAAGAAAGTTCGCAAAGAAAGTTTTAGCTATTTCTGTTCTGTTGTATGGCTCGGAATGTTGGACTCTCACCAAAAGTTTACTAAGAAGACTGGAAGCAGCCGAGATTAAATTCCTAAGATATGTGACAGGATGTACTCTTTTGGACAAACGGAGGAATGAAACTATTCTTGAGGAATTACAAATAACTAGTGTGATAACAAAAATAGAAGAATATAGAAATAAATGGTTTAAACATGTTAGTAGAATGAGTGAAGAGAGGATACCTTATACTTACTTACTCACTGGCACTATCGAACCCGTAGGTTCAAGGCCGCGCGGACATAAGCTCTCCATATATCCCTATCCTGAGCCAATGCTTTCCAATCATTCCCTGTATAATCTACTTCTCTCAGATCATAGTTAATGTTATTCTCCCACCTCATTCTTGCTCTACCAACTGGGCGTTTTCCCTCTGGTTTTCCTACAAGAAGCTTCCATGCAAATCTTTCATTCCCCATACGTGCAACATGTCCTGCCCATCGCAGTCTACGAGACTTAACTGTTCTCATTATATCTGGCTTCCTATAAAGACCATGTAGTTCTATTTTATGTAAGTCTTCTCCATTCACCTGTCTGTTCATCTCTCTTTGGTCCAAAAATTTTCCTAAGTACTTCATTCTCAAATACTTGTAATCTCCTTTCCTCCCTTAAAGTAAGAGTCCATGTTTCGCACCCATATAATATAACTGGTAGAATAATAGTTTTATATATTTTCAGTTTAACGTTTTTTGAAAGGAGTTGGGACATCAAGAGTCTCTGCAATGTATAATAGCACGCATTTCCAGAATTGAGCCTATGTTTAATTTATTTGTTTAATTTATTTGTGCAAAGAAATTATACAATGAATTTCTACGTGTGACCATATATTTAGTTTTATTGATATTTACTTCCAGTCCTAATTTCTTAGTGTTACTCAATAGTGTGTGCGTGTTGTCCTTTAGTATCTCCTCGCTATCGGCCAATAATACTACATCATCAGCATAAACTAACAGCTTATTAATACAATTCAGTTGTAAGCCTTCCTTATTCTCTAAAGAGTTAATGGCATGCTCTAGTACAAAATTTAATAGTAGAGGAGATAGTGCATCTCCTTGCTTCAAATCATTCTGGATTTAAAAGTGTCTGAAAACTGTTTGCCTACACGCACCCTACTCTTTGTGCCATTTAGACTCATTCGTATAAGTCTAACTAACTTTTTAGGAATTCCGAACTCCAGCAGGATACTATATAACTTCTCCCTCTTAATTGAATCATATGCTTTTTTGAAATCTACATATAGTTGATGTACAGTACCATTATATTCCCATTTCTTTTCTAAAATCTGTCTTATACTAAAAATCTGATCTGTTGTAGACCTGTTTCTTCTAAATGCACATTGATGATCTCCTAGGATGTCATCAATATAGGGAGTAAGTCTGCTTACTAATATATTTGTAAGAATTTTGTACGAAGTTGAAAGTAATGAGATGCCCCTGTAGTTTTTGCAATCAGTTTTATCTCCTTTCTTATAAATTGGTACGATAATTGATTCCTTCCATTCATCTGGAAGAGCTTCTTTTTCCCTAATCATACTAAGCAACTAGCGTATTTTGCCCATCAATTTTTCTCCCCCCTGATTTTATTAGTTCTGCTGGGATCTCACCTGAACCTGATGATTTATACATCTTCAATTTTTCAATCGCCATTTCAACCTCTAGTGCATTTGGTTCTGCGACTAGCATTTTTAAAGGATGTTAAACTACAATCCACAAGGACATAGAAGAAGTCGTGGACGACCATTTAAAAGATGGAGTGAGCAACTATAATATGGAGCCGGAACAGATCAGAAATAGTCTAAACCGTGACGGTAGATGATGATGATGATGATGACGATAAATTAACAAATATTGATAATATATTCTGCAATCATCAATAAAGTGTATTTTAAATTTTTTTGAACCTGTATTTTATATTTTGATAGCGTGTTTCGTGTTTTTTTTAGAATATAATGTATAGATTTTTTTCCTTAGTAATTATGCACTAAAACGTCACTGGTTCTTATAATAGAAGATAAAAGTTATCAAAATCTCTTTGTCACCTCCTCTGATAGAGAATAAATAATAGTTTGAAAAACTAAAACAACACGCTTATTTAGAAAACCGAACTAAAAAATAAAAAATAATTTTAATTTCCAACACGCTTGGGATAAAATTAAAGTGGTCAACAAAAAAAATCATCTCCAACACATGTAGAATAAAACTAGTTAGCTACAAAAAAAATAATTTTAACAACAAAAGCGTAGGGTTCTCTAAATCGATTAATATATTTGATGATAAACAGATATTGGTAAAAGTAAAGTCTCTAAGAAGAAAACGTAAAAACATAAAAAGCACCCCACGCTTTTGATGGTAAAATTATTTTTTTTTGTAGATAACTCTAGTTTTATTCTAGATGTGTTGGAGATGATAATTTTTGTTGACCACTTTAATTTTATCCCAAGCGTGTTGGAAATTAAAATTATTATTCATTTTTTAGTTCGGTTTTCTAATAAAGCGTGTTGTTTTAGTTTTTTAAAATTATTGTTTATATTAAATTTTTTAGTTTGGTTTTCTAATAAAGCGTGTTGTTTTAGTCTTTTAAAACTATTAAGCCGTAGCGTAGTGGTTAAGGCACTGGGCTACAAGCCGGAGGGTCGAGGGTTCAAATCCCGTTGGGGTCAGGATTTTTAAACCGACCCAAACCCTCTGGTGGCACTATGACCCTGGGGTCGACTCAGCCTCTAACGGAAATGAGTACCAGACGCTTGTTCTGGGGGTAAAGGCGGCCGTCACGCAGGGCTGACAACCCGGCTGACATAAAGTGCCGATTGTCCACAAAAAGTGGGAGCCTTAACCTCCTACTACCCCAAGGGCCTCCGGGCCTGTTGTGGGATAACCTTTTATTTTTTTTTAGTTTAATTGATTGTCATAAACCGGATTCCCATGAAAATTGAATTGCTTAATACTCTTCTAAAAATCCTCCGGGCCGGATTTGAACCAGCGACCTATGCATTTCTGAAATTATATACCACTACAGTCCACCGCTCTACCAACTGAGCTCTTACAACGATTGACTAAAAAGTCGATAAGTCCGCAACCTATTATACCGGTTTTTATTATTTTGATTTTCTGATGATTCTAGTCAGGTTTTTAGAAACATTTATGAAATTATTGTATTGTCATTGGTCCTTTACAAGTATACAAAGTTTCAAGTCGATCCAATGTTTTTAAATGGGTGAAAATCGTGATAAAAAATTCCGTTACATAGATATATGGGACAGATATAGATCAAGCCAACATAAAACGTGTAAAAAGAACTCTCCTGTCTGTTTGTTTTTTCTGATAATGTCAATAATCTATACTCCATTGACTTTTAGATGTCAAAATGATTCATTGTTACAACAAAATTTTGAAAACAAGATGGCAGAGACGGAACGCGGTATATTTGGCGAAACAAGGAATGACGATATAATAAAATTGCATTGCATTGTTGAATGAAGTTCTACAGATTAAAAAGGCGTAAAATAAATTATGTTAGTACTCAAAATAATAATGATTAAGTTATTAAACTGCATTTAAAAGTATAAATAAGATTCTTATTATATCTCCCGTCCCAAGTTATTTCATCTTCTCGTAACATGATTTCAACGCACCGTGATACAGTTGCGAACAATAGACGATGATCGATGTTCTTTTGTTTTTTAACCGACACTTCACAAGCATATATAGGACTGTTCTTGTATCTTTTTTTTTCAGTAAGTTATTTAAAGTAAGTTTTTTCATGTAGTTCATAAAGTAGAGATTATACAACTCGTATTTCTATTTCTCTAAATAAACGTCTTTACTCATGAATATATCGGTAACTTCATCTCATAGTATTACTAAAGTTGAATTTAAAATAATGCAAAAGGCATTATTATAATTTATGAACATAGAACCTTAATTCTTGAAGTTTGTACGAATTTTGACAGTGTTTTGTTTTTGCTGCCGTCACCTTCACCTTCCCCTTCACGAGTCACTTACTATGTAGCATTTCTGCAAGAATGATACAAATACCAACTTGTTTTACAGTGTATTTCTGAAACTGATTCAAAACCATATATATATATATATATATGTTATATTCCAGATTTTCGCGGATATAAGTATGAATAAGAAAGTTTTCTTGGGTTTTCCGCGTCTTGGATTCTAGTTCGGCCTCTCGCCACTAATTCTAGTTCGGCCTCTGGCCACTGATTCTAGTTCGGCCTGTGGCCACTGATTCTAGTTCGGCCTCTGGCCACTGATTCTAGTTCGGCCTCTGGCCACTAATTCTAGTTCGGCCTCTGGCCACTAATTCTAGTTCGGCCTCTGGCCACTAATTCTAGTTCGGCCTCTGGCCTCTGATTCTAGTTCGGCCTCTGGCCACTGATTCTAGTTCGGCCTCTGGCCACTAATTCTAGTTCGGCCTCTGGCCACTGATTCTAGTTCGGCCTCTGGCCACTGATTCTAGTTCGGCCTCTGGCCACTAATTATAGTTCGTCCTCTAGCCACTGATTCTAGTTCGGCCTCTGGCCACTGATTCTAGTTCGGCCTCTGGCCACTAATTCTAGTTCGGCCTCTGGCCACTAATTTTAGTTCGGCCTCTGTCCACTAATTCTAGTTCGGCCTCTGGCCACTGATTCTAGTTCGGCCTCTGGCCACTGATTCTAGTTCGGCCTCTGGCCACTAATTCTAGTTCGGCCTCTGGCCACTGATTCTAGTTCGGCCTCTGGCCACTGATTCTAGTTCGGCCTCTGGCCACTGATTCTAGTTCGGCCTCTGGCCACTAATTCTAGTTCGGCCTCTGGCCACTGATTCTAGTTTGGCCTCTTGCCACTGATTCTAGTTCGGCCTCTGGCCACTAATTCTAGTTCGGCCTCTGGCCACTAATTCTAGTTCGGCCTCTGGCCACTAATTCTAGTTCGGCCTCTGGCCACTGATTCTAGTTCGGCCTCTGGCCACTGATTCTAGTTCGGCCTCTGGCCACTAATTCTAGTTCGGCCTCTGGCCACTGATTCTAGTTCGGCCTCTGGCCACTGATTCAAGTTCGGCCTCTGGCCACTGATTCTAGTTCGGCCTCTGGCCACTGATTCTAGTTCGGCCTCTGGCCACTGATTCTAGTTCGGCCTCTGGCCACTGATTTTAGTTCGGCCTCTGGCCACTAATTCTAGTTCGGCCTCTGGCCACTGATTCTAGTTCGGCCTCTGGCCACTGATTCTAGTTCGGCCTCTGGCCACTGATTCCGACGTTTCGGCATGATCCCACATGTCATTCCTTGATAATGACACGTGGGATCATGCCGAAACGTCGGAATCAGTGGCCAGAGGCCGAGCTTGAATCCAAGACGCGGAAAACCCAAGAAAACTTTCATATTCATATATATATATATATATATATATATATAATATATATATACACATTAAAAGCTCCTTATTCGTGGGGGATATGTTCCGCAAATACGCCGCGAATGCAGAAACCGCGAATATGGAATGGTAATTTGTATGGGTATATGGGTATATAGGAGATATGTTGCAAGGTTCCAAAAAAAAAAAAATATCGAAATAAAATCAAGTAATGAGAGATTTTGAACAATTTTCCTTTTACTCGACAATATAAATTGTCAGCAAAGTAGAAGATATGCGTGTTATTCAATCAAAATTATTACAACAAATGACAAGTTGAAACAATAAAACACCGATCGTGGCGAGGGCGGTATTTATCAACGGACATAGCGGCACGTGAAATACAGCGGCGGTGGCTTTTAACAACGAACTTTAGGCTTAGTGTTTTACTTTGATATTAATTTTTCCATTTGGTTTGAATCACTCTTTGCAAAAGCCGCCTTGACACGTGCCTGTAGTAAAAAAAAATTGCCGATACGTTAATAAAGGATAATAATCCTTGTAATATGTCGATTGGAACCACGAATAAAGAAATTTTTAGCCGCGATACAGGAACTGTGTCGTAAATTTTTTAAACCGCGAATAAGGAGGTTTTACTGTATATATATATATATATATATATATATATGACATGATAAGAAAAATAAATGCCTGACGGGATTTGAACCCGGATCTCTGCCTTGGTACCCCAGTGTGTTATTCATTACACCTCCAGGCGAATCCAATTCAAACACTTATTTTTCTTATATAGGCCTATATATTATAGCATTGCTCAATGTCAAAAATATAATCATAACATATATATATATATATATATATATATAATGTTTTTACAGAAAATTACCTATGATAATTAATTGAAAATGTGTATGTGCAATACTCTAGCAGCAAATTACAAAATATCCAAACTTGCGATTTTACAGTTGATTTGCTAAACTCTAGTTTAACATATTCGTCTGGGAAGATGATACCTTTTAAATATATTTAATAGCCCTTAACTCAGGAAACGAGACCAATCGCTTTAATGTGTGTGTGTATGTGTGCGTTCAAATGTCACCCATTGGACACTTCGCACTTCGGGTTTCGCGCTGCGCGGATGAATGTCAATGTAGTCTATTGTCAACGTACGCACAACACCGGCAGACCACTTTACTTAGATGGTAATGTATTCTTGTATTGTGTACAGAGAGGAGTATAGGATGAGTGTATTTTTATGTGTTTTTGTAGTGTAAAGGGTCTTAACTTGTGGTATAAAAATGTTCTGAAATGGGTATTCCTATAGGAGGAAAAGCACTGCATTCATTGTTGTTTGCAGATGATCAAATAATTTTTTGCAGGGGATGAAGATGATATGAAATATATGATAAATAAACTAATGGAAGAATATAAAAAAAATGGGGACAATATAAATTTACAGAAAACAGAATATATGTGTTTGGGAAAGGATGTGGATGAACTCATACTTGAAACAGGGAAAATAAAAAAGTGTGATTTTTTTTTAATATCTTGGGTCAATAATTACAAGTTTAGGTACCTGTGAGAGAGATGTACAGACTAAAATTGCAATGGCAAAAAATGAAACTAAGACATTACATGGAATAATTTGGAATAAAAATATTACAAATGAAACTAAAATGAAAATTTATAAGAGCATAATACAGAATATTTTATAATATGGAAGTTAAACTTGATATTTGACGGAATTACAAAAGAATAAAATTAGAATAGTTGAATTTGATTATTTTAGAAGAAGCCTCCAAAAAAACAGAACAGGATAAAATAACAAATGAATTCCTTTGGAGCGAAATTAATGTCACCACATCTGTTAAGAGGATTTAAAATCAAACGCTTAAATGGTATGGCCATGTACAAAGAATGGAAAATGAAAGATGGGCGAAAAATATATACCAATGGTCACCCCCTGGAAGAAATAAACGTGTCAGACCAAGATGGAAATGGAAAATCTACGTCAGAACTATAATGGATGATAGGAATTTGGAAGAGGGGGATTGATAGAGATAAATGGAAACTGAAGACGACAAACCTGTGAGTGGGGGAAAGTCGAAGAAGAAGAAAGTGTGTTGTATTAGGACTGATGATAAAATGAAGGGAGAAGTGAAATCTGGCGCCAGCACATAGCCTTCTCCCGTGGAAAAGCAAAAAGGAGACCGCTAGACCTAATGTACCCATCCGATGGAGAAACGCTATCAGTAGTATCACATGCCATCTCAACATATGTACTGCGATGGTATTTGGGATTTAATACAGGAATCTGGTGCACAGGATAGCAATTAAACATGTTACTCCATCACCCCTCCTGGCCCTGAAATTGAAAATATTACAATTAAAATAATTTTACAATTAAAATTTTCAACCCCGTCGGGTATCGAACATGTCAAAAACCGTCAATATAGTTTCCATTATTTTGTATATTTCAACTTAAAGGTGTTATTCTATAAATATTTACGATTATTAAGGAAAAGTGGGCTATATTTTATCTTCTTTACTTCAATCTTCATTCATTTTGAGTATTTTTAGTTAATAAATAAATACATAAATAAACAGATATATATGATTAAGGCATTCAAAGTCGAAACGACTGGGCTTACAGAACTCTTGTAAAATTTATAGGGATGTTTATGACCGTATTGATTTATATTGTACTATATATCGTACTAGTCCACCGCTGTGGTCTCGAGGTAGCGTGCTGCCTTGTCACGCAGCGGGCCCGGGTTCGATCCCCGGTCGGGGCAGTGTTTCTGGGTGAGGTTTAATCGAGGTTTTTCCTCATCTGTAAGACAAATGTCAGGAATACTTTAAGGCCCAAACGGTCCCCGAAATCATATGGCATCGTCATCCTTATCATTATCATCTCATCATCATCATCCTTCACCGGTGTGGAAAGCAACGGGAAGCTACCACACCTACAATCCCCTAGTAAAGCTGCAAAGCATAGCATGAAAGTGCTATGATTGCAGTGAAAGACTTGCCCTCGGGCAGAATTACTATGGATGGATATATCCTACTTAAATATCATCCACCATTTACGACATTTCTTAGATAAATGAATTACATAATTTTCTAAGATTATTTTGGGGGTGGTCTACTTATCCTAAAATCACAATAATAACTAGAGACCGGATGTTAGGGAAAATGCTTACAGTTATTTATTTATAGATATTGTAAAAGTGACTTCATGTAAGTTTATACTGACGACCCTAGAGTTGTTTTCCATGAAGTTAATTTTGCCTATAAATGCCGATTTCAACTTAAAATGCCTATAAGTGCCTATTTGCCATCTTTTCTCGAAATTAACTTAGGATTTCAATGAAATTAATTGAAATGGACAAACTTCCCCCTCAATGTACTCTTGTTAGGCGGAATAACAACTACGGGCTATTGTACTTTTCCACCTCATGCACTCCCGTTTAGCGAAATAGCGCTAAGCTATGTCCCATTGTACTATGCTCCGGCTCTAAGGCTTTGGAGAAAGTTCTATAGTACAGATTCGCTTCTTTTCAATACAAACATTGCTGAGTGACAAAGAGGTAGATGGCTAAAGCTTTCTTTCTCTGTCTCACACCTGGTGCTCAAACCTTTAAGCGACTGGCAATATTATTTTTGGTGTTGGTAACACTGAATGAAGTCTGTAGTCCTCGTTTACAGACAGGTGCTTCAAAGACTAAATGGTCCGACAAGTGTATGTGGCTTATTGTTTTTACCTTTAGAACAGTTGTTTTATGATGCCTAAAGAATGGACAAGAGTAAAAGATAAACTTACCAATTTTGTGAAATAATTTGGTGCAGAAATATTCTCAAGTGACGGTTCAATATTGTTTTGCAAAGTGTGTAAAATTTCAGTGAATTGCGCGAAGAAGTGCCATATTTCGCAGCACGTGTATACTGCAAAACATTAGTATGTTCTTTGTACAAAGGCAAAAGAAGTTTCAAAATCATCTCTGATATCTTCGTATGCTATTGATAGCATATTTTATATTCTTTACGTAGGACTGTAGACATTTATGTTGTAGTCCTAATTTTGTAAGGGCCTATTTTGAATGTTTTAGTGCCTATATCAAAGATTTTTAGTGTCTTTTGCTGCCTATTTTGAATTTTTTAAGTACCTAACATCCGGACTCTAGTAATAACACTGTAACATATTTTTAACATTAATAATAATAGTAATAATAATAATAATATAATTATAATAAGACATAATCTATTATACAAATACTATTCTTCCAGTTGTATTATATGGATGCGAAACATAAGAGATTACGAGCATTTGTGAATGAAGTTGTTGGGACTATTTTTGGACCAGAGAGAGATAAACAGACAGGTGAATGGAGAAGACTACATAACAGTGAACTACGTTGTCTTTATAGAATGCCAGATATAATAAGAAGTTAAGTCTCGTACACTGGGATGGGTAGGGCATGTGGCACAAATAGGAAATGAAAGACTTGCATGGACGCTTTTTGCAAGAAAACCAGAGGGAAAACACCCAATTGGTAGACCAAGGATGAGGTGGGAGAATAACATTAACCATTATTTCAGGGAAGTAGATTATACAAGGGATGATTGGAAAGCATGACTCGGGATAGGAATGTGTGGGGAGCTTATGTCCGCGCGGCCATGAACCTACAGGTTCGATACTGCTAGTTAGTTAATAATCTATTACAGAGTGATATAGAGAATGAGTAATTTTAAATTGGTTTCTTTAAAAAAATATATTCATAAAACCTAAAATGAGGGTGTTCAAAAGCGACACAGGGAGTATTTTCTTGAAGTGACAGCATTACAGATTGGAACTTGAATCATAGATGTATCGTTATTCACAGTGTGGATACTGCGAAACAAATGATACTTTATCTTTCCCCATTTATGTGAAATATAATTAGTATCAAGTGTTACTCTCGTTTTTTTAGATTTATGTCTTTATTGCACTGATGGTTATATTACCTGAGGGTGTTCGTTAAATTCTTAACGGAAGGAAGAAGGGAGAAATAGTTTTTTCTGCTTCCTGTTTAATTTCCAGGTGCAAGTGGAGAAAGTAAATATTTTGAGAATCTCCAAGAAATTTAAACATCATTCCAAAAATACATATGAATGCCCTTTTCAAACATACAGAAGAAACCCCATTATAGGCCTATACAACCACAATATTTCGAGTATAATATAGATTGGACAAGTAAATGCAGTGTAATACAAATCATATATATATATATATATATATATATATATATAACATGAAAAGAAAAATAAACACCTGAACCGGGATTTGAACCCAGGACCTCTAACTTATGTCAGTGTGCTACCAGTTACACTATCCAGGCATCCTAGCACAAATATTTATTTTCATATATATATATATATATATATATATATAATTATATATATATATATGTTATATATATGTTATATTGCATATTTTCGCGGATATAAGTATGAATAAGAAAGTTTTCTTGGGTTTTCCGCGTCTTGGAATCAAGTTCGGCCTCTGGCCACTAATTCCGACGTTTCGCCATGATCCCACATGTCATTATCAATGAATTATCATTCATTCCTTGATAATGGCATGTGGGATCATGCCAAAACGTCGGAATCAGTGGCCAGAGGCCGAACTTGTATCCAAGACGCGGAAAACCCAAGAAAACTTTCCTATTCATATATATATATATATATATATATATATATATATAATGTAAGCCAAATAAGTACGTGTTCTATGATACCTGGATAGCGTAACTGGTATCATACTAACGTATCAAGCTAGAGATCCTGGGTTCAAAATCCGGTTCAGGCGTTTATTTTTCTTTTCATGTCATATTAAGCCTTCATTGCTAAATGTCAAAATTTAATTATAACATTGAATATATATATATAGGCCTATATATATATAGTTCATCGCTCTGGTATCGAGGTAGCGTGCTGCCTTGTCACGCAGCGGGCCCGGGTTCGATCCCCGGTCGGGGCAGTTTTTCTGGGTGAAGTTTTTATCGGGTTTTTTCCTCACCCGTAAGACAAATGTCAGGAGAAGTTTAAGTCCCAAACGGTCCCCGAAATCATATGGCTATCATCATCATCTTTATCATTATTATCATCATAATCATCTTTCGCCGGTGTGGAAAGCGACGGGAAGCTACCACAACTACAGTTCCTTAGTAAAGCTACAAGCATAGCATGAAAATGCTATGATTGCAGTGAAGGACCTGCTTTCGGGCAGAATTACTATGGATATAGGCCTATATAATATCCAGACATCATTATTGACACTTTCAAGAAAATAACACTATATCCTCTACTTTTCTTTATTTTCTAAAATGTAAATAATCTATTTCATCTTATTATTATTATTTTATTTTTTGTTTAAACTCAACTTCTCAGTCACATAGCGTTTATTTTTCTTTTCATGTCATATTAGGCCTTCATTGCTAAATTAAAAAAAATAATTATAACATCGAATTTATACAAATGAGGGAAATTTTGAGGAAGTGGCTGAATTCGAATACTTAGGAACAATAATCACAAATAGGAATGAGACGCACAAAGAAATTAAACATAGGCTCAATTGTTGAAATGCGTGCTATTATGCATTGCAGAGACTCTTGATGCCCCAACTTCTTTCAAAAAACGTTAAACTAAAAATATATAAAACAATTATTCTACCAGTTATATTATATGGGTGCGAAACATGGACTCTTATTTTAAGGGAGGAAAGGAGATTACAAGTATTTGAGAATAAAGTACTTAGGAAAATTTTTGGACCAAAGAGAGATGAACAGACAGGTGAATGGAGAAGACTACATAACAATGAACTACATGGTCTTTATAGGAAGCCAGATATAATAAGAACAGTTGAGTCTCGTAGACTGCGATGGGCAGGACATGTTGCACGTATGGGGAATGAAAGACTTGCATGGAAGTTTCTTGTTGGAAAGCCAGAAGGAAAACGCCCAGTTGGTAGACCAAGAATGAGGTGGGAGAATAACATTAACTATGATTTGAGGGAAGTAGATTATATAGGGAATGATTAAAAAGCCTTAGCTCAGGATAGGGATGCATGGAGAGCTTATGTCCGCGCGGCCATGAACCTACGGGTTTGATAGTGCCAGTGAGTAAGTAAGTAACATCGAATGTATATTAGATATTATAATTAAAGGAGGTAAGTTCCTTTGCTTCTGGTTCCAAGGATGGCGTTTATTTGTTTCATATTTTCTTACTTTTGCTTCTCTTAAATAGGCTATATTATGGAATGGTAGATGTTATGAAACGGGTACAGTAATGAAATTTATTTACCCATCTGCCTTGATAATTGAGGAAAACTAGGAAAAGACATCAGCCAGGTTGGTTGGCACCGGTATTTGAACCCGGTACCTCCCTAATACGAGTCTCAAACGCTACCGCTTGAGCCAACTTGCTCGTTTTATAATTCTTAGAACTGATACAATTTACATTTGAAATGATTAGTCAGACAAAAAAGATATCGGCTAAAAATAATTTATTTTATAGCGTCATAAATGTTAACCTCACTATAGTTACCAAAATTTAAAGACATCCAATCGAATTAATTATAAAAAAAAATAAATAAAAACTGATTTACCATTACATTTGTTCCGAGAAAGAAATTTAATCAAAATTAAAAAAAAAAAAGAACGAGAGAACAAAAGAAATTAGCAGTTTCGATATATAGCTTAATGCAATTACGTATTTTACGATTCCATAAAAATGACAGTCTAGCCATGCGTAGAATGATCATTAAAACACGGCTCGGTTTCCTTGGAAACGCCATTTATTGTTTGGTCGAAATTCAGGAATCGACTGTAACAATGACATTTGTAGCAAGCAGGCCTTGAAATTCTTTTATTCTAATGAAAATATAATAAAAACAATATGCAAAAGAGCTTACATCAAACAAGGCAATATCAAAAGAATTAAAGTAAATTTCATTTGGATTCTTAAGAACCAGTTTTGTATAATTTTATCTGCAGGTAGCTCCTCTCTTTTTGTAGAATCTTAAATTTGTTATTTTAATGAATATTGTCTGGACAAAAGGTATCCACTGCCATCTTTATGTTAATTAAGTAGAAATAAAATAACTGTCTACTATTTTCGTGATTTAAGTGTAAGAATAGACTTTCGTATCCTGTTATTTTACTCTAAAAATGGCTTAAGTAGATATGAATATTCTTCTTTTAATATTTTATTCAACGCTCAAAAAAGATGCGGAATACCAAGCAGAATATAGGTCTGCTGTAAATAACAACGCATACTGATAATACATTATTATTATTGTTATTATTATTATTATTATTATTATTATTATTATTATTATTATGGTATAAAACTTTCCTCATTAGAGGATTGCCACAAGGACAAAGTGATACAGACAATTCATTTTCGAAATTGATGAAGTACATTTTGAAAATACATTTAAAAAAAATTCAAATTGTAATTGAAGTGTATTCTGTAAAGTAAAATTTTTGTAAAGATGGTTTCTTAAAATTGAAATTGATCCTCTAATGGCAGCGATGGCAATTTTAGAAAGATACACTCTATCCAAATCAAAGAAATTCCAAAATTTAGCTAAGAATCCTGGTATGAGACCTCTTGCCCCGATCATCAATCCTGTTACAGTTATACTATCTAATTGGTATTTATCTTTGTAATAGTCAACTGTTTGCTCATATATGGCTTCCTTTTCAGAGTCAACTTCCTCAGGTTGGCCACTATGAGTCTCAAAACGAATTGTGGGATCTAATATCATACCAATTTTAGAACATGGTCTAAATGTAGTAACATATATTCGTCTATTACTTCCATTAGTGACCACACCATGAACTTCCTCATAAACTGTGTATCCATAATTTCGCAAGGCTATACTGCCAGAAGTAAGATTATAGTGCCATCCATTCAACCAGTGAAAAAAATGTCAGATACAGAAAACTGATACAATATAATATATAAAATATAATTAAATATAAATGTGTACTGACGACAAATGAGTCTATTAGTCTATAATAGAACGAAAAGTATATTAACATCTAAAATTGTAATGGAATGAAAAAAAAAACAAATAAAATAAAATAATAAAAAACACGACTCTATAATATAAATATATAAAATAAAATGTTAAAATATGTCCCTTTGGCAGGTGCCTCGTCCTCAACAATGTTAAAATTTTCTTGATTTTAATATTAGTAACTGTAGGCTTTTCGGAAGTCGATTTCCATCATCATGATCAACAACAAGGATTAGGCCCAGGCCTCTTCCGATCTCATTATAGGTCGAATTGGTCCTTCCATCTCTTCAATGGTCTTCCCAACGTTCTTCTACCTTTTGGTTTATAATTATACATTCTTCTTGGTATGCGCTGTTCATTCATTCGTAATACGTGCTGAATATAAGCGTTTTGGTAATATGTTATTCTTTCACAGAGATTAAATATATTAAGTTCTATTCTTATATCTTCGTTTTTCTTTTTATCGGTCCTTTGGTATCCTGCTATTGCTCTCAACATCTTCATTTCAGCAGCCTCTATTTGTTTACTATCTGCCTTTGTTAATCCAGGTTTCACATCCATATATAAGAGATGGAACTGCCAACACTTTGTAAAACTTCAAAATAGTTTCTTTTCTAGTCTTATTCAATAAAGTGCGTTTAATTGTGCTACATAGATAATTGAATCGTTGTATTTTAGTGTTCGATTTCCATCAACAGCAAAATAATTTGTGCTACTAACTGCTGTTTTTGTGCAATGTTTTGGGCTTAGATGTTCTTAAGGCGTCGTCGATAACAACTGACTGGTGTATAGCTATTTCATACAATGGGTTGTATGATTGGGGTGTATTTTCGTTTAATATTAAAGTGTTGTCCTCTTCCTTTACGATATCGAGATCTTCTAAGAGGTTCTTTAGCCGGATTGTTTTCTTTATGAACTGTCGTCAGGGTGTTTTCTGTTGTGTCCATGTGGTGGCCGGTGTTAATGATGTGTTTAGCATGACTTCACTTTCCTTCTGCGTGGATGATATCTTGAAAGTGTTCTTCGTATCTTATATTAAAGCTTCTGCTTGTCCTGCTAATATACAATTTATTACCAATCTTTACACGTCATCTTATAGACTCCCTTGTTATTGAATTTGTTATTTTCTTCTATGGCGTTGTCTATTGCGCTGTTTAATTTGTTTCCGGTTTTATATGCTATATTTATATTTTTGTTCAGTTTTTCAAAGTTTTAGCCAATTTTATGATTACGTTTCCTGTGTACGTTAATGTTATCCAGGTATTTTTAACAACAGATTTTCTTTCGAGTTTCATTATGTTATGTATATAATTTTTTCCTTTTTGTTTTCTGACGAGTTTATTTATAATTTGTTTATTGAAGCTGTTATTTTACGAGGTGTTTTTAATGTATAGCAATTTCTTTTGTAACTTAATTTATTTAGCGGTAATTTTAGCATCCTGTTTATTAGGCTATTAAATGTGCTGAATTTTTGTTAGTAGGGGTGTCTTGAGCTTTAATAGAATAGAATAGATTTATTTAGCCTGGTGGAGTTAAGACCATGTGGCCTTCTCTTCCACTCACCAGAACAAGCATATGTTACATATGAATACAAAAAAAATATTACAATAATAGTCATATTAAACAGGACAAACATATGTTACATATGAATACAAAAAAAAGTTACAATAATAGTCATTGAACAATTAATTATCTGTCATATTGAATAATAATGAAAATAATGTCTAATAATACAATGAAACTAAATACAATTAAAATTAAATTAATGATGCAATGAATAAAAAAAGGAATAACAGCTCGAATCTACTATACATAAAAAGAAAAGAAAAAAAATACAAAGAAAGTAATAAACTACAATGAATTAATCTATGCTTTTTATACAAGGCATTAGGTAAATATATTAACAAATCCTAAGTCTATTTTATTAAATAATGCAAAAACGCATTATTAATTCTTAAAAAGTAATATTAGTGAGTTGTTTCTGTTAGTGATTTTATTTTCAATTTATTTCTGAAAGATGGTAAAGTTTGGTAGTGAGCAGGTTATTTGTAGGTTTAGGAGTTAATAGACTGGATCACCAAAAGAACACTATTATCAGAGGAAAACTTGGAGTAACAAGTTTAAATGAAGATATACAAAGATACCAACAAGAATGGAAAAATCATCTGAGGATAATGGCAAGAAATAGACTTCCAAAATTGTCATTCCAATATACCCCAACTGGACATAGGGACCAAGGAAGACCAAACATCGGTGGAAAGATCAAGACCATCTTCGCTAGGTTTACCGTACATGCCACATGGCCTAAAACGAATTTGTTCATGATGATGATGACGGAAAATACTTATTTCAAGTTTTTTTTATTGTTTATGTTTTTTGTTATTGTAAGGTGGACATGGTCTTTTTTTATTATTAAGTTCTATTTCCTCATTAAATTCAGTTTTATTATGCATATTATTTAGTTCTATTAGGATTTCTTTCTCGTTTCTATTTTCGTTCTCATAGATGATTGTGATGTCATCGACATGTCTTGCGATTAGTGTATATTAAAATTATTTTTTGCGCTATCGTGCGTTTTGTCGTACATACACCAATGGCGACCATGATTGAAAGATCAACTTCCTACATTTCGGGATTGCCAACCTAAATAACCATACTGTAATAATACATTTACATCCACGTGCAGGAATTAAAATCACTGCTCTTTATGTATAATACGTACAAGTATATACAAAAAATATCAAAAGGTAGTGTTAATATACATTATACTATATCTTTATATAAAAATGGTCCACCGTTGCGGTCTCCAAATAGCATGCTGCCTTGTCACGCAGCGGGCCCGGATTCGGTCCCCGGTCGGGGCAGTTTTTCTGGGTGAGGTTTTTGTCGGGGTTTTTCCTCGCCTGTAAGACAAATGTCAGGAAAACTTTAAGGCCCAAACGTTCCCCGAAATCATATGGCCACCATCATCATTCTTATCATTATCATCATCATCCTTCACCGGTGTGGAAAGCAACGGGAAGCTACCACACCTTCAATTCCCTAGTAAAGCTGCAAGCATAGCATGAAAATGCTATGATTGCAGTGAAGGACCTGCCTTCGGGCAGAATTACTATGTATGGATATAAAAATGAGTGAGAATCTGTTAGTCTGTCTGTCCTTTATGGACTCAAAAACTACTTTACCGATTTGAATTGGCTTCTTTCCATCATTTAGAGAATTTTTCTGGAACAATTAACCCTTAAATTTGTAATGTATCCTTTTGGATACATCAGTTGGTTCAGTTAATTCTATAATTTAAATAAATCAGAAGAAAACTAAAAAAAACTTAAATGTGTGTCTAATTATCCCTAATAATAACAGTCTTTATACCTAATAATAACAGTTATACAAGATTCCGTTTTCACTGCGGTCCGCCACATTCAAATAACTAAGAGAAGGAATTTGTCAGTATGTCTCAGTGTACACTAGAATATCATAGAAAAATTAACAAATAAACCGGAAACTGATGGAGTGCCATACCGCCGAACTTTTGATACCGGACTACGTCTAGTGGTCGTCGGCAGATATGGATGTATATTATAAAAATATGAATGACGAACAAATAAAGTTCGTAGAAGAAAATATTATCAACTATCAAAGACGAATAAAATTAAAAATCATAAGGGCTAAAGAGGGTGTAGAAGTCCCTAAGTGGCCGGAAATTGCTGTTTCCCTATGGTCGAGGACGACTTCCATGATATGGATGTTTTCTTTGATAAAAATAGAAGGAAAACAGAATTTCCATTACGTTCAAGTGCAAGTGTGTTTTGTCAATTTAAGGGTTAACATACATAATCCTACGTACTATAGGGCCGGAGCTAAAAGAAAAGGTCAAGGGTGCACTGAAAAGTAGCTTTTTGGACGCTTGAAGAGCTATTCTCCCTGAACTATAATAAATACACCAAATTAATGTACACAAAATTGAATACCGGTATCTCAAAAATATCTACAAAAAGTCCGCGACAGCGGACACAATAACCATTTTTATCTTTCAGCTCATTGGTGCTAAGAAGACCGGGATGAGTAGATTCCTGGGCAAGCCGTAGTAGCGCACGGCGGGTGTTCTTTTACGGATAAATCATAATAACCAGTTCTTTGTTTTTCAGCTCATTGATGCCAAGTAGATCGAGATAAGTAGATTCCCGGGCAACGGCATGTAATCAACACGGGGTATCTAAAAATAATTACAATATAAATTTATAATAATTTTTCTTTTTACTTATCCAACTAAATATAAAAACATTTAATTTCTTTAGGCGTAGCACGCCGGGTATTAGCTGATATATTATAAAGTTGAAAAGAAAAATTGATGACAGAGATATTATGTTTTACAAGGAAATACAATCTCAAAAGTGACAAAGTTTCCTTTAAGTCCTTTTTTGTTGCAAGTACCTAACATAATGAATATGTTAAATTTAAGGACTTTTTATAAAAATAAGTCCACCGCTGTGGTCTCGAGGTAGCGTGCTGCCTTGTCACGCTGCGGGCCCCGGTTCGATCCCCGGTCGGGGCAGTTTTTCTGGGTGAGGTTTTTATCGGGGTTTTTCCTCACCTGTAAGACAAATGTCAGGAAAACTTTAAGGCTCAAACGGTCCCCGAAATCATATGGCCATCATAATCATTCTTATCATCATCATCATCACCATCCTTCACCGATGTGGAAAGCAACGGGAAGCTACCACACCTACAATTCTCTAGTAAAGCTGCAAGCATAGCATGCAAATGCTATGATTGCAGTGAAAGACCTGCCCTCGGGCAGAATTACTATGGATGGATGGATTATAAAACTATGAAAATAATGCTTTGAACAGAACAGATAGAATTTACCTATATAACCGCACTTAATTGAGTTTATATAGAACATACAAGCATTATCTCTGTGGTTGATCGAGTAATGCTTCATGTGATTGTATTTTATATCATATAAAAAGCAGTGACATGGATTCATTGCTTGCTTTTCAAAACTAAACAATATATTTGTGCATATGTATGCCAGCTATGTGTCGGTATTTAGAAAGCTCATCTCTCTATATCAAAGCCTGCTTATTCGACTGTGAAAAATGACTTCTTAAAATGTTAGAGATGTTGCACTTTCAACTGTTTAACAGGTGAAAAATCGCTGTGTAGAAAAAAAACATGAGATGAATGGTTTAGGAAGTGAAGGTATAGGTCATATAATGAACGTTGAAAAATTAATTCTTTACACTGTTTGCCATTTCATAAAATAAATTATAATCTCTAATTATATAACGTTTTATATAATATATAATCCTACTTTCAAGTGACTCTGCATTTGGTTAATATGGAACACTTACACACACCCAGTCCGATATTGAGATTTCTTAAAAATCCTTTACTCCGCCGGGAATCGAACCCGGGTCGCCGGAGTGGAAGGTAGGGACTCTACCGACCACGCTACAGCGACGGACGAATGTGATCAAATATGTTGAAGTCTCTCAAAACGTAAAGAAATATATATTATTATAAAGATCATTCTGGTATCCTTAAAAATATTCTAAATAGGACATACCCTGTAATGCTAAACCAAACAACATTGAATAAAATTAAATTATATAGTAGAAAGAAGTTACGCTTATTCGAGTAATAACATTATTTAATAGAATACGAAATAAAGAAATAAGGGAAATTATGTGTGCACAAGAGGAGCCGGACATCATAGACATTATAGAAAAGAAAATATTACAGTATATGACCATGTCAGAAGAATGCCAGAGCAAAGATTGCCTAAAATTGTTATGGAATGGATCCCAATAGAAAGGAGAAAGAGAGGAAGACCGAAGAAAACTTGCATAGAAGGGGTACAAGTAGCTATGAATATCAGAGGATTGGAGGAAGATTAATGGATGGACAGAGAGGAATGGCGTTTGGTTTCCGGAAGACGGTGGCAGCTGCCATGATACCGGATGATGATGATGATGATGATGATGATATAAACATTTTAAATAAATGTAAGGCAATACCGAAGTTTAGGAAGATTTGGATTGAAATGGAGAAATGTACTTTGTTGAAAACATTATGAAATAGTACGCGAACAACTATTTATTTCTTCTCTTTTGCCTTTTTGTATTAAGATATGTAATTACATTTACAGAGTTTATATTATATGACTCTTGATTATATGCAATTGCATGAAATAAACATATTAAGAAGTGCATTATAAAAGAGCAACTGCATTTTTCTAAAGGAAATTAATTTACGGAGTTGACACACAACATTAAGTTTGCAATCTTGTTGACCCTGAAATTTGGTGGAATTTTTATGTTGGCAATGCGAAGTATCACTTTCAGATCTACTTTTTTATATTAGAATCTTGCAAAAGAGTTGAAATAAAATAAGAACCGAGGCCAAACGTGTAAATAATAATAATAATAATAATAATAATAATAATAATAATAATAATAATAATAATAATAATAATAATAATAATAATAATAATGATAATGATAATGATAATGATAATGATAATGATAATGATAATGATAATGATAATGATAATGATAATAATGATAATAATAATGATAATGATAACGATAATGATAACGATAATGATAAACGATAATGATAATGATAATAATAATGAAAATAATAATAATAATTATAATAATAATAATAATAATAATAATTTAAATGTAGCTATAGAACTTCAGGTAATTTGGACCCCTGTTTTGAATTTGTTTTTCTTCTTTTAATTATGCGATTTGAATTTTGTTTAATTATTGATTATCATTAGTGTTGTAACTATGAAATAGCGTTGTTATTTTATTCAAATATGGAAACATCTTCATAATTTATAAACTTTTTTACATTACAAAAAAAGGTCCTCTTTAACCTCCATATTCGGATAAAGAGACCCCAGAGTTCACCTTTGCTTTTAGTTTATTTTTCAGTTTATTTACTCAGTTTATACAGACAGGCACAGATTAATCCGAAAATATTTACGACTGATCATAATTAAAAAGCGTTGATATTTATTTAATTTTTGAAAAATTATTGTTGATTATAACATTCACTCGTAGTTCAATTGCAGAAAGCGACGGTCTTTGGGTTTAGTAAAATTACAAGGAAATTAAATAAAATCAATTAAGTGAATGGTTTTTACAGATAGCATCCTCATTGGTAATATATACGTATACATGTAATGTGGACCCAGATCCTCGTGGAGGGTCCACATTAAAATAATTCCTTTGTTATGTTTAATTATTTTATACAGCCACCATGTCACATCAAACCAAACCCGTCAGTATATTAAACAGAATCTACATAAAATAATATATTTAGGAGTTTTTTCAACATTTGTAATATTCAATAGCAGAAATTAAGAATTGATTCTTAGCGACCAAACACAGCTCGAGGAGCCAGGGGTCCCGCCAGTTGCTGGCAGACGTCAGGGGGTTGTTAAAAACCGTTCAATTCGTCTGGCGATTAACATGTATTTTTAAAATTGGTTATTAAATATGCCATAAAAAATTTTAGAATGCCTAAAGTATATTTTTTGGGTATATTAATTAAATAAATTCGGAGGGGTCAGGTCATACTTTAAAACTCAAAACATAGTCTGGGACTATTATTTCTGGATTATATAGCTACTAAAATAACACATAAAAAGTTTCAAATTGCCCAAAATATATTTTTGGGTTTATTTTTTTGCAAATGTAATAGGCTGCGCGAAATAACCGCAAGACTTCTCTGACTCACCATTCCAGATGCACCCATCGTAATAGCACTGGTTTTTTTTTATTATTTCAACGTGGGCAAAACATCTTCTCTAAAATGTGCCGTGAGCTCTTGAACTATGAAGACATTATGATAGGATGTATTCCGTGCTCTATATCAACTAAATAGACCTAATCTGGAAATAAATACATTCAGGCAAGATATCTCCAAGTAGTAGTTAAAACAACTAAAGATAAATTATGTTTGTACCTAACAATTTGAGAGATAATGAATTTTCTCTGAATGTATACAATTTTCATACTTTGGTCATATGAAATTAACTTCACTATCTCATGAAGAAAATGACCTAAATTTGAAGAATGTTTAATTATTCTGCTTTCACCCTACGGTGTATAGGAAAGTGACATTTTTGGATAAACCCTTATAACACATTGTTTTCTAACAACACAACGTATTACATGCAATTTCACTATCTTCTACTTCATGCAACCAGGTCTTAGGCCTATAGGCCTGTTGCGATCTCACTGATGAATTTTGTATCCAGCGTTTCTTTGGACGCCCCAGAGATCTCTTCCCTGTTGGACAATAACGAAGCATGGCCTTAGGAGCTCTATCTGAACTCATTCGTCGCAAATGATTCATCCAGTTGTTCTGGTATCTATGTATGTATTCAATGACCGGTTCTAAACGTAGTTCCTTCAAGATATCATCATTGCGTTTGTGATCGCACTTGGTATACCCTGCTGTATATCTGTTGAATATAATTAGAGCCTATTACACGAACCAAATTCAGTTTGTATGTATATAATAAAAAATTATCGTAACTTTCGTAACCTCTATTCGCTATTGCCGTCTGCATAAGAATGTGAATATCCTACTAAATTACTGAGATGATCAAACTACACTTTGACTTAGTTAATACAGGCTTTCCACTTTACAGCAGTTTGCCCTTGATTCCTGCTTTCCAGAGATTCCTATCTTCCCATTGACCATCTTCCATACCCCTCTTCATCATGGCATCATATATTCCCTCATACCATGCTCTTCTACCTCTCCCCATCTTCCTTCTACCTGGTACCATCCAATCCAACACCTGTAGCGGCCACTAGTCTTCCGACATCCGTTGTTACATGCCCATACCACTGTAGAGCTCTCTTTGTTATCCTATCGATAACAGTTTCTTGTGCATCCATTTCTGTCTGATATATGTATTTCGAATATGTTGTAGCCTGGATATTCTCATACTTCTCCGTTATCCATCCATTTCTGTCGCCAAGATTCTTTTCTGCATCCTTTCATTTATTGTCCAGCTTTCTGATCCATATGTAAGTATACTTTCTATTATTGTTTGTATAATCTCTTTTTTGTTTTTCTGGTCAAATTTCTATTCCATAAAAGACCATTCAGGGATCTAATCGCCTTCCTTGCACAATTTACTCTGTTAATAATATATTTTTCACAAGTACCAGATTTATCTATTATAGATCCAAGATATTTAAATTTTTCAACACATTTAATTATCATATTATTTATTTGTAGGTCTTCTGAATTTCCTCCGATTACCATATATTCTATTTTAATATAATTTATCTTCAGTCCACCTACCTCAAATGCATCGACCAACTTTCTGATCATATATTCTATATCTTCTTTATCTTGTCCTATTATAATCTGGTCATCAGCTAATAATAAATTGTGCAGTAAATGGCCATTGATATTGATTCCCATTCCCCTACATGACTTATTCCATTTCATTAATACATTTCCTAAATATATCTTGAACAATGTTGGTGACATCCCGCATTCTTGTCTTAATCCTTTTGTTATATCAAATTCTGAGGATACTCTATTTCCAACCTTAATACTTGCTTTACAATAATACATTCTTTTTTATAAAATGTACAAGAGATCAAACTACACACAATAGAAAATTATTCCCAATGTCATTCTTCATATGTGTTAAACTTTTTTAAATAAAATTATTGAACAGGAGCGAGTACTGTAGCTAGTATGCAATAATATAGCAGATTAATCCGGCTATGGAGAGATGCTGCGAAGAGAAAACCAGCCCCGTTCAAGGTCACTGGTCCACTATTATTTTCCCTCAGACTAAGTGATCCAGAATTTAAATGCTATTTCATTATAATCTTATAAAATTAGCATATACGATGTATTGAAAATATAATCAAAGAACAACTGTATTGCTTTGTGAAATACAGTGTGTTCATGTAGACTACAGAATTTTATGGGAAAATTTATACGATTGATTTTCAATATAAACGTCATGATTCCAAGTTTAATAATAATAATAATAATAATAATAATAATAATAATAATAATAATAATAATAATAATAATAATAATAATAATAATAATAAGTATTCACAAATATTTAAGACATTTAAAAAAATATATAAAAACAATAGTGTACGAAAATGAGTGATTAACAAGTGACGAAGATAAAAAAAAAACATGTAAACAAAAACCAAATATGTGATGTTATGTAATGTTATGTTATCTGATTTTATGTTTGTTATGTTATGCATGTAATATTACTACGGTAATGGGGCATGCTGAAAAAAAAAATTAAAAAAAAGGTATTATTATAATAATAATAATATTAATAATAATATTTATTATTATTATCATTATAATTATCATTATCATTATTATTATTATCATTATTATAATTATAGTAATAATAATAATAAAAATAATAATAATTTATTTATATACAGATTTTCAATGTTTACACTTCTTTCTGTGCCTAAAGTTTTATTTTCCATCTCCACTCGTCTCTATCCATCCACTCCATCCCCTCCGGTCCTCTTGTTCTCATTCCATATCTTATTTCTTGCATTCGCGAGGTTCGAGGTCTTCCTTTCATTCTTCTTCCAGGTGGACACCATTCCAATCTTTCTCTTGGTAATCTTTCTTCTTGCATTCGTTATACGTGCCCATACCAGTTTAATTGCTTGAATCTTATATAATCTACTATTGAATATCTAATTTTCATTTTTTTCTCTTATGATACTATTTCTCATTTTTTTTATAATTTTGAACATCTTGCTGTTTCTCTATGATGTCATCTATCTCATTTTGAAGCTCCCATATATTCTATGTTCCAACAAGAAATATTATTTTTCTTAGCTTTTGTCGTCTTCGTTTATTTCCATCCGGCTTAAAAATCTTTAAGCTTTTTAGCATTTTTATGAATTTTGTCAGAACCCGGAGGACCAGGTGATTTTTGGTCAAGGTTTTCTTCCTCTAGCCTTGGTCAAACCAATGATAAACTACAAGGCAGCAGTATCTGTACCCTAGATAAGGGGCCCTCACAGGGTACTATCAGCCGGGCGTACTGAACCCTGTTTTTTTAACGAGCTTGTTACTCCTGCATCTCACCCATTTCTAACCTGACTTGGGACAGGCT
Source organism: Diploptera punctata (assembly GCA_030220185.1). Taxonomy (NCBI): domain Eukaryota; kingdom Metazoa; phylum Arthropoda; class Insecta; order Blattodea; family Blaberidae; genus Diploptera; species Diploptera punctata. The sequence goes on along the minus strand of JASPKZ010000458.1, from coordinate 654,761 downwards.
TTGCCGGTTTTATAATAATAATAATAATAATAATAATAATAATAATAATAATAATAATAATAATAATAATAATAATAATAATAATAATAATAATAATAATAATAATAATAATAATAATTTTAATAATCATAATAATGGAAGGCAATTTTGAAGAAGTGACTGATTTAAAGTATCTGGGAACAATAATTACAAATAGGAATGAGATGCACAAATGAATTTAACATAGGTTCATTTCTGGAAATGCATGCTTTTATACATTACAGAGACTCTTATCGTCCCAACTCCTTTCAAAAAACGTTAAACTGCAAATATGTAAAACTGTTATTCTCCCAGTTATATTATATGGATGCGAAACATGGACTCTTACTTTAAGGGAGGAATGGAGATTACGAGTATTTGAGAATAAAATTCAAAGTAATTTTTTTTGGCTAAAAAGAGATGAACAGACAGGTGAACGGAGAAGATACATAATAGTGAGTTACATGACGGTTAAGTCGCGTAGATCTCGATGGCAGGACATGTGGCAGAAATGGGGAATGAATGGGGAATGAAAGACGTGCATGGAAGCTTCATGTTGGAAAACCAGAGGGAAAACGCCCAATTGATAGACCACGAATAAGGCGGAACAATAACATTAACCACAATTTGAGGGAAATAGATTATACAGGGGATGATTGGAAAACATTAGCTCAGGATAGGGATGTATGGAGAGCTTATATCAGTGCGACCATGAACCTACGATAGAGCCAGTGAATAATAATAATAATAATATTAATAATAATAATAATAATAATAATAATAATAATAATAATAATAATAATAATAATAATAATAATAATGATAATAATACTAATAATAATAGCCTAATTATTATTATTATTATTATTATTATTATTATTATTATTATTATTATCGGCTGCGGTGGACTAGTGGTTATGCTCCTTGCCTCTGGTCCCGAGGATCGCGGGTTCAAGCCCGGCCAGGGTCGGTGGATTTTTTAGGACGGAAAAATCCAAGGAGCAAGTCCTCCGGGAGGGACTTCAAGCCGTGGGTCCCGAGTCTGAAGATTTTCAGGCTCGTAAAAAATCCTTAAGCCTGAATGAAAGGCCTCTAAGCAAAATTTACCGAATTTTCCCGTCCTAGTACTATGTTGGTTTCCTAGATGTCAGTATGAGGCGAAACGCTGACCACGGGCCACTCAAAATGACATATATACGAAAACAAGTGCAACTAAATTAATATGGTTCAATTTCTTCCCTGTAGGAGGAGAACGCCTAAATCTCTGTAAAGGGAAAACATAGGCTTATAATACAATACAAAATTATTATTATTATTATTATTATTATTATTATTATTATTATTAAAACCAGACTATAGAGGTTCCGAAGCTGTAGTGAATAAACTAATTAATTTTATCTCAAAATTATGTTTATACAATCGCAATAATAAATAAAATTTCACCTTCCAAAATTTAACTCAAGCAACTAGGATGCTATAAATTAAGCAACGTCACCAATGCGTTTGCTTCCAATGCACATAAAATTAGGACTCCTGAATCAGTATGTGAAAGCATTGGACAAAACAGGAAACTGCTTTCCAATTCCCAAATCTATCAGCTGAAAAGTTAAAAGAAGAGATATTTGTTGGAACGGATCTAGGCCTACGTAAGTCGATATCTGGTAAACACTTTGAAAGTGACGGAAATTGAACAGCATGGCTGGAGAAATTTTAAAAAATCTTGTGGATTGTTTCCTTCGCGAGATAAACAGCCTGATTACAAGAAAGTAGTGAAAATGTACTACAGAAGTTTAAACAGCTAGGATAAAGGGTGCGCCTAAAACTAACTAAATAACTCACTGGCACTATCTAACCCGTAGGTTCATGTCCGTGCGGACATAAGCTCTCCATATATCCCTATCCTGAGCTAATGCTTTCCAATCATTTCCTGAATAATCTACTTCTCTCGAAACATAGTTAATGTTATTCTCCCACTTCATTCTTGGTCTACCAACTGGGCGTTTTCCCTCTGGCTTTCCTACAAGAAGCTTCCATACATGTCTTTCATTCCCCCATTCGTGCCATATGTCCTGCCCATCGCAGTCTACAAGACTTAATTGTTCTCATTATATCAGGCTTCCTATAAATACCATATACTTCACTGTTATGTAGTCTTCAGCATTCATCTGTCCATCTTTCTTTGGCCCAAAAAATTTCCTAAGAAATGTATTCTCAAATACTCGTAATCTCCTTTCCTCCCTTAAAGTAAGAGTCCATGTTTCGCACCCATGTAATATAACTGGTGGAATAATAGTTTTATATATTTTCAGTTTAACGTTTTTTGAAAGGAGTTGGGACATCAAGAATCCCTGTATTGCATAATTGCTTGCATTTCCAGAATTCAGTCTATGTTTAATCACTTTGTGCATCTTATTCCTATTTGTGATTATTGTTGCTACGTATTTGAATTCAGCCACTTTCTCAAAATTTCCCTCATTTGTCATTAGCTGTCCATTTCCTACATTGCCTAATATAACACACAAGCAATTTCTAGAACAATATGGCTGACATAACTGAGGAAAATGGTCAATGGTTCAATCAGGAACTTAAAACGCTGGAACATCGTTATCATTATTAATATTTCTGAGACAATAAATTAATTAACTCAATAGCTCCAAATACTTCGAGAAAATTTTTATCATCATCATCATCATCATCATAGTACATTCACGAATTTAGGCCATTTGTTGACCTGTTTCGGCCTCAAGAGAAACACCATCCAGAAGTCTTTTGAGTGGACGTCCTGGTCTTCTTCTTCCTGCAGGTTGATATCTTAACATTTGTTTGGGTATTCTGTGATCTTCCATTCGATGAACATGTTGCATCCATCTTGACTTATAATCAGAAATTTTGTTTTCTAAAGATTCCATGTGTAATTCTTCTAAGATGTCTTCATTTTTTTTGTGATCTAGTAGTGTGTATCCTGCAGTCCTCCGAAGGTATCTCATTTCAGCAGATCTAAGTCTCTGTATATCCTTCTGTTTCAACGTCCATACTTCGCTACCATACAAAAGAGTTGGAAGAGCCAGTGTTTTATACACTTTCAGTCTTGAATGCTTTTGGACTAACTGTGGTTTGAAGATAGAATTTATTAACCCTAAAATTCTTAAAAATTTAGATATTTTTGCATTTACATCCTTTTCTTCTTCATATGAGATATTGCATCCTAGATATGTAAAATTATTCACCTGCTCCAAAATTTTATTGTCCAGTACAATTTTACTTCTGACAGGATCTACACCTTGAAATGCCATAATTTTTGTTTTTATTTCAATTCCTTCTGGATTTTTTCATGTTGAGACTTCAAAGTAGTTTTGAAGTTCCTTAGGACAGGTTACTGGCCCGACGCTAAGTAGTCCAGTGGTAGGGCTGCTACCTTTTAGTCTCTGGACAGACATTAGGATACCGCATTTACTCAGTATCAAAAATACATATTTTAATTAACCCTGATACACAAGGTACAAAAATAACATAAACTTCTAAAATAAATAATATTATCCATCAAGGTCGTTACAGATATCTAACAACTTCTGTGGTTTCACATGTATAGGACATGTGACACACAATCATCCATAGATAATGTCAATGAAAGTACGGGCTATCTCCGCCTGAAAAGTGCCAATATAACAATGTTTTCTTCTTTGTCATATTATGTATCTAATGTTATTTTGTTTACTATTGTAATTATTCCATTTTTCCTACCATATTCCTGTAATTGCTTTTCCATTTCATTGGGTAAAAATTAGGATGATGATGATTGTAAAAAAAACCTGACATGCCGTAGAGAAATGGTTTTCAGTTTCGTAATCAGCGCAATCGATTTAATCAAAAAATCATATTTTCAAGCAAATCCCAGACTCTTGTAAGCCCATGTTTTCCCTTAACAGAAATTTAGGCACTCTCCTTCTACTGGGAAGAATTTGAACCATACTAATTTAGTTATATGTCATTTGAGTGGTCCATGGTCAGCGTTCCGCCTCATACTGACATCTAGGAAACCAAGGTAGTACTAGGACGGGAAAATTCGGTAAATTTTGCTTAGAGGCCATTTCATTCAGGCTTAAGGATCTTTTACGAGCCTGAACATTTTCAGACTCGGGACCCACGGCTTAAAGTCCCTCCCGGAGGATTTGGTCCTTGGATTTTTCCATCCTGAAAAAAACCATCGATCCCGGCCGGGTTTGAACCCGCTACCCTCAGGACCAGAGGCAAGGTCAAATCGCAGACAAAATGACAAAATTTGTCGACCCGTCTTTTCGTTTTTATTTCATTGCATATCTTGGTGTTATATTTGGGTGAAATATTTAATTTATATTAATCAGTTATTATAAATAAATAATTACATTAACTTAATGATCAACTACAGGTGGGTCTATGACATTCTGAACTGCACGGTGACTATTGTTGTTACAGGTTAATGGGATCCGCTGCAGTGGTACGCTACAATCATTCACTCTCTTTCTCTCATCGTCTCTGTTTTTTAAGGTTAGTAAACAATATGAATATTATAATTCAAATAGCCTACCCTACTCTAGTGGATCCCATTCATCGCATACAGGTAGGCCTACTGATGCCGGACTCACCTGCCGCCAGAGAATGTAACAGACTGGTCTGTATATCGATAAAATGTGACCATTATTACATGTTACATATGCAGTATGACATTAACAAGTCTTTCTTCAATTCTAAGAGGCCGGGTTTGATTCCTGGTAAAACATAGACATTTTTCTTTGAATCTGAAACACAATCATAAAAATAACGAAGAGCTACTTAATAGAGAAGTAATGAAGTTAAATTAAAAAGAAGTAGATAAATAAAGTTGAGGGACTGTGTCTCGTGACTCTCTGCTATGCCTTCTGCTAGTCAGTTAAGGGAACCACTTATCTCTATCATTACTACTCGAAACTGCCTTCTAACGATTTTGTAACTTTAAATATGTTACGTAATTGTTTGTTTATTAATATTTTGTCATCATCACCTGCATTCATGGATTAGGTCTGTTGACCCGTTCCGACTTCAGCCCATCTCTTTCTAGGTCTGCCCACATCTCGGGTGCCTTTAGGTTTGTATTTTGTTATTTGTTTTGGATATCTATCTTCATTCATTCTGTCTATGTGTTGCTTCCATTTTTGTCTATATGTATCTATTTTACTGCAAATATTTCAAGTTCCTGTCTTATTTCTGTGTTCTTGATTCTGTCTTCCTTAGTGCACCCTTTAACAGATCTCAAAAATTTCATTTCTGCCGCCGTTATCCAACTTAGATCTTGTTTTTTATGTATCCAGGCTTCTGAACTATAGAGCAGTACCGGTACTGCCAACGTTTTATAAAATTTCAATTGGGTCTCTCTTGTTGTTTTGTTATTTAGTGATCGTTTTATCGTACCACATATTCCCTGGAATTTTGCTATTTTATTAGTTATATCATTATCATAATTAAATTAAATGTCACATCCTAGATAATTGTGATGGTTCGCCTGTTCTATGATTTTGTTTCTTATTACTATTTTGGATCTGATTTGATTTTTCCCTTGGAATGCCATTACCTTAGTTTTTTCTATAGATATTTTGAGATTATATTGTTCACATATATTATGTAGTTTAAAAATATTCCTTTGAAGTTCGTCTTCCGTATTTGCTATTATTACCTGGTCATCAGCGTATAATAATGTTTTTCAAGTAATATTTTGTAATTTAATTAATTCATAAATATGGATAATAATGATTGCAGAAGGAAATTTTATTTTAAAATATGAATTTACAGTAAATTCAGACAATTCATTTTTTAGACATTTAACTTTTTTTATTGTATGTATTCTTATTTATTGTGGACAATGACAGAACAAGATATCAACAGAATAACTTCAGTTGAAATTGATTTTTGGAGAAGAGCTGCCAGAAAATATCGACTGGAAAAAATTAGAAATACAGAAATTAGAAAATGGATGAACGCAGAAAGAAATATAATGGATGAGATTGAACACAGGAGGCTAAAATGGTATGGACACGGAAGAAGAATGCAGGATGGAAGACTACCAAAGGCCGTCTGTGCATGGGAAATTGAAAGAAGAAACAGAAAAGGAAGACCAAGAACAACCTGGAAGAACAACATTCAAAATTCAATGAGGAAATTTTATGTAACAGATGAAGACACAGAGGACAGAGAACGATGGAGAACTTTAATTAAGGGAAATTTGTGAATGTTTGTTGCAAACGGATAGTCTAAAAGTCCAAAGCCATAGGCTATATATATATATATATATATATATATATATTTAATTCGTGTTAATTACTATGATTGGTTGGAGAAAAACCTCAATGATGAAGAAAATTCTCAGAATGAATGAATGATTCTAATTTATAAACCTTTTAACATCCAAGGTCATACCGCGTTTAGTAATGTTAGGTGTATTCAGACGTCGGTGTATGTGTGTGTGTGTGTGTATGTGTTGTGGGTTCACCATGTGTTTTTTTCTGTATTTTAATTGCAATGATCCTATAAAATGGCGATTATGATGAGAAATCGGTCCTAATAATATAATTCCAATCCAACATTCGTTTTGAGCAATTGGTCGGCATCGGAATTTGAATGAATTCAGGATTCGGAAATACTAATATCAAAGGCTATCACTGGAGCCATCTCGCTCGGCGCATTTATCATAAGTGATGCCACGAGTGATTTCCAATTTATCTAGAGGATTTGGAAATCAACAATGGCATTTTTTAGGACTATTTAACGAATAAAATTAGGCGTGTTTCTCACAAATCATTATTTAGATATAGTTATATTAAAATATTAATATGTTTAATGTAAACTGCGATGTTTGAAATGATAAATGTTTGGTTATGTTTCAATTGTTCTTCCACTGCAACTAGATCATATTATTTATTGCCAAATAGGATCGCAATATTGTAAGAATGCAGCCTAGTGGACAAAAAATGAAACACATCAAACTGTATACTAAAACCAACATTATAGGTTATTAATTTATTTTTTAAGGAAACAGCTCAGTAAAATCATTATTTAAAAACACTATTATTAAACACACAATTATCAAATGTGTAGTTGGAAGGAATCTGTTTATTATTTACTATATTCAACGTATTTGTTAGAGAGTCAGTCACTGGAAAATAATGCTCTGACCTGTTCAGAATATTAATAAAAGGAGGAGGTATCTTTATTTTGGTAATCAAAATCTGACAATTATCGAGGTGAAACACGACTATGGTTGGTTATAAAACAAAATTCATTGAAACGTGATTGGTCATTGACTCCCATTTGGGGCATGAGTTAAATAGTCATATTATGGTATCGTGCACGTCTGTCAAATATTCATTAATTTTTCATAAAACTGGGTCTTTATCTCGTGATCCTCATAATCTGTGGGATCGTCCAGCTTACATCTTCTTCTTCTACTACAAGGTTTAGGCTATGCAGCCTGTTCCGGCGAAGTTAAAAGTGGAGTCCATCTTCTACGTGGTCGGCCAACATCTCTTGTTCCTCTGGGATTATATAGGAAGGTTCTTTTTGGTATTCTTTCGTTGTTCATTCTCATTAAGTGTTCTGTCCATTTCTTATTATTTTCGCTGATTTTATCTTCAATTTTATATATATTTAATTCTTCTCGTATAGTTTCATTCCTTATTTTATCCGCTCCTGTGCATCCTTTCACATTACGTAAAAATAGAATTTCCGCAGTCTGTATCCTGCTTTTATCCCCTGATTTCATTATCCAATTTTCACTTCCATACAACAACAAAGGAACAGCCATTGTTTTATCTAATTTAAGATCCAGCTTACATTTTTTTACAAATATAGGCATGTCGTTAAGCCTTTAGAATAATGTCACAAAATTCTAGAAATTGTGACTTAAAAGTTTTTAGGATATTTAGTAAAATTTAAATTGATTTAGGCATCAGGTTTCTTGCTTCCCAATATTTGTTCTATTCTGTGGACGTGGAGCACACGAGAAGGAGTTGGTGTAAAAATAAAATAATAATCTTAGATGTTAGTGAATAGGTGTGGTATGAAAGGTTGGGAACCAGAGAAATACATGATGATTCGGATCTGGGGTCAAGAGAAATTAGCCTAACACTTGACAGGTGACTTTCTCGGTGAACCGACGTTCTCATCAGACATTCTCTTTAATAATAAATCAGTCCGTTAAATTCTCATACATTCGTTTTGTAATCCAAGTGACTGGCTTTCTACTGATTTGTTTACATAGAGATTCGGTTATATTTGAACCGAACTTCCGTGTTGTCATCGTTCGGTCAACCTTGTTTCTCTCCCAGCTGCCTCGGTTCGATTCCTTGCCGGATTTAAACTCCTGTTTGAAGTGTTTGAGGGTTTCCCTTGCCTGTAAAGCAAATGCTAGAAAATTCAGACGCAATATCCATGAAAAATCACCGACTTCATGATTATCACCTATCATTTTCCTTGAAATTACATATTAGACAACACAGCCATCCGACACAATATTTGAATTAGATCATACAACAAATAATATTTGTAGGAATAAAACTTATATTAACTAACTCACTGGCTCTATCGAACCCGTAGATTCATGGCCGCGCGGACATAATCTCTCCATACATCCCTATCCTGAGCTAATGCTTTCCAATCATCTCCTGTATAATGTACTTCCCTCTAATCATGGTTACTATTATTCTCCCACCTCATTCTTGATCTACCAACTGAGTGTTTTCCCTCTGGTTTTCCTATAAGAAGCTTCCACGCACGTCTTTCATTCCCCATTCGTGCCACATGTCCTACCCATCACTGTCTACGAGACTTAACTGTTCTTATTATATCTCACTTCCTATAAAGACTATGTAGTTCTCTGTTATGTGTGTCTTCTCCATTTACCTGTCTGTTCATCTCTCTTTGATCCAAAAATTTTCCTAGGAACTTTATTCTCAAATCCTCGTATTCTTCTTTCCTCCCTTAAAGTAAGAGTCCATGCTTCGCATCCATATAATATAACAGGGAGAATATCGGTTTTATATATTTTCAGTTTAACATTTTTTTAACGGAGTTGGGACAACAAAAGTCCCTGTAATACATAATAGCACGCGTTTCCATAATTGAGCCTATGTTTAATTTCTTTGTGCATCTCATTCCGATTTGTAATTATTGTTCCTAGATACTTTAAATCAGCCACTTCTTCAAAATTTCCCTCATTTGTCATTAGCTGTCCATTTCCATTATATAATTATATCTATGTGTGACCATGTATTTAGTTTTACTGATATTTACTTCCATCCCAATGTCTTAGTGTTACTCAATAGTGTGTGCGTGTTGGCCTTTAGTATCTCCTCGCTATCGCCTAATAGTAATACATCTTCAGCATAAACTAACTGTATATTAATACCATTATATTACTAACAGTAATTCATAATGACGTAATATTGTTCGTAAAGGAACATATCAAGGGTTACATACTAAATTCGTAATAAAACGACTAGAGTGAGGAGTAAATAATTTATTATATCATACATTTTATTCTTTGTTTCTTTCTTTGTAATTGCATCAAATATCGCGTGTTGATACCTGACAAGTGAGAGTTGAAATGCCAACTTAAATATGCAATATAGTGTTTTACGGAAGAGTCCAAATGTCATAATATTTAGATGCATTGGTTGTGTTCGTACGTAGTATTTTATTCAATAATGCTCTTTATCAGCTCAGTTTATTAGCGTCATGGTCAGTGTCTACTTAGGTAGGATCGATAAAGATAATATTCTTTTTAATCTTTTCATGAGAGTAACCCAAATAGTTTCATTTCTTTGATATTCTCATATGGATAAGATGAGGCATAGTTCTGTCTTTGGTGCTACTATTTTGAGTTTTTTATTTAACCCAGAGCCTTTTATTACCAGACAATTACTGATAAAGAAGAATAAAATAATTTACAGTTATATTTAAAATGTCCACCGCTATGTCTTGAGGTAGCGCGCTGCCTTGTCACGCAGCGGTCCCGGGTTCGATTCCCGGTCGGGGCAGACTCCTGGGTGAGGATTTTTTCGGGGTTTTTCCTCACCTGTAAGACAAAGTCAGGAAGCTTGGGGCCCAACGGTCCCCAAAATCATCAGGTCATCATCGTCATCATCCTTATCATTATCATCACCATCCTTCACCAGTGTGGAAAGCAACGGGATGCTACCACATCGATAATTCCATAGTAAAGCTCCAAAGCACAGCATGGAAATACTATGTTTATAGTGAAAGACCTGCCCTTGGGCAAAATTACTATGGATGGATTAAAGAAGATAAATGCAATTTTTTGAACTCTGCGATGTATATTTTTAACTGTGGCTTTTATTACTTAATTGTAATATTATTGTGTTTTCTTTATGTAATTGTAATGTTAATGTTTTTAGTGTATAATGCTATTGTGTTATTATTTAATTGTAATATTATTATTGTGTTTTCTTTATGTAATTGTAATGTTAATGTTTTTAGTGTATAATGCTATTGTGTTTTATTTAATTGTAATATTATTATTGTGTTTTCTTTATGTAATTGTAATGTTATTGCTGTTTTTGTTGTTTATTTTTCTTTACACTAGTACCAATTATTACTTTATTGTAACGGACTGTTAACAGCACGTACGGCTTACTGCCTGTGCGACCCATATTTGTAAATAATATTGTAAATATCTTACTTTTTGTCTAATAAAGTCCTACTACTACTACTACTACTACTACTTCAGAAATATTTAAATTATATTTGCGAGTAATTTTTCCTCTTCATATTTATTTAAGTCTAAATTCATAATTCTAAGTATAATATTATAAAAATTAGAAAATTTATATTTTAAAGCTAGATGGCTTACGACACCCCACTTGTATACAGTTTTATTTGATAACAGTGATGTATTGGTACGCATAACTCAGCTGTGTACATATATTTTTTCAGTACTAAGGTAAACATTGTTCCTTAAATTCACTCACTGGCGTTATCGAACCTGGAGATTCATGGCCGCGCGGCCATAAGCTCTCCATACATCCCAATCCTGAGCTAATATTTTCCAAATATTCCCTGTATAATCTACTTCCCTCAAATCATGGTTAATTTTATTCTCCCGCTTCATACTTGGTCTACCAACTGGGTGTTTTCCCTCTGGTTTTCCTACAAGAAGCTTCCATCCACGTTTTTCATTCCCCATTCGTGCCACATGTCCTGCCCATCGCAGTCTACGAGATTTAATTGTTCTTATTATATCTGGCTTCCTATAAAGACCATGTAGTTCATTGTTATGTAGTATTCTCCATTCACCTGTCTGCTCATCTCTCTTTGGTCCAAAAGTTTTCCTACGAACTTTATTCTCAAAAACTCGTAATCTTCTTTTCTCCCATAAAGTAAGAGTTCATGTTTCACATCCATATAATATAACTGGTAGAATAATAGTTTTATATATTTTCTGTTTAACGTATTTTGAAAGGAGTTGGGACGACAACAGTCCCTGTAATGCATAATAACATGCGTTTTCAGAATTGAACCTATGTTTAATTTCTTTGTGATTATTATTGTTCCTAGATAATTGAAATCAGCCACTTCCTCAAAATTTCCCTCATTTGTCATTAGATGATCATTGCATTGTGTAATGTATTTTAAGTTAAAAAATTATTGAATGTAATTATGAATATGGAGTTCTATAACACTCCTCTATTCATTACTGTTTGTCATATTTTTCTGGAAGTAGAGTGTAATTTATTTTTTTGCGCTATAGTGCGTTTTGTCGTACTTACAGCAATGGCTACCACGATTGAAAGTTCAACTTCCAACATTTCGGGATTGCCAACCTAAATAACTGTACTGTAATATTACATTTACACCCACGTGCGGGAGTAAAACCACTTCCCTTTATGTGTACAAAGTACAATGTATATACAAATAATATCCAAAAGGTGTTAATATACATTATACGAAACAAATCACTGCATTTTATATGAACTGAACTTTATTTGAAACAAATCCATCCGTAATAATTCTGCCCGAAGGCAGGTCCTTCACTGCAATCATAGCATTTGATGCTATGCTTGCAGCTTTACTAGGGAATTGTAGGTGTGGTAGCTTTCCGTTGCTTTCCACACCGGTGAAGGATGATGATGATAATGATAAGGATGATGATGATGGCCATATGATTTTGGGGACCGTTTGGACCTTAAAGTTTTCCTGACATTTGTCTTACAGGTGAGGAAAAACCCCGATAAAAACCTCATCCAGAAAAACTGCCCCGACCGGGGATCAAACCCGGGCCCGCTGCGTGACACAGGCAGCACGCTACCTCGAGACCACAGCGGTGGACTTTTGAAACAATAGAAAACAATAAATACGTACTTGCGGCCATGTTATCAATAATTGTTCTCAAGGCCTCCTGTTGTTTCAACTAATAAACATTGCCGACACTGTTAACGTTAGTCAGTTGTTTATAATGAACGCAAATATTTCCAACAAAGACGTTATTATTTTTTTTTTTTTTGCAAATGCCCTAGGTTGTCTTTCGACATTCCCGGTTTCTCTCCTGGCATGGCCTACTTGTAACCAACTTCTGAGGTTGGGCGCCTGGAAGGCGGGATTACGTTGCCCCGATGATATGATGGGTGATGATGATGATAGTGGTGCGCCAGGAGAGTCCCTAATCCTAAGCGTAATCTAAGATGAATGTGAATAATGATGATTGCGATGACCATATGATTTTGAGGACCGTTTGGGCCTTGATAAAGTTTTCCTGGCATTTTTCTTATAGGTGAGGAAAAACCCCGATAAAACCTCACCCAGAAAAACTGTCCCGACCGGGGATCGAACCCGGGCCCGCTGCGTGACAAGGCAACACGCTACCTGGAGACCACAGCGGTGGACACGTTATTATTTTACTATTATTTATTATTTCGAAATCACCATCGCGCATAAAATAATGTACAACGCACATTTGTGAAGTGTTTTACAGAATCTCGGAAATTAAAAACCGAGCTATCGCTCGGTTTTTAAACATTTTTTCTCCATTCTGTACAAACCACTTCCCAACCTCGCATCTTAATATACTATTATTTATATTGTTGTAGCTAGATAAAGCACGATCTTAATCTTCTTAGTGACGACTTAGGAGAAACTGTTAGGAACATAATATGTGGGTTTGAGGATGTATCAGTGACTATTTAACTCATGCCCCAAATGGGACTCAATGGCCAATCACGTTTCAATGATTTCTGTTTTACAACCAATCAGAGTCGTGTTTCACGAAATATTTATCGGTGTTATAATTACCATATTAAAGAAGGCTCCTCCTTTTTAATATTCTGAACAGGTCTGACCATTATTTTGCAGTGACTGAGACCGCGAGAAATACGGCTACCAGATTGTATATATAGTGCATGAATGTCAACACATGCCGCATGCGGGAGTTAATATAAAAACATTTGTAGCAATTGATTATACCACCAAAAAAAGAAACCACTGTTTGCACTTTCTTAAATGTATTTTTTCCCAGGTAACAATCCAGAAAAATATAATTGTCATATTTAATCATAAGACATCAGAAATGAATTAATATACAGTTTGATGTGTTTCATTTTTTCTCCACTAGAGAGCATTCTTACAATATTGCGTTCCTTTGGCAATAAATAGTATGATCTGGTGGCAGTGATAAACAAAAGAAGCAGATGAAGCGTACCTATCGCTTCTCATTTGTTTTCGAACGTCGCCGTTTACATTAAATATATACATATTTTAAAATAACTATATTTACATAATGATTTGTAAACAGCTTAATTTTATTCGTTAAATAGTCCTAACAAACGCCGCTATTGATTTCCAAATTCTCTAGATAAATTCACTGATAAATTGATGTGTTTCATTTTTTCTCCACTAGAGAGCATTCTTACAATATTGCGTTCCTTTGGCAATAAATAGTATGATCTGGTGGCAGTGATAAACAAAAGAAGCAGATGAAGCGTACCTATCGCTTCTCATTTGTTTTCGAACGTCGCCGTTTACATTAAATATATACATATTTTAAAATAACTATATTTACATAATGATTTGTAAACAGCTTAATTTTATTCGTTAAATAGTCCTAACAAACGCCGCTATTGATTTCCAAATTCTCTAGATAAATTCACTCCTCACTTCGTGAGTCGTGAATTTATCGTTAATTTGGAAATCACTCGTGGCATTACTTATGATAATGAAAACGATAACGTGAAAGTGGAATCTGGTGTATATGACGTACAATCTTCTTCCGGTGAAAGTGATAATAAGGGTGATACTCGTATAAATGTATTAATGGGGAAGAATGTATACCAAGACGACTCCGTGGCGCAAGCGATTAGATGCTCCCCTCTCACCACTGATAGAGTCTAGGTCACTCCAAGTGGGTTTAGTGGTGGACGAAACGGAGCTTGGACAGGTTTTTCTGGGGGTTTCTCCCATGCCAAAAATTTCATTCCACCATTTCTCCATATTCATCTCATCCATTTCGTTTCATTTCATTTATCCGCCCTTGTAACGATGCGTCAGGAGTGGACGGCCGGCACCCTTGTAGGTCACAGACATCGAAATTATCTAGAGAATTTGGAAATCAAGAGTGGCATTTGTTAGTACTATTTAACGAATAAAATTAAGCTATTTACTCACAAATCATCATTTAAATATAGTTATTTTAAAATATTTATATATTTAATGTAAACGGCGATGTTTGAAAACAAATGAGAAACATTTATTATGTTTCATTTGTTCATCATTGAAGCCAGATCATATAATTTATTGCCAAAGGCTCACAATATTGTAAGAACGCATAGCACTGCAGACGAAGTGAAACACATCAAACTGTTTATAACCACAATACTCACACTCACTCACTCACTGGCACTATCGAACCCGTAGGTTCATGGCCGCACGGACATAAGCTCTCCATACGTCCATATCCTGAGCTAATGCTTTCCAATCATTCCCTGTATAATCTACTTCCTCAAATCATAGTTAATGTTATTCTCCCACCTCATTCTTGGTCTACCAACTGGGCGTTTTCCCTCTGGCTTTCCTACAAGAAGCTTCCATGCACGTCTTTCATTCCCCATACGTGCAACATGTCCTGCCCATCGTAGTCTACGAGACTTAACTGTTCTTATTATATCTGGCTTCCTATAAAGACCATGTAGTTCATTGTTATTATAACCAACATTATAGGTTATTAATTAATTTCTGATGTCCTATGATATAAATATGTTAATTGCATTTTTTGGAGCATGAATATCTGGGAAATAATATGTTTAAGAAAGTGCAAACAGTGTTTTTTTGTGGTATAATTAATTGCTATAAGTGTTTTTCTATTATATCCCGCAAGCAAAATCTGGTTATATTCGTGCACTATATATACAATCTGTGAGCCACTTGTATTGTAGGATTCTTACATCTTAATATATACATTTTAATATTCAACATATTTTTTGGAGAGTCAGTCTCTGCAAAATAATGTTCTGACCTATTCAGAATGTTAAAAAAGGAGGAATTTGATTTTAATGCGATAAAATTAAATTGATAAAATCGAGGTGAAAAAAGACTGTGATTGATTGCAATTCAAAATTGATTGAAATGTGATTGGTCAATGACTCCCATTTGAAGCATGAGATAAATAGTATGTAGTAAAGAATTGGAATCCATTAAGCCGTGTCTATGTAAGGTGTATTAAGTGATTAACACGTGTATATTTTAGTGTTTAATAATGAAATGTTTGGGTTGTGAAATGAGTGAAAGTTGGTCGGAAGCGGCTCACCGGAAGATTCACACATGGTTACTTTCTTCGCATTTTCTGAACTTGTTCCAATCCTTTGCCACTTTCAAGCTGTTAATGGTATTTTCCCAGTTAAATGCTTTTCTATTTGAATAATTTGTATGCTCAATCAGGCATTGGATAAAGTGAATATTATGCACCCACCTCATCCTGGTTTTGTTTACGGAAATTGCCACAGTTTAACTGTTAATTAATAGTTTAAATATTAAAATAAACTTTCAAACATACATTATTGCATTATTCTGTGTTCAACATTATTTCATATCATAGGCTACCACGTTTCATTTCACTACTTTACAGTCTTATAAATAGCGGATTAATAATCCGGATATGTGAATTGTTGTAGGTTTAATGTTCAGAAAGCGGTTATACATTTCCCCAACATATAAATGAACCATGACAAATTTAATTACCAGTTTTAAATGGCACAAAGAGTAGGGTGCGTGTAGGCAAATAGTTTTCGGACACTTTTAATATCCAGAATGGGTTGAAGCAAGGAGATGCAATATCTCCTTTACTATTTAATTTTGTACTAGAGCATGCCATCAAATCTTTAGAGGATGTGGAAGGCCTACAATTCAATGGTATTAATAAGCTGTGAGTTTATGCTGATGATGTAGTACTATTGGCTGATAACGAGGAGATACTAAACGACAACACGTACACACTATTGAGTAACACTAAGGAATTAGGACTGGAAGTAAATATCAATAAAACTAAATATATGGTCACACGTAGAAATGTATTATATAACCACTGTGGTCTCGGGATAGCACCTCTGCCTCGTACCCAGCGGGCCGCGGTTGGATCTCCGGTTAACAGAAGAATCCTGAGGTTTTCCCTCATCTAAAATATAACATTCGTAATGTTTAGTATAAATGTGTGTATGTGGAGTTTTTTACGATGTGTTATCTCGGAGGAGGACCTGACATTGAGGTGATCGCTCGTTCGGGGAGGCCCACCATGTCCTTGAGCGGTCGAGAAAGTGTGTGTTTGATCCCATAGTTTAAAATCTCTCCTGATAAGTTGGTCTCCTCTAAACTGCGGTTGGTGTACAGCATGTAAAAGTGCCTATAGGGTGAGAAGTTAAACCCAGCAAATGGAATGGAATGAAATATACTAATTATAATGAATAAAAATGACAATAAATATTACAGTGTAGATTTCATGCATTTCATGTAAAATTTAATTTTATTCGCTAAACATAATAATAATAATAATAATAATAATAATAATAATAATAATAATAATAATAATAATAATACTTTCTTACATACTCACTGGCACTATCGAACCCGCAGGTTAATGGCCGCGCGGACATAAGCTCTCCATACATCCCTATCCTGAGCTAATGCTTTCCAATCATTCCCTGTATAATCTACTTCCCTCAAATCATAGTTAATGTTAT